>JAMJFZ010000597.1:32127500-32827500 GCA_026225945.1 Cricetomys ansorgei
GAAGCGTTTTTAAGGTGTCTGTTTTCCGATTCTTGCAGGTAATCCTGACACTTGTCATTCAAGTTGTGAGTTTCCTGTTTTTTCACAGGATGGGTGGGTCTTTGCTGGATCTCAGACATTTTGGCTTTGTGTTATGAGACTCTTGATCACTTACATCTTCTGGGCAGGTGAGCATCTGTTGGGCGTGTATGCAGTGCAGCTCTCTCTGTGAATTTTATTTGCCAGTGACAGCTTGCTTTCCAGAGCTCTTACAGAGTTATCTGGTATGTCTCACTCTTCTGTTCCAGTTGGGACTCTACTGAATCCCCCAGGGTGCCACCTGCATGACAGGAGATGCTTGCCTTGGGTGTACTTTCTGGGCTGGTAATAGGATCTGAGTGGGGCACACAGTCATAGGCCTTCAGTCCGCTATGCTGAAGTCAGATGGGCCACCTGTCTGGTGGTAGGGTCTGGGTGAGGCTCTCCCTCAGCAGTTATCAGTATGGGAGGAAACCACCCCGGCCCCTTGCTCATGTCTAGTGGTGCTCAGGGCCAGCAAGGTCATTGGTTGCTCTGCTGCAGACGGAGATGCAGAGCTGCTGATGTGCTTTGGAGAGGCCCTCGCTGTCCCCATTGGACACAGGCTGGTGGTTCTATTACATCTATATAATTGACTCGGGGCTAAGATCTCCTCCATTGCTACAGCTGAAGATCTGGACTCTGTGGAGCCATGAGGACAGCTCTCTGGACTCTGAGTCTGGGGCCCCTTCTCACTCTCAGGGCAGCTCTTATTGGTAAGTATTTTTTGCGTATTTATATACATATCACCGAGGAGGTAGTGGCTCTCAGGTGTCTAGGCCCTGCGGCACGAGACTCTGTAGCTATGACCAGGTGTCCCACTCAGCTTGAGGTGGGTTGGATTTCCAAGGGCCAGAGAACCGTAAAATGCAAAGTCTTGATCTTTGAGGATGCTTCTTCTAATACTGAAAGTGCAAGTCCAGTCCAAGCATCAGTTCAGAGTCCAGGTGCAGGGCTAAGCCTAAGTCTGGACATGGGGAATGCAACACAGTTTCTGGATCCTGGGACCCAAATGGACACCAAATGTCGTGAGCCTATAGGTCCTGCAGAGGCTTGTTCATCCAATGTCTCCTGGGCTGTGCTGGGGCCACAGGATAGTGGGAAAGCCTGGTCATTGAGTAGTATCAAGTCTTAAGGAGCTGCCACTCTAGGGTAGGGAATGTGGAGGGGCTAACAGAAGGGAAAGCCGTGCGCTCAGGCTGTGTGTGTGTGTGTGTGTGTGTGTGTGTGTGTGTGTGTAAGGGTGTGTCAGGGAAGGATAGCAGATTGTGGGCCCTGGAAACTGAGTGAAAAAATTCTTCACTCCCTGGTCCAGTAGCCAAAGAAGGAGGTGACCATGGTGCTGAACTGAAGTCACCAATAATACTGGGACAGCTACAGAGAGTGAGACAAACTGGGGCCTGAAGAAGACAGCAGAGTGGAGCTGTGCATGGGATTGCTTTTATGTTAAAGAGGCAAGGCCAGAGCATGCTGCTTAAAGAGAAGCAGGCCAAGGGTGATGAGGAGCTCTAGGGAGGAGGGCACTGAGGGAGGCCTAAGCTTCCCTCAGGTGGGAGAGAAATGTAAAAGGGTCCCATCTTTCTTCTCCCACTGCCATATAAGACCCTTTATCACAGGCTCTGAAGGTGCCTGGTTTCTCCCAGGCTGGGACCATGTAGCCACGCTTCTTCCTGGGGAGGGATCTCTTCTGCACTAGCAGGGGTTAGGGTGGGTGACAAGGGCAGTGCTATGCAGAGGTTTGGAAGCCATCTGGAGGTGGGAGCTCTGGTGGATAGTGGCATGCTGGCTGACCCAGGCAGTCAGAGACTACACAGTGGAGAGAGGAGTCGACGGAAGAGGTGGTGGGAAGGGATGAAGTGGATGTCCATCCACCACTGGATACACTGCAGTGGGTGATCGTGTGGGTGGGGTGGGGTAAGGAAGACCCACAGGGAGCTGGGAAGACAGGGTCTCCAGTCGAAGTGGGGCTATGGCATTTGAGAGCAGGGTTGGGTAAAAGGAGTCATTCCCAAAGAACAAAGGGATTTCCTTTTATTTCGGGGCATCCTCACAACATTCGGGATTGAGAGTTGGAAGCCATAAGTGTGTGGGGAGATGTGGGACAGTGGTCTGGCCTCTGTGTAACCCTTGTCCGTCACGCTTCCAGAAAGGGCTGCTTTGCGGTTGAGGACTTGAAGCAAGGTTTTAGAAGTAACCCAGGATGAGTACGGCACGTGGCTGCTGTCTCCCAGATCCTGGTTGGTTCTGTTCTTTTCACCAGGCATTTCCTCTGAACATGGCCAAGGTGATCTGAGGCTGGCACACAGGCATAGCACGTGTGATGGAGTGGTGCTGGTCCGACACCAAGGGGAGTGGGGCCACCTGTGCAACCAGGAATGGACACTGGCGGAGGCCTCCGTGGTGTGTAGGCAGCTGGGCTGCGGCCCTGCCGTGGGTGCACCCAAGTATGTGCCTCTGCCTGGAGAGATGGTCCGGCCCTGGCTGCACAATGTGTCCTGTTGGGGCAATGAGTCTTCCCTCTGGGAGTGCAGCCTTGGGGCATGGAGTCAGAGCGCTTGTCCCCATGAGTGGGTAGTGGTGGCCCTCTGTGCAAGTAAGTGGAGCTGGAGGGGGGTGCGGGGATGAGGACAGGCTCGGTCTGGGGCTCTCTGGCAGAGGTTCCAGATGGGAACACTCTGTTAGATGCTGCCGCCTCTCCTCTCTGTATTCCTCTATACATTTTAACAAATGCTTAGGTGATAAGCACTGTTCCAGGGGCTGGAGATTTAGCTGTGAACAAACCTGACAAAAACCCTGCTTGGTTGCACGTGTGCTTCCAGGGAGAGGCACAGCAAACAAGTGAAGCTGAGCGAAGCCCGCAGATGGGTCCCATTGATCTTGCAGACGGCTCCAGGACCCACAGCAGGCAGGCACTGAGAGTTTCCAATTAAAAGACTGAAAGGCAAACACTTTCACTTGGAAGCTGACCTCTAAGGCCATCAGCTGCCTCTGTGAGCTTATTTTGACCCCCTGAGGAGTCCTGTGGCTGAAGTAGAACCCCCATATGATCTTGGGGCTTAGTGCCAAGCAGGCCCTGTTAAAAATGTCCTAGGGTCTGGAGAGATGGCTCAGCAGATAAGAGCAAGCTCTGTGCTCCCAGAGGACCTGAATTTGAATCCCAGCATTCACAGCTAACAACTGCCTGTGAATCCAGCTCCAGGAGACAAAACGCCTCTGACTTCCACAGGCACTTGCACTCACGAGCTCAGGCCTACACACAATTAAAAAAGCAATAAAAATAAATATTTAAAATGTTATTTAGACTTCTAAAGTGGTACTCACAGACCATTGGCCCAAATGAAGCCTGACTGATACCAGGTCATTGTTTCCTGAAGCGGGCCAAGTCAGGCTGCATGTGACTGTGTGACCGGCAGTAACTTGGACTTGCGTTCCATAGACGGCACCTTCCGGGAGATCCGGCTGGTGAAGGGCCACAGTCCCTGTGCCGGACTCCCAGAGATCAGGAACGTGAACGGAGTGGACCGCCTCTGTGGCCTGCATGTGGAGGAAGCCACGGTGTTCTGCCGTGAGCTGGAGTGTGGTCATGTGCTTCAGGCCCCCCGCCACGATGTGGGTGTCAGTAAGTACATGACCTGCAAGGGCACGGAGCCCACCATCCGCAACTGCAGACTCGACAACAAACTACGGGGTGGCTGCAACCTCCTGCTGGATGCAGAGGTGGTCTGCTCAGGTAAGGCTACCTGCCAGGGGCGCCCAGAAAGATGCCTGGATACCAGACAGCAAGGGAGTGGCCAGATCTGGGTGGTGCCCCAGTGATCTCCAGCCTGGGGACCTGTCCTGCCTAAGGTGTTGGTATAGACTCATGGCTGGTTCTCCCAGCAGCTTGCTGCCTTAGAACAGAATAGGTTGGGAAGTTGAGGGAAAATCACAGCACAGAACTCTTTCTCGAATGCTCCGGCACCACCCATACTTCGTAATTCTCTCTGACGAGATCTAGAGAGGAAGAGCTCAGAAAATGCCCCAGAATGGGCTGGATGATGGCAGCGTGCTGTATCATTTCAACAGGGTGGAGCTGGGCCAGTGTTGATACCCTAGATAAGACCCTCAGGTTGTTGGGGAAGGGGTACCGACTGTACAGATCTACGCTGTTCAATATATGATTGCTTCATGGCCTGTGTGTGTTGGTGCGGATTGCACATCAGCCTCTCCTAGTCCTAAAGCATGAATGTGTGTCCCTGCCTGTCACAGCTGTGGACTGTTCTGAGTAAGAGGTGGACAAGCCATCCATCACGGTGCCCGAGCAAGTGCATTCACAAAGCTTGTGGGACATTGATCTTGCTTCTGAGGGTGTGGGTGCCATGGTCCTGGGCTGGCAGAGGTTGGGACAAATGAATGAACAAGTGATCCTGAACCCTGACCCCTGGCTGCCAGTTCTTCCTGGCGTTAAAACACTGCCTGGGCAGAGGAATTCCATGCCTGCAGACTCCTATGTTGTAAGACGGACAGCTCAGGGCCGCTGACCTGAGAGCACTGGTCTCCTGTCTGAGAGGATGTCTGCCCTCATAGGACACGTGGCGGCCCGGCTAGTGGGTGGAGAGCATTCCTGTGCTGGACGCTTAGAGGTTCTTCGGGGTCTGACCTGGGGTACCGTCTGCCACGCTGATCTGGACTTGCCCACAGCCCACGTGGTGTGTCGGGAGCTGGGATGTGGCATGGCTGTGACTACACTTAGGGGTGCTTACTTCGGCCAGGGCTCAGGGCCCGTGTGGCAGGAAGCCTTCCGCTGTGTGGGGAATGAATCACTGCTGTTCCATTGTCCTCGGAGGCCTGGTCACCACTGTGGCCACAACCAGGATGCTGCACTCACCTGCTCAGGTGAGTCCCTGTGTGGGTGATGCAGGCACAGTCCTTGTCCCTCCTTCACCAACCTCCCTCCATGACCCACATTAGATGGCTTTAAGCAGAACCCATACAAGTGCTTCTGGCCAGGAGGACTGCCGTATTCCTGATAAACTTAATTATTCTGGTTCAAGTAGGAGAGGAGGACCGAGATCGGCACTGATTAGACAGGAATGTGTAGCCTGCAACACTTGGCTCTTCTGTAGCTGGGCTATTGATAACTAGGTGGGCAAGGATCTGCAGGGAGGCCTTAACATGTAGAAGAATTCAGAGTTGCATGAACTGGGTCACTGGAATGGGGCAATTCTGACTTGACCTCTTCTGCAGAGTTCCGGCTGGTCAATGGCAGCAGTGAGTGTGAAGGCCGCGTGGAACTCCAAGTGCAAGGGGCCTGGGCACCCCTCTGTGCCGCCAACTGGGACTTAGCAGACGCCATGGTTCTCTGTAACCAACTTAACTGTGGCAATGCGGTATCCATTCCTCCAGGAGGGCATTTTGGGGTTGGGGATGCCCCCATCTGGCCAGATGTGTTTCATTGTGTGGGGACAGAGCCTCATTTGCTGCACTGTCCAGCAAGCACCCTGGGGGCCCAGGCATGTGTCCTGGGAAATTCAGCTTCTACCATCTGTTCAGGTGAGTTCAGGGAAGAGTAGGACTGTGGAGAGGAAGGTCAGTAGGGGTGGTGGGCAGCGGGCGAGAGTGAGTGGGGCTGTTCAGTGTGGTGGTCTTCCTCTTGAGCCTGTTCCTGCCAGGTCTCCAACATACCCTGCGGCTGAGAGATGGACAGAGCCACTGTGATGGCCGCTTGGAGATTTCCATGGACGGTTCGTGGGGCCGCGTATTGGACGACGCCTGGGACCTTCGTGGTGCCAGCGTGGTGTGCAGGCAGCTAGGGTGTGGAGTGGCACAGCGAGCCTATGATGCTCCAGCCCCTGGTCATCGGACAGTTCCTGTGGGGCTGAGCCAGGTGCGCTGCCTGGGCTCTGAGACTCACCTGACGCAGTGCAATGTGTCTATGTCCCTGCTGGTGCCTGCTGGGATCTTGCGCGATGCAGGCGTGGTGTGCTCCGGTGAGTGTGTAGCTTTCCACTCCACAGTCTCCCTCGTGGTATCCAGTATGTGTGACGTGGTCTTTCTGCAGGAAGCCTGCGCCTGAGGCTGGCTGCGGGCCCAGGCCGCTGTGCTGGGCGAGTGGAGGTGTTCTATCTGGGCTCATGGGGCACCATATGCGATGACGCGTGGGACCTTCGGGACGCGCAGGTGGTGTGCAGGCAGCTGGACTGTGGCCATGCCCTCAGTGCTCCAGGGGATGCCCACTTTGGGGCAGGGACTGGGCGCATCTGGATGGATGAGCTGGACTGCCTGGGAAATGAGTCTTCATTATGGGAGTGCCAATCAGGAGGCTGGGGCCAACATAACTGCAGGCACAAGGAGGATGCTGGAGTGTTCTGCTCAGGTGAGTGATGCATCTGGACACTTCCCGCAGCAGCTGGGTGTCAAATACGTGGATTGCTGTCCACGGTTACCATTCGATCTCGAGATGACTCTTCTTGCAAACCGACTCTACACAAGACATTCTTTCCAGTCCCACTCCATGCACTCACCGGTGCAGAATTCACTTCCTGTACTGTGATGGGTCAAACCTGTTCATCTGGCAGAAAGCCTCTTTCTTTTGTGCTTGGTGTTTGACTACAATTACTATTTTTTTTAAATTTTGAATGTTTGATGAGTTTATATATGAGTAACTTATTTGAATGATTTCCACTCCTCTCCTCCCCTCCAGCTCCCCACTTGTTCTCGCCTACTCCTCTCATATTTATGATCCCCTCTTTTAGAATTGTTGTTACTTATAGATACACCCACACATACAAGCACACATGTATTTTTAAGTAAGCTTATAAAATGTTTCCCTATGGCTTTTCAAACATCTTTAGTGTTATTTTTCTCCCCTCCCTCCATAACCCTGTGTATTACCCCCTCCCTCCCTCCTTAGTTAAGATCTTCTTTATCCCCCCTGCCCCACTTGGTTACACCTGTGCCTTATTATCCTCTCTGGAAGTTCTCCTCCCCCCACCTCCCCATGATCCCTTTCTACTCTCCTGGCTTCTGTGGTTACGTCAGGTTATATACTCAAATCTAAAGATCTGGAGCCTGTATCTATAAATAAGAGAGCATGTGACCTTTGTCTTTCTGGGTTTGGGTTTCACTCAGTAAAGTATTTCCAGGTTCCCATCATTTATCTGTGCATTTCATGATTTCATTTTTCTTTACAGCTGATAGAACCCATTGTGTATATGTAACAAATTTTCATCATCCATTCATCAGATGAAGGGCATTGATCAGTGCGGAGAATTATCAAAAGCTAAAAGTATATCTACCATATGACCCAGCAATACTGTTCCTTGGGTGTATACCCAAAGGACCCAAATACCCTATCAGAGAGATATTTGCTTGGCAATGTTTACAACCACTCTGTTTACAACAGCTCGGGAATGGAAGCACTCTAGATGGCTCCAATTCTAATAATAATAAACCAGGCTGGCCTTGAACTCACAGGGATCCTCTTGCCCTGCCTCTGCCTCCCGAGTGCTGGGATTAAAGGCATATGCCACCCTACTGATATGTCTAATTCTTAATTTTGATTTTGTCTTACTGTGTCCTGGAGAACTTTCCTCAGATTACCCCTGAAGCTATTTGTGTTGATCAGATCTTGTCTGGGCCATCATTCTTGAGTTTAATACATTGTTACTGTTCTCCAAAGAAGCACCAGGAATTCCCGGCTGCCTTAGCAGGTTTTCATGCTGCTTTAGACAGTAGGATCTCCGGTCTTTGTGCAAATGTGTATGTGCTCACGGATGTTAGCCTGCTAGCTCACACATGTGTATACCTGGCCACAGATCTTAATTCATATTTTGTTTTCCTCAATTATGCCTGTATTAGTTATTCTTCTAATAGCTGTGATCAAATACCTTATAGAAAAGTTGTCTCTATCCTTAGGTTTAAGGGAGGTAGGGTCCACTTTAACTCATGGTTTCAGAGGTAGCAGTTCCATCAGGGTAGAGCACAGATATTCACATCATGGCGGGCCAAAAGTAGAGTGAAACGTAGCCCATATGGTACATCCCATGACTCTTTCCTCAAATAGGTCCCATCTCCACATTATGAATCCATAAGAGATTAGTCCATTAATTACTTCAGAGCCCTCAGGATCATTTTTCTGGAAACTCTCTCTCTCTCTCTTACACACACACACACACACACACAGCTTCACTTCACTAATTTCCCAGGTATCTTATTCAAACCATATTGACCATTCCTATTCCTTATCATAGTCTTAGATTATTAATATGTCTACTGTAGTTACTGCTTTGCTTTCTAAGAAATGTTGCTTTTCTTGACTCTTCTTTTCCCATTTCTTTCTCTCTGGGAGTCTACCCAAATCTTGGCCCATGTCCTACTTGCTCCTGGGGTTCTGGTCCTTCATATTCTTTGACCCACAGCTGAGCCTGTCGTATTTCTGCGGCTTCCCCATCCTATCCTCGTGTCCTCCAACACCTATTCCCTGGCCTTTTCCAGATCAGTGTGTTTTCTCCATATGATGCTATCTTTCATTTTTTTTCTCATCTCATTCTGGAACTTTCTTTTAGTCCCTGTGGGCAGTGGCTGCCTGAACCACCCCTCCAACTCTCTAGATACATTCTCACTTCCCTACCCACCTGATTTTGTGTCTTCTTTAAAAAAAATCGTCAAGAAAGTTTGCATTTGCATTCATCAAGGTAGTTGATCTTTAGTTTTATTTACTTATTTATTTAGTTATCTTCTTCCTTGGTTTTGGTTGTCAGGGTAACACTGGCTTCATAGAATAAAGTAGCATGCTCTTCTCTCCTTCTTGACTGTTCCAATTTAAGCAGAATTGGTGTAAGGTGTTCTTTAAAGGTCTAGTAGAATTGAGCATAAAATCGGGCCAGTCCTGGTCATTTATTTCCTGGCTGGGAGATTATTATTGTTTTAATCTCATTGTTCATTATAGTTCTGTTTAAGTTGTCCAAAATCCTCTTCATTTAATTGAGTAGGTTATAGGTGTCCAGAACATTGTCTGTTTCTTTTAGATTCTGCAGTTTATTGGACTGTAAATTTTTGAACAATCTCTGATGATTCTCCGGATCCCAGTGGTATATGTTGTAATGTTACCCTTTCAAGTCTAATGGTAGTTTGCATCGTCCTTGCCTTTCTTTTGGTTAGTTTGACTAAGGTTGGCTGGTCTTGCTTATCTTTTCAAAGAGTGAACTGTTGGTTTCACTAATTATTTTATTGATGTTTTAATGTCTATTTTATACATTTATGCCCTTTCCTTTATTATTTCTTCTCATGTATTGATTTTGAAATTCGCTTGACCTAAGATCTGATGACTGGTATTCTGTGTTTACTGATTTGTCTATGTTACGTTATTCGTGTATCCTTCAGACAGACTCCATTTAGTTACGGTATAAGGTATGTATGGGATGTTGTATTCAGTTGGCTGGTGTTCAGGTGAGGATTCTGTATCTATGTTCATCAGATTTATTAATTTACACCATTAATTCTGATGCTCTTTTGTTGATTGCTTGTCTGGATGACCTGCTCACTGTTGCATTGTTATTGCACCAAAGCCTGTCTCTTTAGATCTACTAATGTTCTATAAAATTGGATTCTATCCTATTAAGTGTACATATATCTATAACTGTTCTATTTTCTCATTTAATTGACCTATTAATAATTACATAGTCGAGTTGGGAGGTGGTGGCACACGCCTTTGATCCCAGCACTCGGGAGGCAGAGGCAGGTGGATCTTTGAGTTTGATACTAGCTTGGTCTACAAGTTGGTCTCCAAGTTCCAGGGTGGTCAGGGCTACACAGAAAAACCCTGTCTCAAAACAACAACAAATTACATAATGAACTTCATTTCTCCCAGAAAGTTTACTTTATCAGGATAAGCATGATTATTCTTCACTTTTGGCTTCTGTATTTGTGGAATGGTCTTTTCCACTCCATCCTTCAATCTCCATATGTGGGTCTTTTCTGATGAAATGAGTTCCTAGTAGACAGCACATCATAGGCTTTAGATTTTAATCATATACTCAAGACATTTATGTGTGTGTGTGTGTGTGTGTGTGTGTGTGTGTGTGTGTATCTCCATATATCAATGTATGATTTTTTTGGAGACAGGTCTCACTAATAGCCCCTGTGGGTCTGTAGCTTTCTATGTAGTTCAGGTTAGTTTAGTGTAGTTTGATTTCTCTGCTTTCTCCTTCTAAATGCAGGGATTACTTGTGTGCAACACCATATCCAGCTCAGGTTCTATCTTTAACTTGGGAAAGTTAGCACAGTTACATTTAAGGCCATTATTAATGAGCTTGTATGCACTCCTGCTGTCTCTAACATTTTATGGTTGTTTGCTGATTTCTTTTCCCTTCCTTCTTCTCTTATTCACCTCTGTGCTCTGGTAGTCTTTCTATCATTAGGTTTAAGTGTCTTCCTCTTTTGTGTGTCTGCTATGCTGCGGTGTACTGTCCTTTTTTGTTTTAATGCCATTTCTCAGCTTTTAGATCTGCCAAAGGCTTCCTTGAGCCTTTCTTGTAGGGCTGGTCTGGTGTTGATGGATTCTTCAGTCTTTCTTTGTGTTGGAAAAATCTTTATTCTTTTCTGAAGGAACTCATGGGGTCTGGTATTCTTAATTGATCAGCTATTTTTTCCGGACTTTGAATATACCCATTTTTTTCCTGGTCGATGGTTCAGAGCATAAGCCTGCTGGCAGCCTAATGGCAATCCCTTGTTTGTGACTTGGTATTCTTACCAATTTTGCTGGTTTTCCTAACTGTGTATCTTTGACAGATCGACTCTAATGAGGCTGGAGGATTTTTTTTTGGTTAAATTCACTAGTATCTAGAGCTTGCATGAACTGGATGTCCTTATTTTCTCCAAGGATTGGAGAAAATTCAGCAATTCTGACAGTTATCAGCCCTACTAGTTCTGATGTTTTGATTCTTAACAGTACTTTTAAAATAAAAAATTATTTGACAGTTTCCATAGTGTTTAAAAATTCCAGTTGTTTTTTTGAATACCAAGTGGTTATCCTCCATGTGAGTAATACTATGTAGATATAGACAGGGGTACAGGTACTGTACTTCTACACTTAGGTGTATGTATATATATATATATATATATATATATATATATATATATATACACACACACACACACACACACACACACACACACTCCGCACGTTTGCAATGAAAAAGGAAGGTGATAGCGAGAAAAACATGGCTGAATTGAGGCACTTGCTATATATTCCTCTCCAAGAGAACACCAGAACAAGGGAAAAACAGCAGTTGTTCACTGGAGTGTTTGCTCAGAGCCTTAGAGATCAGGACTGTGAAGAGACATTGGGATCCTTGGGGTCAGTGGTGTGCTTACGAAGAAAGGAAACAAGTACACAGGACCGACTATCCACCCTGAGATTATCCACAATCAAAGAGGGGCGGTGCTCAATACCACCTACACAGCGCATGAGGAAAATGACAGACCCGCTTGCTCGCTGGTGGCTGTGCCACACCCAGAGCTGACACAGAACCTGCTCTGCTGAACTCTGCTCCACCTCAGCGGGCAGGGAAATCCCACCACCCCTATAGTCTGAGCCGCTGGGACATATACAGGCGTTAATACAGATTCAGGCAAGAAAACAGAAAGGACATTTTACAAATGTCTGCCTGGAACCAAACTCAGGATAAAACATTCAATTTAGACATATTGCCAAGGGAAACTTGTTTTGTAATGCTATCTATCCACAAAGCTTGTAGGAGCGGGGCATGCGTCTCCATTCCCTGACCATTATTTTGCTTTATATACTTGACTTAAAAAATCACATATGTAAGAGAAATTGTGCAGGATTCTTGTGCCTAGCTTATTTCAATTCACATCATGTCCTTCAGGTTCATTAATGGCAGGATTTCATTTTTATTTTATGTGTTATGTGTGAGTGTCTGCATGCATGTATGTGCACCATGTACATACCTCGGTGCCTGGGGGGGACCAGAGCCGGAATTATGGGCTATTGTGAGCTACCATGTGAGTTCTGGGAACTGAACCTGGGTCCTTTGTGAGAACAGCAATGTTCTTAACCTCTGAGCCATCTCTCTAGCCCCTGGTTTTCTTTTCAAAAGGCTGGATGATATTCTTTTCCATCTCTGTCTCTGTCTCTGCGTTGTGCACATCTGCATTTGTATCCATATCTGAATCCACACAAAACATCTGTGTTCATCTGACACTGGACATATCTGTCATTTCCATGTTCTGTCTACTGTCAATCATGCTACAATGAAGGGCATAGATCTTTCATTGACACACATTTAATTTTCCTTGGTGCTGTGTAGTCATATTTTCCCTTACTGTGACAAAATACTTAGAACATCTTGAAAGGAGGGCAGGCTGATGTGGTTCATGGCTTCAGAGCTTTCAGTAAATGAAAGAAGCAAAGTTGTTTACCTTACGATGGCCAGGGAGCAGACAGGCAGGGGCTAGGGCCCACCCCTCGCTATCTGCTTCCTCCATCTGGGTCCCATCTCTTAAAATTTCTAGAATATCCCCAAATAGTACCACCACCTGGGAATAAAGCCTTCAATAATCCTGTCAGGGGCATTTAATATTCAAACTGTAAGAGAACCCAGAAATGGGACTGCTGGATTGTATGGTCCTGCATTTAGACTTCCAAGGAACTTCTGTTTCACTTTTTATAGTTGCTGGGGAGTAGAAAAATTGATGTGCAGGTGATGCCAGGTTCTCACTGGGTCAAATGCCATTACAAGTCTGTGGCCTTCTTGGAATGGCCTGTCCCTTCGGAGAAGGTCAGAGGAGCCTGAAGAAGGGTCTGCCGTGTTTGTCCTACAGAATCTGTGGCTCTGAGGCTGCGAGGTGGCGCCAGTGGCTGTGCTGGATGGCTGGACGTGTTCTACAATGGGTCATGGGGTGCTGTGTGCAGCAACGCACTCAGAGATGTCTCCTTGAGCATCATCTGCAGGCAGCTGGGGTGTGGGGACCAGGGCTGGCTGAAGAACAGGCCCTCTCCCGTGGCTGGCCTGGGAATCTCCTGGGTGGACAATATCAAGTGTCGAAAGCTACACAATTCCACCCTGTGGCAGTGCCCTTCTGCCCCATGGAACCCACACTCCTGTACCCAAGAGGAGGAGGTCTGGATTAACTGTGAAGGTGAGTGCTGATAGCCCAAGAATGGGTCCCAGGAAAGGCTTCTATGCTCTGACAAGTCACCAAAAGGAGCTGCCATTGAACTGCTGGGCTGGGGGCCATGTCCATCCACATTTCCATCTCCAGCACGACAGGGCGTTTAACACCAATGGCTGTGTTTATTTTGTAGGACTGCCACAGACAGCCCCACAGGACCCCGCTCAGACCCCTAACTGTTCATCTGCACTTGACTGCTTAGGTATGCATCTACAAGCCTCCTGTGTACCTGCCCATTCAGATGGGCAACACAGTGATCCCTGCCCCCTTTTCAGAGGACAGTGTACTGCGTGTGCTTGGTGGTGAGGATGGCTGTTCTGGGCGTGTGGAGCTCTGGCATGCAGGCTCATGGGGCACTGTGTGTGACGACTCCTGGGACCTGGTGGATGCCGAGGTGGTGTGCCGGCAGCTGGGCTGTGGCCAGGCCTTGGCTGCTTTGAGAGGGGCCGCCTTTGGACCTGGCTTGGGGCCCGTGTGGCTGGATGAGGTGGAATGTCTTGGCAGTGAGGTGACCCTTGAGGACTGCCAGGCTGAGCTGTGGGGACATGGAGACTGCACGCACAAGGAAGATGCAGGTGTTCGTTGTGCGGGTGAGTGACAGCAGGTAATAGTAGGGACAGGGGTGCTCCATTGATTTCTTTAGCTGTCCCTTATGCTCAGGCTCATCATAGGCACAGGCCCCTGAGATGTGGGGTCCCACTGGGAGATCCCTATAATCCTGTATGACTCATGCTAAGCTGTGGACGCTTCTGTTCTGCTAAGGCTTTCCCATCTCACATTGTCTTGCAGGTGTCCCCACAACAACTGCATTGCGTAAGTGTCTCCTTCTCAATACAGCCTTCTTCCCTCCCACTACCTGGAGGGCTTGCAGTGAAGCTCAGTTCTGATTGGCCGACATGGGAAACCCATGCTACTACAGTTGAGTAGTCCCCAGTATCAGCTCTAGGCTGTATCATCCTTCTGTGATGGAAACCTCATCCTATCCTGTGCCTGCTGGGTGGGAAACCGTGAGGGAGAGAGGACACAAGCCCTTGCTTTTTAGGGCCTTTAATGTGGGGACTAGGTTAGTTAGTCCTGGCATGCTGTGTCCTCTTGGAGTGGAGGGTAGCGAGGACCCCATGACCTACCCTGTGCTCACATCTGTGATTTTTTTCCTTGCCCCTGCCTGGCTCCTTACCCTTGAACATTCCAATTGAATTTCCCTATGGCATCCCCTTGGCCACCCACCTGGGCTTTTTTTCCCTCCTCTAACCTGGGACTGAGCACCTGGGATCTCCTTCTTGGGTAGTTTGCCATATGAATCTCTAGGCAGCAACCTGCTCAGGTATCCTGGAGATGCAACTGTCCTGGGTGCCCCACCCTGTTCCGCAAGGCTGAGATCATTTACGTGTAGGGTCAGCTTACCTCATACAGCTAAGGTACAGCTGTCTCTATGCCCAGCAGCTCTTTCCTCGTCCCCTCCACCTGTCGCCGAGGTCTGGAACTTGCCTGAGATCGCCTGCTTGGGACTTGGCTGCCTCCTGGGCATTGTCTTCCTGGTGTTGGCTGCTTGGTGGTGCCACAGCAGGGACACTTGCATGGGTATGGCATGTGCTGGCATGGTTTTCAGGGGAAGTGTGACAAGAAATGGGGTGGGGGGAAGACCCTGACTTCAGCAGGCATATCTTGTTCTTGTCACTGCTCCACCTTCTGGCAAATCTCTGGTTAGGTTCTGGGGAACCTTAAAGTGTGGTCTGGAGGGTGCTGGGATATTTTTCTCTGTACTTCTGAGTTGGCTAGATAGGGACATTCTGCATACTCAAGACTTCCTCATGTCTCCCTCTATCTCTTGTGCAGTCCTACAGTGGGCTCTTTCAGAGATGAGATCTGGCCTCGATACCCACAAGTCCCATGCCAGGCCTTTGAGCACCAGCATTCATGGAAGTCAGGTGTTGATCTCAATGAGCAATTTCAGCATTCACAGAAGGCTGCAGGTCCTAGAAGGTGTGGGCTGAAACTAGAGTAATGCTCGTTCTAGAAGATTCTGGGATGGTCTCCACAGGTTCTGGATTGTTGGGGCATCTGAGGCCAGATGGTGTCTATGAGGACATTGAAGTCCCTGTGCAGAAGATCACAGTATCCAAGGTATTGGCACAGGAAGAGGGTTATGATGATGCTGAAGAGCCTGAGGACCAGCCCACAGAGGACGAGGAGCAGAACGGGCACTGCTGAGCTTGGTGGGTGTGACCCTTTGTGTCCAGAGGTCCATCACACTCCTGCTTCGTTGCTTCCTTATGGTGGCTCTGCTACAGCTGGCACTTACATTTAAAGGATCAAGCGGCCACTTCTCAGTGTCTCTGACCCCAGCTCTTACCCCTGTCCTGGACACTGGGCTATGTCTCTGCCCTTTCAAGGCTGGCTCTTAGATTAGAGTCCTCTACTGAACAGGCATAAAGCCAGAATAGTCCTTGCTGTTCCATTGGCTCCTTTATGTGCTATACATACTGTCCTTTCAGAGCCTTGTCCATGATAGCTGTAGGAAGGACTCTGGGTAGACAGTGAGCTGGGAGGGGTGGACGAGTAGCAAGCTCACTGTCACCTGAGTCATTGCCTCATCCCCAAAGTCGTCCCTTCACAGCTTTGATCTTCAGTGGAAGACCTAGGGTGGATGATGTCTGTGAAATGCCTGAGTATCACAGCGTTTGCCTCTTTCCTCAACAGGTAGGAGGAGTCTTTGCAGATTAATGCTGAGGCTGGAAAGGAAGATTACAGTAGTTCCTATCCCAACACCTGATGCCCTTGCCTAGCCTTAGGGGTCACAAGGATTGGCATATTCCTGGGAGATTAAGGTCTTTCGAGCCCTCTTTTATTAAACAGATGTTTAAAATCTTTGAATTCACCGATTGTTAGTCCTTCTGGAAAATGTTACCAAGTTCTGCTATAGCTCTCATTCTGTTTTGGGTCTCATGTTTTTGACTTTTTACCTTTGTTCTTTGTTCTGTGGGCTTTACAGGATTCGCTTCCATCATTCGCACAGTTCCCTTGAGAGGTATCAGGTTGCCCAATGAAGCATGGTGTTGACTCTCTGGTCACTTGAAGGCATGGCATTCTTTCCTCTGTAAGAGGTCAATGGACATGACACTATAGCTCTCAGTCTGTCTCAATCTCAGAATACACTGGAAGGTTTATGGTTGTGTGACAAAACTTCTCCTGGGTAGATACAACACACATACCTACTTTCCCCAGATAGGGAACCTATGGCGGTCAAAGTATAGCCATCACCAAAATCCAGCTTGGTGAACAAATGAGTCTTATTGGGATTAATTTAAGGAATGGGTGAGGGGTTACTTCAGGGACTGAAATGACTCAAATACAGCTGTGTCACCAAAGACCACCACAGCATGGGTGACACCTCACCCTGCACAGCCTGCAAGAAGCTCAACAGGCTGAAGACTGTCCTTTCCAGATTCTTCAGTTGCTACAAACCTCTTCCAGTCAGCTGTGCTGCTTTCTTCTTCCAATGAGAAGATCTGATCTGAGAGTCTTTGCAACTCAGCTTTACTCCTTGGAGAGGGATTCTCAGCTTTTATTTATTATTCTGGCAGGGAGGGGGGGCTAGTGAATCTGGTCAATTTCAGGAACTTCCTGAGGCTATTTTTGTGTTGTTTACCTTCCTGCTTAGGGAACTTCTCTGCAGGATGGACTGTTTCAATATTAGAGGAAATCGTTACAGAATAATAATTTAACAAAAGCCTTTGTGATGACATCCTCACAGGCCACCATTAACCACCTTCATCCAGGACCATAGCTTCCAAGTCCAGACCAATTTGGGGATCTCACCAATCTATTCTGTAATCCCACTCTCAATATCCACCTCTATCCATAACCTGTCTACTAATGACCACTGTGTCTGACATTATGACATATATGAACCCTCTGGGAACATACAAGCCAGATACCATCTCCATTACCACACTCAACCCAGGAACCGGTTTTCTGGTGTCCTCTTCCCTGTTCCGTGTAGATTGCTTGTGTGTGCTAGGATCTAAGGTCTGATAAGAGCAGACCCTCATGATGTACTTATGAACACTAGATTCTTCTAGTGTCCTACTAGAAATTATACTATTGTGGAAGAAAGTAGAACCTCCTGGTATACCTGGTATTCTTTTACTATCTCTCCTGCTGTCATGGTGGAGTCACCCTCTGGAATTCTAGTGGATTTTGGGCCTATGTGGTAGGAAAAATAAAAAACATTAGCTAGTTTTGACCCCAGGAAACTCTGGATGATTCGTAGTCAGCTGATGTTCTAACAGCTCACAGGTTTGTTTACGTCACACGTATTTCTATGGACTCCTGGGCTCTGCTCAATGTGATGTCAGAACAATGGTATACTGACTAGCAGCCGGCAACTGGAACAGGGCATCTCAGCTAAAAGCCTGAGTCTGCCGAGGCCTCCCTTGCAGGAGAATTTCTGACCCTTGACTGCCTGTGATCCCCTCTGGCTGCACCCTGATCTCCTCCTGGCTGTGGAGTCGTTTTCTTTCATCCTTTTTCTTTTCCCATGATGACTTGCCCTCCTTTCTGGAAGCTCTAGAGCAACTTTAGTAGGAATGTCCCTAACTCCTGCACCAATAAAGCTGGAAAGTATGAAAATGCCTTTTGGTTGTTTCTTCAATGTGTGGGAGATTCTGTGTACATCTTGTGGAGTCATCTGGGAAAAGTCCATGCAGGGGAGACTTTTACTTCCTGGAGTCTGGATTTAGTGCATATCGTCTGGGGAAAGGGTGAGGTCAACAGACTTGAGGCCTATTTCTGTCATGGCCGAGGTACTCCCTATATTAGCAGAATCTCTTCATGTTCAGGGAACCTGGCCAATCTCTGCGGTCATACCTCTGTACTGTGTCTTCATGGTGGCTGCCATCCAGGAAACCCATGCTGGCATCAGGGAATGCTCAGGAGTGTCCCCGTGCAGCATCACCCTGTGTGTCACCACCGTATTCTTATTTAAAAGTTATTTATTACTTGAGAAGTTCATGAATATATAAAATATATTTTGATCATATCCGCTCCCTGACCTGCCAACAGACTCCAGATGCTCCTAATGCCTCTCCCTCCCATCTTCATGTACTCTTTAATTTTATTTTAACTCCCCCAGTCTAACTAGTGTTGCCACTATGTCCATTGATGTGAGGCCATCCTCTAGACCATGAGCAACCTATTAGTGGCCATCCCTAAAAAAGAGAAAAATTACTTCCTCCCCCAAGAGTCGCCAACCACCAATAGTTCCTTGGGTAGAGGATGCCGACTGGTGAGCCCTTTCTCCACCTTGTCATTCTTAATTATTTTACATTAAAGATCTTTGAGTTTTTATTTTCTTCTCGACCCTGTGTATTTTGTTGCAGGCATCAGTTTCTATTTATCGAGACTATTTTTTTTACACATCTGATGTTCATTTTAGAATCTATGTCGATAGACAATGCATAAAAAGAAAATGAAAATCATCCCAGACTCTTCTTCTTATAAATGAACTCCTGAAATCGTGTGGTGTAGGTTCATTAAGAACTTCCTTTGCAGTGATGCAGACTTGAGCCCAATGAGCAACATTCATCAGTATGCATCGCATGCTTTCCTTTTGACAATTAGCTTACCAGTAAGCTGGCTTACCAGTAAGTAGACATTCGAACCATGATGATGTCATGTCCTCTCGTCTACCCATTCTTTAGTTTGTCTATGACCCTGGTAATGTGGACTTGCTTGTGTGGCCACTTATTAGGTAGGCAAGTCCCCTCAGGGAAGCATGCGCTCTTCCTACGGCTAGACCCAGGGCAATCACGTTGAAAGCATTGTGATTAAATTGCCATGTCTGTCTGCTGACAATGAAAAGATCTTGGAAGGACTCTGGTCTTTAGCAAGATCTTCTGTTTGAGGCAGAAGGCCTTTAATGTCTTTTCTGACACTGCCCTTGGCAGCATCAGCCATACAGTTCTTTCTGGAGGGGACTCCTTGTCCTCTGCACACCTGGGACTGCATGGGCACCAGCTGCAGGAAGCCCCACAGTGCTGGCACTGTCTGCGCTCTGGCTCAGTGGGTGAATGCTTGCTTTGGGTGACAGATGACAACTCTAACGTGGGGGAGGAGCCTATGGTGCTGAAGGGCTCTGGCTCCAGAATATTGTCACCCTGAATTGCAGTTCACCTTCCTGAAGACAGAGACAGATCCCTGCTCTGAGACCATCAGCTTGGGAAACTGCACGTACAAGGAGACCTGGCATGGCACTGTCCTCTCTCAGGCTGTGTTCTCTGCTGTTGGCCTGCTGGCCTTTCCCTCCTGGTGAGTGCTGCTGTGTGAAGGCCCTGGGTACCAGGGACACAAGTGTATAACACCATAGGTGACTGGGTTCAGGGATGGCACAGTGCTGGTGACATCTGATGTCTCATTTTGTGTATGTGTGTTCATTTCTGCTAACTTTGATTTTACCAAAGCAAGCATTTAACACTGGGAAATCTGGAAAAAAAAGAGGGATTAGGATAAATAGTGAAGATGAGTTCTTCTTTCTCCTCCTCCTCTTCTTCCTCTTCCTCTTCTTTCTTCCTAGGACAGAGTTTCTCTGTATAGCCCTGGCTGTCCTAGAACTTGTTCTGTAGACTAAGGTGGCCTTGAACGCGGAGACCCTCCTGCCTCTACCTCCCCAAGTGCTGAAATTAAACGTGTGTGCCTTTCTAATCGTTAAGCATTCTAAATGAAATCTAGACTGTTCTCCTGTGTCTTTTGTTCTTGTTCCTGAAGGTCTGACCGGCAAGGACTTCGTGAGTTTCCTGGGTGGTGAGAATAAATGTGAAGGCCAAGTACAGTTGCATTTTAAGGGACAGTGGGGCCTTATGTGTGGGGACCACTTTGGCATGCAGGAGGCCTCGGTGATCTGCAGAGAGTTTGGCTGTGGCTCTGTGCATTCTGTTTCTCAGTATATTTTGACACCTGAAGAGTTGAAGCAACCTTGGCTGTACAGTGCCCAGTGCCACGGTGAGGAAGCCACCCTCTGGGAGTGCCTCCTGGGACCCTGGGGGCCCATCAGTGGCTGCAAATGCCAGTGTGTGGCTGTGGTTATCTGCTCAGGTAGGTCAAATGGAGATGCTGAGATCCCTAGTCCCTAGGACTTCTTTCTCTGTCTTGGTCATAGAAGCATTGAGGCAAATGCCCAGGGGAGGGACAGGCCAGGTAATAACACAACTTATTCTTAGGGTCCTTAGGGAGTTGGGTTCTCACCTTCTACAGACACTTTCCCAGTAATTTTAATTTTAATAGGATTGTCAGGCTTTTAAAGTTAGGTATTTCCCTTGTTAATACTGATCACTAGAGAGAATATTCCCATTCTCATTGTACAAAAGGCAAAATTCCAGCCAGGGAGTTAGCCACATGGTATAGGAGGTTAGGAGTTCTGGCCCACCTCCATTGGAAAGATGGGCTTTGTTACCCCAGGAATGTAGCAAAGGGTGGGAACACATCTACAGGCACGGTGAACAATGAGTCAGTGTGGGGCCCATCCCCACATTGTCAGTGCCCATCCCCTTGTGTTCGACCTGGGGACAGGACACCAAGACTCGGTTTCTCTTCTATGTCACCAGGTGGTACTGCACGACAAATCAGGCTAGCTGGTGGTAGCAGTCCTTGTGCTGGTATTCCAGAGGCCACTGGCATTTCTGGCTTTTCCCTGAGATGTGACCTGCAGAAGGAGGAGGCTGGCGTTCTGTGCAGACAGCTGGAGTGTGGCACAGCTCTGCAATGGTCCAGAGCCCATCGTGGAGAGGACAATGGGAATCAGGAACAGAAGTACATGACATGCCAGGGAACAGAGCCTGACATTTTACATTGCCAGATCAATGTGAACTTCCTAGAGCAATGTAACCTTCTGACCTATACCCAGGTTGTATGTATAGGTAGGGGCACCCATGCTGAGTATTTAGTCTTCAGATTGTATGTTTGGATACAAAGAAAAGAGACCCAGATATCTGCTCCAAAGCAGTGTCAGTAGAATCCTTACCTCAGAATCAGTGTTGAGACATTCCACATTGCTACTGGGAGGTAGTTGTGGGAGTCCTGAGGTATCCCCAGAAAGCAGTGCTTACTACCCTTTCCAGGGTATAGGTGGCCATGATTCCCTAGAAACCAAGTGACCAGAAGGAATCTTTGTGCTCAGAATCTGTGTGGAGTCAAACGCTCAAGGGAGGACAGAGCAGGGAATCAGGGTCTTTGGTCTGTCAACCCTATCACTTGTGTCAGGTCCTTTGTGTCAGGGCTAATGAGAGTGGTCCTGTATCATCAGACACCAATCCTTTCTTGAAACTGGATGACAGCCATTAGGTCATGTCAACCACCCCAGTATCTGCATGGAGCCTGCTCTGACCTCAGTTGTTTTAGTCCAACCTTTGTCCTAAGGACACATGGATGTCTGGCTGGTGGGCGGTGAGCACCACGTGAGGGTTGCCTGAAGTTCTGTGAGGACTGTTGTGGGCCCCATCTGCTGGATGACCTGGACTAGCTCACAACTCACATGGTTTACTGGTGTGTGGTGTGACCTTATCCACATCTTGGAACTCCCATTTTGACTGGGTTCAGTGCCTGTATAGAAGAAGGCCTTCTACTGTGTGAGCAATGAGTCACTGTTCCATTGTCCACTAGAGCCTGCACACTGCTGTGGCCACGACCAAGATACTTCACTAACTTTTTCAGGGGAAAATGAGTCTGGTTATGGGCTAGCAGGATGTGATGTGATGTGGTCTGGGTTCTGGGATCTGGGCTGTGATGACCATTGACAGCTAGGCAGGTGACTCAGAGTTTGTGACCTCTGACCCAGTCATTCCCTGGCCTCCTTCTCACCTCTAGCCTTTCATGTTTGTTCACCTTTGTCCATCTTGGGACAAATGTCTTATCAGCTCTGTCACGGATTTCAGAAATAGGTGGCCTGACTTTATTGAGTGTTATTGACGGTTGTGCGTATTTTGTATGGCAGACCCTTGGTAACACACCCCCCATAACTCTATCCCATGTGTTGCTTCCCCTGTGATGAGATCCTTTAGTATACACCACTTCAACTTTGCTTTATCCCAACCTCTGTGTTCTGCCTTGTGCTTGTGCTTTGGAGTCACATTTAAAACTTGACACCGCAAGTTCAAAGTCGTGTAGCATCATCTCTTGCTTTCTATTGTTCCTTCGTACTGTGTCCAGGGCTTGGATGGATCTTGAGTTACTTTGTTTCTGGTGTGAGGAGGACCTGATCCACATATTCCACGTGGGTAATTGGTTTCTTCAGAACCTTGTTTGAGGCATTGCTCTTCCTACATGAATGGCAATGGCCCCTTTAAGAAATGTGATAACCATAAGTATGTGATGAGTTCGGTGCTGTGATTTCTGCTCCACTGGTCTCTGTGTCTAGCCTCACGCCACACCGCAGTGCTCTGGCTCATGCAGCTTTGCTGTCAGTTTTGAACTGAGGAAATGTGTGTCTTAGCTCAGTGGTTCTCAACCTGTAGATTGTGACTCCTTTGGAGGTTGAACAACCCTTTCACAGGGGTTGCCTAAGACCACGTGCATATCAGATATTTATGTTATGATTCAAAACAGTAGCAAAATTAGTCATGAAATAGCAGCAAAAAATTTTTATGGTTGAGGGTCACCATAACACGAACTGTATCAAAGGGTGGCAGCATTAGGAAGGTTGAGAAGCACTGCTCTAGAATACTAGAACACTAGCGTTAGCTTCCTAACTGCCCAAGCACCTGTTTGGGTGATAGGGATTGCATTGCATCTACAGACTGCTTCGAGTGGGGTTGTCACGTTCCGAGACCATGTAGTCAGCCCTTGATCTGAGGCCTACTCTCCTCTATGCAGATCTTGTGCTATTTCTTTTATTCTTCAATAAACTTAGTTTATTAGAAATGACACAGATGGTCTCGTCTATATATCCATAGGTTCTTGGTGTGATAATGGTGCCAGGTCTGTGTTTCCTCTTGTGGAGTAAGCCTTAAATCCAATCAGAAAGTAGTTGGTTACTCCCATAACACTAATACCACAATTGTGTTACTGAGCACGTCTCTTGCCAGGCCGGTCATTTTTATAGTTTGCAGGGCTCAGGTGAGATTGACGATTACTTTTCCACTCTAGTACTATGCATAGCATCTTCCAGCATTGTGGAAGCTAGGCTGTAGTGCCTACAGAATCAGTACGCACCTGATTTCTTCATATTCTATGTCTCAAGTATGTGGTATCAGTAATAGGGTCTTACTGGCAAGTTCTGGAGAGTAACCAAGAGCATTGGCAATAACCAATACTGTTTTGGGGTCTTTATGAGCTCAGTGACCAGCAACTCTGACAGAAGCAGCCCATCCTGGCACTGAGCTTTTATTTGTTATATAGTGGTATATAATCATTGCCTCGTTAGTGTTGTCCTGGTTAGTTTTGTTTTTTGTCAACTTGACATAGTTAGAGTCATTTGGGAATAGGAACCTCAATTGAGAAAATACCTCTATCAGATTCCCTGTAGGCAAGTCTTTGGGGGCACTTCTTGATTAATGATTGATGTGGGAGGGCCTAGCCTACTGTGTGCAGTGGCACCCCTGGTTAGGTGGTCCTGGGGTGTATAAGGAAGCAGGGATGAACAAGCCATGGAGAGCAAGCCAGTAAGCAGTGTTCCTTCATGGCCTCTGTTTCAGTTTTTGTCTCCAGGTCCCAGCTTGAGTTCCTGCCCTGACTTCCCTTCATGACAGACTGCAAGCTGTCAGCTGATTTCCACCCTCAACCCCCCAGTTTTTTTTGATCATGGTGTTTTATCACAGTAATAGAAACCAAACTAGAATAAAAAATTGGTACCAGACAGTGAGACATTGCTGTGACAGACCTGATCATGCTGTTTGGGGAATAACTGCAGAAGGGTTTTGAAATCTGAGGCTGGAAAAGCCACTGAGCTTAATGAGTTGTTGGAGCTAGGAATGCTGGAAGAGACAGACAATGGAGGCCTGGTCTGGAAGGTTCCAAGGGAAGCAAAGACTCTATCAGGGCTGCTTATGTAATATTTTGAGTTAAGAATTTGTGGTCAGCTGAGGATGAAGAATTAGCTGTGATTAACAAGAGATCAGAAATGATGAGGAAAAAGCTTGCTTTACTGGTACAATAGATGCTGGCTAACTAGGCTTGAGAAATCAGCTGCAATAAAACAGCCCAGCATCCTTGAGGCAAAATCTTCTGGGGAGTATTTCTTCAGGATCAGCACACAGAAGCCGTGGTCTGGGGGTAGGATGGAGTAAGGCTGCATCTCATGCTCACTGCCAGACTTTGTAATGTATAAGAGACTCTCAAGATGGTGCTAGTTTTGGCAGCATAAGAGCCCCAGAATTTAGGGGGCCATGGAGAGAAGTTGAGGCTTGGCATCGTGTGGTAGGGTTAGAACCTCTGAAGAAAACCCAGGACAGGCTACTGGTGAAAGTTAAGTTCAGTTGTAGTGGCACCCCATCATTTTGGAGATGCCAGTACCATGGGATGACCACCAAGGACAGCAGCAGCTGTGGAGTGGAGCTGGCTTGAGCCTATGCGGTAAGCTCTGTGTACTGTGGAGGGCAGAGCCAGACAAGTGGACCTTCCCAAGCCCATTGGAAACTGAAGATCATGCGTGAATCCCAGCTGTCTTACCCCAGTCCTAATGGCTAGGATGAGCAAAACATATGACAGAAAATGCTGATGAGGTTGTAGGAAAGAGGAACCCTCAGCCATTGTTAGTGGAAATGCAAATTGGTGTGGCCACTGTGGAAATCAGTATGGGGAATCCTCAAAAAGCTAAAAAGAAATCTATGTTATCTCCCAGCTATACCACTCCTTGGCTTATGCCCAAAGGACTTGACAGACTTGACACCATACTCTACAGATACTTGTTCAGCAATGTTCGTTGCTACCCTATGCACAGCAGCCAGGGAATGGAAACAACCTAAACGTTCTTCAATAGATGAATGGATGATGACTATACACAACGGGATACTAGTCAGCTGTAAAGAAAAACACAATTATGAGATTTGCGGGTAAATGGGTGGGCCTTGAAAAGATCCTATTGAGTGAGGTAACCAAGACCCAGAAAGACAAACAACATATGTTCTCTCTCGCCTGGAATTCCTAGCTCCAAATGTTCAGATTTTCAGCATTCAACGCGGAGTAACCACAGAAACCAGAAAAGTATAAAGGATTATAGGCGATGACAAGGGGGTGGGGCTATTGAGGAGAATAGCAGGGTACAGGCGACAGGAATCTAGAAATAGAAAAACTGGAAAGTAGCTCCAACTGGAGAGGAGGAAGGGGGGTCATTACAGAAAGACACTGAGGGATGAGGGGCAATTAATAGTAAGGTGGTTTGATAAGGCCTCAAAGACTCATATTATCTTGTATATACCTAAAATGGTACAATACCTACATCTTAAAGGAAGCTACGCTACTTGGGCTGACAATACTCCCCATGAGAACTATAGACGAGCAAAAGCCCCAGTACCAGGACCCAGAAACCTCCTTCCGAGTGTTGATCAGGGTACTCCAAGTGACTGCTCAAACAATCAGCCCATCCCTGTTGTCTTTGGTTGTCTCTCAGATGTTGAAGGTAAGCCCCCATTGCTGAAAACACAGCACACTTAGGACACAGGACTAGATGATTTGAGCTGGATCTGACCTGAAAGCTGGATCTCTTTCCTGTATTCTAGCCTCCAGGCTACCAGAAAATACTATGTAAGATGCCAATTAATATAGTCCACTGGGATGTGACAGCTAGGAGCCATAACAATGACCAACGTGGCAAGATATCCGTTAAGGTACAAGTGGCACTCACATGTGGGTTGCAACCAACAGCTGTCTAACGGAACTTAAAGCACACTCAACAGGAGGGAAATCATGCCTCATACTAGAAACCTAGTCAATTGACCAGGGCTAGTGAGAATCTACTACCACCACTTTGCTCGGCCAGAATTCCTCAAGTACATTCTAGATTGTATCCTTACAGCTAAATGTAGCTACCACTCCTTATCAAAGAAGCTTTTCTTTATAGCAAATACAAAAAACTGTAACTGGATACAATACAGAGAATCAGTAGGTAGTGGGAGCCCAGCCCTCATGGATTCATCTACATCCCAGCTCCTGCATCTATGGCTCAGGGAACTTGGCAGTAGAGTGGAAAGATTTTAAGAACTAGAACACCAGAAAGTCCACTGTCTCTCCTAGAAATGACTTCACAAACAAGACTGGAACGATGTCAATATCAATAGACATGTTAATGTGGAAGAGGGAAAATTTCCTGGGGTTCTACCTCTTGACAAAGAACTACTGGTGACTACTGATTGCTGAGGGAGGGAGAGTTAGACTCTCCTAGGGATAAATTTCCTAATTAGTTATCCAATATAAACAGGTCAGCACTGGTATCATATACACATCGCCAACAAAACATGTTCTCATCAGGTTCTGATGTATGTATGTATGTGTGTGCTCACACACATATATGTATATATGTAACAATCACAAAGAGAAAGAGGCCACCAGTTTTAAAGTGGGCGGCATGGGAGGAGTTGGAGTCAGGAAAGGAAAAGGCTAAGTGGTGTAATTCTGTTTTAATTAAAACAGATATAAGAATGACTAACCATCACAGTAGTTATTTACTTTCCGGGCTTTCCTGGCTTTTAGAGTTTCTGTTAAGAGATTTCGTATTAGCAGATGAATTTTCCTCTTCACTTGAGTTGGCATTTCCCTCATCTCTTTTAATATTGTTCCTTTGTTTTGTGTCTTTGGCATCATGGCTCTAATGTGATTTGGGAAGGCTCTCCTTCCAGTTGTATCTATTGGGCGTATAAATGCCTCTCAGGTTTAGAAGTCTTCTTTCCTTAGATGAGGGAAATTTCCTGCTGTAATTTAACAGATATTCTGTGTCTTTACTGAATTTGATTTAAGTCTCATCCTCCTATCCCGTGAATTCGTCGGCGTGGCTTCCTGATCGTAGCTCTCTGGAAACCCTGACTATGTTATTTATTTTTTCTTACTGAAGCCCGGATGTATATGCCCTTGGATTTGGAGTTTTCAGTGTTCTTTCTTCTGCTTATTCTACTCTTTTGATGATACTTTTCACTGTTTCTATATCTGCTTCACTCAGTTTTTCCTTTCCAATATTTCCATCAATCTTTCTCCTTAAAATACCAGTTTTCCTTCTGAGTTTGAATTTCCCATCCATGTTGGTGACTTCATGTCATGGTGCTGGATTTCTCAGCCAGTTTTTCATCTGTTTCTGTCTCTCCTCTAGATCCGATTTGCTTTTTTTTACCTCATTACTCCGTTTGTTTGTATTTTACCCATTTTAGTAGCTTTGAACTCATTAGTTGAAAAATTATAATCTGGGGGCTTATGTTGCCTTTCTTTTACATTGTTATGTGTTTCAGTGTTACAATTTGTGCATCCATTGGTTTGGATTTCTCATTCAGTTTTATTGGGGGATCTTCTTTGTGAGCAGATCACCTTTTGAGGACTCAATCCCCACTACCCCTCAAGGAAAAGAAAGAAAATCTTGATGTAACAGAAACCACATCAAACTGAACACGACACAGAAATACACTGAAAACAAGCTAAAACACATAGACTCACCAACAATAACCAGGGATCAGAACATGGCAAATGCCATGAAATTAAAATGAAGTTATTTAGGAAAAATGTTGAAATGTGAACGAATAAAAGAAGGAAACACAGGAAGGGCAAAGCAGAGGCTAGGTGAGAACAAGGATAAACAAGAGCAAAAGGATGTTGGAGAGCAATGTTATGAAGGGAAGGAGAAAGAAGAAGAAATTATCATTATTTTTTGAGACGGAGTCTCACACTGTAGCCTTGGCTGGCCTGGAACTTGATATGTAGACCAAGCCAAACTTTAAGTCATAGATATCTACCTGCCTCTGCCTCCTGAGTGCTGAAATTAAAGGCATGAGCCACCATGCCCAGATAAGAGTTTATTTTATTTTATTTTGGTTTTTCAAGATAGAGTTTTAGCGTTTCTCTGTGTAGTTCTGGCTGTCCTGGAATGCACTGTGTAGAACAGGCTGGCCTTGTCTTCCCCAACTCCTCAGCTCCAGCTCTGGGACTGCTGATACCCTGATATGGTTTCCATGGACACCAGTGCTGATGTGCACGTTCCCACACACAGTCATATGCACGTGTACATAATTAAAAGCAGAAGCAAGTCTTAAGATGAAGTAAACATACTACTAAAATATAGTAAAATGAAGTAAAGATAAATTTAAGAACGAAATTATAAAATAACACAACAGCTTTGTAAATAAGTAAGAAATGTACTAAATTATGGTAAAAAGAAAACAAAGGGCTGTGCTGGCTTGGTTTACATCACCTTGACAAAAGCTAGTTATTTGGGAAGCGGGAACTTCAATTGAGAAAACGCCCACACCAGATTTACCTTGGATGGTGCATTTCTTGACTGGTGATCGATGTGGGAGGGTGTATCTCACTGTGAGTGGTGCCATCCCTGGGCTGGTGGTCATGAATGCTGTAAGAAAGGAGGCTGACCAAGCCATGGGGAATAAGCAGCACTCCTCCATGGCATCAGCTCCTGCCTCCATGCTCCTGTCTTCTTTTGAGGTCTTGCCCTTCCTTCTTTCAGCAATGGACTGATACAGAACTGTAAGCTGAAATAAACCCTTTCCTCCCATGTTGCCTTTGGTCATGGTGTTTTATTACAGCAATAGGAACCCTAACTAAGACACCCCACCAGCGCTGGGGGTACAAGAATGCAAAATCATATCCAGCTTTTATTAGCCAGTCCCTGGGGGATTCAGACTCTGGTCCTCAGGGTAGTGCTGCAGGTGCTTTACAGACCGAGTCCTCTCCCTAGACCGGAATTACTATTTGTCAATTTTTAAATAGTAATTTGGATGTTCCCATATTAAAATTACTGTTTTTCCAGACTATGTGAATAGTCACCTAGTTGTTGTTGCTTTTACAACTTTGTCTTTTGAAGACTGATCATAATGCAGCCTTTTTAAAATTTAATTTTTAAAAATTAAAATATATTTATAATATGTTCTCCCTCCTCTTTCCTTCTTTCCTCTCTCCAGCCCCTCCAGTATCCCCTCATTCCAATTCCTCCCGTGTGCCCAACCTTATTCCCTCATGATACTTCAACAACATGGCTCCCCAAATAAGACCTAAACAACAACAGTACAATAGATATGTGTTCTTCTTTTGAACTTCTCATTATGTTAGCACTTTCAATTTAGTAGTATATTTTGTTACTATTGCTCCAATTGACTAATAAAAATACGTATTTAAGGTACAGAATATGCTTTGATGTGTACACATTGCCGGATCAAGGTAATCAATATATTAATTAACCCACATAATTATCATTCATTTATGGTGAGAACAGTTAAAATATACTTTCTGGTGTGACAAGTGACCATGCTGCACAGTAGAGCCCTGAACCTTGCCTTGTAACTGAACTTTGTGCCCTTTGACCAGCACCCGTCCCAGCCATGCTATGACCTTCTCAACCCCAAGACCTCTGGGAACCGAGATGTTACTTAGCTTCTGTGAGTACACGTAAGTATGGCCGTGTGGCAATTATCCTTATGTCCCCAACCTCATAGCGGAACACCGTGTCCTGCAGATTTGTCCACGTTCAAGATGACAGGATCCCTTACTCTTAAAGGGTAGGACACCGCAGTGTGCACGTAGACCACGCTTTTTAAAATTCATTCATTCTTGAAGCACAGATAGGTCTTCCATTGTGAATAATACAGGGATGAACATTGGAGTACAGATGTTTCCAGACACACCAATCGTCGTCCCGCGGGGTGTCCGCGGTGGCCGTGGTGCGTTCCTTACATTTCTGTGTTCTTGCCCTGCCTCTCTCACCTCTCCCCTCTCTTTTAATTCATTTCTTTCATATGTTTTGATCATATTTTCCCCTTCCTCAACTCCTCCCAGACCCTCCCACCCAACTTTGTTTTTTCTGTCTTAAAAAAAAAAACCCACAAAACTCAAAAACAATAAAAACCAGTAGGACAACCCCCCCCCCAAAAAAAACAAGAAAGAACAAAAAAGCTGCCTCCTCCAAAAATCTGCAGAGTTCCTTTTGTATTGGCTGGCTACTCTTGAGCGTGGGTTCCGCCCTGGAGTGTAGCTGATGTACTCAGGGATTCTTCATCGGAGAAAACCTATTTTCCTTTGCCCAGAGGTAAATTGCTTCATGGTTAGGGGTGGGTAAGCGCTTCCTCCTCAGCTGGAACTCCCCAGATTTGAACCTACACAGGTCTTGTGTATGCTGCCGCAGTCTCTGCGAGTTAATATGTGCATCAGTCCCGTTATATCTGGAAGACACTGTTTCCTTGGAGTCACCCACCACCTTTAGCTCTTACATAGACCCTCGAGCTTTGAGGTGAGGGGTTTGATGAAGGCAACAAGTTAGGCCTGAGTGCTCCAAAGTCTTTTGCTTTCTTTGCACTGCCCAGTTCTGGGTCTCAGTGCTAATTACTATTTACTACAAAAAGAAGCTTCTCTGATAAGGGTTGAGCAATGCACTGATCTATGGGTATAGAAATGTCATTAAGACTCATTTTATTGCTACTTTTCTTTTAAACATAACAATAGTAGTAACTTTCTCTCTAGGCTCATATCCTATCTAGTCTGAGGTTCCTGGTATAGAATATCAGGTGTAACTTGCAATATATATATATATATTCAGCTGTAGAACTTTCCCAGTGAAGGCTCTCTGGTGTCTTTAATATGTAAAATCTTGAATAAAGATATTTTGAATTCTTCCTTTCCTATTTGCATCCTATCTCTAGTTTTATTAATTTGGACTTTCTCTGTGAGTCATTTAGTTAATTTGGCTAGAGGGCTTGTCAATTTTGTTGATTTTCTTCAAGAAACAATTCTGTTTCATTGATTCTTAGTGGTGTGGTTTTTTTTTTTTGTTTGTTTTTTGTTTGGTTATTGTTTATTTGTTTCTATTTCATTGATTTCAGCCCTGAGTTTGACTATTCTCTGCCATCTATTCTTTTTGGGTATTAGATCTTCTTCTTATTCTGGAGCTTTCAGTTGTGCTGTTCAGTTACTAATGTGACATCTTTCCCACTTTTAAAAAATATTTAATTTTACTTTACTATTATTTTTAGAATTTAAAAAATTTTTCTTCCCTCATTTAATACATCCTAGCACCCTTCCACCCATTCCTTCACTCCTCCCACCCCCATCTTTCCTATCCCCCAGATTTACCCCCCCTATCCTCTCACTCCCACCCCTGACTCTCCCCAAGAAAGAGCAGTCTTCCCAGGGTTACTGCTCAGATATGGCACGACAAGATGAAACAGGGTCAGGCACAATTCCCTACTCAAGGTTGGACTTGGCAGCCCAGAAGGGGGCAATGTACTCAAGGGTGGGCAAGAGGCTTAGCCCCCTATTTCAGTCTGTGTGAGTTCTGTAAGAGCACCAGACCAGGCAACTTCAAGACATATTTGGGGGGCCCAGCAGGTTCCATGTATGGCCCTCAAGGCCCTGTGAGTCCCTAAGAGTTGACTCTTTGGACTTTGTTCTCCTGGTGGCCTTGACTCCTCTGGTCCCAGCAAGCCCTCTTCCCCTTCTTCCGCGGAGTTCCCTGAGCTTTGAATTTTGTGTGGCCCTGGCCTCTGCATCTGCTCCCTTCAGGAGCCTTAGGAAGCCTCTCTGTTGAGGTCTGGGCTAGGCACTAATCTATGAGGAGATCAGGATAGCATTAGAAGTCCTCTCCTGAATCTAGTCCTTCCCAGACTCTAGTTACTTCCTGTACTGGAGTATCAGTCATGGTTCCCTCCTTTATCATGGTGTTCTGCCCTTCCATTTTCCCCATGGATCCTGTGGGGAAGGTAAGTCACAGGTTGAAGTTTTTGTTGCTGGGATGGTGTCCCAGTCCCACCACTAGAAGCCTTGGCTGCTTACAGGAGGTGGCCTATTCAGGCTCCCTATCCCCCACTGCTAGAGGTCTTCACTAGGATCTCCTTCATTGATTCCAGTGAGTTTCCACTGCACTAGGTCTGTTGATTCTCCCCTGTGTGTCCTTTTGGTTGTCTCTCCATATATATTCTTGCTCCATCCCTCTCCCCTGTTCTGGTCCCTTCTCTTCCCATTCCCATCCTTCCCTGTCACTCCTGCATCCTCATCTCTATTTCCCCTCTACCAGTGAGATCCCTGTGTCCCCTCCGGGGCCCTCCTTGTTGCATAGTCTCTCTACATCTGTGGATTGAAGTGCCTTTGTCCTTTGCTTAACAGCTAATATCTATATATAAGTGAGTACATACTGTGTTTGTCCTGGGACTGAGTTACCTCACTCAGGATGACTTTTTCTAGTTCCTTATGCACTGATTGTTATGAGCTTGCCTTTCAGAACTGACTTCTTTATGTCCTGCAGGTTTGTGTATGTTGCATTTTCATTTTCATTTGATTCTAAAAACAATTTTAATTTCCTTCTTGATTTCTGTCTTGACCTAATGGTGAGCAGACTGAAATTCCCACGCCTTGTTCCTACCGTTTTTTCGAAAGGTAGTTTTCTCCCCACCAAACCTGATATGAACCCTCCTGTCACATGCAGGCATGTCTGCCCTCCTTCTGTGGGAAGTCAATTCACCTGACATTGCAGCTCTCAAACTTTTCCTGTCTTGAGAACAGCACACATTGACCAAAAGTTTTGTGACAACACCTTCACAAAACAAAACTTCCCACATTCTCCATGTCTAGACCATGCTGGGCTTCTTTTCTCACTCCACTGGCTCCTGTCACCCTCAGCAGTTCTCCATCCATTGTCCCCTGATGACTCTGTGTATGATCTTCCCTTCAGAAAGAAACTCTGTGGACACGAGCATCCAGACACCCGTGATCCCGTGCTTTCTGGGACACGTGTTTCCTTGTGTCTTGTTGCTCCCTGTTCCACGTGGAGCAGATTGTAATGTGTGTTAGTACCCACAGTCTGATCCAAATGGGCCCTCATGAGATTCTGATATTTCTAGTGTTTTGTTGTATTTTTGACCCTTGTAGTGTCCCCGTGGAGAGTAGAATCTCTTGGAGTGCTCTGGAATATGGGCTCTCATCTTGCTGTCTGTAGGGCCTCCTAGTGTTCGGGCAAAAAAAAAAAAGTTGATGTTGATGTTGATGTTGATGAATGATGGAGCCTCCTTGTGTGTCTGAATGTCGGACTGCCCTTGGGGCAGTTCAGCCATCCATCCACGTAACACATTGTTGTTTGACTTTTCCTGGGTAGATGTGAGCAAACATTTATTCACTCCAAATAGTGCACAGAATCAAGAGATCAAAGAAATGATCCTGCCAGACTCTAGCTAAGTGAACTAGTGAATTTACTGGTATCATTCAAAGGAGTATGGGTGAAGAGTTACTTTCAGGAGCATGCATCACCAAAAAGCTCACTCAAGCATGGCGTCAGTTCATGCAAGCTATATCCCTGGAGCTCCTTGTACAACCTGTAAGGAGCTTAACAGGTAGGATACTCTTCTCCCCAGCACTGTTAGTACTTAGTAACCTTACAAAGGAGCTGGTTACCAGTAGAGAGGGCAGCTTAGTTGAAAGCCTCAGAATTCACTGGGGGTCCTATGCCATAGAATGGGCCTTAACAATAAGGCCCTCTTGGTTGTGGGCTCCAGACATCACTTTCTCTGTTCGCATTCTGACTAGTTCCTTTCCTCTCTGGAAGCTCTGTAATCGTCCTCAGTTCTTTGCGTAGGTAAGTTAGGTAAGGATCTATCTCCTGTCAGTAAAGTTGGAAAATACTCAAACGTCTTTCATTTGTTTTATTTGTGGGAAATCCTGTGAACACTTTGGGCTGGCCCCATGGAGGAGATTCTTGTGTCCTAGGCACTGGTCTTAGCAAGTTAGGAGATGGTCATGTCTGAGGTGGAAAGGCTGAGGAGAGGGGTGGCCATGGGTGCGGGGAGAGCTTCCCTCTATGACCACAGCTCCTTTCTTGTTCAGGATCCCTTTCTAATCAAGTATGCCTCTGAAACACATTCTCACAATGGCTGACACTAAGATACTTTGATACTGGCATCAAGATGTACTAAGGAGGGTTCCTGTGGCATTACATTTTGCACCACCATTCTGCCAGTCTTAGTATTTTTCATTAAGGAACATTGGATTTTAATTTGACTCTGAATATTAAAAAATTATGTCATGGGTTCTCGTGTGTCTTTTGATTGGCTGAGACAATTCTATCAGCATAACTGATACTTGTTATGGACTTTTAAAGGATACAGAAAATTCAAAAGAAGAAAATCCAACCTCCCAGACATGGTGCTGTAGCTTCATCGAGAACTTTTCTTTCTTTCTTTTTTCTTCCATTCCTACCTTCTTCCCTCTCCCCCTCTCTTACTTTCTTTTTCAGACGTGAAGAAATCAGCCCAATGGACAAAATCCATCTCAGTCTAAATTCTGTAAGTTCCCCTTGACAAACAATAGTTCACAGTGGCTCATCAGCAGGTGGGCAGATGGACTGTAATCCTGAAGGTGGTGTGTCCTCTTGTCTACACATTTGTTAGTGTATCTTCCAACCTCATGATATGAACCTGCTTGTGTGGCTTTCCTTTTCTTTTCTTTCCTTTCCTTTTCTTCTCTTTTCTCTTCCTTCCTTTCTTTTTCTTTTTTGAGATCAATAAAACTTAAATATCTTTAATCAAGTAACAACAAGAGAACATCGCTTGGATACTTACATTGCTTAACATTTGAGATAACATTAAAACCCCAATACAGCGATCTGGCTACAGATTTTCTTAGGTAGGCACGTTACAGCAGAGAGGCATGCACCCCTCTGGCATCTGGGCTCAGGGAAAACATTCTTTTCCGCACTGTGATCAGGTTGCCAAGTCTGTCTATTGACAACAAACTGATCTTGGAAGGACTCAAACTCTATCATCCAGATCTTCTGTTTAAGGCAGAGAAAGGCCCTTGATGTCCTCTCTAACAGTGGCCTTGGGAGTTACAGCAATCTGGACCTTGCTGGGAGGAGACTCCTCGCCCTCATCATACCTGGCACTGCATTGGGTACCAGCTGCAGGTGCTGTCTGGGCTCTGGGACATTGGGTGAGTGCTTGCTCTGGGTGACAGATGACAGCTCTGATGTGGGAGAGGATCCCAGGTTGCTTAAGGGCTCTGACCTCAGAACAGTGTCACCCTGAGTTAGAATCCACCTTCTGCTTAAGGCGGAGACAGGTACCTGCTCTGATACCATCAGCCTGGGGAACTATACTTCGAAGGAGACCTGGCATGGGACTGTTCTCTCTTGGGCTGTGGCCTCTGGTGCTAGCTTGTGGAGCTTCCTTCATGGTGAGTGTGTGCTGCCCTGGGTCTCAGGAACACAGGAGTATAGAACAGAGGCAACTGTACTTATTTCATGTGTGTGTTCATTCTTGCTAACTTTCATTTATTTCATCAAAGCAACTGTTTTGATGCTGTAACAATGCAAGGATTGATGGTAGGGAAACTTGAGGATAAGGAAGAATCATGATGAATAGCAAAGATGAGCTTTTCAATTATGGAGAACTCTCAATGAAACCCTCAGAATGTTTTCCTTCTGTGTTGTCTTCTTGTCCCTGAAGGTGCATCTGCAGAGGACTCTGTGAGTCTCATTGGGGGTACAAATTACTGCAGTGGCAACTTGTACATGCAGTATGGTGAACATCAAGGCCTGGTGTGTGCAGACCCAAGTTGGGGTCTCAAGGAGGCTTTAGTGATCTGCAATCAGCTTGGCTGTGGCCAGGCACATTATTCCGTCCAGCACATTCTAAGACCTGAAGAGATGGAGGCACCTTGGCTTTATGGTGTGCAGTGCCATGGGGAGGAAGCCACAATCTGGGAGTGCTCCCCGGGGTCCTGGGGGCCTGCCAGTGGCTGTGAATGCCAGTGTGTAGTATCAATTTCCTGTTCAGGTGAGTCAGAGAGGGGCTGGTGAGCTCTTTGGTCCCCAGGTCTCCTTCCCTGCTTTGGAACCAGTGGAACTGAGGCAAATCTCCAATGGGAGGAAGAATGGTCTGGCTGGTGTGAGTGCCTTTCCTCATGGATTTCTCTGGTGAGAGACTAGGTGAGAGCTTTCCCTCCATGTCCTAAGGGAGCTCAGCTCTCATTATCTCTGTACTCATTCTCAGTAACTTTTTCTGGGGTCTTCTGGTTTCAAAAGTCAGCCACCAAGCTCTATTTTTTGTCTACCTTGGAACACTTCAGGGAACGCCTTGGGGTTCATACATACCCTCTTGGTGTTCAGGGCACAGCTCCAACTAGGGAGAGTTACATGGTGTTTGAGACAGGAGTCCTGACCAGGGTCCCTTAACTATATTGACTGTGTACTCAAATCGTGACACCGTAATCCTAGGAGATCGGTTGTGTTGCCCCCATCATCCCAGGGGACAGCAAAGGGTGGTGACAACGCCAGGAGTCCTTCTAATGCTACTTCAGGTTGAGGAAGTCAGTCTGTATGTCCTGATCATTTACCATGTGAACAGACTTCTAGAAATAGCTTTTTTTTCTTCTGTGCTACTAGGGGGTCTCATACCAGAAGCCAGGCTGGGCAGTGGTGGCAGTCCCTGTGCTGGGACTCCAGGGCTGTGGAGTAAAAACACCCTCATCTGGAGGTGTGATTTGCTGAAGGAGGAAGCTGGTGTCCTGTGCAGACAGCTGGAGTGTGGCGCTGCTCTGCAGTGGTCCAGAGCCTACCATGGAGCGGACACTAGGAGTCAGAAAAAGAAATTTTTGGCATGCCAGGGAATGGAGTCTGACATTTTTCATTGCAAGATCAATACGAATTTCCTAGAGCAGTGTGACCGTGAGATCTACACCCAGGTCGTGTGTACAGGTAGGAACATCATCTGCTGATAAGCATTTATATCTAGGTGTTGGGTGTCTGTATATGAAGAATAGAGATTCGCTATCTACCCCACAGCAAAGGATCAATGGAATCCCCTCCTGAGCATTATGGATGACATAAATCAATGTTATCGCTGAGAAGTGTTTCAGAGGCTCCGGAGTACCCTGGTAGGCATTGCTGTGGCTTCTCTGTCCATGGCTTCTGTTCAGCCTGTGGCCTGAGTAAAGGGTTATGAAGGCAGTGCCCATTATTCTGTGCATTTAGGGACACAGGAGTCCTCATAACCCCAGATGCCAAGTGACCAAAAGGAGTCTTTGTGCTCAGAATCTGTGAGGAGTCCAAGGCTCAAGGGAGGACAGAGCAGGGAACAGGATCTTTGGTCTGTAGACCCCATCACTTGCCCTGCAGTCCCCTGTGTCAGGGCTAATGAGAGTGGTCCTGTATCCTTACACCCTTACTTTCGAGGAACTGGATGGCAGCCATCAGGTCACATCACCCCAGTGCCCATATGGAACCAGCTCTGACCTCAGTTGCTTCAGTCCAGCCTTTGTCCCAAGGACACATGGAGGTCTGGCTGGTGGGCGGTGAGCACCATGTGAGGGTTTCCTGGAGGTTCTGCAAGGACTGACATGGGGCTCCATCCTCAGGCTGACCTGAACTTGCTCACAGCTCACATGACAATATCCTCATTAGGAGTCTCCAGTTCAGCTGGGCTCAGGACCTGGGTAGAAGGCCTTTCAGTGTATGAGCATCAAATCACTGATGTTCCTTTGACCATGGGAGGTACCAGTGTGGCTGTGACTATGATGGTTGCTCAGAGGAAATGATTTGCTCAGAGAAAAGTTAATCAGGTCATGGCCTAAAGGGGTATGATGTGATCAGGGTCTGGGGTCTGGGGCTTGGGGTCTGTGCTGTGGTCACCATGGACAGCTAGACATGTGACTCAGGGCCCATGTCCTCACTCTCATTTTCCTCTGTAGCCTCATCTTTGTCTTTTGGATAACTGCTCAGCTCTGCCATCAACTTCAGAATCAGGCTGTGTCTCCCGGGGACAGTACCGACTGCTTTGCATATGCTGCGGGGCGACCCTTAACACGTGCCTCACAGCCCTGTCTTGTGGGTTCTTGTTTCCATTTGTAAAATGACAATTTCAACTTGCCTGATTCCAGTGTTTGCTGTTTGTTTTCTGCTTTGGGCTTGTGCTTTGGTGTCACATCTAAAGTTTGACTTGGTAAGTCTAAAGTCCTGCAGCCCAGACTCCCGCATTCTGTTAAGAGTTGTCATTCAGCACCGTGCCCAGGACTTTCATGGGTCTTGAGTTAGCATTTGTTCCTGGTGTGTAGAGGACCAGCTCCACACATCCATGCGCATGTCTGGTTTCCCCAGTACCTTGCTCAGGACATTGCTCTTCCTCAACAAATGAACTCTGTACGAGATGATTGCTGCACTCCGGTTTTGGTCCGCTGCTGATTTTTGTGTCTAGTTTCAATCTGTGCCACACCGCTTAGTTTATTGTAGCTTTACACTTATTGTAAATAAGAGAGTGTATCTAGCTGTTTATATGGCTTGAGTCCTTGGGTCTCTGTCAATGTTGAATAGTCTGGGTTTTAGGCTGCACTGATTGGTTCTAAATGGACACCTGTTAGAGTCTGAGGGCTGCACCCGCTCATTGCTGAGTGTAAGGCGCCCCCACAGACTCATGCATGTGAACACTTAGTACCCAACTAGTGGCAGTCTTTTAGAAGGTTGTAGGTTGTTTAGAAGGTAGAGACAGGCTGGACAAAATGGATTACTAGGGGTACGTGGATCTTGAGAGTTTCTAATTTAACCCCACTCTCTGTCTCCTCTCTGCTTCTTTGTACGTTAGGATGCAATATTACCTGTATCACTTTCCTCATGCCATGCCTTCCCTCCGTGGCAAACATCTCCTTGAACTAATAAATAGTGCCCAAAGAAGCCCTTTCTCCCTTTAATTTCATATCAGGTACTTGGTCACAGCAATGAGTGAAATGATGAGTACTCATGGAAGTGTCTGAACACTTCCCAGCGCTGCAGGCTGGATGGGTGTACCTGAATGTTTGCTTCCCAGGCTTCTGTGTGGAAGGATTCTAAAAACGGGGTCTCAGCTGCTTCTTATCGCATGCTTTCTTCCCAGGAACCTGTGGGCCAAGACACCTAGAAAGGCTGTTGTGTATCTCCCAGTGGCACAGGTGGCTCGTGGTTTGCTCTTTCTTCAGTTCTTTGAGTCTCTTGGGATTTATTAAGCTAATTTTCTAGGCTAGACTCTAGGTTTATTTAACTTTGTAAAGCAAAGTTTGATTTTTTTTATTGTACAACTCTTCCTTATTTGAGGTTAAATTTATAGTTAGATATTTGTTATATTATTTTGATAATATTATATACATAATAGAGTTCTTAATTTCCTTTTTGGCTGCACAGTGAAATAAAAATATTGTTTTATATAAAGTATGCAAATATTGTTATCTAAATGATTTACATGTCTGTGTTGATATGTATTCTGCAACTTCGTGGGGGTAGTGTGTGATCTCCGTTACTTTCTTTGTGACAACCTCAAGATTTTTTACATATGAGATCCATTCATATCTGAATAAAGCTTTGTTATGTCTAGCCTGGGCAACCCTTCTTCTCCTTCTTCTTGCTGGTTTCCCCTCTTTGGCTTCTTTTGTGTGTTTCCTAGTGCTCAGTGGGCATGGTTCATGCCCACGTTCATGTCTCTGATTTTAGGACAAAGGCTTTCAGTCTTGTACTCTTGAGAACATGTTCACACAGATGTTTTATAAACACTCTTTGGCAATACATTATATAGTTATCTTTTGTTACTTTTTATTATTTAAACAATCATTGAAGGACATCAGACTATATCAATTTGTGGTAATCATTGTTTTTCAACGTATTAGCACTTTGTAGTATGGTGGTTGGTTTTCGTGTGTTGAATCGACTTTGCCTTTATGAGATGGATTTTATTTGGTCATGGTGTGCCACTTCCTTTGCATGCCATTGATTTCTGTTTTCTTCTGTGTTGTCGAGGTTTTTGCATCAGTACTTTTTGAACACCAATCTGTAGTTTCTTGTTTCTGTGATGTCTTTGCCTTGCTTTGCTATCAGGCTGATGCTGACTATAATAGGGAGCTAGAGAGCCACTGCTCATGGGTTTTCTCGAAAGTTTGAAAGGGAGTGGTGTTAAATTTTCTTTAAGCGTTCAGCAGAATTCATCCGTCAAATTATCTCATCCTTGGTTTTATTTGTCGGGAAACTTTAGACTCAGTTTCTCTGCCTATGACAAGTCTTTTCACATTTTGATTCCCTAGTGGGTCAGTTTTTATCACTTGTGTTTTTCTTGGAATTGAGGCTTTCATTTACATGACCTCTTTTCTTGGTGAATTGTCCTTCAAAATAGCTTCAAATTATTATTACTAATTAATAATACCAGATGTGAATTTCTCCTATTTAGTGGGACTTATGTTCAGTTAGACATTGGCTACCTCAAAGCTAAGTGGCACAGTGCATCACTTGGGCTACCTTGCTGGGCTTGCCATTTTGTGGTTCACAGGCTTTACAGTTGGATAGGGCTACTCATTGCGTTTCTCTCTTGGCGGCTTGAATAGACCTTCTGATAGTATGAGAGCCAGTCCTCAAGGAAGGGACTTCCAGGTCAGGTCCAACTCAATTCCTCAAAGTCAGTGGTTCTCAGCCTTCCTAACACTGTGACCTTTAATACAGTTCCTCCTGTTGTGGTGACACCCAGCCATAAACTATTTTTGTTGCTACTTCATAACTGTAATTTTGCTACTGTCATGAATCATAATGTAAATATCTGATATGCAGGATTTATTTTCACTGATACAAATTGAACATAAAGGGTCAGGACCCACAGGTAGAGAACTGCTGTTCTAAGTCCTGTGTCTGAAGTGTGTAGTGTAGTTAATAATAGGGTCTTTCAGTTTCTGGGAGGCCACAGCAATAGCTTATATTGTTTGAGGGTTGCTTGGACTTTCCTGACCAGCAACTCAAAAGATGGAGGTGTCCCGTGCGTGTTACTGGGGTTTTTGTTAGATAGTCTATGACTCTTGGGGGAGTGTTGTCTCACACACACACACACACACACACACACACACACACACACACACACACACACACACGTTGCCCACTTTTGATTTTGATAATGTGAGTCTTTGCTCTCAGTTTTTTTTCTTCAGTCTAACTAATGTTATTGATATTAAATGACCTATCTGTTTTTTCCACTGGTTCTGTGACTTTTCTGATGTCTTAATTCATAATTGGTATAGTTGCTTGTTCCTAGTAGATTTGTATTTAGTTTTTTTTAAATTATAGTTTCTTTATAAAGATGCTAGTATATAGTTTTGTCATTAATGAATTCATTCTTTTTTAAAATATAGGTGTGTTTTCAGCCAAAAACATCCCTCTAAGCACTGCGTATTTGTGATTTTGTAATTTTCTGTGTTATGTTTTTATTTCCCAGTATATTTTCATTTTCTTTTTGACTTTTTTTTTTTTTAAAGATTTGCTTCTTATTTTTTTATTTTTGTTTTCTCGAGACAGGGTTTCTCTGTTATAACCCTGGCTGTCCCAGAAGTCACTCTGTAGACCAGGCTGGCCTCGAACTCTCAGAGATCCACCTGCCCCTGCCTCCTCAGTGTTGGGATTAAAGGCGTGCGCCACCACCACCCAGCTATTTTTTTCTTTTTTTAGATTTACTTTATTTTAAAATTATGTATCTGGGGGGTGGGGCGTGTAACTGTGGAGGCCAGAAGAGAGGCTCAGGCTCCCCGGAGGTGGAGTGACAGGTGATTATGAGCTGTCTGATGTGGGCTCTGGGAACTGAGCTCAGATCTCAAAAAAACAAAAAAAAAAAAAACAACAAAAAAACCCCCCAAAAAACCAAAAAAACAAAACACCACCACCACCAACAACAAAAAACAAAAAAACACAAAAAACCAGCGAGTGATTTTAACTCCTGAGTTATCACTCCAGTCTCATGATTTGACTTTTTGTCTCATTAGTTGAGTTATTTTAAAAAACATACATATTTCTTCTCCTGTATCTTTCGGTTGTCAATTCCTTTTTCCATTGTGTTTAAAATAGGTATTTTTCATTTAAATCAGTTTTTAATTTTATTCGGACTTGTTACATGGTCTAGCGTGTGGTCTATCTTGGGGAGTCTCCTGTGTGCCGATCAGCCTGAAATGGCTGAGGTTGCTGCAGCTCTCTCCTTCCTGACCACGTGAGGTTGTTCTGCCCACTGTGACAGTAACTTTGTAAGTGTCCAGTCACCATTGCAGAAATGTTTCTATCTCCTGCTTCCCTCAACATGTTCCGTCTCTGTTTCCCAAGAGTCTGCTGTCTATGTGCTGCACATGGCATGCATTACTGCTGAACCGACACTTGGATCAATTTATAATGGTCCTTTTGGTCTCGTGTCACAGCTCTCTTCTCACGGTCTTTCTGGTCTGCCGTCAGTTCAGTACTCAATGCTTAAGGACGCCTTCTGCCTTCTCACTGCCAATCTATTCATGTGTTGATATTAAGTGATCTATTGTTGATAATATATAATTTTTTTATTATTCTGGCAGTCTTTTCTTTTGATAATTTAATCCATTTTCATTTGAAGTAATTACTCACTAAGCATTGGTACTTATGCCATTTTCTTGGGTATTTCTGAGTGTTCTACAATTTTTAAGTTTTTTTTTTTCATTTCTTCCATGATTGCGTTTTGTGTTTAATTGAATTTTTGCATGCTATTTGGTTCTAGAAACTCACCTTTCAGCATATTTTGTTTTTATTATTTTGAAATTGTTTCATTGCCATTTAACACTGTATTTTTTGTGGTAGACTCTGTGGTCTTTTAATACATACATATGTGTGTGTGTGTGTGTGTGTTGCAATGTTTAAATTAATACTAATATGTACCTAATCAGAAATATATCATTTACTTTTGGGTAAATACATTCAAACATTGTTTCTGTGGCTTCTTTCAAAATATATAATGCATTATATGGTCCCTTTATTGTCCAGTAGAATAGCAGAACTCCTTTTCCATCTTAAATATAACCTAGTGCCCATTGATCAACTTTTCCTCATCTCTCCTTCTCCTTTGCCTTTTCTGGCCTTTTGTATACACACATTATGCTAACATCAAATTCTATGAAAATACTTCTCAGATTCTACTTATGAATAATACTATGATCATTTGTCTTTCTCTGCGTGGCTTTTTTCACTTAACATAATGATCACCAGTTCCTGACATGCTGTTGAAAATGGGATTGCATTTTAAAATCACAGTAACCATAACATGCATGCTTCCTTATGTGTGTATATGCCAGTGTTCTTTTTTTTTCACATAACTTCAGGATGCTCCCATGACCCTCTGATGTCATCAGGGATGATGTCTTTTGGGATTTAATATAGGGCAATTAAAATGCAACTTCTTTTTCTTTTACATGATATAAAATATTAATGTATAAACCCTAATTAAAAGATGTAATATGTGAAGTTATAATTTGTAAAAATGGTATAAAGGGGGAAATAAATAATATAGGAACAGAATTTTACGTTTCATAAAATTATGGAAGTCAAGTAGATTTTAACTCAAAGCATATGATTATAAATTAAAGGCATAAATTATAGTACTGAAGGTAAGTCTAGAAAATCAATTTTGAAATATATTGAAACTACACTTCTATTGTTTATTACAATGTTATTAATAATATCCAAGGTAGTTAACCAACCTAACCATCTGTCATCTGATAGCTAGATAAAGAAAATGTACTCACTTAGCCAGAAGATCATGAAATCCCATTTTCAATAGCATGCTATTATGTAAGTGATCATTATGTAAGTGAAAAAAGCCACTGAGAGCAAGACAAATGTTCATGATATTATTCGTAAGTGGAATCTGAGAAGTTTTCTCATAGATTTCAAAAAAAATTGAGACTTTCTCAAGCAAACAAAGGCTGGGAGAAGTCATTGTTAGTCTCAATTTTTCCTTTACTTGGAAGAGGAGTATTGCTGGAGATAAGAATCATTGTCTGACCTTTTTATGCTCCTAGTTCTTTGAACATATTTCCCTACTTCTGGTTTTTACCTTCATGATTTTGATGAGACATTGGCTGTTAGTCTTTCTGGAAATCTGGAGTATACAGTGACTTCTTTGTTGCTGCTTTCTGTTTCTTTGACAGTTTAATTGAAATATATTGCTTTTGTGTTTTTAAAACTTCTTTAAATGTTTTTTTCCAATTTAGTAGCATTAAATTTTTTATTATTGCTCCAATCAATCAAGAAAATTATATACAGTTAAGGTATACAATGTAATTTTTTTCTTCTTCTTTTGAGACAAGGTCTGTAGCCCAGGTTGGCCGTGAACTTGGTAGTTGGGGATAACAATCTACTGAATCTCCTGCTTTCACTTTCCAAGTGCTGCTACAGGCATGTACCATCACTCCTGTCTAAACCATGATGTATACATCGTGGAATGGTTAAATGGATATAATATATGTGTTATCTCCTAAGCCCACCAATTGTTTATGGTGAGAACAGTTTAAATTTATTCTCTTGTCAATGTGTAAGGATAGAATATATTGTTGTAAACTGTAGTCACCATGTTGTAAGGCCGAGCTCTTGAATTTCCAGCCCATGTTACTGACCAGCACCACTCTAGGCTCTTGCAGCCCCACTTGCAAGACCAAAGCTCCTGGTTACCATGATCTACTCAGCTTCTGTGAGCTTAACGCTGTAGATGTTGTGTATAAGTATAGTCACATGATAATTATGCTCTTAGTGTGTGATCCCTACATGTTAGGTCTCAGCATGCACAGGGAGCTGCAGGCACTAGGGAGAGTGGCTGAGTTTACAGCAGTGTTTGTCCTGGTAAGTCCTGACATGGGCTCTGCTGGTTGTAGACTGTTAGGGTAACACCCCTCAGAGGGTGTCTATGAGCACATTGAAGTTATCCTCATGGAAGAGAGAGGAAGGGCTTCCAGAATCCAAGAGCCTGGTGCATGAAGAGGACTATGGCAATATTAAAGAGCCGAAAGCCTGGGAAGGATGTGAAAGAGGCTGAACACTCCTGATTCTGGAAGGTGTGTCTCTGGTTTCTGGGTGTGTTCCACTATTCCTGCTGGGCTCCCAATAGGTCCTTTACGATGACCAGCACCTGCATTTTACAGACCCAAGCGACACTTTCCTGTGTCCCTGATCAGTACCTACATCTCTGGGCTGGGGTACTGGGTTGCATCATTCCTTTCAGGGATAGTTCTTAGACTGGAGTCCTCTACCCACCAGGCATAGCATCAGAGTGAGTGGTCCTTGTTCTTCCTTTGGGTCCTTCTGAGGTGTGCACACGATCCTTTTAGCACCCGATTCCTTATGTCTATCATTGTCAGTCCTTTCCAGAAACTGTTGTGATTCCACCATGGCCTTTCTTCCCTTCCTGACCTGGAACGCCTGTTCTCATTTGTGAACAAGGATTTTGTTCACAAGATGCCTCCATCTTTTCACAGCTCTCTTGAGGAAAGGCTGACTCCTGCTGAAGCATGGTGTTGACCTTGTCACCTCCAGGGATGGCTTTTCCTAGCTCAGCGGCCTGTTGGCACACTTGAGGCTTAAAGCTTTTATGCCTACCTTGTCTTCATCCCAGCATACACTGGAAGATCAATGGTGACCAATGTATTTGTGATCAAACTTTTCAAGATCATTCGTGACCACATTTATTCAGGATGACATCATCCATGTCCAGAGTATTTATTCTTGGACCACAATTCTGACGAGACAAACTTGTGGTCACACTCCCTGTCTCCCTCACTCCGTTGTCTTCCCACTGCTGACTCCTGTGTGTGGTCTCTTCACTGAACGGGAGATCCATGAACACAGCCACCTTCCTCCCCAACACAATCACATACTCTCTGGGAAGCATGTTTCCTGGTGTCCTCTCTTGTGCCATGTGGGCAGGGTTGCCCATCTGTGTTAGTATCTGCTGTCTTATAAGTGTGGGTCCATATGAAGTTCTGGCAAACGTTGGCTTCTCCTGGCATTCAACTGTAACATTGACCCTCATAGTGTCACAGTAGAGAACAGAGCATTGTAGTGTTTTGGGTGAATAAACTGTCATGGGGCCTGGTTCATATAGATTCTTCCAAGTGTCTTGGTGAAGAATGATGGTAATAGGGTCCTAGTGGAACACACTTTCTGCTGATGTCCTTTGAATGATGGTCTGTCCATAGGACAATTCAGCAGACCACTGGCTTGTCACAGTTTTCATGAACCATTAGGCTCCATTAGGCTCTGTTAAACGCGATGTTAGGGTAATGGTAGCACAGTGTGGGAGCTGGGGACCAAGGTACGGCAGCTCAGTCAAAAGCCTGAGATTTCATTGAGGATTCCTGGTTAGACGAGGTCTGCCTCTTGTCTGACTTCACCATGTCTGGGGCCCGTCTTCTTCCTGCAAGTGGATAACAGGCTTCGCTTCCCTTGTCTTTTGTCTCATACTTCTCACGCTTTTCCACCTAGAAGCTCCATAGCCTTCCCCCACACCCCAGCACCTTGTTGGGAGTGGCTCCAGCTTCTTTCATACTGTCGGAGAATTTACAAATACCTTTTCGTTTGTTGGCTGCATTTGTGGGAATTTCTCTGGAACTCTGAGAAGCCTCCTGGAGAGGGAGAAAAATGCAAAATGATGAAAAATTTAAGACTATTTTCTGATGACTAATGATCTTAGAAAGACCCTGGTCCTTAGCCAGACCTTCTGTTCGAGGGAGAGAAAGATGTTCACTGTTCTGTCTCTCCCTGGTTCATGACACACAGCCATTACAGACTCTCTGGAAGGCTTCTAGTCCTCCTCACACCTGGGGCTGCATTGGATACCAGCTGCAGGAAGCTCTACAACGCTGGCGCTTTCTGGGTCTGGCACAGTGAGTGAGAGCCTTCTCTGGGTTACAGATAACAGCTCTGCTGTAGGGGAGGAACCCAGGGTGCGCACAGGCTCTGGCCCCAGAACAGCATCGCTGTAAATTAGAGCCCACCTTTTGCCTGTAGGCAGAAGCAAGTGCTAGAACCTAGGCCATCAGTTTGGAGCGCTGAAGCTGCAGTGGGTCCCAGAATGACACTATTCTGGCTCTGTGGCCCTTACTGCTGTCCTGCTGGACCCTCCCTTCTGGTGAGTGTGCACTGCTTTCTACAGGTCCTGTGTGTGAGGGACATAGGTGTGCCCTCACCAAGGTCAGTGACTGCATGGTGCTGGTGAAGTCTGATGCCTCCATTCTTTGTGCTCATTTCTGCTAACTTCGGTTTCACGAAAACAGCCGTTTTGATTCTGTGATAATTCAGAATATTCGTAGTGGGGGGAATCTGAGAAAAAGGAGTAATTGTGATGGAAGGTGAAGATGAGCTTTCTAATCGAGGAGCAGTTTGAATGAAGTTCCCAGTATCTTCCCCATCTAACTCATGTCTCATCCCAGAAGGACTGAATGGGGAGAATTCCCTGCATCTCATGGATGGTTCAAACCAATGTGATGGCCGTCTGCAAGTAACTCATGGTGGGCAGCAAGGCCTCGTGTGTGGTGATCGCTGGGGCATGCAGGAAGCTTCAGTGGCCTGCAGACAGCTTGGCTGTAGCCACGCACGTTCTACCTTCCAGTATATTTTGAGGCCTGAAGAGATGCAGGCACCCTGGCTGTATGGTACTAAGTGCAGTGGTGAGGAGGTCACCCTCTGGGAGTGCTCTCTGGGAGTCTGGGGGCCCCTCAGTGACTGCAAGTGCCAGTGTGTGGTGTCGATTATCTGCTCAGGTGAGTCAGAGGAGAGCTTCTCAAATCCCTAGTGCTCCCTAGTCTTCTTTCCTACCGTGGAACTAGAGGCATTGAGACAAGTACCCAGGGGAGAATGGGGTGTGGTCAGGAGTGAGTACCTTGCCCCCATAGAATACCATGGTGAGACACCAAAGGGGAAGCTCACCTTCTTTGTTCTAAAGAAAATCAGTTCCCACTCTCTTTGTTTCCCCCGCTCAATAACTTTTCCTGTAATTATTTTTAGTCAGCCATCAGCTCTGTATCTCATTGTGGTAGTTAGACCACCTCAGAGAACACCTTGGGGACCTCACTCACCATCACTGTGCACCGGGTATAGCTCAAGTCAGGGAGACTTGACACATTGGTGCATGAGGAAGGAGCCCTGTAACAAGGTCTCCTGCGAGTCGCTGTCTCCGCTGTGCACACCCAGTCCGTGATGGAATTCTGGGAGGACGGGCTCTGCTTGCCAGTTACTTCAGAGTAGTGGTAAAAGTTAATGACACCACCAGGGATCCTGTGCATATTGCTTCAGACTGAAAAAGTTAGTCTGTAGACTCGATCATGTACTCTTAGCAGAGGCTTCTAGGAGTGGGTTTTTCTCCTGTGCCACCAGGTGGTAACTTTCAGCAAGTCAGACTGGCGAGAGGTGCCAGCCCATGTGCTGGGTTTCCCGAGTTGTTGAGTGGGTCTTCCCCAGTCCTGAAGTGTGACCTGCAGAAGGAAGAGGCAAGTATCCTGTGCAGACAGCTGGAGTGTGGCACTGCTCTGCAGTGGTCCAAAGCTCACCACGGAGCAGGCCCTGGGAGTGAAGAACAGAAATTTGTGTCTTGCCGAGGAACAGAAGCTGACATTTTCTACTGCAAGATCAATGTGAACTTTGCAGAGCAGTGTGACCTCCTCTCCTACACCCAAGTGGTATGCACAGGTAGGAATGCCCTATGATGAGCACATTAGGGTGGACATTGAGTGCCATGATGAAAGGGGATCAGGCCCCACATTACAAGGCCAATAGAATCTTTTCCGTTACATCATGGTTGACACCACTCCATATTGCTACTGGGAGGTGTTGGGATATCCCTGGCAGGCATCTCAGTAGTTGGTGCTGCTCTGCCCAGGATTTCTTTCCAGTCTGGGTCTTGAAGCTGAGGGACTGTTGGGTCAGTGTCTATCTACCCTGCCCACTGAAGCACAGGTGCCCACTTCTTCCTTGAAGCAAAGGGGGGACATTTGTGGTCAGAATCTGTGTGGGGTCTGTGATTTGAAGGAAAGCAAAAGGAGGGGTTCTTAGTATGTAGACCCCCAATACTTGCCATGTTGGTCTCTGTGCCAGGCCTGGCAAGATTGTCCTGTGTTCTATATCATTCACCTTTGGGAACTGGATAGTAGCCAGCAATTCACTTCATTTAAGTTGCCTGAAAGGAGCCTGTCTGTCTGATCTCAGTTGCTTTTGTCCAGTGTCTGTCCCAAGGACACATGGAGGCCAACTAGTGCAACGTGAGCATCCCATCTGTCATGTTGAACTGAATCTGCTCATGAGTTGCCTGCTTTTCTGGGAGCTGGGGTGTGGAGTGGTCACAGTCACACTTAGGAGCCCCTACTTTGGCCTGTGTGGAGAGGTCTTCTACTGTCATTGAGTTGTTGTTGGTCCACTGCCTGAGGGAGTGTGGGATGATCATGGTCCTCACCAGAATGCTGCACTCACCTGCTCGGAGAAAAGTGAGATTATGGCCTTGCGGGACGGGGCGGGGTGTTGTTGGAAGTCTGGATCTGCTTGACGGACTGTCGTCATCATGGACAACTGAACAGTCAGCTCAGGGCTAGCATTCTCTGTTCTAGACGTTTTTTTGACCTCCCACTCACATTCTTCTCTAGCCTTCCATGTCTGTTCACCTTTGGACACCCTTGGAAAAATGTCTACTCAACTCTGTCACTGATTTCAGAACAGGCAGTAGTCTTTTGGGGGATATTATTGATGGTTTGGAATATTCTGAGCAGCAGACCCTTGTTAACACGTGCTTCACAGCTCCACCATGTACACTGTCTTCTCTTGTGGGGAGCTCCTTTTGCATGCATAGTTTAACTTGGCTTCATTCCAAGTTTTCTGCTTTGTGCTTGTGCTTTGGTGTCACATCTAAAGCTTGACTTTGCAAGTCCAAAGTCCTGCAGCATCACCTTCTGCTCTGTATTAAGACTGTGTCCTCCAGCACCGTGTCCTATGACACCGATGACAGGTCTCCAGTTGCACATTTATTTCTTGTGTATAGAACACACTGGCTCCATGTAATTCACGTGGATACCTCATTTCCTCAGCACTTTGAGACATTGTTCTTCCTTCATGAGTAGCCACTGCCCCCTTTCAGAAACTTATAGAGCATAAGCATGCGAGATGATTTCTGCACCTTCAGTTCCATTGATCTCAATGTCTAGCTCATGCCACACCACAGTGCTTTGGTTCATGTAGCTTTGTGTAGAGGAACACTTGGAAGAAGTTGTTGTTACTTTTGTTTCTTTAAAAACCACAAATGGTGTTTGGATTAGGTTTGTCTTCCTACCCTCGCTGTGGTAGAGTCATTTATAAGTTGGATTTAGAATGCTTCATGCAGGTGGCTATAATTTGGTTAGCGGTAATCATTCTGGCAACTGTAGCTTCTTTTGGGGATTGTGTGCCTCATGGGTTTATGGGAACCTTTGGCTTAGGTTATAAAAAGTTTAAAGCCCTGAGAGTCAGTGTGGGTGTTGGTTGGCGGTCCATTGGTGGGTCTGTCATCATTAGTGTGTTAATTCTTAAGAGAACAAAGATTGGAGGGATTGAGTTTACAGACCGTGAGCTGAGATACTAGTCTGACTCACTGTCAGCTAGTCCTCTTCAAGCTTAGGACAGCCTAAAAGAGGCTGTGAAGATTTCTACCTTTCTCTCATTCTATATCAAGGCTGCTTGCAAAAGTGGTGAAGATTTCTTTCTATCCTTCCTTTCTCTTTCCCTAAATTGAGGGTAAAAGATTGTAGCTTACTGCTACAGCTTCGCTGTAAGTTTTGAAAGGAGGAAGCAAATGTCTAGTTGCTTATATGGTTGTGGGTCTTTGGGAATCCTTGCCTCTACAAGAATTAACTAGGTTTAATTTACTAACTCTCCAAGTACCTGCTTGGGTTTTGATAGGGATTGCATTGCATTTGCAGACTGCTTTGGGTGGGGTTGTCATCTTCTTAGACCATACCCCCAGCCTTTGATATGAAGCCTGCTCCTCTTTATGCAGGTTTTGTGCAATTTCTCTCTTTTTTTTTCTTTTTTCAAGACAGGGTTTCTCTGTTGTAACTCTGGTTATCCTGGAACTCACTCTGTAGACCAGGCTGAACTCAAATTCACAAAGATCTGCCTGCCTCTGTCTCCCAAGTGCTTGGGTTAAAGGCATGCGCTACTGCCAGGCTATAATTTCTGTTTTAAGAAGTGTATTCTGTAGAATATTTTCTGTGTTTAATTAACGTGTACTGAGTGTCTGTATCGAAGGGGTACAGTCTGACATGGACATTCATGTTATAATGTACACTGGATCAGGATAGCTGGCATATCTGTCACCTCAGATACAAGTTCTTTGTTGAGAACATTATCATTATCCACTAGGTATTTTGAAATCTTCCACTAGTTGTGGTCAAACATGATTGTCTTACCATTCTAGTGAACATTATAAGTCATTCCTCTGTCCAACTGTTCCCTGACATCTTTAACCATTCACTCTCATTTCCCCTCCCCCACTTCTTGGCTCTGGTAGCTACTACGTGATTCTATCCTGCTGTTTGATGGACTATTCAGCTTCCTCATGTAGATGAATTATATTCTGTGTCTTCCAGTGGCTGGCTTATTTAATTTCCCTTAGTTCTATGAATGCTGCTTCAAATGGCAGAATTTCAATCTTACCAGTGAGTGTTTGAGCCACATATCATTGTGTGTGTGTGTGTGTGTGTGTGTGTGTATCACATTTTCTTTATGTAGCTATTCTTCAAGGGACACCTAGGTTGACAGTATATGCTGGCTACTGCAAATTTTGCAGAGATAAACAGGTGATATCTCTTCCACATGCCAATTTTGGTTTCTACAGATTGACAACCCATAGTGGTGTCATTGAGTCATGTAGTTTTATTTCTGATCCTCTTAGGAAGCTCCTCTCTGTTTTCTATGTGTCTCTATTAATTTTAATTCCTGCCATCATCTGAGAGTTCTCCACTTACACATCCTAATCAGTACCTATGTTTTAATTTTTTTTATAATAGCCACTCTAAGTGGGATGGATGATATAAAATTGTTTTGGCTTGCATTTCCATGATGATTTGTGATATTGATGTTTATATGTTGATGTGTGTGTGTGTGTGTGTGTGTGTGTGTGTGTGTGTGTTTTGGTGGAAGATGACAGAAAGTCTATGCAGGTTTGCAGGTCTTTGCCAATTTTAAATAATTGATCATTTCATTTTTAGAAGAATAGATTTCCAATATGCTGTTCTGCTCCTTGGCTTATCTTTTCATTCTACTGAGTATGCCCTGGCTATGGAGCGACTCTTAGCTCAATGCAATCCAGTTTCAACCTTTGCTTTAATTGTAGTTTCATGGGTTATTTCTATTGTCTGTTTCTTTTTTCCATGAGTATTTAATAATTTTCATCATAAAAATCATTCATATCCATGATTGATTTATTGCTAGGTATTTTCATCTCTGGACTGTTGTAATTGGCTTGCTTCGTTCATGTCTTTCTCAGTGTCTTTGTTACTGGAGTATAAACAGATATTAACTTCTGAAAATATTGACTTTATGTCCTGCTACTTTACTTAATTCTTTTCTTAGCTCTAAAAGTGCTTGGTGGAGTGTTTGGGACTTTTACCATAGTAAATCATGTCTGTGCACAAGGATCTTGTGGCCTCTTACTTTTCTACCTTGATGTCTTTATTTGTTTCTTTTTTATTATTGCTCTGTCTTAAGATTAAAGCTCTACATTTGGCAAGAGGTGAAAGTGGACATCAGACTTATTCCTGCTGGGGGAAATGACTTAATTCTTTCCCCATTCAAGATGCTGTAGGCTGTGGAACTGCCATACACATTACGTACTGGGCTGTGGTACATGCCTTTTATACTTAGTGTTTTTGTTTTTCCCACAAAGAACATTGCATTTGTTTACTTTAGAAATACCAAGAAAAATTGGTTTTAAATCCCCTTAAAAAAGTAATTGCCATGCGGTGGTAGTGCACACCTTTAATCCCAGTGCGTGGGAAGCAGAGGCAGGCGGATCTCTGTAAATTCGAGGGCAGCCAGAGTTACAACAAGAAATCTTTTCTCGGAAAAAAAACAGGAAAAATTTAATTAAGAAGAGTTCTTGTTTAGTAAGATCAGTAAATACATCTCAGTTCTTGGCTTTTCTTTGTTACCTGAAATTTTTTTAATTTATATTTTTCTCTTGTATAATAATTCAGGCCCCATCCTCCCTTCCACTCCTCCAAGCTCCCCCCAGCTTCCCGCTCCCCCAGATCCATCCCCTTTTCCCCAAAGAGCTGGCCTCCCAGGGTTATCTCTTGAATAGGGCATACCAAGTTGGATAAAGGCCAGGTTCGAGCTCCTACACCAGTGCTGGCCAGGCAGCCCAGCAGAAGGAAAAGGGTCCCAAGAGCAGGAACAAGGGTCAGAGACCACATCCCACTCCAACTTTTAGGAGTTCTACAAGAACACCAAGCTAGATAACCATATGATATATGTAGGGGACCTTGTAGGCTCCATGTCTGCTGCTTCAGTCTCTGTGAGTCCATAAGTGTCTGGCTAGTTGACTCTGTGAAGCTTGTTCTCCTGGTGTCTTCAACCCCTCGGGTCCCTGCAATCCCTCCTTCCCTTCTTTATCAGGGTTCCCTGAGCTCTTCCAAATGTTTGGCCCTGGGCCTCTGAGTCTCCTCCTCTTAGCCGCTGGATAGAGCCTCTCTGATAAATCTTGGGCTAGCCACAGATCTATGAACATAGCAGAATGTCATTGGGAACTATCTCTGGGCTGATAAATAAAATAGAAAAAAAGAGAACAGTACAAAGAATACAAAGAATGAATAAAGAGTTGGTTCTTTAAGAAAAATCAATGCCTTATCCAAACTAACTAAAAGACAGAGAGAATAGCCATACTGACATTTTTATTACCATCCAGTCTCACTACTTGTTATTTATCTGTCTGCTTTTAGAGGGTTTTATGTTTCCATAGATTATATGTTTTCTGGATTTTGAAATATAGCTGTAGAAATATTTCATAAGGATCTCATGTTTTTATGTGGTAATTTCCTTCAATTCTTCTCTGATTTGATATATTTGCGATCTTTTCATTTTTTCTATGTTAAGCTAGCTATAGATAATAAGTATTTTTTTAACTTTAAGAAATGCCTGTATATTTCACTGATAACTGCTTTTTAATCTTTATTTCTTTTATTTCTGCTTGACTCTTTATTGTTTCTTTCTTTGAACTAGTTGTGTGGCTGGTTTATTCTTTCTTTTCTAGTTCCTGGAGTTACATCATTAGGTTGTTTGGGATTTCTTGCACTAAGCTTTCTTGTTAGTATTGTTTCCACACTGTTGTATAGGTGTTAGTTTTGTTTGTTTCTGTTTTGATGCTAGGGGTAAAACTCATGGCTTTGTACATGCTGAGAATATACTATAATGTTGAAATATATCTAGCTTTATTTCATTGTGTTCATTGAGGAGATATGGAAGGCGCTTCAGTTTTCTAGTTTGTGAGCCTTCATTTATGGGATATCTTATGATGTACTCCATACAATGTCTCATGTGAGATGAGAAGTGCTTTGTGAAGCTGTTAGTGAAAACAGTTTATAAATGCATGTCAAAATTATTGGTCTTTTCCCCCAGTTTATCTGTAGGTTTCCTATGTAGATTTATTGATATACTTCTGTTCTCTGATGAAAGTTGCACCCTTCCATACACTATGATTGATTTAAATCCTGTCTATGTGTCTTAGTCTCATTTCCAGTTATGGAAATAACTGGATAATGTGCTAATGTGATAAAATACTTTGACAAAAACCCAGGACCACCAGCCCTGGACTGGCCCACCCGTAATTGTCTGGGCCCTCTCACTTCAATCATTAATTAAGAAAATTCCTTATAGGCTTGCCTATAGCCAGATAATATGGAGGCATTTTCTCAACTGAGGCTCCCTCCTCTCTGATGACTCTAGCTTGTGGCAAGTTGACATAAAGCTATCCAGCACAGTAAGAATGGAGAGATGGAGAACAGGAAAGATAGTGAGAATTGCCTACTTGAGTCCTGGCCCAGTGTGGCCACTCCAGCTAGAAAGTGTTTCTAGGAATCTGAAGCTTGCACAATGGAATGAATGGGCTTGAAGGGAAGGCTGGTAGGGTGCACAGGAGAAGAGCTCCTTGCTCAGCTTTTATCTTTATATTCCAGTAAATGGTTTTTCTTTCATTGTTTTAGCAAAAGAAACAAAGAACATAAAACTTGTTGCATGCATTGTTTGATTGCAGAATTTTAACTTTTTTTTTAATCATTGTAAAACCTAGAAGACTCTTATAACTTTTTAAAAATGTATTTGTTACATGTAGGGCAATTTGCCTTTAAGTAGGGGTAAATTACTCTAGAAAAAATGACCCTAGATTGTATTCCCTTCAAGTCAAGTGACATGTTTGCTTAAATAAACTTCTTGTTTAAAAAAATACAAATTGGCTTTTGTGGTGCACCACCCTTGGTCACAGCAATCGCTGAGATGGGCAGGGACTGAAGAGTTGGATGGCACAAATTCAGTGAGCTCCTTCCTCATCGTGTGATCAGGGTTCTTTTCTGTTCACAGGAACGTAGCTCCCTGCCCTCATGCATGCCTCTGCATCACGTCCTCATGGTACCTGACATCAGGGTACTTTGGCTAGCATCGGGGTGTATATATTAGTTTATGAATACAACCTGCTGAGACTGTTTAGTGTTGCTCATTTATATTTAGGGCTGACTTCTTGGTACTGCCTAACCTATCAGAGAGTTTGTCCCTGTAGAGAATTGATTCTCCCTCTCACAGAAACCAGCAACTGTCTAGGGAGAAGCCCATGAGAATCCCCCCATCTATGCTGGCACATCAATTGTCATCATTTTTCATGTCGTTCTGTAACCATATTGTTGCAATTTCCTGGGTGCAGCTTTCTTGTCATTTATAGAAGACACTGTCTTGCAGTTCTACCCTGGTCCTCTTAATATGTTCATTAAAGAACCTTAAATTTTTATTTGACTTTCCATGCTGCAACTTATGCAGAAAGTTCTGAATTTCTCTTTTTATTGGCTGAGACTTCTGTCATTGTCTATTCTTTACACATGAAACAAATAATTCAAAAGAAGAAAATGAAAATCATTGCATACTTCACCTCTTAGAAACAAATGCTTGAAACCATATGGAGTAGATTTATTGAGAAATTTCTTTGCAGAAAAGCAGACACAAGCTCCCAGGGCAAAGTTCATCGGTATTGTGTTTCCCCCCTGACATTCAATTGCTCATAATGGCTCATCAATAAGTAGACATATGTGCCATGTTTGGAAGGGTAGCATTTACTCAGTTGTTTCTTAGTTTTTACACCAACCCCATATGTGACTACCTTGTAGGCAGGCATGTTTCCACAGAGAGTTATCCTTCCCTAATGGCTGGCTGTGCATGGGTAAGGATGTTTTCAAATTTGGGGGTGAAATTACTAAGTCTCTCTATTCTTGTAAGAACTCAGAATTTCTTTTTAAGGCAGAGAAAGGTTCTTGTTGTCCTGCCTAGTTCTAGACAAAGTAGCTGCAACCACTGTAACCTTGTTAGGTGGAGGATACTTGACCTCATATCTGGAACTGCATTGGACAACAGCTACTGGAAGCCCCAGGTTGGCACTGTCTGGGCCCTGGCATGTGAGTTCTTTCTCTGAGTAACAGACCGCAGTCTGATATAGGGAAGACACCAAGAGTGCTTATTGTCTCTGGCCCCAGAACTCTGAATTAGAGTCCAACTTCTGCCAGGAGGCAGACACAGGTGTCTTCTCTAAGACCACAATCCTGGGGAGCTGTAGCTGCAATGGGACCTGTCCTAGCACTGCCCTCTCTAGGTTGTGGCCCCTGTTGTTGCTTCCATTTGGTGAGTGCATACAACTGCCTGGAGGTCCTGGGTGTCAGGACACAGGCATATAGCACACTGGGGACTGTGTTCATGGATGGCACAGTGCTGGCAATGCCTGATGCCTTATATCTGCCATCTCTATTTTCAGCAACCACAACTGTCCTTGTTTTGCATTTGTATATGTGCATGGTACCCACTCATGTGTATATCCAGGTTTCTGTGTGTGTGTGTGTGTGTGTGTGTGTGCGCGCATGTGTATGTTAAAAGTCAAATTGGGTGTCTTCCTCAATTGCTTTTCATCTTCTTTTGGTGACATGGTCTCCCCTGACTTGGAGTTGAGTGATTAGCTAGGCAAGTTATCCTGTAGGCCACAGGGAATATTTCTGGATGCATTGAGATTACAGGCACCACTGTGACTGACATTTTATGTGGGTGCTAGAGATCTGAACGTGGCCCTTGTACTTGCACAGCAAACACTTTAATCATAAGCTATCTTCCTGTCCAACACAACCATTTTAATGCCATTGTGGTGCATGGTATTAATGATAGAGAAATTTGTGGAATGGGTACTTGGAATTTTTAGTAAGGATAAGATTTCTAATTACTGAGCATTCTGAATGTAATTCTCAGAATCTTCTTCCCCCATCATGTGCCTTGACCCCACAGGTCCAGCTGGGAATGACTCCCAAAGTCACCTGTATGTTACAAACCAGAATGAGGGCCACTTTCAAGTTAAGAATGGTGGGCAGCAAGACCTTGTATGTGGAGACCAGAGGAGTCTTCAGGCTTCAGTGGCTTGTAGACAACTTGGCTGTGGCCCCATGCATTATGCCTTCCAGAATATTCTGAGGCCTGATGCGATGGAGACACTTCGGCTGTATGGTGCCCAGTGCCATACTCAGGAGGTCACTCTCTAGGAGTACTCCCTGGGGACGTGGGGGCCTGACAATAGCGATGAGTGCTGTTTTGGTGGTGGCAATCTGTTGCATAAGGAGGAAGCAAATGTTCTGCGCAAACAGCTGGAATATGGAACTGTTCTGCACAGTCCAGGATCTGCCACGGTGCAGGTACCGGCAGGCAGGAATAGAAATGCATGTGCTTCCGGGGAAGAAAATCTGACACTATATAGTGCAAGTTCAAGGTGAACTTCCAAATGCTGTGTTACCTTCCAACAAATACCCAGGTGGTGTACAGAGGTGGGGATGCCCCACCCTGAGCATATTAGTCTAGATGTTTGATGTCTTGAGAGGAAGCAAGGAGATCTATCTTTCAGCCTCCAAACAGAGTCAGTACAATTCTCTCCCTTGCAGTGTCATTAACACCATTCCACAATTGTTACTGAGAGGTCATCTAGGGTAGCCCTGAGGCTTTTTTTGGATAGTGTTGTTGTATCGGGTGCTCTGCCCATAGCGTGTGTCGTCTGTAATCTGGGCTTGAGGAGCTGTTAGGGCAGTGCCATGGGGATTCATGTCTCCCTAAGCAAAAGTACCAAGAGGATATTTATGGTCAGAATTTGTATGTGTGAGTTCCAAGACCTAAGTGAGAAGACGCTTCAGGGTCCATGGTCTGGAGATGTCAGAACTCGCCTCTGTGCCAGGGTTAAGGCGGGCTATCCCTGTTCTCATATGTCTTGCCTCACTGGGGGACTGGGTGACAGCCATCAGGCCACTTCACTCCAGCGGCCTGCATGAAACCTGTCCTGACCTGTTGCTTCACTCAGTGTCTGTCCCCAGGTCATGTGGAGGCCCGGCTGCTAGGTGGTACACACCCCTGTGAAGGACATCTAGAGGTTCTCCGAGGACTTACCTGGGGCACCGTCTGCCGTGCTGACCTGGACCTGCCCACAGCCCATGTGGTTTGTCGGGAGCTGGGGTGTGGCACTGCCATGTCCATCCTCGGGAGTTCCCACTTTGGCCATGGATCAGGGCCTGCATGGACAGAGGCCTTTCGCTGTGTGGGCAATGAATCTCTGCTGTTCCACTGTCCGAGGGAGCCTGGACACCAGTGTGGCCATGACCAGGATGTGGCACTCACCTGCTCTGGGGAAAGTGAGTCTGGACACAGTCTAGAAGAGTGTGGTGTTGGCAGGATCAATCGTCTGGGTGATGGGCTGTGATGACCATGGATGGAGAGCTCGGGTGGGTGCTCAGGACTTGTTTCCTCTGTCAGAGGTTCCATGATCTCTTTTCTATGTTTCTCTCCTCCCATGTGTTTGCTTTCCTTTTCTACCTTTGGGAAAATGGCTGATCAACCCTACAAAAGATTTCAGAATGGAGGTGCTGACTTTTGGGGGCAGTATTGATGGATTAGCATATTCTGTAAGGCAGATCTCGTTAACACGTGCCTCACAGCCCCACCATATACAAAGACTTGATGCCTGTATATGCTATAGCATGGCTAAATCAAGCTGATTAGCACCTACATTATGTAGTTAACATTTATTTGTGGTGAGAACAGTTAAAATCTACTTTCTCTTATCAATTTTCAGGGACTGAACTCATTGTTATTAAGTATAGTCACATGTTGTGCAGTAGACTTGATCTGTGTGTAAGTGAAGTTTTGGGCCTTTTGACCAACACCTCTCTAGTCTTGCCTAGTACTCTTTCCCAGAACCAAAGCCCCTGATAACTCCAATGCTACTTAGCTTCTGTATATTCCTTATGATATTTCTTATGCCACATGTAAATGTAGCCACGTGTTAACCATATTTCTATCCCTACTTGCACAATGTCTTCTACATTCATCCATGTTGTTGAAAGTGACAGAATTGCCTGCATTAAGGGTAACACTGAGGTAGGTATGTAAGTCATAACTTCTTTATCATTGAGACGTGTCTTTGACTATTATAAACAATACTGGAATGAACATAGTAGTGTAGTTGTTTATAAAACATACACTCTTTTCTCTGTGGTGTTCGCCAGTGGCCATAATACACTCCAAACTACTTGGTATTTGTGGAACCTTGTGCATGTGTAGCTTCAGAAACTGAATGAAATTTAGGAATTTTTTTTTTTTTTTTTTACTGAGTTTTGTTCAAAGATTGGTTTTATCCCTTCCTTTTTCTGGACGTTCTTCATAGACATGCTGATCTGCTTAGGGGTACCCCAGAGGTCTCCAGGGCACTGTTCAACGTTCCTTGATTCTTCTGTTCTATCCACATCTACTCTTGAACCCCCGCAGTCTGCTTTAGATTTAGAGTCTATATACTTGGGCTCCACAATTTCTTTTTTGGCTCATTTCATCATTCCTGTCAGTTTGTTGAGATTCAGTTCACAGAAACATTGTCCAGACCATTCTTAGCTCCCCTTGTGGTTTTTATTAGCTCTGAACTGACTGAGGGAATCAAGCTGAGGGTTGTAGAGACCCTTTTTGTGGGGTCTTTTGAAATTTTGAAATTTCTTTTCATGAGTTAAATGATTATTGAGTTATCAGAGAGAGATTTCCTTTAGTGGTCAGTATCTTGTCTTAGTCTTTGTAGATTAATTTTATGCTGTATTCCACTGACTGGTATCCAAATAACTTAACTGCCTAGTGTTGATGCCTACTTATGTGTAGCCAACAATGAAGGAATGAATCTCACTAGAAAAGCCCTGTATCTGGTTCCAAGAAATCCGAAGTTTCCAGTTTTCCTGGCATGATCCCTGAGTTAGGGGAGGCAGAGGTGTGGATGTGAGACTTCGGAGAGAAAGGGATGGAGTTATGTAGGGCCAGGACACTGGAGCTGCCTAGCCTAGCTTTCAGTACTTAGACTCTGCAGACATTCTATTGCTCAGTCTGTGTGTTCCCAGCTTGGCTATGCCCTGTGTGTAAGGAACTCAAAGTGTATGTGGGTGTCAGAAGCTCTGGGATGTGGTGTCAGAAGCTCTGGATGTGGAGGTGGCACTGATTCCAGCTTTCCCTTAGAGTTTCGGCTGGTCAATGGCAGCAACAGCTGTGAGGGCCGTGTGGAGCTTCGGGCACAGGAGGCCTGGCAGCCCCTATGTGCTGCTGACTGGGACTTAGCAGATGCCATGGTGCTCTGCCACCAGCTCAACTGTGGCTATGCAGTGGCCACACCCCAAGGAGGCCATTTTGGAAATGTGGATGCTCCCATCTGGACAGATGTGTATCACTGTGTGGGGACAGAGCCTCACTTGCTGAGCTGCCCATCAAGCACCCTAGGGGCTCAGCCATGCACCCAGGGTAATTCAGCCTCAGTTATCTGCTCAGGTGAGTGCAGCCAGCTGTGAGATTGTGTAAAAGAAGTAAGCGGGACTAGTGGGCAGAGGCATGAGAGGGTTGGAAGGGTGAGGGTATGTGGGATGTTTAGGTGTGATGGTCCTCTGCCCTTCAGAGTTTCTCCCTGTTAGGTCTCCAGGATGCCCTGCGGCTGAGGGATGGACAGAGCCACTGTGATGGCCGAGTGGAAGTCTTCCTGGATGGCGTATGGGGGCGTGTGCTGGACAATGCCTGGGACCTGCGTGATGCTGCTGTGGTGTGCAGGCAGCTCAAGTGTGGAGAGGCACAGAGAGCCTATGACTTTCCAGCACCAGGTCACAAGACAATCCCAGTGGGGCTGAGCCTTGTGCGCTGCTTGGGCTCTGAGACCCACCTGACCCAATGCAATGTGTCGGTGTCTCTGCTGGTGCCTGCGGGGACGTTGTGGGATGCAGGTGTGGTATGCTCAGGTGAGTGTGGGGTGTCCATATTCCCCGCCTTGCTCATGTAGTCCAGTGTGCCCTGACTGGCTCTCTCCGCAGGGAGCTTGCATGTGCGGTTGGCATCCGGTAAAGGCCGTTGCGCTGGGCGTGTTGAAGTGTTCTATGAGGGCACATGGGGCACCGTATGTGATGATGCCTGGGACCTGCGGGACGCCCACGTGGTCTGTAGGCAGCTGGGCTGTGGCCATGCCCTCAGTGCCCCTGGGGCTGCCCATTTTGGAGCAGGAACTGGGCACATCTGGATGGATGAACTGGACTGCCTGGGCAAGGAGGCTGCTCTATGGGAGTGCCAATCAGGAGGCTGGGGCCAACACAACTGTGGGCATAAGGAGGATGCAGGCGTGATCTGCTCAGGTGGGTGCCACAGGTCCCACTTGATGTGTCCAGCCCTCCCTAACTCTGCCAGGCTGACTGGCCCCTTTGTCTGCAGAATTCACTGATGTGAGGCTACAGGAACACAGCCAACCATGCACAGGACGCTTGGAAGTTTTCTACAATGGGACCTGGGGTGGTGTCTGCCAGTCTCTGAGTGCTGCCTCCCTGAGGGTTCTGTGTGGACAACTGGGCTGTGGGTCCCAAGGGCAGCTGCTGGCAAAGCCAAGGAGCTCATCTGTGCTCGAGACAATCTGGTTGAAGTCCATTCAGTGCAGGGACAGGCATGACAGGTCCTTGTGGCAATGCCCCTCAACAACCTGGAACAGGCATTCTTGCCTCCTTGGGGAGGAGGCCTGGCTGGTGTGTGCAGGTGAGCTATGTTGTGGGTTTCTGAGGGGTACCACGGGGTCTCTGGGCTGGGTGTGGATCATATGGAGTCATCTCAGACTGCTATTGATTCCTGCTTCTCCTAAAAACAGCTGACAGGGGAATAGTGTGTGGAATTATCAGGCTTTGTGGGTATCCTTTGGAACCTAGAGTTTCTCTCCTTCTAGTTGTGGGAAGACAGAAAGCACAAGGGAAAGAAAGCATTTCTTAGATTTTTAGGTTCCTGAGCTTGTAACATTGGTATGATCCTTAATTTTCCACACAGAGAAGACAGAAGTTTTTCAGGATATGGAGCAGATTCATAACTGCTCATCAACTCTAAGCTGCCCAGGTAACTCTCCCTCCACAAGTCTCCCAAGAGCCTATCAGCCAGAAGGCATCATCTGTTGATCGCTGACCCCTTTCCAGAGGAAGGTGCAGTCCGTGTGTTTGGGGGTGAGGATGGCTGCTCTGGACGAGTGGAGCTCTGGCACGGAGGTTCATGGGGCACAGTCTGCGATGACTCCTGGGACCTGGCAGATGCAGAAGTCGTGTGCCGGCAGCTGGGCTGTGGTCCAGCCATAGATGCCTTGCAGAATGCTGCCTTTGGCCCTGGTTCGGGGCCTGTATGGCTGGACGAGGTGGGATGCCGAGGCAGTGAGACGTCTCTGGGAGCCTGCCAGGCAGAACCGTGGGGAGATGGAGACTGCTCCCACAAGGAGGATGCTGGTGTGCACTGCCTGGGTGAGTCAGGCAGAAAACACTGGTGGAAAGAGGAACGGCAGATAGATCTTTTGGCTTTTTTCACCCTTGTGCTCAGACAAATCCTCGAGCATAGAATCCCAAGGTTCAGGGTGCCATTGGGTGTCCAGGCATAGCCTGCCACCCTCAGTCCTGTAGACCTCATGCTGACCTACTGGCTACCACCTGCAAAGTATGGACCTGTCTGTGCTGTTGAGGGTGGTTGATACTTCCCCAACCTGCATTTCTTTTGCAGGTATCCCTGGGACCATGGCATCGAGTAAGTGGTTCTTTGCTAACCCTTCCCTCCTCTTATTCGTCATTACCTGGACAGTCTGCAGTGGTACTCTTTTCTGACCTTGACCTTTCTTGAGAACCTCTGAGACATGGGCACACCCTCTGGATCAGGTATAAGCCTGTGGGGATAGACTCCCAGTCTCTGATAGAAACTAATTATCTCTACTGTGTCTGCTAGATGGGAAAACATGGAAGACCAAACTCTGGGTCATAAGCAGCTGCTTCTAGAAGCCTGTAGCTTGGAGACTATGGATTTTGTCCTAGATTGCAGCAGAGGGAAATACAGTGAGGACCCCCTTCCCAAGGGCTATTGTCTCTCCTTCAAAATGTGCCTGGACACTTGGATCCTCTTTCCTGAGACACTTTGCCATGTAAACACAGATCATCTCATATGAGCAGCTACCTGTCCATGTGAAACTGATGCCAAGCTGTCCTGGGTTGCTCATGGGGAGACTGATGTCACCCAGGCTCAGTGTCAGCTTGTCCCAGAGAATGTCCTAAGTACATTCTCTACCTGTTTCTGTGCTCCACAGACAATTCTCTGGCTCCTCCACCTGTTCCTGAGGTCTGGACCCTGCCTGAGATCGCCTGCCTGGTTCTTGGCTGCCTCCTGGGAATAATCTTTATGATCCTAGCCGTTCAGTGGTGCTGCAGAAGAGGCATCAGCATGGGTAGGGAACATGTTGGTTATGGTTCACAAAGGAATAGGAGTCTGGAGGAAGCTTCATGAGACTCCAGCCACCACAGGCCCTCTCTGCTCTAATTATTGTCTCTCATGCTGCCAGGACTCCATGATAGTCAGTGCTGAGTTAGTATCTGGAGATCCCTGAGTTTATGGTCTGCAGGATCCTGGGCTGTTCAACTGTACTGAGGACATTCTGCATATACAGGGCTCCACTGTGTCTCTCACCATCACTTGTGATGTCCTGTGCTGTGAGATCTTTCAGGGATGAGATGTAGACCTAAGATTCTCAAGCCCCATACGAGAACTCAATGGTGTGTCCTTAGAAGGGGGGCTATCCAGGGCTCCTGTATGTGGGTTCTCAGTATGCATGAGAGCCACAGGAACCAGAGAGGGTGGCTGAACCTTAGCTGTGCTTGTTTTTGAAAGTTGTAGTATGATCCCTTCAGGTTGTGGAACGATGGGGCAGCTGCCCTCAGATGCTGTCTACGAATACATTGAAACAGTCCCTGTGGATGAAAGAGCAGAGGAGCCAGCAGCATCCCAGAACTTTGTGCAGGATGAGGACTATGATGATGCAGAAGAGCCCAAGGACAGCCCTGGAGAAGATATGGAGTCTAGGCACTGATGAGTTAGTCTGGTGTGTACCTCTGTCCCCTGAGGTCCAAGGCACCCCGTCTACTGTTTGCTCTCATAAAGTGGTTCTTCTGCGGCCAATGCTGGCACTTAAAGAATCTGAGATCCAGTTCCCTGTGTCCCAGACCTCACTCTGGTTTGGTCTAGATTGCTGTCCTTCCAAGGATGGTCTTCAGACTGGACCTTCTTCTGAGTAGCCATGTAGTCAGACTGGCCTTTGCTTTTCCTTTGGGCCCTTTCTGAGTTGTACAGGGTACCTGGTTGCGGAGGTCTGCCAGAGGGATCCTGACTGCGCTGGGTAATGTAGGTTTAGTGAGTGAATCGATTTCATTGTCATACAATCCATTTTGTCCCGTCTTAGTCCACCCTGCTGTGGCTGGGCTCTGCAGTGGAGAATCAGGAGCTGAAGGTGCCTGGTACTTAGAACCTCTGAGGACCAAATGGTGTCTCTCTCTTTAAATATAGACGGGGCTATTTGTTGCCTGAATGCTGATGCTGTTGAGGAAGCTGGAGTGGAAGACTGCGATGGCCCCATCCCAGCACCAGGTGACCTTGCTCTGGCCTTGAGGTCATCATCCTGTCCGAAGTGTGGTATAATCCTCAGAGACTAGTCTTCCGTGTACTCATTTACCAAACAGATGTCATTAAACTTTTCCAAGCTTATAGTTGTCAGTCATTCTTAGAACTGTTATCACGGGCAACCACAAAATTTGTTCTGTTCTGAGCCTCAGTCACTTCCTGACCTTGGACTCGCCCCATGTGAGCAGGCCTGACCTTGGACTCGCCCCATGTGAGCAGGCTTTCTTGTTTCCCTCTTCCCATCTTATCACAGTTCCCTTAAGAGACAGCTGTCCTCCTGATGAAGCATAGATGGGAATCTTCCTGTCACTGCAGGTATGGCTTGCTCCAGCATATCCTGGAATACTGATGCTGGGACCAAGGCCTTGTGCCCATATTCTCATGACAATGTCTTGGCCAGTGTTCTACTGCTGCAAAGAGTACCATGATCGTGGTAACTCTTACAAAAGAAAGAATTTAATTGGGACTGTGTACAGTTCAGAGGTTTAGCCAGTCATCATCATGGTGGGAGACATGGCAGCACACAGGCAGACATGATGCTTCAGATAGTATAAGAAAGTCTATTACATTCGGACTACAGAAAACAACCCAAGATAAGTGTTTCATAACCTCCTCCACCTATAGCCTGCCCTTCTGTACCTTCCCCAATGAATGAAACATTCTGTGCACGCCTACATTCAGGTGGCTGCTCCATGGCCACACCTTCCCTGGGATGTGTGTTTCCTGGTATCTTCTCCAGGCTGCCTGGAACAGGCCACACATGTGTCAGTCAGCATGCACAGCCTAACAAGTGCAGGACCTCTTGAAATTATGGTGAATGACGGATTCTTATGGCGCCTGCTGTAGTTGACTCATGTAGCATCATGGCGGAGAGTCTAACCTCCTGGTGTTTCCTGGACAATGGGCTTCCTGGTCCTGGTGGAAGGTGACCCTGATGGGGTTCTGATGGATGATGGACTCTTCTGAGTTCCATTTGAAAGATGGCTAGTTTCCTTTTTGACTCATCTGGGCTTACGTTCTCAGATAGCTTCTGAGTGGCTTGGCCACACTGGTGTTGGCTGTGATGCTGCTGGGCAGCTGGAGCAGGACTGAGTCCTGGGCCTCAACTGTGAAATTAACCAGGTGGTTTAAGGGTTAGTGCCTTAAACCCGTTTTCCTGATCTGACAAGTGAGGTGAATTGGTATTTGTTTTTAATTGTCGTTTAAGAGGCTGAAATTATATGTGTGTGAGATTTATGTGCCTGTGTATGAACTGTATGTATTTGAGTATGATCAAACGTGTGTGTGTGTGTGTGTGTGTGTATGTGTGTGTGTGTGTATGTATGTGTGTGTATAATATATGTTAGATTTTCTGTAATCAGTCCCATGCCTGAGTGACTCATAGTTATATAAACTGAGAGCTTCAGCACCGGATTATAAATTCAGGACATGACTACTCCAAGGTACAGTTAAACAGAAGGTTTTTAGTGTGATTAGGAGGAAGAGCACATCCAGAGGCATCTGGAAGAGTTCAGAGAAGACAGAAAAAATAGCAAACTGAACATGGCCAGCAGATGGAATGGGGCCATGAGAGGAGAGAGAGAACAAGAGATGAAGACGAAAAGAGAAGAGGGCGAGGAAAAGGGGTAATAGAGAGGACTAAGAGAGGAAGATAGAAGAGAGCACAGAGCCAAAATAGCAGGGTTATAAGGATAAGTGAGAAGCTGGGGGAAGGAGGCCCATGAGGTGGAGAAGTTTAGGGTAAGGAGCCTGGTGAGAAGAGCCAGGATGCCAGCATGGACTCTGAAACATGTAACAGGTATGTGTGACCCTGGGAGCCTGGAGGCCAGTATGTGCTTTGGTATGCTAATAGGCACCACAGATAGCCATTTGTTCTCCTGCCAGTGATTAGGGAAAATGGCTCCTTTGGTAGAGAGGAACCAGCTTCACAAGGCCCTTAGGAATGTTGGCTTTTGTCTGACCACCAGAATTTGGACCTGGCAGTGGTGAGGTGAGCTATGGGAGCTGTGGAGTACTTGGTAGGAGTAGCTCTGGAGGCAGATGTAGCTCTGCTGGGAACTTGGCATGGGTAACTCAAGATACACTCTGGGAAAGCTGACAGGCAGGTTTCTGGTATCAAGGCAGAGGTAGGTCAGGCCTGGCTTCAGTGTGTTGCCTGTAGCCTTCCTGCCGTCTTGCTTTTTATGTGACAGAGGTTGGGCTCCCCTGGAGAGGTTGGCTTAGGCTATCACAGGTGGTCTTGAGTTTTGAGTCCTAGAGAACTGAGTCCTACTGGGCTCTGTCTCACTGAAGGCCCCAGTGTGGCTCCTTTATGGCCCCATTTTCTCCTAGGCATAGGATCAGGGCAGCATATGTGACCTTATCAAGATTTCAACTTGTCTTGGCTGTGGTATGAACCTTTCCATAGTCCCTTCTAGTCTGTACCCGCCTTATCCCTCTGCCTCATAATACCTGCCAAGACTCTATGCTGTGGTTTTCCTAGCCCTGTGCCCTCTTGATCTGGGTCCAGCATGTGTGGAGACATGATTTCTACATGCATATTGTATAGACAAATAATAGCACGCACACACACACACACACACACACACACACACACACACACACCCCACAAAACACTTATCTCCCACAATACCCTCAGTGTACCACATACATCTTCACCCATGTTTCTGATGAGGTTCTTCCCTTAGTAGAGCAATGGAAGAATTTGTCCATGGGAAGTTTCACAGAAACCATACACTGAAAAGGGATGGAGAGGGCCCAGTGACTACAGTCCATAGAGCCAAGTGTCTCTCCGTGGTATTCAGATGAAGCTTTCACTGGTAATATGTGTCAGGTGTGCAGATCCTGGGTCAGGGTGGACTGTGGTACTGGAAAGGGCAGGAGGAAGCTGTGGTATTAGGAGGCATCAGAGATAGCACCCGCTAAGTCCTTGCTATTTCAGACTTTGGCAGGTGGGAGAGTAGGGGAGGGAGGGCATGTTGGTGTCTTGGTGGGTTTAATCCTTTTATGAGGTATTCTGCAGCCTCCCTGTTCTGCCTCACTGGGCCATAGGTCTAGGTGGCCTGGAGGATTTGGGGAGATCTGCACATATGTGTCAGGGGTGCTCTTGGAAGCAGGCAGTGAACCAACCTGTGCCCATCGCTGCTCACAGCTGCCCCTGTACATGGTGCCTCCATCTATGGTGTGATAGAGACCCCTTTGCCTGGTTATGAGGGCCCTGTAGGTTTTGTTGATTCCTTAGTTCTCTGAGAGTTCATTAACAAGTACTTTTGTCCTATGATAATAATCAATTAAGTCAGTCTGTCAACTGTCAATCAGTCCTGTCTGGAGTGGTCCAGTCACTTAATACCACATGGAAGCACCTCCTACTGAGAGCTCGAGGCTGTGCTCTGAACCTCCCATGGTATTTTCTTCTCACTCTAGCGCTGTTCTAACATCCCTGACATTGGCTGGGTCACCACCTGGTCATGCTCTGGTCCTCCTCACTCACTGCTCTACAGCTGGGTGATGATTTTCTGCCTTGGTTCCCTTCCCACTGGCTCAGAGCCACTAGCATGGACACCTGGGTGAAATCAGACCAAGTAATCTCCTTCCACAGTTTTGATAACTTGCTAGATATTGCTGTCTTTTTATTACATCACTTGATTTGGAATCTTCTAATACTAAGAAGAGGCTGTGAGTCTTTGTTCATGCATGGGATCAAGTTCTCATGTTTGCCTTTGTGTTCAAGTTATGATGGCACCTTACCTAATGAGCCAGGATGAACTTTGCCACTGGATTCTGTACAGAAGATTAGTTTGATTTCTGTTGTTGTGATAAACATCAAGACTAAACACTGCTTAGAGAAGAAAAGGGTTTATTTGGTTTACACTTGTAGCTCACAATTCATAATTAGGGAGTCAGGACAGGAACTCAAGCGGGAATGGACACAGAAGCCATAGAGGAATGCTGCTCTCAGTCTTGCTCTCTGGTCTGCTCAGCTAGCTTTCTTATAGAGCCCGTCCCATCTGCCTAGGGATGTGCACCCACAGTGGGCTGGACCATTTAACATCAATCATCAATCAGGACAGTCTCTCAAAGACTCAGCCAGTCTGATATAGGCAGTTCTTCAACTGAGATTCTCTCTTCCTGGGAGACTCTAGGTTGTCTCAAGTTGACAATGGAAAGGACCTGCACAGCTCGGCTCTTTGCCACTGACCCTTTCAGCCTTCCCTTATGTCCCACTTCTATTCCTTTGTGTCAGCCACCAAAATCCCCAGTGACAACCCTGGGCAGGGACTTGGGTAGGTGATTCTCACTACTCTTCCTGGCCTCTGTTACTCTGTCCAGAAGCCCTTTAGTCCTACAGCAGTCTGCTTGCAGGAGCCCTTTCTTCCATTGAACTCCATTCCCTGGGAACCCCACCTCCTGGTGCAGACCCAGGGTCGCCTTAGTTTCTCATCCCTGTTTCTCCAGACCTATTCTTTGTCCTACCACAGCCTGCTTGCACAAATCCTTCTCAACCACATGTCCATTCCCTGGGGACTTCACCTCTTGGTGCAGGTCCTCCTAGTTTTTTACCACAGTCTTTCTTCCCAGCACGACTCCATCCCCTTTTGTCACCACTGTGCCTTCAGAAGTATGGGTTACTGACTGGTCTTCACCCACAATACAGTTCCATGATCTATCCCCAGAAGAGGACAGACAATTGAAAGAAAATTAAGAAAGACTACTGGGATAATATATGATGCACTTATAGTGCTTTTAAGACTCACATAGAACACAGCTTATGTATGATAAAGAGTTTATTTTAATAATAAAAATTAAAGAAATTAAAACTTAGAAAAATTAAGAATTAGAGAAAGCAAAATAACACTGTGCACATTGCAGAAAAAATTACAAGGCTTCCCTCTCTCACAAAGATTTTGCTCTAACTAACTTAACAAAAAACTTCAGGCTGCTTATGTCAAGCATTCATTAAAAAATGAACCAATGCAAGAGTGTTCATCCCCTCCCAGCTGTAGGCCTCTGATCTTCAAGGTTAATTTTAGTGAGTAGTTTTAACATAACAGTTTAACTAATGAATAGCTGTTCTTTGGTCTGCATACTCACTGTTAAAGGAGGCAGACATTTGAGGGTGAATTATCTGTTTTTTTAAGCTTGCTGACCTACTGTCTAGACTCTTCATTTCTGATCCAAACTATGGCTCTGTTTCCATAGAAATGTCAGGGTAACCAAGAAAAAGTTTTTATGATATGTCTACAGAAAGCATGAATAGTTCTAACATGCTTAAACTTGAAGGTTAGTTTACAATTACTAGAGCTGAGATGGCAGTTTCCCTCCCCCAGCTGGTCCAGGAATTGATTAGAGTTTTAACTATTAGACCAAATAGACAATATTATTGATGAGAGAGGCTTTTGTCACCATACAGTAAAGATGCGAAAGGTGCAAAGTAGTTAAGGGATTCCAATACCAGCAAGGGGTCAGGAGCCTTGTCAAACTGGCACGTCCATTGCTTGGATTATTGGGTCCCAACACAGAAGTACTCTCTACCAGAGACACCCCACCCCCACCCCCCCACCACAAAAGTTGCTTAGGATCCAGAAAGGGCAAGAGCAAGCAAAGAACAGAACACCCATCCTGCTTCCCCAATGTTCCCGAAGCAACAGATTCAGGAGCTATGATGCACATGTATCCATGGGTCTGGGCTACCCACAACTGATTGATATCTGCATCCTGTCCAGTTGTGGTTTTCTGTCAGGGTCTCCATTTTCTACAAAAAGAGAAGTTTCTGTGATGAGGGATCATAATCACACTTATCTGTTGGTATGAGGATAAGAATTTGAATGCATTAGCTGGCCTAGCAAGGTCATGATAATAGGCTCTTTTCTAAGGTCTGTGACTTCACTAGCCGCCAAGAAGTTGACTAGGCTTCCAGTACCACATGACTTAGGGTGTCTATTGCTGTGAAGAGACACCATGACAAGGGAACTCTTATAAAGGAAAATATTGATTAGGGGCTTGCTTACAGTTGCAGTTAGTCCATTATCATCACGATGGGGAACACAGTGGGAGCTTGGGAGCACGCATGGAAGCACTGCAGTAGTAGCTCAGAAGTACATCCTGATGCGTAGGCAGCAGGCAGAGAGAGAGAGAGGGAGAGAGAAAGAGAGAGGGGGTGCGCTGGGCCTGGGCCTGGAGTGGTTTTTGAAAGCTCAAAGCCAACCACCAGCGTTGAAGAAGTTTATTTTTCGTTGTGTTTAAAGTATCGCTGTGTGAGCTGTTGGGTGAGGATCTGCCTAGGCCTTGACATTTTGTATTTTTTACAGGTGTTGGACTTCTGTGGGAATGTGTGATTGCTTATGATCTGTACCTGATGTGTTCGGTATCATTAAAAACACCTGAGCTCTGATGCTTGGGATTCCCCCTGCAGTGTGGCACTGGTTGTGATGTTGGTTCCCTCTATAGAGGTCTGACAGAGCTTCCACCTATGATAACGCCTCTATGTCTTCTTGGCTGAGCCACCACAGTGGTGTACTACTGCAAATTCCAAACCAATGTGGGGCATGACAACACGCCAGCCACATCCAACATGGAGACAAGGATGAACAAGAAAGAAAGTCCAAACCTCAAAGAGTGTGGTAAAGTACACTTTGGGCAACTCCTAGAGGACAGACATTATATATATGCAAAAAATCATGAGTAGAAGTCAAGAGGAGAGAGAGAAAGGAAATTATCTTCTATGGAGAAAAAATATTGTGAAATTAATAAATAAATGAGAAAGAAAGCTCCTAGGTGAGAGCCACAGAACAGAGGCCCTTAGAGATAAAGAACTCAGCTGGAAGCAGGAAAAAGCAAGGTTCTCAGGGCTTTTCTTGACCGTGGAGTCGATGCTCCCTCCTGCCACTGGTGGTAGCTTACTGTTTCACAAACTGTGTTTTCTGATAGCTGTGTTGTATGTGTGTGGAGCCCAAGATGTTGTGTTTGAGATCTATGGAAATGGTTGTATGTTTCCCCATACCAGTGGTGAAAAAGAACACCAAGCCACCAGAATGTTTCAACTGGAGATTCTTCTCACAGGCCCAAGAACCCCTGTTGTTGTGGAAGCCAGAGCTTAGAGCCAAAAAGTCACTTAGTAACTGAACAGTTTTTTTTCCCCTGCAAACCTGACTACAAGTGGTCAAGATACTGATGATGGTGGCGAGAACTCCACCCCATGAGGGAACTCTTACAGCCGTCAAAGTGACCAGTTATTTTTCCAGTAAACCAGATTCGATCTTAAAACCTGGATAGTGTTTCCTAAGGGTCAGCACACAGAAACTGTTTTCCAGAATTGGCCGAGGTTGCATCTCGTGCTGGCAGCTGAACTTGGTACAGTAAGGGTCACCCAGGCGTTAACTGGTTTTGAAAGCATGAAGGGATCTTTAGAGAGCAGCTGAGGCATGGCACTATGAGAGGCCAGAAGAGACCACTGGTAAAAGTGCAGCCTCAATAGTATTTGAAGGTCCAGACTGAAGGGGTCATGAAAACATTTGAGGCTTGGCACCATGAAGAGAGCCCAGGAGAGGCTATTGATGAAAGTGCAGCCCAGTTACAGCAAGGGACCCCAGCAGTTCTGAAGATGCCAGTACAATGGGACGACCACCAAGAACAGCAGCAGCAGTGGTGTGAGCCAGCCAGACCCAGAAGGACAAACTGTGTGCTACAGAAGGCAGAGACAGTTACTGGTGTCACTGACATGTAAAGGAAACTTTTTATGCATATCTGGCCATGATGGTAATTGTTGTGGTTCATAGGTGTTGCTTCTGCATAGGTTAGTTGCTTTCATGAAGAGGCATTTGGGTTTTGTTTTCCCAGAAAGTTCTACCAAAAACTGTTGGACTCGGTCATGCAGGTAAAGGAAGTAGGATTAGTTTTGTTTGTATATAGGCTGGGTGCGCTTGCTGGACCCGCAGGCCAGTGAGGACAGGATGCTGAGGCTAGCACAGTTAACAAGAGGGAAGCCAGACCAGGAATGAAGTGCTTAGTAGATGACAGTGTGGCCAGGCAAACCCTTGCACTGCAGCTTGTGATTTTGTGACACACTTACTCTAGTGATGTCTTTGTTAAGGTTTTACTTAGCTTCCAGCAAATACAAATGTATGGATAGGTCAGGTACAGGGCTGCACACCTATACCCCAGCACTTCAGAGGCGAAGGTAAGAGCATCTGGAGTTAAAGGCCAACCTGAACTACACAGTAAGGCTCTGTCTTGAAAAACCTAGATAAACACAAAACCAAGTCCACAAGTAGAATCACAGAGAGCATCCGGGGCTGAGCAGAGGCTGGCAAGACCCAGAGGGAGAAACGAGGGATTCTCTGGAGAGGGTCTTGTGGACGAGAGTGCAGGCCTTTGTCCATGTGGGCCAGCCTCGAAGCCCAATGCAAGTGGGACAGGTAGGCAGGGTATTGGAGGGGCACACAGGAGCTGTCCCTGCATAGGATGCCAAGCTCTGAAAATTCCAGTAAAGCTGAAAAATAGGATGGGCTCTGGAGACAGGCTTGCATGGATGGGGGGTTGCACTTCTATTTTTCATGAAGGACAGTGGTCCAGATCACACACTTCCCACTCTGGGACTGTCAAGTGAGCCTAGAACATGACATTTATTATTTATTTATTTATCCATTTATTCATTTATTCATGTATGTGTTAAACTATTACTATATTTCTCTTCAGAGATCATAACTAAATGGAGTCTCAGGGGTTCTTTATATCCAGTTTTTCAGCGGGACAGGACAAATTACAAAGGAAACATGTGGTTCCCAGTGACTGAAACCTGGCATTGAATATCCCATGTGCACAGCCCGTAGGCAGCTCCGGGACATCAACAAGCACAACCAGAAGCAAATAGAAAGCCAAAGCCTGATCCTATCCTACTGAACAAGGAGATCTTCAGATAAGTTCCAATTTAATTAATGTGAGAAGGCAGCCACCAAGGCATTCCAAGTACACTTCTCCTTAGATGTAGCTCAGACAGATGTTTGTATTCAAATGAACCAGAGCAATGACATCAGGGGCTCCTACACACACAGTGTATGTAAAGGTAATCTTTTTGATGTACTGGGTGTATTATAGACAAGGACATGTTGCTGGGTGCTCTGCAGGAGTCCCTTGTATGTACTCAGAAATGGCTTCCTGTATTCTGTGCTGTCATCCCTGAAATGGAGTGGGTGGGCCTGCTTCAAGGAGCAGAGCACAGGCCAGACGCAAGGCTGTCCACCACACTCAAGTCTTGGGCCCTACAGTGCCTACTGTTTTCCTTTTGGCTGTTAATTACCTCCACTGAGTGTGACATTACATCAGCCTAACCACCACGCGTTTTCCCACAGGCAGACCACAGAGTCCACACCAACCCCACGGGCAGTTTCGAGGTCTATGTCCACACTGCCGCACCTCATTGCTCGGCTGTCTGAGTGCTCTGCTCTGTGACTGCGTGCTGCCCCAGCACAGTGAGGGGCAGAGGAGCATCGGTTTTTCATGAACGGATTAGCTCCAGTTTGAGGCTTGTATGTTACAAACAGGGTCACTTATTCTGGACCATGAGATATCCTTAAAGCAGTGTTGCAGGAGCCTTTGGTTACTGATTAGTGTTACTGCATAGTGTTGTCCCTTGAGGAAAACTTGACAAGAAAGATGTAGCTGAAGCTCATATCACATCTGAATGCACTTGAGGAACTGTTCAAATCAAGTTGTGCTGAAGCTGCTGTTACATCACACAGGCGATGCTTTTGTGAGAGACTGAGAACGTGTCTCCTGAAAAAGTCCATGAACTTTGGAGGATTTGGAACGTAATGTGGCCAGTGGTCATTTGGCTTGTGAAATTTGGATCATTTTAGCTCCTTTGGTTTTCTGTAGTGAGTGATTATGGATGGGTTACTTTCTGTACTGTTCTGTGACTGCAAGAAATGACCCTCCAACCTGCAGCGGGCCTTCTGTCTATGCAGGAAAGCCAATCTGCTGCCGAGAGCTCATGGGCCTTGTCATCTGTGCCCAGTGCCACAGAACATGGTGGAACTGACGTTCTGCTTGCTGGTACTGACCTTCAGCTCCAAAGATGTCACAACCTCTGTCCTCATAGGTAGAGTTTAAAACTACAACAAAAAGATGCATCCCATCAGGGCCCACCTCAACAGAGACGTGCCTCAGTGACTGTGCACTCCCCATGCAATGCCATGAGAGTGGTCCATGCTCTCTCCCTCATACACTGATGGGCCAATCAATGTTGGTTTATTGACAGGACCGTGTCACACCAAGGTGACACAGCAAGGTGCAGTAAACCCATAGACTACACTGAGGAATGGTTAGTTAACATGAGCTACACCTTCCTCCAGGGATCAAGTGTACATGACTCTTAGACAAGCTGTCTGAGCACATCCCCAGGGTAGAAATCACCATGGGGGTCAGGGTTCATGAGCTGTGCCTCTGGCCTCAGGCACCTCCTTTCTCTGTGCCGTAAGGTCTTGGTGTCTCAGCTTGGGGACTATTGCCCTCAAGAACTCCTGTTTACCTCTAAGTTGTTAATTGCTCTCTGAGGGCCACTCTGTACAATCACAGTGTCCACCCCAGGGGCAGTCTGTACATTAAGGTCAACAGCAAACAAAAGAGACACAGGCCTCTAACCTGTGGCCACACTGCATGTTCCTCAGGACATGTAGACACCCTGGGCTTAGATGGGCAGTCAGCGGACAGCTTCTCCTTCCTTGTGAGTTGCTCCTTCCTCTACTCTCCTCTTCCTTTTGGACACCCACCCCCTTTTTCTTTTTCCTTTTTTTTTGTGGGGGAGGGAAGAATTTCAAAAGAAATTTGTTATTTGTATTTTATTTTAGCGTAAGAAAATAAAACTGTTACCAGAATCAATTTCACAGTTTCAGTTTGAAACTATAAATACTTGGCCTCTATTGGTCTGCTTTGTGATTTATCTGGGCTGCTGATCAGTGTAAACAGAAATCTTGCCCTGTGTCTTGGCTCTGAGCCTGATCTGGATCTCTGAGAGAGGCATGATGGTTTCCTGTGAATCTGGTGCAGAGCTCAGAGACACCTGTGGCTCAAAGACCTGGTGAGAGACGCTCTGGAGGCTGAGATAGAGGAGATTTGGGGGCTCTGTGTAGAAGCTCTGAGTGCCTCCTCAGGCCATCAGGGATCTGTAGGGAATGCTCACAGACCAACAACTGCCTTTAAACGGACAAGTATGGCTCCTAGAGGCCATAGCAGGGGTCCTCAACCTTCCTAATGCTGAGACCCTTTAATGCAGTTCCTCATGTTGTGGTGACCCCAAACATAAAATTATTGTCACATAAAGTCATTGTCACTTCATAACTGTAATTTTGCTATTGTTATAAATTGTAATGTAAGTAACTAATATGCACATGTTCTTATATGACCCCTGGGAAAGGGTTGTTTGTAGTGACCCCCCCTGCCCCTCCCCCAACACACGTAAAGGGCCACGACCCACAGGTTGAGAACTGCTGCATGGGAAGTTTGACATTTTAGTGGAAGGAGGTGGAGCATTATCAGAAGGTCAGGCCCTGGTCTTAAGCTCACCGTGTAGGGGAAAGGCCTTGATGTGTACATTCAGAGGGAAGAAGATAGTCTTCCCTGTCAAGACATAGCCTGATGAGAATTCTTTGTTTCCATGTAGCCAACAGCCTACTCATGAATCTCCAGGATGGTCTGGGACCCCTGACTCCCATGGAGAGGGAGCAGAGCTTTTTTATTTTTTAACCACATGCTAATCAGCCCACCTGCTTCTTGGTCTGAGAGGCCCATGTGCTTGAAGAGGCCTGGGTGATTAGAGATGGGTAGGTGTGTGAGGTGTAGGGGAGACAGATGAGAAGCCGGGTGCGGTGGTAGCCTAGGAATTTGGGTCCTGGGTTGAAGCTGGGTCCATGCCCCTCATGCTGTGTTTACAGCCCTGGCACAGCCTGGCACCTTCAAGCCTCCGTCAGGCCCAGGAAAGGAGGTGATGCCTGTCTATATCGCTGGTGTTATCATCTACATGGAGTGGCTTAGGGTGGCCAGAGAGAAATAGACAGTTGTGGTATTCCCAGAAGAGATGTCAAGTTCATTCCTCATGAGCCAGGGCCATCTGTGCCAACTGCATGCCATGCCATGACTGGGCCATGCTCCGACCCTGCGGACCACGAGCACACACACCCCCAGTACAGTTTTGCAGTCTGCCTCTCAGAAGCCTGACCAAATCAATAATATGGCTGGTCTTCTCTAGGTTCAAAAGACCTGTACTGAGGATCAGATTGGCTTTTGGTATGATTTAGCAGGCTGGCATACACTTTTATAAGAGCTCCAGGTCTCAGGATATCATCGGGCATGATCAGTGTCAAAGCCAACAGATGCTACAGAGGGATGAGCCCACCACAGGCTGGGTTCCTTCTGTTCTGACACTGTTGGGAGAGTTCATGCTCAGAGTACAACACTGTGTTGAGAGATGATGTCATCATTTAATTATGTGCTCTCTACAGCAACGGTGCCTATGACAAGCATGCCTAGTCAGAGCTGGCTGGATCCTTTGTGAGAAGATGCCTGCCCTTCACCCTGTGTCTCCTTGAACCTACCCAGCTGTGTTACGGTAATTCTCAGGGGCTCACTCTCAAATGGCAATGAGCAACTACACAACTGTGGTAGAGTTTGTCCTGCAGGGATTCTCTGGGGATCCTCGGCTGCAGCCTCTCTTCTTGGCCTTTTTGTTTCTTCTTTTTCTCCTGGCTCTTGCAGGAAACACCCTCATCATCATGGCCATCGGCATGAACCCAACTCTTCACACACCCATGTACTTTTTCCTTGCAAATCTGGCCCTGTTGGACATCGCCTGCACATCCACTGTTCTCCCCAAGCTGCTGGAGGGTCTGGTAGGGAAGGGAAGCCACATCTCTTACAACGGATGCATGACCCAGCTCTTCTTTTTTTCATGGTTTGTGGGGGCTGAGCTGCTGCTGCTCACTGCCATGGCCTATGACCGCTACGTGGCCATCTGCCAGCCACTGCACTACAGCATGCTGATGAGTCGGCCGGTGTGTGTCCTGCTCGCAGGCTGTGTGTGGGTGATCGGTGCAGTCGACACATCTGTGCATACTGGCCTGATGGCACAGCTCAATTTCTGCGGCCCCAATCACATTCATCACTTTTTATGTGAAATCCCAACACTGCTGCTGCTGTCTTGCAGCCCAACCACCCTCAACAACATCATGATTGTCATCGCAGATGTTTATTTTGGTGTGATCAACTTCATGATGACCATGGTATCCTACAGCTTTATCATTGCCAGCATCCTGCGCATTCGCTCCTCAGAGGGAAAGAGGCGCGCCTTCTCCACCTGCTCCGCCCACCTAGTGGTGGTCACCCTGTATTACTCCACTGTCATCTCCACCTATGTGCAGCCTGGCTCCGGATCCTCCTTGGAGAATGGCAAAGTGGTTTCCCTACTGTACTCAGCAGTCAGCCCTACCCTGAACCCCCTCATTTACTCTCTGAGGAACAAGGATGTCAAAGTGGCCCTCAGGAAGGTGTTTACCTGTGTTTTCTGAGGCAGAAGGCAGCAGCGTAGTTTGATCCAGGTGTTGAGGAGCTTGTGTTGGAACTTATGACCGAGAATCCGACGCTGTGGCAGGGAACGGAAGGCTAACTTCTGCGGCAATACCTGTAATGTGAGCCCCTTGGAGGAGCCACAGGTCACTTCCTTCTGTTCGTGTGGCATCCAGGTTTGGGGTCAGCTGCATGTCTATAGGCTGGTACACTGTCTCTGATACAGGTTTTAATTACTTAGTTAATTAAGTAATTTTTTTGGTATCCTGCATTGGGGATAATCACCCAGACCCCCATATGAAACTAACTTCTCTTGGTGTTGAACTTGAAAACTGTGTCTGGTGGTACCTTGGTCTCCAGGTCTCCACACCACTGAGAGGAGAGAGAGCAAGCAACCTCTCTCCCAAATGCGTGATGCCCAGGAAGGTGTGGGTTGACCTATCTATTTCTCTTCTGCCTCTTTGCCACTACAACAGAGGATGCCAGCCTTTTCTTACTGTGGACAGAAGTTTCTGCAGTGTGACTAGGAGTTCATTCTACCCCATGGCCTCAGAATGCTGGTTTCCACAGCACCCTCCTGGACTCTCTTCTCTCCTCCAGAAAATTTCCTGTAGGCTGTGATAAACCCTTTATTGACTGATGCTGTTGGTAGGAACACCAAAATGTACAGCTGCCTCTGTGCCTCTCCTATGAATCTATTTGTGTAACTCATTTCTGAAGACCTTGAATTTTTTTGCTAACTGCTTGTTCAAAGACTCTTGTCAGGCTATTGATTTTAACCAAATGCCTATCATGTCTGACTGTTCTCCGACCTTGAGGGTCTATTCCATTCTGGGCTGCCTCCATGGATGACCCAATACCCTCTACTCAGTCTATCTTACACTAGTGTGTGTGTGTGTGTGTGTGTGTGTGTGTGTGTGTGTGTGTCCGTCCATGTGCATGCCCTGGCACTTGTGTGGAGGTCAGAGGACAGGTTGCAGGAACCAACTCTCATTCTATCAAGTGGGTTCTTAGGCTTGAACTCAGGTTGTCAGGCTTGGCAACAAATGTGTTTATCTGTTGAGCCATCTCAGTGGCCCTACACATTTGTGCTTGAGATGTGTTTTCTCCTCTGTGTCCAGGGCTTTAGTGTCCATGGTGCATTACTGGAAGAGTTCAGGCATAGTGAACTGGACAGGGTTTAGCCGTGGACATTCCTGTACTTGTCACCACTGCCTATGTCGAGTTGAGGCTCTATATTTGTTTCCAACCTTATTTATCCACGTGTCCATCTCCTTTACTCATTTCAAAGCGAGCTGCAAACATCAACTCGCTCCTCCTTAAATACTTCCACGTGTATATTAGAGGTCATCCTTAGTTTATGAGCTCTTCAGTTTTGGGTTCTTAAGGTAAAGTTTTCAGACACGAAGTGCATGAGTTAGAGTGTCATTTACTGTATTTTGACAAACACTTGTGTGTAACGCACCTCTGTTGGAGACTGGTGAGTGGAGGTGGTAGCCTTCAAGCTAGGACGGTTCTCTCGGGCTGCTCAGACTGGGGCCTGAGGTCATCATGGCCCTTGCTGGAGGTCTTCACTGTTCTGGTTTTACAGCCATAGGCAAGTTTTGTGTGTTACAGATCTTGTGTGTTATACAGATTTGTATAAATGGAACCACACAGCACACATTTCTGTAGCATTCCCTTTTCATAGCACAGTGTTTGTTTTTGATTTATTAGTTTTACTTTGTGTTCATGATTGTTTTGTCTGTGCGTAGGTATGGGTACCGTGTGTATGCCTGTTCCCTTGGTCAGAAGAGGGTGTCGGATCCCATGCAAGGGAGTTATAGATGTTTGTAAGCCACCATGTGAGTGGGGGATAGAACCCATGTCCTCTGCAAGAGCAGTAAGTGCTCTTAACTGCCCAGCCATCTCTCCAGCCCTTCAACGGTATTTTAAAGATTCATTCCTGTTCTCATGTGTAACCAGTTCTTTGTTCCTTTCTATTGTTGGTGAGCGCTAGATTCTATGGCTGTAACACATTTTATGATGCAGCTTCCATTAACAGCTGTGCGATTCTTCTTCCTTGGTTTTCTTTCCTTATAGCAGGCAATTGTGAATGGCATTGTGTGGTTTTCAGGGTGTGTGCATGCTGAGCTCTCAAAGGAATCTGTCACCCAGGATTGTACCCTTCACACTCGCTGCAACAGGGAATGGGGTTTCCAATTGCTTTGTATCACCATCTACATCCACTGTGGGAAAGGGGCTCAGAATTTGATGTCTAATCATTCCCAATTCCTGCACAGTCCATGAAAATAACCCTAACCTTTAAAAAGAATATAATCTAGTGAACTGCTTGCTAATGTAGACTACGAGCTGCAGGACTCCCCAGTTTAAGCAATAGTTTATGTGAGAGGTCGCAGACTCTGCTCTTACTCATCTCTTGGCAGTGGGCACTTAGGCATCCAAGCACACACTGTTCAAGGATTTTCTGAACTCAGCTGCAGAGTTTCCAACCTGAGGCAAGTTTGTGGCTGCATGGGTATTGGGGTGAGACAGGCTCAGTCCTGCGTGGTGTTCTACTTAAAGCCTTTGCTCCTCAACTCTAGGGACACACACATGAATGATTAGTTTGTACAGGTGGGTGCACCTGCCACTGGTGAAGACCTTGGTTGATGCTGTTTCACATGGCCAGGTGAGGGACATTTGTCATTTTCCTCATTCCTTCCCTGTTCCCACCCACTCTCTGGGTCCTTCAAGAGAAGGTAACCACAACTGTCCCATGTTATCAGGACAGACAGACTTCCACCCCATGAAGCTTTCCTGCTCATGCTCCATGCTCCCTGAAGTCTGGCAAAAGAACCCTCCCAATGGAGAAGGTCCCTGGCTCTCCAAGCTGCACGAGTGGATACATCAGTCTCCTAGAACTCCTACACCTAGAATGATCCCCACAGCATGGGGTGGTGCAGAGCTCTGTCCTTACCCCATGGAATCTGAGGTTTAGACTCCAGGTTGGTCCCATCACATTGGGGTGGGTCTTCAGCACAGATTGGAACTGTCTTTCCACTTCAGAGGCTATCAGAGCTGCCACAGGAAACCCACTGCCCCTGGGTCCTGAGTGCTCTGTGATGAACGGGACACTGGTCACTGAGTTCCTCATCCTGGGATTCTCAGAAATGCCTCACCTTCAGGTACCACTTCTCGTCAGCTTCCTCTGCCTCTACATGGCTGCCATCTCAGGAAACCTGCTCATTATGATGACAATCAGTGCCAGCCCAGCCCTCCACACCCCCATGTACTTCTTCCTGGTCAACTTGGCCATGGTGGACCTCCTCTGCACCTCCACCATCCTACCCAAGCTGCTGGACAGCATGGTGGGCAGGAGGACCATCTCCTACGGGGGCTGCATGGCCCAACTCTTCTTCTTCACGTGGTCTCTGGGGGCAGAGCTGCTGCTGTTCTCAGCTATGGCCTATGACCGCTTTGTGGCCATCTGCTGCCCCCTGCACTACAGTACCTGGATGGGTCCCAGGGTATGCACATTCTTGGCTGGCCTTGTCTGGGCCATCAGCCTGACTAACACCAGTGTACACACAGGCTTGATGCTGCGTCTCCCATTCTGCAGCTCCAATGTAATAGAGCACTTCTTCTGTGAGATCCCCCCACTGTTGAAACTCTCCTGTGCCCCAACTCACCTGAACGAGGTCATGGCCTTTGCTGCAGATGTGTTCCTGGCTGTGGGGAACTTCTCGGTGACCATGCTATCCTATGGCTGTATTGTGGCCAGCATCCTGAGGATTCGCTCTGCCGAGGGCAAGCGGCGTGCCTTTTCCACTTGCTCGGCACACCTCATCGTGGTTACCATGTACTACTCCACGGTCATCTACACCTACATCCGCCCTGCGTCCAGCTACTCACTGAACAAGGACAAGGTGGTGTCCATCATCTACACCTCTGTGGCACCCACCTTGAACCCCCTCATCTACACTCTGAGGAACAAGGATGTCAAAGTGGCCCTCAGGAGACTTTTGATCTGCCACTGAGCCTGTACCAGTACCAAAGCTTTCACATCTGGTAGATGTCTCTGTTCATTTTCCTGAGGACATGCTCTATGAATCGCAAGAGACAACTGTTCCACTGCTGCACTCATGGAGAAGCCCCGGGACCTGCACATGATGCCCTGTTGGATCATGGGATATCCATGAGGCTGTGAATCTCAATGGTTTAGTGAATCTCCCAAACATGTAACATGGTCATGGCTTTTCCCAGCCCCCTCTGCTTGAGCAGTCACGTGAGCCAGGAGTTCTGGGCAGACGCTGATTTGTGCTCGGGTTCCATTTTTCCTCCCGAAGGCTTCTCAGCATTGGTTGTGGCTGGCTTGTAGGTAAGGTGTGTGTGTAAAGGGGCCTGGAGGTTTGAGGACAATTGGTCTTTCTTGTAAGGGAAATAGTTAAAAAAAATTTCCTTCCACCCTTTAGCATCTCTGAAAGAGATTTTTTTGGAAAGACTCTTGCCGTGTTCTGGTTCTGCTGTGTGCACGCTGTGGTACTGTGTGATGAGATAAGGCCTGCCTTTGTCTCCTACCCTGTCCAGTGTGATCACCAATGCTTGTTGGCAGCTTCCTCTGGCTCTCACCAGGGAGGGTTGCAGCAGCAGACAGGTTGCTAGAGGCTAGAAGTTTCTTGGAATCCAGAGCCTTGTAACTTCCACTGTGGATCGATGAAGCAGGGCTGGTGTGTGCTTGGGAGCCTGTGGTTAGGAGGGTGTGGCCAGCAGGAGAACTATGTGAAGGAACATAGCAGTTGGTCCTTCAGGAGTTTTTGACCTTTTGGACCAAATCCAGGCACCTCTGATGCCCCACCGACTCCTCCATTCTGGCCTGGGCTGCTTCAAGGTCGTGGACTAACTCTGGGGGTCTGTCAACCTCTCTGTCTCCTCCTGCTTGACTTGTGTTTCTCTCAATGGGTTTTATTTCTCCTTTCAATACCAATTTCATTAACTGAATAACTAATTGATTAATGTATTTTTTGAAAATTTATTTTCAGTTTCACATATGTATATGTTATTGTCATTTTCCTCCTCCCTTCAGCCCTTTCTGTGCCTCCCTCCCTCTCACCTTCATGGCCTCTGTGTCTTTATTAACACCATTATCACATATAGAAATAAATACGTATTAAACCGGTTGGGCATTAGTGTTTCTGAAATTTATATGCATTTAGAGCTGACCACTGGTTTTGGATAACCAGTTATGGGGTCGGTCCACGGGGAAGACTGATTCTCCCTCTCAGCAGTTGCTAATTGCCTCTCACTCCTCAGATTTCCACCTTCCTGGTTAACATGTCAACTGGGGTTGTCATGGTCCATGTCTTGTTTAAGTAAGCATGTTCTTGAGGTTTTGTCATACAGCTTCCCTGTCACATATAGAAGACACAATCCTGCAGCAGATGTCTTTGTCCTCTGGGTCACAAGTTTTCCACTGCCTCTTCCATGATGTTCCTGGAGACTTAGGTATGGAGATTGTACTGTAGATACACACACCAAGGCTGGGCAACTCACAGTCAGTTGTTCTCTGCATTTTGTCCAGTTGTGGCTCTCTGTATTGGTCTCTCTCTGCTGCAAAAAGAAGCTTCTTTGATGAGGGGTGAGAGATGCCCCTACCTGTGGGTATAAGGATAAGTGTGGAGAATGCGATTAGAGATTCTATTGGTTTGGGGAAGAGGCAGCCACAGCTTCTACTCCAGTGTCTGTGACCTGTGCAGCCACCGGTCGTTGGCTAGGTTTACAGTACCAGGCATGAACTCCCTCTTATTGAGTGGGCCTTAAGTCCTACTAGGCAGCTGTTGGTTTCTGCCAAGATATAAGTGCTACCGTTGTATCTTTATGCATATCTTGTCATGCTGCTCATTCGCGTGTTAGTAGTTATCACAGTAGGAAAGAGAGTGATTGCTTTCCTTCCTCAGCTGCCTGTATGTCACCTTCTGATTCTGTGAAAGTTTAGACCTGAAGGGGAGGTTTCTGGGACAGGTAGAGTTGGATCCCTCCAGATCCTGGGTCTGAAATTATGATGTTTTTGGCAATTAGATGCTTACCATCAAATTCTGGGAGGCAACCCAGGGCAACATCAGTATCCAGTATTGTTTTGGGAGATGCTTGCATTCCCCTGACCTACAACTCAAAGGGGTTTCCCATGCATGATATTGGTGTTTTATTGGATAGACATTTGCTTTTGGAAGGACATTATCATCTCACATGGTACAGCATCACATAAACTATCAAATGTATAGTTTCAGATATTGTAAGTGCTATTTATCACTGCTCCTTGACTCTCCTTCTGTACCTCTCTCTCCTTCTGCCCAATTATAGACTCCCCTCCAATTTTGTTTACTGACTCCACGCAGATTATAGGCTTCTGTTAGTAAGACATGTCTTGTCCTTATTTCTGCCCTAGGCACAAGGCAGATACCCAGCAAATATCAAGGGACTGACATAACAAACAAAGGATATAGTGGTCGTTTCCACCGATCTATAAATGCTGATCAGTAGAGGTGAAGATTCTAATTGGGCACCAGCTTGACTTCTCCATATTCAATGACTTATGTAGGTGTTATCTTCAACAATAGGATCTTCCCATCAGTTTGGGGAGAACAACCAATAGATAGTGTTGTTGATAGCCTGAGTTATTTGTGGGTCAGTTTTGGCCAACAAATCAATTAGCTGTAACCCATTTCTGGCACTGGAGGATGAACTTGGTGGCAAGAGAGGACTAGTTGGTGCTTTGCCCCTGTTGTTTGATGATTCAGTTCAGATTTCTTTCATATATATATATATATATATATATATATGTATTTTAAGAAGCTTCTATTGTTGTAGGTTTCCATATGACCCTTCAAATTACTCTTGTGTTAGCTGTTGCTCCTGATATTCCCCCCACCGTCCCCCTCTTTCTTCCCACTCCCCATTTGGTCCTCTTGTCCCTGTTCCCTCCCCACATCTCCATAGCTATGTATTCTATTTACCCTTCCTTCAGAGTCCTTCCTTTCCCCTGATCCCTCACTCTATACCCCACTTCTGTGGTTATATGGATAGTACCATATATATCAATAGCTTCGAAGCTGACACATGGACTTCTTTTGTTAGTTCTGAGTCTGATGTGGACAGAGCATGCTGGGTAGAAGAGAGGATGCGCAGGCAGGTTGGATATAGAGGTTGGAAATGACTTATGTGGAACGAAGTCAGGTGGACAGAGGACACTGAAGTGGTATACAGGATGTGCTTCTTGGACTGATCCTGGATTTGGGGGTAGATCTGGTTGGGTGGAAAGTTTGGACGTGGCCTGGAGAGGGACCCGTGGATATAGGGATTTTTAGGAAGGATCCTGGCTGAAGTTCAGAAATTGGTTGTAGTGTAAGCAGGGAGCCCAGACTCGGCCAGGGCAGTGGGTGTGGGACCTGGGCTAGATCTGGTGGCTTGGAGAGAAAGTGTGAATCAGAAGGTTAGAGAGACTTATTGGGCAAGACCTAGGAGAAGGAGGTGGGAAGTCTGGCTGCCTGGAGAGGTTGGATGTAGTTTCAGTTCTTTGTTTTTAAATCCACTGGGTCCACTTAGTATATACAGACGTGGGTTTAGAATCACCTGCTAGGTCACATGTAGCCTCTGCAGGATCACATCCGTGAAGAAAAATGACTCAATTTCCCATACTCCCTCAGTTAGGAGTGAGTCTCTATGAGCTCTTTTCATGAAGGATTTTGGCCTGTTTTCTATTTCCCACACCTTGAACATGTCGTCACAGCTGCCGTGAGTTTAAGCATGCAGCAGCCCCGTCCCGCTGGGCATGCTCTGCCCCACTGAGATATCTACTACATCTGGCTCTTACAATCCTTTTTGCCCCCTCTTCCAAAGTTTCAAAGTGTTTTCTTAGTCATGGCAAGTGTGTGTGTGTGTGTGTGTGTGTGTGTGTGTGTGAGAGAGAGAGAGAGAGACAGAGAGAGAGACAGAGAGACAGAGAGACAGAGACAGAGATGTTCTATTTAGAGCTGAGAACTCTAGAATCCTTTATTCTCTACACATTGACCAGCCATGTGTCTCCTTTAATTTCCATCTACTGCAAAAGGAAGCTTCTCTGATAAGAACTGAAAGATGCTCTAATCTATGGCTAAGACTAAGAACTTAGGGGGCAGCTTATTACTATGTCTATTTAGTAAACTAATAATATTAGATTCTCCCCTAAGACAGGTTAATGATAGAGTTAATGGTACCAATTCTGAGTTCCGTCTTTTGGAGGATGTCTTAAATCCAACCACATAATTCACGGCTTGGGAGGAATATTGGTTACTTTTCTTTCCCAGTAGCATCATAGAACCTTATAGCACTGTGAAAGCTAGCCTGTAAGGATACAGTTTCAAGTAAGCATCTATAGGAGGAAATGAGGCCTCCCTAAGAACTGGCTGCCGGGATTTAAAACAGAGGTGGTGGTTGCACAGATGTGAAAGCTGATGCCTAGGAAGAGATGACGTCACATGAGCAACCAGAAAAAGACATTTCACCACGATCATGCTCAGGAGATGAATGGGAGTGGGATGGGGGGTGATGGCGGGTCATAGGGGGTATAAAGTGTGCCTTTTGTCCTGAACAAAGAGAGTTTGCTTGCCCATGTATTTCCTGGAATCTGGTCTCTTGATTCTATGCCAGCTCATCCCCCAGAGCAGCAGTGGGCAGACAGGGCCAAAAGTTCCAGGCAGTAGCTAGGGTTGCCCTCCAGGGTGCCCTCCTCAAGCTAAAAGCATCATCTTGATTTTCCCATGTCCAATGACTCAAGTATGTTATATTTTTAGTAATAGGGTCCAGCAAGTTCTTGATGGTAACCAAAAGCAATGATAATAGCCTATATTGTTTTGGGAGGTGCCGTAGGTTACTATTTTTGTGATGAAACACCATGACCAAAGTAACTTGGGAAAGGCAAGGATTTATTTGGCTTATACTTCCTACTGCAGTTCATCATCAAAGGAAGTCCAGAATGGAACTCAAACAGGGCAGGAACTGGAGGCTGGAGCTGATACAGAGGCCACAGAGGAGTGCTGCTAACTGGCTTGCTCCCCGTGGCTTGCTCAGCCTGCTCTCTTATAGAACCCAAGACCACCAGCCCAGGGATGGCTCCACCTGAAATTTGCTGGGTCCTCCCCTATATACCACCAATATGAAAATACCCGACAGGCTTGCCTATAACCAGATCTTATGGGAGCTCCCTCCTCTCCATTGATTCCACCTTGTGTCAAGTTGACATAAAACTAGCTGGCATGGGGGGTTATGGAAACCCAATGACCAACAACTTGAAAAGGGCTTATTCCATGCCTAGCTTTTTTTTTCCATACTGGGCTTTTTTATTTGATAACTTATGATATCTGGAAGTAGCATTGTCTCTCTGTTATACAGTAATTCCATTTGAACACCTATGTATATATCCATATTTTGGGAAATTTCTGCAGAAGTAGGTTTATGTATGGCTCTTTCAAATGTCTTTATTGTTAGTGACCACTCCTCATACTCCCTCGTGTACCTGGTCCTCCTGTACCCCACCTTGTTTAGGCCTCCTGTTTCATTATTTTCCCTTCCCCCTTCATATCTCCTGCATTCTCAACCCCCTTCACTTCAGACCTTTCCCAGGGCCCCTTATGGTTCCCTGACTTCTATGTATCTAACATAGATTCATAAACATATATATCTAGTTATTCAAGGCTTGCATCCACATATGGAAGAGAGCATGTGGCATTAGTATTTCTGGGTGTGGGTTAACTCACTCAGAATTATTATTTCTAGTCCATCCATTTACCTGCACATTTCATAATTTCATTTTCTTTCTAGTTGAATAATCTTCCACTTAAATATTATTAAATATATATACATTTTCATTATTCATTCATCCATTGATGGACATTGATGATCATGGAGGTTGTTTTCATATCTCAGTCATTTGTGTTTCTTCATACAAGAATTCTCTATTTAGTTACACACTCCATTTTTTAAAAATTATAATTCAAACATTTCCCCCTTCCCTTTCTTCCCTTCAAACTTTCCCATATACACCCTCCCCACTCTCCTTCAAATTCATGGCCTCTTTTTTTCACTAATTGTTTTTGCATGTGTATTATGTTCACGGAATTTCCATGCTCTCCCAGCTTGAGTCCCCAAGTGGAGCTGGCATGGCCAAACATCTCTCTCAGGCAGCCGTTTCTTCTCTTCCATCTCTCTCAGTTTTCTGTCTTGCTCAGACTCCTACTCTCCATTGCACCAGACCATTCATCCAACACAGCCATCATACCGGGACAAAGTCACCCATGGGATACAGTTGGAGGTTCCCCAGTAAGTCTCAGAGGTTTATGGTCCATTTGAGATGCACTTGGTTGAAGGCTCTGGGAGCTTTCCGTAGGCTGTGAGGATCTCTCACTTGAGAGTTTTGGGAACTCTCCATTGTCCTGGTTGACGTGCTCACCCAAAATCTCTGGGAACTTTCCACTGGCTCCACGCTCACTTGACTCCTGGAATCGTAGGAGACTGGGAGGAACATGTATCCTACTTTCCAAATTCATTTAGTCGATCCAAAACCAGGAGGATAGCTCAGGGTGGCTGGATTTGACTCCTGTTTTTGCCTTGGTTTTGTACCTGCCAGGGGTCCAAATCACATACCCTTAGCCTGACTGCAGGATAATCTAAAAGAGCTCCATTTTAGAGACTTGAAACCAGCCACACTTGTTTGGTTTTGGGTCCAAATGTATCCTCAATATGCATTATAACAGAGAAACTTTGTCTAAAAAAAAAAAGCCAAAAATATTGGGGAGTGAATTTTCAAATATTTTTAATAAGGATGGGCTTTTGAATGATGATTTTATCTTAAGTGTACAAATTAACATATGAGGTCAAAATTGTTTTCAAGGTTTATAGAGGGACTTATGAATAACATGACTTTGACTTTGTTACCTTTATCAAGCTTTAGCTATTTGGAGATACCAGGTCATACAAACACTTGTGATATTTTGTAAAAGTACACTATGGAAGGATCAGGAAAATGAAGTTCCCAATCTCTCTGAGAACTGTGTTTATAGTTTAAGCTTATTTTGATCTAAACAAAGCTTTAATTAAAATTGTAAATTTTTTATTGGTTCTTTGAGACAGGGTTTCTCTGTTGTATTTCTGGCTATCCTTGAACTCACAGAGATCCACCTTCCTCTGCCTCCTGAGTGCTGGGATTAAAGGCATGTGCCACCATAAAGAATCATTTCATGTCAAAAATCAGGTATATTAAAAAAGAACAACTGGTAATGAACCCTTTACTGCTTGGGTAAAATGGTTAAATTCACAATGCACCTGCACAGATGCCCCCAGGCCCAAGTAGTCACTGTGGATGGGAAACAATCCCACCACAGTCCGTTCCATACTAGCCTCGTTACAGGGTGAGAAGTACGGGGATATGAGAGTTGCCAGAAGTCTGCTGCCCTGTCTCTGATGTGTAGGCCAAACCAAAAAAACCTCCTCTGTGCCCACAGGGAAGATGAATTACTCCTCATGTCTCACATGACAAGGGATGGATGGATTCTTTTGTTCAGTGGAGGATCTTAGAGGCTGCATTCACATCCTAAATGTCTAACAGCAGGGAAGCAAATAGCAATTACTCTGCCTTTAATGTCTCCGGAACTGACATATGAGGATGCTGTGAACAGGGAACTTTGTACCTGAGCTACCCCCTGACTGTTAGGGACCTGCATGCTAGTTCACTTGGTCATGCCCTTTGCCCTGGCCTTCAGTTCTTCCTCTCAGCAAAGCTGACTCCAGGGTCTGTACCCTACCTTACATGTTCCCTGATTAAAGGAGGCTGCCTGATACTCGGCCACCAAACTCACAGCTTTGAATAGTTATTCAGAACATCCATGGTGCCTTTGGAACTCTGCTGGACAGTCCTATAAAAACGTCTCAGTAGGATTCTATTTCTCTTTTAAATTGTCAGTTGGGTGCTGAATTTAACTGACTTCTTTTACAAAACTTGCAGGTACTTGTTCCTTATGCAGGAGTCTGATGTAATAAACAGCTAAGACCTTATCCTGCTGCAGAACTCTGGGGCATGTTTCACCTCTTGTTAACTTTATATCTCACCTTACATTAACTCGTGTTAACCTTGATGTAACTTTCCCCTCCTTATCTTTGTCTCTCAATGTCTCCTACATGTTTGTACAGTTATCAGCTCTTGACTTGGGTTCCTTGCCATCTGCTAAGTGTCATTGTGACCCCTTGGACTGACCCTTCTCTGAGGCATTCTAACAGCTGCTTTGTCAAGGACACTAATGCCTCAGACCCATGGGAATCTGCAGAGCCTTCCCCAGTGAGGCTCAGAGAAATGGCAAAGGCTTCCTCAGCCTGAGTGAATGTTGACAGTGTATGTAGAAACTATCAACGCAGCTTCCTCCTCCGGGATGACTGGGCCTGACGCTGCTCCCTTCAGCGTCATCCTGCGAAATTATCTAAACCTGCATCCCTGTCTATCCCATAAACTCACCTCCTTACTCACCTGTATAGACCAGCCTATAAGATACACAAAATGGACATCTGATGTTGTGGGCTGCAGATGGTGACCCCCATCAGAGCAGCGTCTATGTACATGTGTCTACGGGTCTGTCTTGTCTTTTCCCCCTCATCTCCCCAGTTAGGTCCATTCCTGGAGCCATGCAGAGTGCAGCAGGAGGGGGCTTGGCAACTGTAGCAAGGCCACATGTAAATACTTTGGCAGAGACTAAACCACATGGGTTGTTAGCTCAGGCAGTCCATATATCCAGAAAGGAGACTATAGGAGGATTTGGGATGGTTAGATAAAAGTCAGCATCCCTCAGGAACTTGTGGAAACTGTTTCTCATCTTCCAGAAGGAGTCATTTCCCTCTCCTCTTGTTCTGGAATTTTATTTTTAGTTGTGTTTAAAATAATAGTTTTTTTGTTCACTGTTAGAAAAGGGGATGCATAGGCCTTGGCATTTTGTATTGTTGTGTATTGTATTGAAGTGTTGGATTCCTGTGGGGGAGGGGCTGTCTGATTGCTAATGATCTGCACCTGAGGAGTTCTGAATCAATAAAACACCTGAGCTCAGATGCTCCAGGTTCCAATGTGAGTGTGGCGCTGGCCAGGACGGTGGTTCCCTCTGGTGAGGTCTGGCAGAGTTTCCACATACGAAATGCCACCGTGTCCCCTTGCTGAGCCACCCCAGCAGCGTACTACTCTGCTACAAATGGCGCATCAATGTGGGGCAGGACACCATGCCAGCTAACATCCAACATGGAGACAAGGAAGAAGAGAAAGAAACTGCAGGCCTCTGCCGGGGTGCAGCCTCAGGAACAAGATCGAGGGGAGGGAAAGACCCGGGAAAGGATGAATGAATGGGCGACGAGAGAGAAGAGCTGAAGGCACAACTGATAAAGTGAAAACTGGCTCATGATTCAGCCGGGGAGTGTGCTTAGGGCTCACTCACTCTTGGCCGAGATCACCCAGGCTTTTATTTTGTACAGAACTTTTTCAAAATCATCCGGTTCCTGCGTTACGTGGAGGCTTTTTCTCCAACAACATCGCATTAGTCACGTAAGCTATCAGTTGTGTTACTTTACGTTTTTAGAAGCAGACTAACAACATAACAACATCACATTATTCATGCAAGCTATCGACTGTTTTACTTTTCATTTTCAGAAGCAGATCAGGTCGCTGGAGGTCAGCTTCAGGCTGGCGTCATGGCTTACAAAAGCAAGCAGGCAACCTTATTTTTACTGAAGTGTGAGCAGACTATTTTGCTTTACAGTCTTGGGGTGATTATCTCTGTGCCCTTGTCTTTCCGGACACACTAACTCCCCTATCCTGGCTCCTGTCTGTGCTGGGGAATCAGTGCCTTTTGGCCAGGAATAATTTTGTCACACAACTCTCTCATTCTCTGTGTACGCCAGGTCAGAGATATTAGGCACAGAACAACTCTCACGCTTACTTGAGGCATCTTGGACTTGAGGGTCAGTGAGATTATTATTTACTTTCAGTGCTAGAATCACCATGTCCTTGTGTTCTACAGTGTGTTCCTTTCCCAGTTAGTAACAGCTGGATTACAGAGTATTTTTAATTTTCCAGTAAGCAAAACAGACATCATGACCAAAAAGCCTATCAGCAACTGTGCAGCAGAAAGAAGCCTTGTCAAGCAGTTTCCTGCACTTCCATGATAGTATAGTTACCGACAGACTTCAAAGAGTCTGATAGAGTACACTCAGAGAAGCTACCAGAGGACACAGATTCAGGTATTAATTGAAGGCTTCTGAAAGAAGGGAAGAAAGGAAATAAAAGGCTGTGAAGTTAATAAACAAATGAGGAAAAAAATGGCTCTGAGGTGAGAGCCACAGAATGCAGGCCCTTAGAGATAAAGGATTCAGCAGGGAGCAGGAAAAAACAAGGTTCTTACTGCTTTTCCTGATCATGGAGCCGAAGCTCCCTCCTGTTGCTGGTGGTAGCTTACTGTTTCATAACTGAGTTTCCTGATAGCTTTTTTGTGTGTGCATGAAGCTCAAGATCTTGTGTTTGAGGTCTGTGACGGAGGATCTATGTTTCCTCATAGTAGTGGTAAGAAAAAAACGCCAAACTACCAAAATGTTTCAACCTGAGATTCTTCTCACTGGCCAGGATACCCTGCTGCTGTGGAAGCTGCCACTTAGGGACAAAAAGCTGCTTAGTTAAACTGATCAATTTTTTTTCCTTCCTGCAAACCTGTTTCCAAGTGGTAACTCCACACCAAGAAGGAACTGTTTTGGCAGACAAGATTACAAGTTGTTTTTCCTGTAGGACAAAGTGACCATTTAATTTACAGCAAACCAGACCCCATCTTAAAATTTGGAAAGTCTTTTCTCAGGGTCAGCACACAGAAACTGTCTTCCAAAACTGGCCGAGGTTGTATCTCATGCTGGCAACCAATCATGATACTGTAAGAGTCACTAAGCTGGTGCTGGTTTTGAAGGCATGAAGGGGGTCTTTGGAGAGCAACTGAGGCTTGGTACTATTACAGGCCAGGAGAGGCCATTGGTAAAAGTACAGCCTTAGTAGTAGTTGAAGACCTAGATTGAAGGGGTTGTGTAAAAAAGGCTTGGGACCATGAAGAGAGCCCAGGAGAGGCTATTGGTGGAAGTGTAGCCCAGTTGCAGCAAGGGAGCCCAGCAGTTTTTGAGATGCCAGTACCATGGACCTAGAACAACAGCAGCAGCAGTAGTGTGGAACAACCAGATCCTGGAGGACAAACTGTGTGTGCTGCAGAGGGCAGAGCCTGAAGTTAACAAGTAGACCAGGACTTTGGGCTGTTAGAGACCCATATCCAGACTATAAAAGCAAGTGGACTCTTTAGCAGAATAGTTCTGCAAAACTGTAGAGACTTAGATCTTCTTTTGAACAAGGAGGATTCTGTATAGCTTTGGGAGAGACCTGCTGTTTCAATGCCAACCAATCAGGGGTAATAAGGGAAAATCTTGCTCTGGTCAGGAAAACCTCAAAGAAAGGGAAGAAAGGAGGCATGGATCAGATATTTGGTATCAATCTCTGTTTACCAGTTCCATGGCTGACTATTTTACTGTCAGCATTAGCCAGACCATTGATTCTTATTCTGAGCTAGCTAATGGGGACCCTGCATCTTCAACGGCATAGCCAACTACATGAAACAGAGAACAAACTCAGTTATGCTGCTGGTCCTTAGTGTTAGTGATTTTATTCAGCTGGAACAGAGAAGGAAAAGCAGCCTGGCCTTTGGGAATCCAGGAACTACACAGCTCTGACAGGAAGGTGCCCTGGCAGTCAGGAACCCAGGGACCATACAACTCTGAGGGATGAAGGTGTCCCCAGTAGGAAGGTATCCTGACATTCAAGAAGCCAGGAAGCACAGAGTTCTGAGATGTGACAATGTCCCCAATGGAAAGGTATTCTGACATTCAGGAAGCCAGGAACCACACAGTTCTGAGGTGGGGAAGGTATCCCCAGTGGAAAATTTAGAGTTCTGAGAGAAAAGGTGCCCTGGCGGTCGGGAGCCCAGGGACCACACAGCTCTGAAATGGGAAAGGTATCCCCATTGGGAAGGTATCCTGACATTCAGAGAGCCAGGAACCACACAGCTCTCACAGCTCTGAGGCAGAGAAGGCTTCCTCAGCTGAGCTGAAGTGGTTCAGTTCATCTCTGCTCTGCTCTGCTCTGCTCTGCTCTGCTCTGCTCTGCTCTGCTCTGCTCTGAGGGGAGAAGCTTCCCCAGAGTTGTAGCTCTGAAGGAAACATCCCCAGTGAGCTGAGATGTTCTGGCTGAGCTGAGGTATTCTGTGCATTCTCTCTTCTCTTTGCTGCTTCTATATGGCTGCCCCCACTTGGGAGGATGGTTGCAGTGGAAGTGCAGCCCCTGCTGAGCAGAGTGCTGAAGGCTGCTCTTTCTAAAATGTCCCTGAGGAGGCAGAGCCTCCCAGGGTAGCCTGTGATTGGTGGGATTTTTGCCCTTATTTGGCTAGTCTGGAGAGGGTTGAGGGGTCTAACTCAGGGTCATATGTGTTGTTGGGGCCACTTCTGTGCTGCTCTGCCAGGTTGGGGGACCCTGCAGCTGGCTGGGAGAAGGGAGTGGGAGTTTTATGTGTCTCTGTATGAACTGTTATGTATTTGAGTATGATCAAAAATGTGTGTGTGTCTATGTATGTATGTGTGTGTGTGTAATGTATGTTGGATTTTTCTGTAAACAATCCCATGCCTGGCTGACTCATAGTTATATAAACTGAGAGCTTCAGCACCAGATCATAAACTGAGAATACAACCACTCCAAGGTATGGTGAAACAGAAGGTTTTTGTGTGATTAGGAGGGAGAGTACATCCAGAGGCATCTGGAAGAGTTCAGAGAAGAGAGGAAAAGTAGCAAACTGAACATGGCCAGCACACGGAATGGGGCCATGAGAGGAGAGAGAGAACAAGAGATGAAGACGAAAAGAGAAGAGGGCGAGGAAAAGGGGTAATAGAGAGGACTAAGAGAGGAAGATAGAAGAGAGCACAGAGCCAAAATAGCAGGGTTATAAGGATAAGTGAGAAGCTGGGGGAAGGAGGCCCATGAGTTGGAGAAGTTTAGGGTAAGGAGCCTGGTGAGAAGAGCCAGGATGCCAGCATGGACTCTGAAACATGTAACAGGTATGTGTGACCCTGGGAGCCTGGAGGCCAGCATGTGTTTTGGTATGCTAATAGGCACCACAGATAGCCATTTGTTCTCCTGCCAGTGATTAGGGAAAATGGCTCCTTTGGTAGAGAGGAACCAGCTTCACAAGGCCCTTAGGAATGTTCATGCGTGAGATCAAGTTCTCAAGTTTGCCTTTGCGTTCAAGTTATGGTGGCACCTTACCTAATGAGCCAGGATGAACTTTGCCACTGGATTCTGTACAGAAGATTAGTTTGATTTCTGTTGCTGTGATAAACATCAAGACTAAAAGCTGTTTAGAGAAGGAAAGGGTTTATTTGGTTTACACTTGTAGCTCACAATTCATAATTAGGGAGTCAGGACAGGAACTCAAGTGGGAATGGACACAGAAGCCATAGAGGAATGCTGCTCTCAGTCTTGCTCTCTGGTCTGCTCAGCTAGCTTTCTTTTAGAGCCCGTCCCATCTGCCTGGGGATGTGCACCCACAGTAGGCTTTAACATCAATCATCAATCAGGACAGTCTCTCAAAGACACAGCCAGTCTGATATAGGCAGTTCTTCAACTGAGATTCTCTCTTCCAGGGGGACTCTAGATTGTCCCAAGTTGACAACGGAAGGAACCCGCACAGCTCGGCTCTTTCCCACTGACCCTTTCAGCCTTCCCTTATGTCCCACTTCTGTTCCTTTGTGTCAGCCACCAAAATCCCCAGTGACAACCCTGGGCAGGGACTTGAGTAGGTGATTCTCACTACTCTTCCTGTTCTCTGTTACTCTGTCCAGAAGCCCTTTAGTCCTGCAGCAGTCTGCTTGCAAGAGCCCCTTCTCCCATTGAACTCCATTTCCTGGGAACCCCACCTCCATGTGCAGACCCAGGGTCGCCTTAGTTTCTCATCCCTGTCTCTCCAGACCTATTCTTTGTCCTACCGCAGCCTGCTTGCACACATCCTTCTCAAACACATGTCCGTTCCTGGGGATTCCACCCCTTGGTGCAGACCCAGGTCCTCCTAATTCTTTATCATGGTATTTCTTCCCAGCCCGACTCCGTCCCCTTTTGTCACCACTGTGATTCAGAAGCAGTCTCTCCCAGAGACTCCATAGCCACAACACTTGCTTAGGGTCCAGAAAGGGTAACAGCACCAAAGAACAGCTACCCTGCTTCCCCTGTGTTCCCTGAGCCATAGACACAGGAGCTGTGATGCACATGTATCCATGTGGCTGGGCTACCCACAACTGCTTACTCCCTGTATCATGTCCAGTTGTGGTTTTCTGTCATGGTCTCCATTTGCTGTAAAAAGAGAAGTTCCTGTGATGAGGACTCATAATTACACTTAACTGTTGGTATGAGGATAAGAATTTGAATGCATTAGCTGACCAAGCAAGGTCATGGCAGTAGATTCTTTTCTAAGGTCTGTGACTTCACTAGCCCCAAGAAGTTGACTGGATTTCAGTACCACATGACTTAGGGTGTCTATTGCTGTGAAGAGACACCATGACCAAGGCAACTCTTATAAAGGAAAACATTTATTGAGAGGTTTGCTTACAGTTACAGTTAGTCCATTATCATCACGATGGGGAACACAGTGGGAGCTCGGCAGCACGCATGGAAGCTCTGCAGTAGTAGCTGAGAGCTACATCATGATCCATAGGCAGCAGGCAGGGAGAGAGAGAGAGAGAGAGAGCGAGAAAGACACAAAGAGAGAGAGACAGAGAGAAGTTTACAGACACAGAGAGAGACTGGGCCTGGGCCTATAGTGGTTTTTGAAACCTCAAAGCCAACCACACGTTTTGAAGAAGTTTATTTTTAGTTGTATTTAAAATATTGTTTTGTGAACTGTTTGGCGCTGGTCTGCCAGGCCTTGGCACTTTGTGTGCTTTGCAAGTGTTGGATTTCTGTGGGGGACATTTGATAGCTTATGATCTGCACCTGAGGAGTTGGGAGTCAATAAAAACACCTGAGCTAGGATGTTCAGGGTTCCAGTGGCAGTAGGGCACTGGCCATGACGGTGGTTCTCTCTGATGAGGTCTGGCAGGGATTGAAGCTATGAAAATACCTCCTTGTCTATTTGCAGGGCTGCCCAACAGTAGGTATACTACTACTCCCTAGTGACACACTCTGTTCAACAGACCCACACCTCCTCCAGCAAGGCCACACCTCCCAATCCTTCTCAAATAGTGCCACCCCATAAACACCCAAATGCATGAGCCTGTCGGACCACACTTATTCAAACACCACACCAGGCATGGTTTTCTTTCTGTTGAATGGGCCCTAAGTCCATTTAGACAATTGCTGGTTGTACTGACATGTGAGGGCACCTTTTTTGTATGTCTTGCCATGATGGTAATTGTTGTGGTTCATAGGTGTTGCTTCTGCATAGGTTAGTTGCTTTCATGAAGAGGCATTTGGGTTTTGTTTTCCCAGAAAGTTCTACCAAAAACTGTTGGACTCGGTCATGCAGGTAAAGGAAGTAGGATTAGTTTTGTTTGTATATAGGCTGGGTGCGCTTGCTGGACCCGCAGGCCAGTGAGGACAGGATGCTGAGGCTAGCACAGTTAACAAGAGGGAAGCCAGACCAGGAATGAAGTGCTTAGTAGATGACAGTGTGGCCAGGAAAACCCTTGCACTGCAGCTTGTGATTTTGTGACACACTTACTCTAGTGATGTCTTTGTTAAGGTTTTACTTAGCTTCCAGCAAATACAAATGTATGGATAGGTCAGGTACAGGGGTACACACCTATAACCGCAGCACTTCAGAGGCGAAGGTAAGAGCATCCCGAGTTAAAGGCCAACCTGAGCTACACAGTAAGGTTCTGTCTTGAAAAACCAAGATAAACACAAAAACAAGTCCACAAGTAGAGTCACAGAGAGCATCCGGGGCTGAGTGGAGGCTGGCTAGACACAGAGGGAGAAACGAGGGATTCTCTGGAGAGGGTCTTGTGGACGGGAGTGCAGGCCTTTGTCCATGTGGGCCAGCCTCCAAGCCCAATGCAAGTGGGACAGGTAGACAGGGTATTGGAGGCAGGAGCTGTCCCTGCATAGGATGCCAAGCTCTGAAAATTCCAGTAAAGCTGAAAAATAGGATGGGCTCTGGAGACAGGCTTGCATGGATGTGGGGTTGCACTTCTAGTTCTCATGAAGGACAGTGGTCCAGATCACATGCTTCCCACTCTAGGACTGTCAAGTGAGCCTAGAACATGCTATTCATTCATTCATTCATTCATTCATTCACGTGTGTTAAACTATTGCTATACTTCTCTTCAGGGATCATAATTAAATGGGGTCTCTGGGGATCTTTATGTCCAAATGCTCAGTGGGAAAAGATCGAATACAAAGGGAACACATGGTTCCCAGTGACTGAAACCTGGCATTGAATAGCCCATGTGCACCAGCCTGTAGGCAGCTCCGGGACATCAACAAGCACAACCAGAAGCAAAGGGAAAGCCAAAGCCTGATCCTATCCTACTGAACAAGGAGATCTTCAGATAAGTTCCCATTTAATTAATGTGAGAAGGCAGCCACCAAGGCATTCCAAGTACACTTCTCCTTAGATGTACCCCAGACAGACCTGCCTGCCCCGTGAAGGATGTTTGTATTCAAATGAACCAGAGCGATGACATCAGGGGCTCCTACACACACAGTGTATGTAAAGGTAATCTTTTTGATGTACTGGGTGTATTATAGACAAGGACATGTTGCTGGGTGCTCTGCAGGAGTCCCTTGTATGTACTCAGAAATGGCTTCCTGTATTCTGTGCTGTCATCCCTGAAATGGAGTGGGTGGGCCTGCTTCAAGGAGCAGAGCACAGGCCAGACGCAAGGCTGTCCACCACACTCAAGTCTTGGGCCCTACAGTGCCTACTGTTTTCCTTTTGGCTGTTAATTACCTCCACTGAGTGTGACATTACATCAGCCTAACCACCACGCGTTTTCCCACAGGCAGACCACAGAGTCCACACCAACCCCACGGGCAGTTTCGAGGTCTATGTCCACACTGCCACACCTCATTGCTCGGCTGTCTGAGTGCTCTGCTCTGTGACTGCGTGCTGCCCCAGCACAGTGAGGGGCAGAGGAGCATCGGTTTTTCATGAACAGATTAGCTCCAGTTTGAGGCTTGTATGTTACAAACAGGGTCACTTATTCTGGACCATGAGATATCCTTAAAGCAGTGTTGCAGGAGCCTTTGGTTACTGATTAGTGTTACTGCATAGTGTTGTCCCTTGAGGAAAACTTGACAAGAAAGATGTAGCTGAAGCTCATATCACATCTGAATGCACTTGAGGAACTGTTCAAATCAAGTTGTGCTGAAGCTGCTGTTACATCACACAGGCGATGCTTTTGTGAGAGACTGAGATTGTGTCTCCTGAAAAACTCCATGGACTTTGGAGGATTTGAACTTAATGTAGCCAGTGGTCATTTGGCTTGTGAAATTTGGATCATTTTAGCTCCTTTGGTTTTCTGTAGTGAGTGATTCTGAATGGGTTACTTTCTGTAGTGTTCTGTGACTGCAAGAAATGACCCTCCAACCTGCCGTGGGCCTTCTGTCTATGCAGGGAAGCCAATCTGCTGCCGAGAGCTCATGGGCCTTGTCATCTGTGCCCAGTGCCACAGAACATGGTGGAACTGACATTCTGCTTGCTGGTACTGATCTTCACTTCCAAAGACGTCACAACCTCTGTCGTCATAGGAAGATTTTAAAACTACAACAAAGAGATGCATCCCATCAGGGCCCACCTCAACAGAGACGTGCCTCAGTGACTGTGCACTCCCCATGCAATGCCATGAGAGTGGTCCATGCTCTCTCCCTCATACACTGATGGGCCAATCAATGTTGGTTTATTGACAGGACCGTGTCACACCAAGGTGACACAGCGAGGTGCAGTAAACCCATAGACTACCCTGAGGAATGGTTAGTTAACATGAGATACACCTTCCTCCAGGGATCAAGTGTACATGACTCTTAGACAAGCTGTCTGAGCACATCCCCAGGGTAGAAATCACCATGGGGGTCAGGGTTCATGAGCTGCGCCTCTGGCCTCAGGCACCTCCTTTCTCTATGCCGTAAGGTCTTGGTGTCTCAGCTTGGGGACTATTGCCCTCAAGGACTCCTGTTTACCTCTAAGTTGTTAATTGCTCTCTGAGGGCCACTGCGTACAATCACAGTGTCCACCCCAGGGGCAGTCTGCACATTAAGGTCAACAGCAAACAAAAGAGACACAAGCCTCTAACCTGTGGCCACACTGCATGGTCCTCAGGACATGTAGACACCCTGGGCTTAGATGGGCAGTCAGCGGACAGCTTCTCCTTCCATGTGAGTTGCTCCTTCTTCCATTCTCCTTTTCCTTTTGGACACCTGCCCCGTTTTTCTTTTTCCTTTTTTTGTTGGGAAGGTAAGAATTTCAAAAGAGATTTGTTTTTTTTTCTATTTTATTTTAGCATAAGAAAATAACACTGTTATCAGAATTACTTTGCTTCACAGTTTCAGTTTGAAACATTAAAGGCTTGGTCTCTATAGGTCTGCTTTATGATTTATCTGAGCTGTTGATCAGTGTAAACAGAAATCTTGCCCTGTGTCTTGGCTCTGAGCCTGACCTGGATTTCTGAGAGAGGCATGATGGTCTCCTGTGAATCTGGTGCAGAGACACCTGTGACTGCAAGAACTGCAGACAGACAGGTACTGGAGCTGAGATGCAGATAGAGGGGCCTTGGGGGCTCTGTGGAGAAGCCCTGTGTGCCTCCTCAAGCCATCAGCTATCTGCAGGGAATGCTCACAGACCAACTACTGCCATTGGATGGACAAGTATGGGTCCTAGAGGCTATAACAGGGGTCCTCAACCTTCCTAATACTGAGACCCTTTAATGCAGTTCCTCATGTTATGATGACCCCAACCATAAAATTATTGTTGCCACTATATAATAGTAATTTTGCTATTGTTATATATTGTAATATAAATATCTAATATGCACCTGTACTTTGGTGACCCCTGTGAAAGTCTTGTTTGCCCTCACACACACAAGGGGCCACAATGCACAGGTTGAAAACTGCTGTATAGGAAATAAGGCTCCTCAGTGGCATGAAGTTAAGGTTTATCAGAAGCTCAGGCCCTGGTCTTAAGCTCACCCTGTAGGGGAAAGGCCTTGCTGTGTACATTCAGAGGGAAGAAGATAGGCTTCCCTCTCAGGACATAGCCTGATGAGAATTCTTTGTTTTCATGTAGCCAACAGCCTACTCATGAATCTCCAGGATGGTCTGGGACCCCTGACTCCCATGGAGAGGGAGCAGAGCATTTTTATTTTTTAATCACATGCTGATCAGTCCTCCTGCTTCTTGGTCTGAGAGGCCCATGTGCTTGAAGAGGCCTGGGTGATTAGAGATGGGTAGGTGTGTGAGGTGCAGTGGGGACAGACAGGGGTGGTAGCCTAGGAATTTGGGGACCTGGTTGAAGCTGGGTCCATGCTCCTCATGCTGTGTTTCCAGCCCTGGCACAGCCTGGCACCTTCAAGCCTCCATCAGGCCCAGGAAAGGAGGTGATGCCTGTCTATGTCACTGGTGTTATCATCTACATGGGGTAGCTTATGGTGGCCAGAGAGAAACAGACAGCCCTGGTGCTCCCAAAGAAGAGATGTCTATTTCATTCCTCATGAATCAGGGCCATCTGTGCCAACTGCATGCCATGCCATGACTGGACCATGCTCCGACGCCTGCAGATTCCATCATACACCTCCAGTACAGTTTTGAAGTATGCCTCTCAGAACCTGACCAAATCAATGATATGGTTGGTCTTCTCTAGGTTCAAAAGACCTGTGCTGAGGATCAGATTGGCTCTTGGTATGCTTTAGCTGACTGGCATACACTTTTATAAGAGCTCCAGGTCTCAGGATATCATCGGGCATGATCAATGTCAAAGTGAACAGAGGCTACAGAGGGATGAGCCCACCACAGGCTGGGTTCCTTCTGTTCTGAGACTGTTGGGAGAGTTCATGCTCAGAGTACAACACTGTGTTGAGAGATGATGTCATCATTTAATTATGTGCTATCTACAACAACAGTGCCTATGACAAGCATGCCTAGTCAGAGCTGGCTGGATCCTTTGTGAGAAGATGCCTGCCCTTCACCCTGTGTCTCCTTGAACCTACCCAGCTGTGTTACGGTAATTCTCAGGGGCTCACTCTCAAATGGCAATGAGCAACTACACATCTGTGGTAGAGTTTGTCCTGCAGGGATTCTCTGGGGATCCTCGGCTGCAGCCTCTCTTCTTGGCCTTTTTGTTTCTTCTTTTCCTCCTGGCTCTTGCAGGAAACACCCTCATCATCATGGCCATTGGCATGAACCCAACTCTTCACACACCCATGTACTTTTTCCTTGGGAACCTGGCCCTGTTGGACATTGTCTCCACATCCACTGTTCTCCCCAAGCTGCTGGAGGGTCTGGTAGGGAAGGGCAGCCACATCTCTTACAACGGATGCATGACCCAGCTCTTCTTTCTTTCATGGTTTGTGGGGGCTGAGCTGCTGGTGCTCACTGCCATGGCCTATGACCGCTACGTGGCCATCTGCCGCCCACTGCGCTACAGCATGCTGATGAGTCGGCAGGTCTGTGTCCTGCTCGCAGGCTGTGTGTGGGTGTTCAGTGCAGTGAGCACATCTGTGCATACGGGCCTGATGGCACAGCTCAATTTCTGCGGCCCCAATCACATTCGTCACTTTTTATGTGAAATCCCAGCACTGCTGCTGCTGTCTTGCAGCCCAACCACCCTCAACAACATCATGATTGTCATCGCAGATGTTTATTTTGGTGTGGTCAACTTCATGATGACCATGGTATCCTACAGCTTTATCATTGCCAGCATCCTGCGCATTCGCTCTTCAGAGGGAAAGAGGCGCGCCTTCTCCACCTGCTCCGCCCACCTAGTGGTGGTCACCCTGTATTACTCCACCGTCATCTCCACCTATGTGCAGCCTGGCTCCGGATCCTCCTTGGAGAATGGCAAAGTGGTTTCCCTACTGTACTCAGCAGTCAGCCCTACCCTGAACCCCCTCATTTACTCTCTGAGGAACAAGGATGTCAAAGTGGCCCTCAGGAAGGTGTTTACCTGTGTTTTCTGAGGCAGAAGGCAGCAGCGTAGTTTGATCCAGGTGTTGAGGAGCTTGTGTTGGAACTTATGACCGAGAATCCGACGCTGTGGCAGGGAACGGAAGGCTAACTTCTGCGGCAATACCTGTAATGTGAGCCCCTTGGAGGAGCCACAGGTCACTTCCTTCTGTTCGTGTGGCATCCAGGTTTGGGGTCAGCTGTGTGTATAGGCTGGTACACTGTCTCTGATACAGGTTTTAATTACTTAGTTAATTAAGTAATTTTTTTGGTATCCTGCATTGGGGATAATCACCCAGACCCCCATATGAAACTAACTTCTCTTGGTGTTGAACTTGAAAACTGTGTCTGGTGGTACCTTGGTCTCCAGGTCTCCACACCACTGAGAGGAGAGAGAGCAAGCAACCTCTCTCCCAAATGCGTGATGCCCAGGAAGGTGTGGGTTGACCTATCTATTTCTCCTCTGCCTCTTTGCCACTACAACAGAGGATGCCAGCCTTTTCTTACTGTGGACAGAAGTTTCTGCAGTGTGACTAGGAGTTCATTCTACCCCATGGCCTCAGAATGCTGGTTTCCACAGCACCCTCCTGGACTCTCTTCTCTCCTCCAGAAAATTTCCTGTAGGCTGTGATAAACCCTTTATTGACTGATGCTGTTGGTAGGAACACCAAAATGTACAGCTGCCTCTGTGCCTCTCCTATGAATCTATTTGTGTAACTCATTTCTGAAGACCTTGAATTTTTTTGCTAACTGCTTGTTCAAAGACTCTTGTCAGGCTATTGATTTTAACCAAATGTCTGTCATGTCTGACTGTTCTCCCACCTTGAGGGTCTATTCCATTCTGGGCTGCCTCCATGGATGACCCAATACCCTCTACTCAGTCTATCTTACACTAGTGTGTGTGTGTGTGTGTGTGTGTGTGTGTGCGTGTGTCCATGTGCATGCCCTGGCACTTGTGTGGAGGTCAGAGGACAGGTTGCAGGAACCAACTCTCATTCTATCAAGTGGGTTCTTAGGCTTGAACTCAGGTTGTCAGGCTTGGCAGCAAATGTGTTTATCTGTTGAGCCATCTCAGTGACCCTACACATTGGGTGCTTGAGATGTGTTTTCTCCTCTGTGTCCAGGGCTTTAGTGTCCATGGTGCATTACTGGAAGAGTTCAGGCATAGTGAACTGGACAGGGTTTAGCCGTGGACATCCCTGTATTTGTCACCACTGCCTAAGTCGAGTTGAGGCTCTATATTTGTTTCCAACCTTATTTATCCACGTGTCCATCTCCTTTACTCATTTCAAAGCGAGCTGCAAACATCAACTCGCTCCTCCTTAACTACTTCCACGTGTATATTAGAGGTCATCATTAGTTTATGAGCTCTTCAGTTTTGGGTTCTTAAGGTAAAGTTTTCAGACAGTGAAGTGCATGTGCAGTTAGAGTGTCATTTACTGTATTTTGACAAACACTTGTGTGTAACGCACCTCTGTTGGAGACTGGTGAGTGGAGGTGGTAGCCTTCAAGCTAGGACGGTTCTCTCGGGCTGCTCAGACTGGGGCCTGAGGTCATCACGGCCCTTGCTGGAGGTCTTCATTGTTCTGACTTTTCAGCCATAGGCAAGTTTTGTGTGTTACAGATCTTTGTATAAATGGAACCACACAGCACACATTTCTGTAGCGTTCCCTTTTCATAGCACAGTGTTTGTTTTTGATTAATTAGTTTTTCTTTGTGTGCATGAATGTTTTATCTGTGCATATGAATGGGTACCATGTGCATGCCTGTTCCCTTGGTCAGAAAAGGATGTCGGATCCCATGCAATGGAGTTATAGATGTTTGTAAGCCACCATGTGGGTGCAGGATAGAACCCAGGTCCTCTCCAAGAGCAGTAAGTGCTCTTAACTGCCCAGCCATCTCTCCAGCCCCACACTGGTATTTTAAAAATTTATGTTCTCATGTGTAACCAGTTCTTTGTTCCTTTCTATTGTTGGTGAGCGCTAGATTCTATGACTACAACACGTTTTATTTTGCAGCTCCCATATATAACTGCTAACAATTCCTCTTCCATGGTTTTCTTTCTCTGTGGTAAGTGCCTGTGGGGCATTGTGTGGTTTTCAGGATGTGTGCCTGCTGAGTTCTCAAAGGATGTTTTCACCCTGGTTTGCAACAGGGAATGGGATTTCTAATTGCTTTGTATCACCATCTACATCCACTGATGGAAATGGGCTCAGAATTTGAAGCCTAATCATTTCCAATTCCTGCACAGTCCCGAGAGGCTCTCCATCACTCTTGGCATGCCCTGGCTTCAGGGATGGTCTGCACTCTGTTTTTCTTTACTGCAGAGGGACAGCTCTACAAACTATCCCTTAACTACCACTCCACACATCTGCTCTGCCTTCATTTTCTTTAACACCCCTTTTGATTTCTTATTTAATGTGTTACTTAGGAAGGCATTACCTAATTTCTAAATATTTCGGTATTTTCCAGCTGACTCCGTTGTCAACTTGAGTCCTGCAGCATGCTTTCTATCACTTAAATCCTCCAAAACTTGTTGAGCTTGTTATAGCCAACCATGGGGTAAAAGTCCCGAAAGCCCTCAAAAGACCCTATACCCTGCCGCAGTTGGCTGGGGGCTCCTGCACTGAGGTCTCACTGTCCTTGAGGCTGTCTGTCCCTGCTGATGTCCGTCTTGCTCTGTTTATCACCGAGAGGATGAAATATCCCACTCTAATGGACTGACTTACTCTTTCTTGTATTGTATCAGGTTTTTTGTCATATTAGCTATTTCTAGTTCTATTTTAGCCCTTTGTTATCAAGAAACAAGTTTCTTTATCCATGGTGCTAACTTTTGTTCTGAGATTAATGTTATCTGATATTAAAACAGTCTCTCCAGCTTTCATTTGACTGTCAGTGTGGTGGGTTTTTTTTCTTTATTTTATTTTCAGCATAATTGTACCTTGATATTTAAAGCATACATTTTTTGCCGGCAACATACAGTCTGGCTATGCTTTATCCTGCAACCTGAAAATATATGTAATGGTTAATTTAGACAATTTGCATTTAATGTGGGTATTTCATCTTCATTTTTTAAGGTAATTTTGCTGTGTATAGAATCTGGATGATTATTTTCTTTCAGTACTCAAAAGTTGTTGCTCTTTTTGTTGTGAGCTTCTGTCCTAAAAGAAACCTTACATTATCTTTGTTCTTCTGTCTATGTCACGTTATACTCTTAAGACAAGCAGGTATTTGACCATGGAGTTGCTGTTGCTCTCTCTGTACAGTGAGTAGTAACCACGTGAGAACTAACCAGCTCTGATGGCCTTTGACATCTCAAAGCAGACAGTGTGAGTGCATTCAAGGCAGTAGGATGGCAGACTGGACTGCATATGTGCTACAGATGGGGTGTGACTCTCCCGGAGAGACCGTTAAAGAAGCATCTGCTGACTCCAAAGACTCAGGGGCTGACAGATCAAAGGAAGATTCTGTCAAGTCAGGCTTGGTGAACAAATGATTTCAGGGGCAGCTGCGTTAATCGGAAGTCCCATTCCTGGACAATTTTGGTGTCTGTATACTTTAGCATGTCTAAGATTTTGTAAGATGGACAGGAAAGAGTAGTGATTGGATTCTCAGGAGAGCACCTTGTAACCTGTCTCCTTCAGTGGAGAATGTGAACAACGCCATGACCATCACCACAGGTCTAGCTCCCTCTCTATCGTTCTGCTCATTTCATTGCCGTAGCTGTGGACCAAGCTCTCCTAGGAGTCTTCAAAGCCACTGTGCTTCCGGGTGGCAAAGGATGTGTCAGGCTATACGACAGGAGGCCATGCTTGCTTTCTCTTACAAGGCATCTTCCACTACAGCAGCTGTGACGCAATTCAGTGGCTCAGTAATGTCGTCTACCGTCTCATCGGGTCAGATGGGCAATGGTATTCAAGAAGCATAAATCAAATGTGCGTACAGAGCATATTTTGAGGTTTGGGTGTTGTTATTGATGCCTTCTGGGGGTACAGGGATGAGTTCATTTTTCTCCACTGATTAAATAATCAAAAGGTAGAAAATAATGATATTGAAATTTGTGGGGCATCTTGGTGGAGCCATCACATAATATCAGGGAAGTTGGGGTCCCTTCTTGGGTTCCTAGTCTTATTAGTACATTAACTTAACTAATACACGTAGAAGTTCAGGGCGACTTATTAGAACGTGAAGGAAAAAAACTCGGTTTTAGGCAAGCTGTAAATCTTGCAGCTGCCCAAGGGGAAAGATGAGGAACAGAAAGTGGGCAAAAGCACTTTGTTTGAAATAAAACGACCAATCAACCAACCAAATAATCATGGAGATCAGCCACATACCTGGGGGATTTCTGTAGTAAAAGAATAAGAAGGCCTAAAGTGTTGGGAAATTAAAAAAAAACAAAAAACAAAAACATCTGGAAGAAGCAAGCTATCCATCTTGTAACTGCCTTAGAGGACAAGAACGGGAAATGAAGGGGGAATGTAGGAAAATCAGCCTGGGAAGGCCTGTCACATGGAGGCAGACAGCCAGGACTGGGGAGCAGAGCTTGAGAGGGGGAGGGGAGAGCCTAAAAGTGCTAGAGAGTTCAAAGGCATCCTTAGGTGCTGTCCAGCACCTGAGAGAAATAGAAGAAAAAAGGCATAGTCTGTCCCTCAGAGTCAGAAATTGAAAAGCCAGGAAGACGCAGCCAGGTCTTGCAGCAGGCCGCAGGGACTGTCCTTGGGGCAGAAAACTCTAGGAAGGAAAAGTATGCTCTCCTAAGGTGAACTCACCTTGCTAAGGGTGACATCCTCCAACCCCAGAACCAGGAGCTTGACCTGCCCCCCCAGATTAACTCTCAAGGGAGAAGACAAAGGGCTTGACTCCACCTAGAGGTAGATTCTGTCTTTGCTACAGCAGGCCTTGTTTGCTTGCACTGTGGCTTTGAAACCAACTCCCAGGCACTTTCCTGGGTGGTGGAGGTGCATCATGGGCAGGGAGAGCTGAGAAGAGGGCAGGCTGATTTCTGACTCATCTTCTCCCATGGATTACGGCTGACTCTGAACACTCCATTCATATCTGCTCTCTACTTAACACAGCCATGCCACGAAGAGCCGGGGCCTAACTGGGAAGGACAGAGGTTTCCCGATAAGAAGAAAAGGCTATGGTTTGATTACAGAAATTTCCCCACGGGCTTATTCACTGGGGTCTTGTTATCATCTGATGGACTTTTGTTGATGGGCATTAGATCCTGATGTTGCACCCTTGTCTACATACCATGACATGGTATTGGGAGTTGAAGTCCTGATCTTGATCGCAGATACAGGAGGAAGCTGAGTGTTTGGAAGGAATGAAAACGCTTCTACACCACCGGTGCAGCCTCTCCCACACTGTGTGGCCATGCGACATGTTATTTAGAGTTATACAGAGTAGGGAGGGCTCTAGTGAGACAAACCCAGCACTGTTTCCTGAGGTCGCTTTGGGGCCTGTTTCCCGGCTCTGACCAACAAATTACAATTGACGATATTGTCGGCTGCACCACAGGATTCAATGTCTGCATGTGAGTAACTGTAGGTAGTGTGGAGAACGTGGAGTAGGCAGGGGCAGGGAAGGGCAGGAGGAAGATGATGGACTAATACACCAGTCCTTATTCCTTTAATCTCAGTGAGATGCCATTGTGCCTCTGAATCCAGAAGTGGACAAGTAGGACACAAACCCCTTACTGAGGTAAGGTGAGCTTATGTCAAGGTCCAGATCCTACCCGAAATGGTATCCCGCCAGAGCCCAGGTGTCAGACAAGGCAAATAGTTTGCCATGACCATAGAAGAACCAGCTAGCCATGTTGCAACATAAAATGGTTTGGGTCCCTGAAGACACACAGCAGTCACATGACCTTTCTGGGGACAGGGCAGCCTCCTGGACCCAGACCAGCACTAGTCTGGCACCATTTGCCAAGGCTGTGATGACTTCATCTATGGGATGAGATGTCATAGTGCTTAGGTGAAGTCTGTTCTGGTTCACCGGGGAAAGTGAACATGAAAGAGCAGGCTGCTGACAGCTCCGCCAGCCTGAGAACAGGATGCACTTAGAGGAGATGAAACTGTGTGGTGACCAGTCCTATCTGTCCGGGGCCAGCTGATGGGTCTGGGCGAAGTGCCCTGGCCTTGCCTTCTCAAGAGATTTGATTAGGAACAAGGAACTTGTCGAGTTGGTAGAAACTGTAGTTTGAGGAGTTAATTGGTTCAAAGCACAAGCATGTCACCCTTTGGTCTACCTAAGTGTCCCCTGTATCCTCTGCTGTCATGGTGATGTTAGCACACAGCAGGTCCCTTGTGTGGCAGGGCAGAAAACCAACCCTTGGGTCACCAGTCCTACCAAGTGTGTTTTGTGCTGTCTGGGAAGAGACTTGGTCACCTCCCCAGCCAGTCCTGCCCTAGAAGCCAGTATGGCACTGCCTAATTGGCCCCTTAGGGCCTGTTTTCTGCCTGTGAGCACTTGCTTTTTCTACAATAGAGGATGCATGGCTCCTGGTCCCCACACAGGTATCCTAATGTCCTCTCTGATGTCACCATTTGCTCTTTAAATGTTTTTAATTTGGCTTGTTTCTACCTTCTTATGAAGTTTGATGACTGTGTGTGTGTGTGTGTGTGTGTGTGTGTGTGTGTGTAGTACTGAGTAGCAAATTTCTTGAGAGGACACCTGGGAAGATTGTTGCCAGAGGCTTACCATGTGAGTTTTTTATTAATTGTACACATATGTACATGTATGTATTCTTGAATAGTAATGACAATGTTTTGGTAATAGAGGTGGGTTATTACTTTCTACTGTGTGTAGAAAGTATTGTTCATGAGAATAATAAGCTGTCACTTTTGGAAAATATGTGTAAGCATCTGAAAAAAATGAGCAGCTTAGATAAATTATTGCATCGTCTCCTCTCAGAGCCTGCCTGTGTCTCCCTCGCCTCTGTCTCTGCATCCCTTTCTTTCTGAAATCTTTTTGTTTCTCTGACTCTGTCTCCCTTTTCTATTTTTTCTTGCTGTCTTGGTACCTCTCTGTCTTTTCCCATCTCTGTCTGTGTCTCTAGGTCCACCCTTGTCTCTCCCGCTATGTGTGTGTGTGTGTGCGTGTGCATGTGCGTGTGTGTGAGAGTGTGTGTGTGAGTGTGTGTGTGTGTGTGAGTGTGTGTGTGTGTGTGTGTGAGTGTGTGTGTGTGTGTGTGTGTGTGTGTGTGTCTACTTCTGTCTTTCCTTGTCTTTGCCCCACTTTCTTTCCGTGCCCACGCTTCTGTTCCTGTCTTCCTATCTCTCTATCTCTCTATCTCCACCGCTTCTTTTCTCCCATGTACACCCTTCACAGACATCACGTTGAAATACACAGCATCACCTGTTCCAGGGAGCACACTCCATGGGTGATGTGGTCTGCTACCTTCTGGCCATCCCTACGGGGACACGGCCTTGTGATATTCAGATAAGGTCATCCACCTCCCAGACATTGCCGGAGGCAGGTAGGAGATTTTAATGTCTGAGCCCAAACCAGGGAAATTGTTTGTTACGATGCTGCCTGTACACAGGTACAAGAAAATAACCCTAACCTTTAAAATGAATATAATCTAGTGAACTGCTTGCTAATGTAGACTACGAGCTGCAGGACTCCCCAGTTTAAGCAATAGTTTATGTGAGAGGTCACAGACTCTGCTCTTACTCATCACTTGGAAGTAAAGTAGGCACTTAGGCATCCAAGCACACACTGTTCAAGGATTTTCTGAACTCAGCTGCAGAGTTTCCATCCTGAGGCAAGTTTGTGGCTGCATGGGTATTGGGGTGAGACAGGCTCAGTCCTGCGTGGTGTCCTACTTAAAGCCTTTGCTCCCCAATTCTAGGGACACACATATGAAGGACTAGTTTGTACAGGTGGGTGCACCTGCCACTGATGAAGACCTTGGTTGATGCTGTTTCACATGGCCAGGTGAGGGACATTTGTCGTTTTCCTCATTCCTTCCCTGCTCCCACCCACTCTCTGGGCCCATCAATAGAAGGTAACCACAACTGTCCCATGTTACCAGGACAGACAGACTTCTACGCCCTGGAGCTTTCCTGCTCATGCTCCATGCTCCCTGAAGTCTGGCAAAAGAACCCTCCCAATGGAGAAGGTCCTTGGCTCTCCAAGCTGCATGAGTGGACACATCAGTCTCCTAGGACTCCTACACCTAGAATGATCCCCACAGCATGGGGTGGTGCAGAGCTCTGTCCTTACCCCATGGAGTCTGAGGTTTAGACTCCAGGTTGGTCCCCTCCAGCACAGACTGTAACTGTCCTTCCTCTTCAGACACTATCATAGCTGCCACAGGAAACCCACTGCCCCTGGGTCCTGAGCACTCCCCGGCTCTGTGATGAACGGGACACTGGTCACTGAGTTCCTCATCCTGGGATTCTCAGAAATGCCTCACCTTCAGGTACCACTTCTCCTCAGCTTCCTCTGCCTCTACATGGCTGCCATCTCAGGAAACCTGCTCATTATGGTGACAATCAGTGCCAGCCCAGCCCTACACACCCCCATGTACTTCTTCCTGGTCAACTTGGCCATGGTGGACCTCCTCTGCACCTCCACCATCCTACCCAAGCTGCTGGACAGTATGGTGGGCAGGAGGACCATCTCCTACGGGGGCTGCATGGCCCAGCTCTTCTTCTTCACGTGGTCTCTGGGGGCAGAGCTGCTGCTGTTCTCAGCTATGGCCTATGACCGCTTTGTGGCCATCTGCTGCCCCCTGCACTACAGTACCTGGATGGGTCCCAGGGTATGCACATTCTTGGCTGGCCTTGTCTGGGCCATCAGCCTGACTAACACCAGCGTGCACACAGGCTTGATGCTGCGTCTCCCATTCTGCAGCTCCAATGTAATAGAGCACTTCTTCTGTGAGATCCCCCCACTGTTGAAACTCTCCTGTGCCCCAACTCACCTGAACGAGGTCATGGTCTTTGCTGCAGATGTGTTCCTGGCTGTGGGGAACTTCTCGGTGACCATGCTATCCTATGGCTGTATTGTGGCCAGCATCCTGAGGATTCGCTCTGCCGAGGGCAAGCGGCGTGCCTTTTCCACTTGCTCGGCACACCTCATCGTGGTTACCATGTACTACTCCACGGTCATCTACACCTACATCCGCCCTGCGTCCAGCTACTCACTGAACAAGGACAAGGTGGTGTCCATCATCTACACCTCTGTGGCACCCACCTTGAACCCCCTCATCTACACTCTGAGGAACAAGGATGTCAAAGTGGCCCTCAGGAGACTTTTGATCTGCCACTGAGCCTGTCCAGCGCCACTTCCTTCGACTCTGCTGCACTTGGGGATCACAGGTTTGGTAGAGGTCTCTTTTAGAGGTTGCTTTTCCTGAGGACACATCCTATGGAGCCAAAAGGGACAACTCTTGGATTGCTGCACTCCACGGAGAAGCCCTGGAATCTGCACGTGATGCCCTGTTGGATCATGGGATATCCATGAGGCAGTGAACTCAATGGTTTAGGGAATCCCCCAAAACATGAAATGTGGTAATGACTTTTCCCAGCCCTCTCTGCTTGAGCAATCACATGAGCCAGGAGTTCTTGGCAGACACTGATTTGTGCTCGGGTTCCCCTTTTACCCCCAAAGGCTACTCAGCCTTGGTTGTGGCTGGCTTGTTGGTAAAGATCCTGGGGATGTAAAGAGTGCTAAACTCTGGTGGTCTATTGAACTCTCTGTCTCCTCTGTTTGACATGTGTTTCTCTCGATGGGTTTTATTTCTCCTTTAAATAAATAATTAATTAATTTTTGTATTTTTTGAAAATTTATTTTCAGTTTCACATATGTATATGTTATTGTCATTTTCCTCCTCCCTTCAGCCCTTTCTGTGTCTCCCTCCCTCTCACCTTCATGGCCTCTGTGTCTTTATTAACACCATTATCACATATAGAAATAAATACGTATTAAACCGGTTGGGCATTAGTGTTTCTGAAATTTATATGCATTTAGAGCTGACCACTGGTTTTGGATAACCAGTTATGGGGTCGGTCCACGGGGAAGACTGATTCTCCCTCTCAGCAGTTGCTAATTGCCTCTCACTCCTCAGATTTCCACCTTCCTGGTTAACATGTCAACTGGGGTTGTCATGGTCCATGTCTTGTTTGAGTAAGCATGTTCTTGAGGTTTTGTCATACAGCTTCCCTGTCACATATAGAAGACACAATCCTGCAGCAGATGTCTTTGTCCTCTGGGTCACAAGTTTTCCACTGCCTCTTCCATGATGTTCCTGGAGACTTAGGTATGGAGATTGTACTGTAGATACACACACCAAGGCTGGGCAACTCACAGTCAGTTGTTCTCTGCATTTTGTCCAGTTGTGGCTCTCTGTATTGGTCTCTCTCTGCTGCAAAAAGAAGCTTCTTTGATGAGGGGTGAGAGATGCCCCTACCTGTGGGTATAAGGATAAGTGTGGAGAATGCGATTAGAGATTCTATTGGTTTGGGGAAGAGGCAGCCACAGCTTCTACTCCAGTGTCTGTGACCTGTGCAGCCACCGGTAGTTGGTAGGTTTACAGTACCAGGCATGAACTCCCTCTTATTGAGTGGGCCTTAAGTCCTACTAGGCAGCTGTTGGTTTCTGCCAAGATATAAGTGCTACTGTTGTATCTTTATGCATATCTTGTCATGCTGCCCATTGGTGTGGTTAGTAGTTATCACAGTAGGAAAGAGAGTGATTGCTTTCCTTCCTCTACTGCCTGTATGTCACCTTCTGCTTCTATGAAAGTTTAGACCTGAAGGGGAGGTTTCTGGGTCAGATAGAATTGGATCCCTCCAAATCCTGTGTCTGAAGTTGTGATGTTTTTGGGAAATAGGTGCATACCCTCAAATTCTGGGAGGCAACCCAGGGCAAGAGCAATAGCCTATTTTGTTTTGGGAGATGGTTGGATTGCCTGGACAACTGTTGTAGGTGATAGCTACTCGATGGCTCACCAAGAGAGACAAGGAGTCATAATCATAGGTGGAAGCTATGCCAGACCTCATCAGAGGGAACCACCATCATGGCAAGCACCACACTGGATAGTGAAACCCCAAGTTTCTGAGCTCGGGTGTTTTTATTGATCCAGAACTCCACAGGTGTTCTACTGATACCATGTGCATATCATTATCAATCAAACATCCCCCACATAAATCCAATACCTGCAGACAATACAAAAAGCCAAGACCTAGGCCCTCACCCAACAGTGCACAAAACAATTATTTTATACATAACCAAAAATATATTTCTACAACAATTCTGCCTTTCTGTATAGGACAAAAAATTGCTTTATCTCTACAACACAATTTAATACTACACCAGCAAAATTATTTACAGGAGGAACAATCATCAGGGTTGCTATTGTACAGGAACAAATGAAATCAAACAATTCAAGCTTTTCACAATGTCTTTGGATAGCAGAAAAACATTTTCAATATCCAATTTTCTGGAATTCACTCATGATCTTCTGTGTTCCTCCAAAGGGCTTGGATCGCTTCTCTGGCTCTGCCCTCTGCAGCACACACAGCTCATCCTCCATGCTCCAGCTGGGTCCCTTCTACTGCTGCTGCTGTTCTTGGTGGTTGTCCCATAGTGCTGTCATCTTCAGAATTCTGTGGTCCCTTACTGTAACTGCACCTCCACCAGTAGCCTCTCCTGTGCTTTCTTCATGATGCCAATCTTCAACTTCTTTACATGACCCCTTCAGTCTGGACCTTCAACTACTACTGAGGCTGCACCATCACCAATGACCTATCCTGGTCTCTCAGTGCCAAGCCTCAGCTGCTCTCCAAAGACACCATCATGCCTTTGAAACCAGCAACACCTGGGTAACTCTTACAGTACTAAGTTCAGCTGCCAGCATGAGGTACAACCTTTGCCAGTTCTGAATGACAGCTTCTGTGTGCTGACCCTGAGAAACACTTTCCAGATTTTAAGGTAGTCTGGTTTTCAGGGAAAAACAACTGGGAAGCTTGTCTGCAGGAAGGGTTGCCTCGTGGAATGGAGTTCTCATCACCACAGCAGATGGGTCTTGTCAGGACCACCTCACCTCACCTCACAGTATCTGGACAGGTGTTCAGAAAACAAAAAACAAAAACAAAACAAAATGGAATCTAAGAGGTCTGGAGTTTCTTTTTTTCTTTTTTCTTTTCCTTTCTTGTCTCCACATTTGATGTGGTTGGCATGTTGTCAGTGTCCCACATTGGGCACCAATTGTAGTAATACTCTGCTGTGATGGATCAGCAAGAAAGACACAGAGGCATATTCATTGGTGCAAACCTTTCCTGACATCAGCAGAGGGAGCCACCATTCAACAGTTCAACAGTGGAACTTCGAGCATCTGAGCTCAGGTGTTTTTATTTATCCAGAACTTGTCAGGTGTTCTACTGATAGCACATGCAGATCATTAGCAATCAAACATCCCCACATAAATCCAACACCTACAAACAATTCAAAATGCCAAGACCTAGGCAGCCCCTCACCCAACAGTGCACAAAATAATTTTTATACATAACCAAAAATAAATTTCTGCAACAGTCAACAGCTCAAAGTTTTTCTATATGATATCTGTGTTTTTTGTTAGATAGTCATTGGCTCTTGGGAAGATATTAACACCCTAAGCGGTATAACTCCATTTAAACTATATATCAAATGCATAGTTTCAAATATCCTAAGTGCTATTTATTTTTCATCCTTCCTTCTCCCTCTGTAATGCTCTTCCTCTGCCATGCCCATTTAAAGATCATCCAAATTTGTTTATGTTCTTCATGAAGATTATAAGCTTCTGCTAGCAAGACAATGTCTTGTTCTTCTTACTCTTATTCATGGCACATGGCAGGTACCTAGCCAACATCAGTGGACTGCCACAAGAAACAATAGTGATTATTTCCACCAATTATTTCATTACACATACATTTGGGAGAGGCAGCTAGATAATTGAAGGAACAATTCATTATTTCTATTTAATCCACATCAAGTACCATGCTCCTGTGGAAAGTGCAAAGACATTTTTGAATGGTATCAAGTGGAAGAATTCACACTTTGGACTTAGAACCTCTGAACTTTGTGCAATACACTTATGAGTATTTTGTCAGTGGAGACTTGATGCAAGTAGTCTGGTGGCACTCAAGAGTTTAGACTTCTAAATGTGTTTACTGTGTCGGACTTGCTACTCTCATATCCGTGGGAAAGAAACACAGGAAGTTCTTTCAGAGGTATTTTGAATAAAGTCTGCATGAATGCGATCCCTACAATGTCAAGACTAGACGGGATACTCTGCTCAGGCGAATGTCCGTGCCAAGTGTGAAGACCCAGCTCAGGGATCCCCATGGGTCATTGCACTTGTAACTCCTGGTTTCTACTGATTTTCATTTTGCTATCCCCTGAACAACCCAGGAAATTTCCATTACAATTCTAGTGAAATTAGAAAACATAGACATGCATGGAGGAGAATTAGAAAATATTTGTGATTGCATGTGGAAGCAGCCCTTGATGATATGCTTGTCTCAGCCTTTCTTGGGGTTATGTTCATTTGTTATCTTTTAAATTCTCTATTTTGGGGTTCATCTAGGTAATTCACATTGGTAGGTATCTATAGGACAGGTGGGTTTTGGAGAGAAGATACTGGCTTGATCTTTCTTATTGTTGGCAATTTTGTGAGATCTTGGCATGTGGACTTGCTTTGTTAGTTCTGAGTCTCACATGGACAAAGCATGTTGAGATAGAAGAAAGGATGTACAGGCAAGTTGGGCCTATGGTTTGGAAATAGCATGGGTGGAATGAAGTCAGGTGGACAGAGGGTACTGACTTGGTGTAGGGGGTGCCTCATGATACAAGCCTGGGGTGTAGGGGTAGATCTAGCTGGGTGTAAAGTTTGAACATGGAAGGAAAGGGGCCTGTGGATTTGGGGATAGGTATGGAGGGTTCTGGACAAGGTCTAGAAATGAGTTGTGCTGTAAGCAAGAGAGGCCAGACTAGGCCATGGCACTGGATGTGTGATCTGGCCTAGATCTGGTGGGTTGAGGAGAAGCAGGGAGACAGAGAGAGAGAGAGAGAGAGAGAGAGAGAGAGAGAGAGAGAGAGAGAGAGAAAAAGAGAGAGAGAGACCTAGATATTCCATTTATAGATTATGATTACACAGGAATTATGGTGGAGGAGGTAGGACATCTGGCTGGGTTAAGGGGCTCAATGCGGCACCATGTGCTTTGTTTTTTAAAGCCACTGGGTCCATGTACGAAAGCATGAGTAGCCTCTGCAAGATCACATCCTTGAAGAAAAATGACCTGCAACCATCAATTTCCAGTAACCCCTCAGCCAAGATTAAGTCTTTACAAGATCTTTCCTTTCCCTTGCTGGCATTTTGGCTGTTTTTTCCCCAAGGTCTTGAGCATGTAGTCACAACTGCTGTGACTTCGAGTGTGCAACAGCCTTGTTTCACCAGACAAATAGAGTTCCACTGAAACTATCTACTACCTCCGGCTCTTACAATCTTTCTGATCCCTCTTCCAGAATGTTTTCTTACTCTCAGCAAGTGTGCTTGTGTTTGTGTGCATGTGTATGTATGCGTGTGTATGTATGTGTATGTATGTATATGTGTGCATATGCATGTGTCTATGTGTGCATGCTTGCATGTATGTGTGTGTGCATATGTGGGTGTATATGTGTGTGCATGTGTGTATGTATGTGTGTGTGCCTATGTGTATGTGTGTGTGCATATATGTGTGTGCATGTGTGTATGTATGTGTGTGTGCCTATGTGTATGTGTGTGTGTGTATGTGTGTGCATGTGTGTATGTATGTGTGTGTGTGCACATGTGTGTGTGTGTGTTATCTAGATGTGCCATTTAGAGCTCAGCATTATTCCACGTCTCTTATTCTCTGCATGTTGACCAGTCATGCTCAACATGGCCTACTAATTTCCATCTACTGCAAAGAGAAGCTTCTCTGATAAGAGTTGAAAGGTGCTCTGTAGCTGTAAGCCTACTGTGGCAGCTCACCAAGGACGATGAGCAAACCCTTCCAGACCTCAGCAGAGGGAACCACCATCATGGTAGGTGCCATACTTGACAGTGGAACCCCAAGCATCTGTGCTCGTGTTTTTATTGATCTAGAACTCCTCGGATGTTATACTGATAGCATGTGCAGATCATGTACAATCTAATATCCCTCACAAAAATCCAATACATGCAGACAATAGAAAATGTCAAGACTCAGGCAGACTCTCACCCAACAGTGTACAAAACAATTATTTCATACATAACTAAAAATAAACATCCACAACATTTCCCCTTTCCTGTATAAGCCAATAAAAAAAGCTTTATCTCTGTAACACAATTTAACACTACACCAGCAAAACTATTTACAAGAGGAACAATCATGAGGGTTGCTGATGCACAGGAACAAATGATACCAGGCCACTGTGGAATTGGCTGGACTCCTGGACAAGGCCATGACCATTTTGTATATCACTGCATCCCTATCTCTCAACCCCCTCATTTATACCTAGAAACATGGAATTCAAAACATCCCTCAAAACACTCTTATTTTCCTCTTGAAGACTAAAACTAGAGGAGAACTCTGGAAGCAGCAGGAAGAAGACTTTGTTTATGCATCCCCTGACTACTGAGAATGTAGGCTAAGTTGTCACCTCAAAACACTTATCAAAATCTATGCATTTTGTACTGGATTTCTTGATTTTTTCATTTTTAAAAGTAACTCTTATGCATTTCTACATATCTAATTGTGGTGGTTTGAATGAAAATGGCCTCCATTTGCCCAGAGGAAGTGGCATTATTAGGAGGTGTGGTCTTTTTGGAGAAAGTGTGGCTTTATTGGAGGAAGTGTGTCACTTGGGGAGGGCTTTGAGGTTTCAGAATCTTGAGCCAGACCTAGTGGCTCACTCTCACTTCCTGCTGCCTGCTGATCCAGATGTAGAACTCTTAGCTACCCCTCTACCACCATGTCTACCTGTCTGCCTGTCTGCCACCATGCTTCCTGACATGCTGACAATGGGCTAAACCTCTGAACTGTAAGCCAGCCACCAGCTGCAATTAAATGCTTTCCGTTATAAGAGTTGCTGTGGTCATGGCATCTCTTCACAGCAATAGAAACCCTAACACACTAATGCATCCAAATGTGTTTGTATATACAATGCTCTTAAATATTTAGCTACTTCTGTGACTCATGGAACCAAACTTCACTGCTAATTAATTCTGGAGTGTAAGTTCTTTAGAGAGCCACAATTAAATTCCTTGAAGTTCTCTCCCAACAGTTACTACTATGTTGTCACAGGGACAGGGAATCCCTGCTCTGAGCTCATACCTCCTGTAGACTCTCCCAGCTCTGTTTCTGTACATCTTTCCTATTATCATTTCATATCATTCCTTAAAGCACGGTTTGTATCTCAGGTTGAAGGAAAGATACCCATTGTAGAAAAGTAGATAAGATTAGGATGTTGAGCTTGACAACCTCTGATGCCTACTGTGCCTCTCCTGATTTCAAAACACACAGAGGTCAGACCAGAGACAGACAGCAGCCGTTTCCCACACAGTACCGCATCAGGGGTTTGCTTAGTCACAGTACTGACTTTAGGCTTCAGTGTCTGGTGTGTTTTGTGTGGCCAGACTTTTGCTGGAGGGTCATTGCTACATGATGTTGCACGTTGTAGGAAATGATAACATGACATAAATGTCATGTTCCACTGTGACTGAACTCCCAAACATTGTATCAATGATATGTATGCATGTATATGTGTTTGTGATCATTTGTATACTTAGTGTTCAGGTAATTATCAGTTTTCTATAGTAGTTACAAGACTAATAACAGAAGAAATGATATAGCCATGACTTAAAGATGAAGGAAACAGTGGGAAAGAAACCAGCAGGGGAAATGGGCCCAGGCCAATGGTTCACAGGTGTTACTCTTTATTGTCACCACAACTGAATCCAGAATCACCTAGGAGATCACCGAGGGACATTTCTGCCCATGCAGGTGAGTGTTTCCAGAATGGATTCACTGAAGCAGGGATCCACTCTGCATGTGGGCAGCACCGTGCTAGGGACGGGGGACTAGAAAGCATGGGCTAAAGGGACAAGGAGAGCCAGTCGAGCACAGGTGCTCCTCTTTCATGTGTCCTGGGCTGCCATGACAGGAAGACACTTCCTCACCATACACTCCCACTGCCATGAGGCCCTGAGACCAGGAAAGAGCCAAGTGGTGATGGCCTGAAGCTTCTAAAACCACGAGAGAAGAATAAGTGTTTGAAAGGGTAATTAATACAACATAGCTGATGTGCAGCATGACTCTTGGTGTGGCACAGCATTGAAGAAGAACAAGGAAGTAAGTCAATGAAGAATGCATTTAGTCTGAAAAGCACAGAGCATCATTTCAGCAGCAGCTGTTGCAGACACTGCCCTTTCTCCATGAGTTTTCTTCCCTCCAGCATCTTAGCAGTGGCCACAGATGCACTTGTCCTTCCTCTTCCTGTCCTCCACCTCCTCCTCCTATCTGTTCTCAGTGAGTCTTAAGAGATTTAGCCAAGCATATATGGTCAACACAATTTTTTGTGTGTGCTTTTTGTCTTACTGGGTTTTTTTTTGTCTATTTTGATTTTCATTTTTTACTTGTTTGAGAGAGAGACAGAGATGGGGGAGAACAAAATATTGGATGGGTAGGAAGGTACAGAGGAACTGTGAGGAGCTGGCCTTGGGGAGAGGAACAAATATGATCAATATACACTGTATGAAGAAAGTTCAGTCTCTGCATTTTTGTTTGCAATCTACTTTTATTGATTTTTATTTATGATGTTCTGGAAGCATTCCATTTCACACTTCTTTGTTCATCAACTTCTCTCCAATCTGTTGAAAATAATTACTCTTTCCTATCAGTTTCATTGTCTCATCATTGTGAAAAATAAGCCAGACTAATATATGGGAATTCATATTTGAACTTCATCTCTGCTCCATCCATGTCCCCACTCTCCATGCCAGTGCCACCAGCCTTGACTTCCACAGCTCAGCAGGAAGCTGTCAAATGGAGAACCCGAGTCACTCAACGTTGGTCTTCCCAAGACACTGTGGCCATTCCGGCCTCTCACGTTTCCTTGTGTGGTTTCTATTCATTAGCCACAGTTCTGAAACAAGGCCCTGTGATGTTTACACTGGCACTGGATGAAGGGGTTTGTTTTTTGAGTATCACCATTGTCACCCACTGAAAATCTTCCAGTCCAGGAGCACAGGAGCTTTTTATTAACAAACCTCTAGGATTTTGCTGTTTTTGTGGTTACAGTCAGTGAAATCATCAAGTTCTCACACCGGCAAATCATTTTCTAAAACAGCAATAGGTACACCCATCCCACCCATGAGGCTGCTCTCCAGAACGCATGTTTAGGAACAGCCCATGCCAGGAGAACAGCCTGCACGTCCCCACTTAATGTGAGAAAGAGGGCAGGAGTCTCCCCAGGGCCAGCTTGACATCCTTGTTCCTCAGTGTGTAGATGAGGGGGTTCAGGGTTGGGCTGAGGACCGAGTACAGCACTGAGGTCACTTTGCTCCTTTCTGGGCTGTAGCTGGAAGCAGGACTGATGTAGGCACAGAACACAGATGAGTAGTACACACAGACCACGATGAGGTGGGACGAGCAGGTAGAAAAGGCCTTCCTCTTCCCCTCAGCTGAGCGCATGCGCAGGATGCTGGCGATGATGCAGCCATAGGAGAGTAGGGTGAGCACGAAGTTGATGCCTCCATAAAAGGCATCTGCCATGAGAGTCATAATGCTGTTCACATACGTGGGGCTGCAGGAGAGCAGGAGGAGTGGGGGGATCTCACAGAAGAAGTGGGTGATGACCTTGGGGCCACAGAATGTCAGCTGTGTCATCAGACCAGTGTTGACGGATGAATTCAGAGCACAGATGGCCCACACCCCCATGGCCAGGGCCACACACAGGTGTGGGTTCATCCTGGAGCTGTAGTGCAGGGGAAAGCAGATGGCCACATAGCGGTCATAGGCCATCACCGTGAGCAGCAGCAGCTCAGAGGACAAGGACCACACAAGGAAGAAGAGCTGGGTCATGCAGCCCCTGAAGGAGATGGTGTTTTCCCCAGAGATTAGGCCAAGCAGTGCCTTGGGCAGCACCGAGGAGGTGCAGATAATGTCCATGGTGGCCAGGTTGCACAGGAAGAAGTACATGGGACTGTGGAGCCCAGTGCTGGAGGTGACCAAAGCGATGATCACAATGTTGCCTATTAGAGCCACTGTGTAGAGGCACAGGAAGCAGCCTATCAGGAGCAGCCTTAGACTAGTGTGCTCCGAGAACCCTTCCAGCACAAACTCTGTCACTATTGTCTCGTTGGGCCTTGACATCATGACTGAGAATATCGGATCCACTGTTGTGTGTGTCATCTTCTGGGAAAATATCACTGTTTACCACTTCAATGTCTGATTTTCAAACTTGATTATGTCAACATTCTCTGCTTTCATAAAGAGGAGAAATGAATGTATTTCCTTCATAGAAATTTCTTGTTCCTTATTATCTATACCACACTATTTGGAAGCCACATATATCATTTACTTTTAATCTTCTACCTAGAAACTCACCCTACTGACTTGGACCAAGAGCATCATGCTTTCCTTCTTTGTCTTCTTGAACACGAAGATTGTGTGGAGCATCCCTCGCTCAGGACCTGCTTTACTCTCCATCACCTGTAGTCACTGTGCTCCGAAGACAGAGCTGGAGACACAGCTGTACCGCTCACCACACAGCAGGCGTTCTCCGCATGGTGGCATCTTTTGGATGGACACACACTGAGATGACTCTTGTACCTTCCTTCACACATGGCCTACTGGCCTCTTGAGCACTTTGTCTACTCTGATATTTGGAGTGTGGAGGGTCTACTACCCATTTCAAGATTGTAATTGTCATTCCCCATAGTCAAATAGCCATGTATTTTCTGAATTTTATTTACTGTAACCTGTGACTTCTCTTATTGTTGATACTGTCTTGACTCTCTCACCTGACTCAAGCATATCACCCCAGAGATAATTTTCTTTAAACTCAAGACTGTACATCCAAAGTATTTCCACAGCATCTCTCTGACTCATTGTCTTGCTTAATCCTAAGCCCTTGATAGACCCTTACTAGAATTCTGTTCCATGAGCAAAGAATGGTGTTCTGTAACCGCTTACCTTACTAATCCACATGGTTCTCAAACCCTGCAACTATAGCTTTCCAATTATTATGACTCACATTCCCAAATGTCCTTAGCTGTTTGACAATTTACAGCTTCTTGTCATTTCCAACATTCTACATTTCTCCTTCCATCATCCAAGGAGTATGCTGAGCACCTCAAGCTAACTGGCCCATTTCTCCCAAGTCAAATACCCTATGACTCTCCCAAATCTATCAGCTTGACAAGCTCTATAGCTTGACATAGAAGACCCATCTGACATCATCCAGTCACCTTTTGTATAGGTTCCTTCACATGTTCATATGTGAACACATTCTACCTCTTTATATAAGCCTGGAGGTGGTCATTTTAAGCAGTGCTCTTTATCTGGAAATATTCTTTGCTTTGCATTTCTCCATCAGTGCCTAAGGTAAAAGGATCTTATCCCTTATGACTGAACACAGCCATGACATATTAGACTGTGAAGTTGTTCTAAGCTTACCGAATACAGGGCACTCATCACTTCCCAACTTTGTCCTATGCCAGTATTAAAATGTTTCATTTTCTTTTATTATATTTTTATCTCACATACCATACACACACACACACACACACACACACACACACACACACACACACGCCTTAAAACTATTTTATCCACAACTTAGTAGTAAGTGCTAGGTTTAAAACATAGCTGCCTCCATTTCAAATTAAAGATACTCATATTTACCCTTTGCAACCATATGGCAGTGTTAGAGCTGACCATGTTGTTCCCCTTTCTGTATCCCCCTCTCTTATTCTATTCCACTAGAGAACCTAATGCATATTTTGGTATAGCAAGTAGTTCTACAGAAACAGAATTACAAAAGTGAATTTCTCCAATGGTCTGGCAATTTCTGGGTTTGGCAAGCTAATTTATCTACACTTGATATTTGAGAATTACTCCTCATAATACTAGAAGCCTATGGGTTATATTAACTACCATCCCTGGGGTTCACCTTCAGGTACAAGAAGTGTTGACCAAGGTTGCCTCTAGGCTGAGTTAGAAAAGGATATTTTTAAATTGAAATCTGTTAAAAATGTTTGCTATTTGATAGAATTATCACCATATCAATAGCACACCTATAAAAATATAATTACATGGAAAATAAATTATAGATTTCTAAATGACATATCTAAGAAGACACGACAGAGAAATGTTATAAATTCGGTGATTTGAAGATCCAGACATATGTCCACATACTTACATATACATGATTCGTTACAAAGAAGCAACAAAAAAAAACCAGAGAAGACAGCAAGACAGCATATGTGCTGTCTAGTCTTATGTAAACTTGACACAAGGTAGAGTCATATGAAAAGAAGGAACCTCAATTGAGAAATGCCTCCATAAGATCCAGGTGTAAGGCATTTCTTAATTAATTGATGGAGGAAGGCCAGGCCCCCGGTGGGTGGTATTATCCCTGGAATAGTGGTCCTAAATTCTAGAAAGAAGCAAGCTGAGCAATGCCATTGGGAACAAGCTAGTAAGAAGCACTCCTTCATGGCCTCCACATCAGCTCCTGCTTCCATATTCTTGCCCTGTTTGAGTTCCTGTCCTGACTTCCCTCAATGATGAACAGTGATGTGGAAGTATAAGCCAAATAAACCTTTTCCTCCCCAAGTTGCTTTGGTCATGGCGTTTCATCACAGCAATAAAAATCCTAATTAAGACAGCATCTTTAACAAATGGTCCTGGTCAAACTGGACATGTAGAAGAATGAAATTAGATCCTTATCTCTCACCCATCACAAAACTCAACTCCAAGTATATCAAGCACCCTAAACCTAAGTCCCAACACTCTGAAAATTATAGAGAAGAAAATATGGAATATGTTTGAACTCCTTGTCACAGGAAAGGACTTTCTGAACAGAACTATGGTAGCACAAACATTAAGATCAATACTTGGCAAAAGGGCCCACATACTACTACAAAGCATCTGTACAGCAAAGAACATCGTCATTTGAGTTAAGAGACAGTCTGCAGAATGACAAAAACTCTTTATCAGCTATACGAAGGACAGAGGGTTACTATCTAGAATATACAAATAATTTTTCAAAAGTAACAAGAAAACAAACAACCCAACTAAAAATGGGAAATGAAACTAAACAGAATTTTCAAAAGATGAAACACAAATAGTTAAAAAAAGACTTCTAAATATTCAATATTCATGAATGAATAAATAAATATTCAATATTCTTAGCCAGAGGAGAAATGGAAATTAAAATTCCTCTGAGATTTCATCTTGCCCCAGCCAAAATGGTCAACATAAAAAATAAGCAAGGGACTGCCACCATTACCTCTCCTTAAACATACGGCAACATAAAGACAACTGGGCAGCAAGACAGGGAAGCATGCACAGATCTTCCCCTTGTGTCTTAGGATTTCTATTGTTGTGATGAAACACCATGACCAAAAGGAACCTGGGAACAAAGGGTTTATGTGACACCCACCTCTATCCCAACTACTGCCCATCATCAAAAGAAGTTAGGACAGGATTCCAAGGAAGGTACCTGGAGGCAGGAGCTGAAGCAGGGAACATGGAGGAACATTGCTTCTTGCTCAGCCTACTTATTTTTTAAAATTGTTTTCCATTTATTGAAAATAGATTTTTCTCTCACACACTATATCCTGATTACAGTTTCCCATTTCTCTACTCCTCCCACTCTCCCCACTTCCCCTCCCATCCAGATTCACTCCCTTCCTTTCTCTCAGTAGAAACAGAGTTATAAAATAAAATAAGATAAAGCAAAAGTTAGCACATCAGAATTGGACAAAAGAAACAAAGAGAAGGGAAAGAGCTCAAGAGAAGACAAAAAATCAGAGACTCACTCATTTGCACACTCAGAAATCCCATTAGAAATACTAAATTGGAAGTCATAATACATATGCAGAGGACTTCTGCAGGCCATTCTGCAAGCTACCTCAGTCTCTGTGAGTCCACATGAGCTTTGATCCATTGACATAGAGGCTTTATCTTCTTGGTGTCCTCAGTCCTCTAGTTCTTATACTCTTTCTGCCTCCCCTTCTGTAGGATTCCCTGAGCCCTGAGGGGAGAAATTTACTTGACAGAGACATCTCATTTAGGGCTGAGTGTTCCAAGATGTCTTACTCTCTGCATAAGGTCTGGTTGTGGGTCTCTGATGTTAGCTAAGCAAGACACTGATCTATGAGTATAGCACAATATCATTATCAGCCTGCTTTCTTATAGCACCCAGGACCAGCAACCCAGGTGTGGCACTGCCCACAGTGACCTGGGCCTTCCCACATCAATCCTTAAGTAGGAAAATGAACTCCAGACTTGCCTAAAGGCCAATCTTGTGGAAGGATTTACTCAGTTGAGAGTTCCTCCTCCCAAATCACTCTAGTTTGTGTCAACTTGACACAAAACTAGTCAAAACACCTTGTATCTCAATGCCATGTTGTCTGTGTCGATGGCTAACATCAGACAGAAACCTAAGGCTTTCTTACCTACGCCACAGATCCCACACAAAACTTCTGGTCTTGCCCAAGCATCAGGTAGAGACCTTTGCATAGTGAGACAGGCTCATGTTTTGCCCTACATCACTGTTAGCTATTTTCAACTGGTAAGGCTGTAAGATAAGGAATCCAGTCATAGAAAACCTGCTAAATGAAATAATAATTGTAAACCCTTGATGTTGGGAGAGACAGTCATCTAGGTAGAGGAGGACTGCAAGTAAACATAATGAGAAAATAGACTCACTAGGAACCTTACACTGTAAAAAGCCCAAAACCCAAAGAGAATTCTAAAGTCGATACGGGGAAAATTCTATTTAAGGGAATCCAATTAGAGTAAAACTTCCAATGAAGAATATGTCCAGAAAAATGTCCTTAAAAAAATAAAGACATAGAGAATTCTCAATGAAAGCAAACCTGAAAGAATTCACAACCATCAGAGAAGTCTACAAAATATTTTTAAAGTAGTCCTACGTCCTGAGATGAAGAAAAGACATCACTATGAAAAAAATTTAAAGTGTAAAATACAGACTTGACAAATGAAATAAAAATAATAAAGCCTTGCCAATACATTAAACCATCAGGCCACAGAGGGGAAAGACAGAGAGGAAGAACCATCCGGCCACAGAGGTGAAAGACAGAGAGGAAGAACCATCCGGCCACAGAGGTGAAAGACAGAGAGGAAGAACCATCAGGCACAGAGGTGAAAGACAGAGAGGAAGAACCATCAGGCACAGAGGTGAAAGACAGAGAGGAAGACAACCAACGGAGAAAAGCGACACGGCAAGAAGACACTGATAATGACAATCCTGAACATACACTTAGTAAAAGGTATGGAGAAAAAGAAATACCCAACAAAATTACTACAAAAAGTGGAATGTAGGTTAAGAACACATGATCAGCAGAAGAAATGAGTCACATTGTTCACACACCAACAAATGACCTTTCCAGTAAAGAAATTATGAAGGAATCTTATTCACAATAGGTAGGAAAAAACCTAATCTGTTAGAAATAGCCTTAGCTAAGGATGTGAACAATCTCTTTGATGAAAATTACAAAACAATTTCCATCCTCCCCTAGTCCACCTGCAACATCTGTTCTACTTCAGCTTTTCAGGGAGATCCATGTGTCCCCACGAGGGTCCTCCTTGTTACATAGTCTCTCTGGATCTGAGGTTTGTAGTATAATTGTCCTTTATTTAACAGCTACTATCCACTTGTGAGTGAGTACATACCATGTTTGTCTTTCTGGGTCTGGGTTACCTCACCGAGGACAATTTTTTTCTAGTTCCATCCATTTGCCTGCAAATTTCATGACATCATTTTTTAAATAGCTGAGTAACCCAGCAGGAGGGTCCATGCTTCTTGTAGAACTCCTAAGTTGGAGTGTGTGTGCAGGGTGGGGTGGGTGGTGGGTGGGGTGGGTGGGGTCTCTGGCCCTTTAACTGCCCTTGGGACCCTCCTGCTGGGTTGCCTTGGCCAGCCTCATTCCATCTTCTTAAGCCCTATTTGATTGGTAACCCCAGGAGGCCTGCTCATTTCTGAGGGGAACAGGGCATGGGAGGATGATGGTGGAGGGTGGGAGTAAGGTGTAGATCTGGGAGAGAGAGGAATTGGGGGGAACTAGGAGGAGCGGAGAGAGGGGAGACTGGGGTTGGGATGTATTGTAGGAAAAAATAAAATTACAAAACAAGTCAGGTGGTGGTGGCACATGCTTTTAATCCCAGCACTCAGGAGGCAGAAGCAGACAGATCTCTCTGAGTTTGAAGCCAGCGGGGTATACAGAGCAAGATCCAGGACAGTCGGGGCTACACAGAAAAACCATGTCTCATAAAACAAAAAGAAATAAGAAAGAAAGAAAAAGAAAGAAGGAAGGAAAGAAAGAAAAAAAGAAAGAAGGAAGGAAGGAAGGAAGAAACAAAACAATGAGTATCCAAATCCTCCTCCTTCCCTACACCCACACTAGCACAACTTCCATGCCCATGGGTGGGAAGAATTAATATTGTTAAAATGTATGTATTGTCCCAAATTATTTTTAGATTCAATGCAATAATATTCTTTATAACACTAGAAAAAAAGCAGTCCCCAAATTTATATGGAAAAACAAAAGGCCCGCAAGTCAGGACTTAACACAGCACTTTTGAGCAAAAGAACAATGTGTGAGCATCTCTATGCATGGTTTCAAGACACCCACCATGTTGTCCTGACTAAGACACCATGATCTCAGCATAAATGAGACAGTAGACCAGGGGAGAGATCAGAGAGCTAAGAAATGAACACAGGAGCCTGCCACCAGCCAGTTTTCACCCAGGCATGAAGAACACAGAAGAGAGAAAGGACAACCTCTTCAATATGTGTGCTGGTAAAACTGGATGTTCACATGGCAAAGAAGGAGACAAGATCCTTTCCTTACTCTATACAAAAATCAATCCAAAATGGATCAAAGATCAAATCTGATCCCTGAAAGAAGAAATATTCCAAATCTCCCGATTAAGCAAGGATTCAAATAAAACTCCAAAAGCACACACAACAAAATAAAAAAAACAGACAAATAAGATGATGTCAGCATAGCAAATGAAAGTTAACAAATATTTTCAAAGTAATCATCTGACAGGAGATTAATATCCAGAATAAAGACTCCAAAGTAAAAATGACAAACAATCCAACTTAATAAGTGAGCAAATAATCTGATTTTATATTTATAAAAATTATAAGGTTAGGGTTAGGGTTAGGGTTAGGGTTAGGGTTAGGGTTAGGGTTATATTCAAGTTCATCAGGCATCAGGGGAATGCCAATCAAACAACAATGAGATGTCATTTATCTAACACAGTGGTCCTTAGAAAGATACAATGACAACAAATGTTAGTAAAAAAAAATCAGAAAAAAGGGAACTCTTACACTGATATAAACTGGTATAGCCATTAGGGAAACTGTATGAAAGTCCCATATAAACTAGAATTAGAGCTTCCATACAGACCAGAAATCCATATATTATATCTCCCAAGGAAATAAAATCAGCACATCAGAGAGACAGCAACATCCCTTGTTGAGAAGTGGTCACAATAGCAAAGAAATAGAGTAAGTAAGTATCCATTAGGGGATGAGAGGATGGAGAAAAGGTAATATATATACATGCGATGGGACATTATTCAACCACAAAAGTACAATCGCCCTTCATATATAGCAAAATTGATAGAAGTGGAGAATAATATGATGAGATAAACAAATCAGACACAGAAAGATAAACACCACATTTATCTCTCATATGTGGAAACTGGAAAATTCCGTCTTACTAGAATAATGATTACTAGAGAAGATAAATGGCAGAGACAAGGAAAAGCTAAGGAAGATAGGACAATGGGAACCAAGCACATCTAGACTGAAAAATAGGTTCTAGGGCTCTGCGTCATGGGGTGACTACAGTCCACAATCACCTCTTATGTGTTTACAAGTCACAAGAAGAAAGGAGCTCAGAGCTTGAACAGACAGAGATGACAAAGTCTCAGAAACATAAACATTTACTTAGACTGTGTGGAAACATATTGGCACATCAACCATGCCCCATCAGTGTATCAGTGACTTGATGCTCCAGACGACCGCACTGACTGACAGTATTCACGGCAGCTCTATTCACAATGCCGAAGCAGAAAAATGTATCACAGAAAAGCCAGATGTAAACAGACAACAGTGTAGATGGAGCTCGAAGTTTAAGATGTGCAAAATAACTGTTCACAATAAAATTATATGCTTTCACATGGAAGAAAATGAACTCAAAACCAGATCTGTAGTAGAAAACTCTCATCTGTATTACCTCTTAAATACCAAGACCTGAGCAAGGGGGTGTGAGAAGACTTCCGGGATCATGTCCTACATTCTCATGGACCTGGACCACATGGAAGAAAGCATTCTGTAAAACACATCAAATGGTTAGAAAAATGCAATCCTCTTCCTTAAGTGTACCTTGAAAACTATAAAGAAAGACTGCACTCTCTTGTTAAGTGTATTTTAATCGAAGCCTTCAGAATGCGTAAGTGTGTTAGAACAAATGGAAACTGTATTAAGGGTAATGGGAGCCACATGTCTTAACGTGGAGGGAGAGATACCCGTGAGAAAAGGGAGAGAGTGGGACCTCTGTGGAGAAGGGTTATTGCTGGAGGTGAGATGGAGACATGTCTTCTGAACAGCATAACTCGATGCCTTTGTGCCTGGAGTCATCCCACGGCAACATCTGCCATCATGGACTCACACGATAACGCAGAGAGATAGAGTGTGAGTGTGTGCCAGCAGCAGACAGGGCTGAACTGAACACAAGAAAACTTCGGGGACTCCACAGCATGTGTGATGCTAAGGAACCACACGGAAAACTAACGTGTTCCACCTGTGTCCACTGAGAACACTTAAAATGAAGAACAGAACAATTACAACCAACATCTGAAGCCTGATAAACACGGCCTTTCGGTAAAGGGAATAAGGGCTGGTCAGGGCCAAGGCATGGACAGTGCGGTGAAAACCTGAAAGATCCTGTATGCTGTGATGAAAGGAGTAACTGTGAATAAGAAGCAGGTGCCAGCACGAAGCGCAAACCTTGAAGCACCTGGAACAGGATCAACTAGTGACTTTCGACAGGTGTCTGATTCTGGGATTCCCAAGTCCACATTGAGACTGGCTAGCTAACTGGAGGTGGTTGAGGGGGTGGGGGGCTTTGTTCTTAAAGAATGAACAGTGGGAAGCAGATTAGAAGATCATCATGACTGTGAATCTGTGATGGGCAAAGGCCGGGTTAGACACAGGAATTTCAGATAGTCCCAGCTCCCTGCAGATTCTGTGCTGGTTTCATAGGAAAAGTACTAACTTCACCTGTGCACCTCACCAAGTCGTGTCAGTTGCTGCTTCTCATCTGGATCAAACCAGGCATCCTTGGGGAATGTCATAGAGGAGCACCAGTATGTGTACTATCATAGAAGATAAACTACAGAGAGAAGTGGTCTCTGAGACTTTGGTGGCCAACGACTGCCATCTTGCCTGCATTGACCACCCACGTCAGGCCATACACTGGTGCAAACCACAGTAAAACACAGTTTCTCTGGGATACTTTGCATGAGTGATGAGAGGACACGGCACTTCTGGAAAGCCATAAATCAATAATTAGTCTTTTCATACATACTGTATTCAGCAAACAAAATTTTGATGCCTGTCATTCCAATAGGCCTAGCAGAAAATATTATTACTCAGATGTGTTACTGTCATACAGAGGGAAAAAAATTAATCAATGTTTATCAGCTACTCACCCATACATACTATGAGGCAGAGAGAGGTGAGCTGTGTCCATCCAATTCCTCTTTCTATAATTCCATCCTTCTATTTTGAGAATTTAGCTTTGATTGCTAGTGTGCCTAAATGATTGCCCATTTGTGCCTAAGTAGACATTGGAGAATCTAGTATCCTGGTGGGGAACTTGAACAGAGCTTATGGGGAGAAAATTCACAGCAGCTCCACATAGCATCATGTAACTCAGATCTCAGCAAGGCTGACTTGAAAATCTTCAGAAGCTGAGCCTCAACCAGGAGCAAAGCTGATGAGGATCCTCACCACAGTCACAATCTGGAGTGTCTGCAGATCCCATGGTCTGGCCAGAGAAGTCTATAGAAGAAGCATCTATACTTATAGCTCTGTTATCACAGTCCTCCCCCTCTTTATTTGGCCATTTTCCTGATACTTAAAATCAGACAATGGGAGCCAGGTGGTAGTAGTGCATGCCTTTAATACCAGTACTCTGGAGGCAGAGACAGGCAGATCTCTGTGAGTTCAAGGCCAGCCTGGTCTACAGAGTGAGTTCCTGAACAGCCAGAGTTACAGAAGAGAAACCCTGTCTCAGAAAAAAAAAGTCAGACAATGGAAATTGTTTCTTTAGGTGACTCCCAGTCATGCTAGCCCTCACCTGCAGCACTAAGGAGATGGCTAACGCAAGCCAAGCTGGGCTAGTGGGTTTCGTTGTTGTTGTTGTTTGGTTTGGTTTGGTTTTTGTTTTTTTCCAGACAGTCCAAGAAGGCAACATCCAAGTCCTATCTGGTCATAAATATAGATCTTAGATTCGTCTAAATCTGTTGTTTTCATTTGAAAACTATGTGAGTACTGTGGGTGAGGAATGAGGAAGTCAGGTTTTGAACACGAGGAAAAATAACAGACAGGAATAAACTCTGATTGAGATTAGAAGCTGAACATTCTGCTATTCACACAGTAGAACAGGAAACCAAATCTCTCTATCATAGTTTGTTCTCTGATCATTCACTCATCCTCAAACTCAGGACTCATTGAGAACGTGTGTTGCTGTCCCTGTGTGCTGATATCCAACCACTGGGACAAATGTCACTTTACTTTGGTCCTCCGCTGTTAGCCAGAAAAGTCACATAGTAAAAAATTAGCCTTCACTCACCTCTTCCTGACCCAGGGTGAGAGATGGCTCCCACAAAAGTGCACACTGTGTTGCCCACAGACCCTACTTTCCTGCAAATAGCAAGTCTTTTGTGTCATTCTGAAGCTCTATCTTTCTTCGTGTAGAGGTCTCTGGTCTTCAGAAATACCTGTGGCCAGGGTCAGGTGTTTGTCCTAGTGCCTACTGGGATAGAGACTCAAGGAGAAAGCTCTTGGGATCAATTAGTGGGGACTCCTGGCTTCATGATTCAAGCTCCCTGCAGACTGGTGTGGAGGAGGGTGGTCAGGTTGTCTCATGGTGTGGGTAGGAGCAGTTCCCCCTCTACACCCTCCCTCCCCCAGTGTCTGAGGATTCTCACCTTGTGGAAGATCTCACCTTGGTGTAAATAGACTCCACCAAGGAGCTACTTCACCTCTGTATTCTGCTGCCAATACAGTCATTTGAATTTGATGTGGACACACACAATGAGTTTATTCTAAGTTCTTGTACTTTGTAACACTAGAGTCTTCATAAATGAAAAACCAATTAAAATCATTTTAATTTAAAAATTTTTAGTTTAATTATTAAAAATTTTTAAAATTTAATTTAATAAATAATTTATTTTTAATAATTAATAATATAATTAAATTAATAATAATTACAAATTTTAATTTAAAAATTGAAAGGCATGGTGAGGCATGCTTTAAATCCCAGCACTTGGGAGACAGAGGCTGGTGGATCTTTGTGAGTTTAAAACCAGCCTGTCTACTTTGTTCCAGAACATACAGAACTACACAGAGAGACCCTGTCTAAAAATTTTTAAATATTTTTCTATACATTATGTTCTGATCAATTTTCCCTCCCCCAACTTCAGCGCACCTTCTCATTCACTCAGCTCCATGCCTTTATTCCTCTCTTTCTTTAAAAACAGTCAAAACAAACAAACCACAATTTTTAAAATGATCAAAACACAGAAGAAATACAGGCACAAGTATACAAGACAAAAATACATAAAAACACAAAATTAGAAAACACAATATACAAGCAAAGGCTAGTAAGACAAAATATTCCCAAAGCAAAATAAGACAAAAATTCTATAAAAACACCAGTGAGTTCATTTTGTTATTGGCATGGGATGTTAAGTTTGGTTGATATACTCAGTGAGACTCAATTGGAAAGAACTAATTTTTTTCTTTACAATCTGATGTCAATTGAAGATAGCTTCTTGGTTAGCAATGGGAGACTGTGTCCATTTATCCCTTTCCATGGTGGGACACCAAATATTTTGAACTTGTTGCAGATCCTGTGCATGCTAACACACTCTCTGCGAATATGTATGTTCATCAGTCCTGTTGTGTCTGGAAGACAATGTTTGCTTGGTGTCACCCACCCCCTCTGGCTCTTATAAACTTTCTGCCTCCTTTTCTGTATAGACCCCTGAGTCCTGAGGGGAGAGTTTGATAAAAACATATCATTTCAAACTGAGTGTTCCAAATCTCTCACTCTTTGTACATTGTCCAGTTGTGTGTCTCCATGTTAGTTTCCATCTACTGCAAGAAATTTCTCTTATAATGGCTGAGCAAAGCACCGAACTATGGGTATAGCAGACTGTCGTTAGAATGTCATTTTATTGCTATGTTCTTTTAGCAGAACAATAGTGTTTGATTTCTCCTAGGCTCATGGTCTATGCAGCCTCAGGTTCTTCACCACCAGAGCACTGTCAAGAAGGGTTCTATCTCATGGTATGAACCTTAAATCCAATAAGAGAGTGGTTGGTTAGTCCCACAATTTTTGTGCCACTATTGCACCAGTGTATCACACAGGCAACTCACTGTTGTAAACCACAGGGCTTGTAGCTGATTTGGTGGCTATCTTTCTCCTCTAGTAGCATGCAGATTATGTTTTAATACCATAACTACTATTCAATAGGGTGAAAGATCTAGTTATATACCAGCTTTATTTCTCTGTAGTGAATGAGATATATAAGTGATATATAAGATATATTGTCTTCAGCAATAGGGTCTTTCCATCAGTATATGGAGAGCAACCGAAAGCCTTGGCAAAGGCTTGAGATGTTTGGAGGTCAGAAGCATTCTCTACCAGGGAACCCATAGCCACCATACTTTCCTAAGATCTAGAGAGAGGTCAATAGAAACCAAAGAATGGAATAGCCACCTAACAAATACAAGATATCAGAACCAGAATCACCTCAATTATTCTAATTTCAGATGTCTAGACACCAGCACAAAAGTACAAACATCAGCATCCAAGCCAACCCAGTAACCCTACTACATAGGTCCTGAGAAAATATAACTGAAAAAACAAGGTGATGACTTAAAAACAGCAATTATAAGTATGTTCAAGGACCTTAAAGAGGATATGTATAAATCCATTAATGACATCTGTGAAACCACAAATAATTGGATAGAATAATGAAAACTATTCGTACATGAGAGTAGAATTTAACAAATAAATAGAATAATTAAAGGAAACTCAGAGTGAGATAAAAACAGAAATTAAAATTATAGAAAACCAAACAAAAACCTCAGAGGTAAAGCTCACCCGCAAGATTACAAGACATGGAAGAAAGAAGCTCAGAAATTGAAGATAAGGTAAAAGAAATGGATACCTCAGTTAAAAACAAAGCGAAACTTAAAAACACCCAGATACAAAACATACAGAAAATCTGGGACACTGAGGAAAAACAAACCTAGGAAGAAATCTAGAAACTGAGGGGAAAAGAAAGAAATTCTGGTCAAAGGCACAGAAAATATTTTTAACAAAATCATGGAAGAAAATTTCTCCAACTTGAAAGGGTGCCTATCAAGGTACAAGAAGCAAATAGAACATCAAATAAGCAGGAGGGAAAAAAGTTCACCACAACATATAATAATCAAAACACCAAATGTACAAAACAAAGAATATTAAAAGTTACAAAAGGAAAAGACCAAGTAACATACAAAGGCAGACCCATTAGAATAACACCTGACTTCTCAGTGGAGTCTCTAAAAGCCAGAAGAATCTGAATGGATGTTCTACAAACTCTAAAAGACTGCAGATGCCAGCCCAGACTACTATACCCAGCAAAACTATCAATCACAATAGACAGAGAAAGAAAAACATTTTGCAGTAAAACTAAATTTAAGTAGTATCTACCAATCCATCTATACAGAAGGCACTAGAAGGAAAACTCAAATATGGGGCGGTTTACCACACCCAAGAAAATACAAGGAACAAATAATTCCATTCCATTAAATCAAAAGAGGGAGGAAATCCTGTACCATAACAACAAAATAACAGGAATCAATAAATACTGCTCAGTGATAACCGTCAAGATTAATGATCTAAATTCCCTAAGAAAAAGACACAGACTAACAGACTGAATTAGAAAACAGTAGCCACCTTTCTTCTGCATCTGAGAAACACACTTCAACATAAAGGATAGAAATCATATCAGGGTAAAGGGATGGAAAGAAAGTGTTTCAAGCCAACAAACCCCAAAAGCAAGCAGGTGTAGCCATTTAAATTCTGACAAAATAGGATTCAATCCAAAACTAATAAGAAAAGATGGGGAAGGATGCAACATACCCATCAAGGAAAAAAATCTACCAACAGGACATTGCAGTTCTAAATGTTGATACACTATCTTAATCAATACTCTATTGCTATGAAGCAACTATGACCACAACTCTTATAAAAGGAAGTATTAAGCTGGGGCTTGCTTACAGTCTTAGAGGCTTAGTCTATTATCATCATGGTAGGGAACATGGTGGCATGCAGGCAGACATGGTGCTGGAGTACTACCTAAGAGTTCTACATTCAGATCTGTAAGCACCAGGAAGAGAGAGCCACTGGTCTAGGCTTGGGTTTTTGAAACCTCAAGGCCCACCCCCAGTGGCATACTTCCTCCAACAAGGCCACACCTCTTAATCCTTCTCAAGTAGTGCCACTCCCTGAGGACTAAGCATTCAAATATATGAGTCTATAGGGTCCATTCTTATTCAAACTACCACATCTTACTCCCGGCCCCCATAGGCTTATAGCCATATCCTAATACAAAAATAAATTCAATCCAATTCAAAAGTCCCTGTCCATAGTTTACCAGTCTCAGCACTGCTTACAGGCCAAAGTTCAAAGTCTCTTCTGAGACTCAACACAATCTCATAACTGTAATTCCACCAAAATCCAAAAGAAGACATCTTTCCAACATATAATGACACAGAATGTATATTATCATTACAAAAGGGAGAAAGAAGAGCATAGTGAGGAAATACTGGGCCAAAAACCAGCAGGGAAAACCCCAAATTCTGCATCTTCCTGTCTGATGTCAAAGCATTCTTCAGATCTCCAACTCCTTTCAGCTTCGTTGACTGCAGCACACTGCTCTCTCTTGGGCTGGTTCCACACCTGTTCTGAAGCTTTCCCCAGCAGGTATCCCATGACTCTGGCATCTCCAATATCTTGGGGTTTCCAGAGCAACCCAGACTTCACCTTTACAGCTTTATGCAATGGCCTTCTGGGCCTCCATGCAGGGACTCCCCTGACACATGCCTGGCTTCAGCAGCTTTTCTTAGTTGACGAGGGAGATTCTGCAGCCCCTTTCTTGTATCCTTGACTCTAAAGCCAGAGCCACATAACCAAATCTGCTGAGTTGTGTTGCTCGGTGCAGCTGAAATTGGCCCTCTCTTTTAATTACATTTGCATCAGCTTTCTGTTCCTGATGGTTTCCTTCACTAATTAAGCATTTCTTTAATTCCTTTTCACAGGTTGGGAGTTTAACTGGGTGAGGTCTTGCCCTGAGGTCACCACTCCCTTTATTCCTCTTAACATCAGGCTTTTCTTTGAACTGTTTATCTCCTCGAGCACTGGACTTAGCCCCATTACACTTCCTGGTGCGCCTTTTCTCCTCAAACTGTACATTTTTTATTTCTCTTTGCCCCATTTGCTGCTTTTCACTATAGATCTGCATAGGAGTAATTACCAATAACCACACAACACGATCAATACTAGGCTGTCTTGAAATCTTTGCCAATGTCACTAATCCTAAAGCCACAGTTCTCACAGTCTCCAATGCAGCTGCAGATTTGGTGAGACAGTTGTCCTTCTGGCAGATGGGACAGGGGGAGAGGCATCCCATTTCGTCACTTAATGTGATTAGGGGGACAGTGTCCAACCACATCTCAAGAGAGACTGAGTTATAAGGGAAGGGGGACTCTAAGCCATGGGGCCTGAATTTCACCTACCACAGACCCAGGGTGAATGACTCCCTTTTGAGGCACTTCTGGGGAGCTGAGGAGGGTCAGAAGTTGACAAAGAAAAAATACAGGTAACAGGAGGGTCAGTCCAGTCAGTGACGTGCACAGGCAAAGTCATTTCCACCTCTGTAGCAGGGAGGCAATGGGACAGACTTCATCACCTGAAAATAACCCTGGCGTTTGACAGCCGTGAGCCTGAGGTGGGCAATGAGATCAAACTCCAAAGCCTTCTCTCTGCTGTCCACTGCTGTAGCTTCTGGGGGATCTAAACTGTAAGAGTATTTGACACCCACAACGGCATGCCTTCATAAGATAGTCAATACTTAGAGGGAGTTGGAAAAGTTTAAATACACACTACTTGCCATGTGCGGTGGCTCCCATGCCCGATGCACTTGGAAGACATCTTTCTGTAGAAATTGGCCACAGGAGGGGTTATGATCTGGAGAGTGAGTCTCAAGAGGATGAGAGAACGAGGCCAGCACACAAACTACAATGCTGACTGTGACCAGCAGAAGCCCCTGGGATGCAAACAATGGAAGCTATCAATGTGAAAAGAAACCTGTGGACATTGAGCACTTGTACAACACAGATTCAAACCTAGTCTAAACCACAGGGAAGAGGAGATGCCCCACATTCAGCTGACCCTTCTTGAGACTACCTATACAATGACAGTCTCCAATTTCTGAAGGCCCGGAAAAATGGCTTCCCAGTGTTTCATCTATTTTTCTTTTTCTTTACTTTGAGTTTTATGCTTTTCAGATGCTGTTTCTGTTTTTCTGATTTTACTAAACTTTAACATTATTTTTACTTTGTGATAGTTTTTAATTTTTTTATCTTACTTTTTATCCCCAACCATGTATTCATCTAATTTTGCTTATACAGTTTTTAAATTATTCAATCTTTTTTCTATTCTTTTTTTTTTGTGCTCTGTTGTTCCTTTTATACCCTTTCCACTAAACTTTTAGTAGCAATTTGATTTTGTCTCATTGGTTTTATGTAAAAAAAAAATCAAATAAATTCTTATGTTTTAAAAACAAAACAAAATCAAAACTCTTCAATTTAGTCTCAAGCAGATTTTCAGGACAAGGCCAAAAACAAACAAACAAACAAACAACAACAAAAACAAAAAACAAAAATAACCCCAGCCACATTCTCTGCCAAAATATCAAAAGAATGGTCTTTAGGACACTTACTAATATTCTTTCCCCAGAAACTTCTTGAGCTGTTCCATTATAATTTATATTGTTCTCACCGTTATGGTCTTCCATGTTCTTACAGGTATGGACTATTAAGTTCTGCTTAAAGTGTTTAACTGCTTTCCTAATCTGAAGTTCCAAAGTCCACATTCCGCCAATAAGCAGTATATTCAGACCTGTCACAGCAACACTCCACTCCTGGTACCAACTTCTGTCTTAGTCACTGTTTTGTTGCTATGAAAAGACTCCATGACCAAGGTAACTCTTATAAAAGATAGCATTTAATTGGGTCTTGCTTACAGTTTCAGAGGGTTAGTACATTACCATCATGGCAGGGAGCATGGTGGCATGCAGGCACACATGGTTCTGGAACAGTAGCTGAAAGATACATCCTGATCCTCAGGTTGAGAGAACAACATTGGGCCTGATGTAAGTTTTTGAATACCATTACCAGTGACACACTTCCTCCAACAAGGTCACATCTCTTAATCCTTCTAATCCTTCTCAAATAGTGCCATTCCCTGATGACTAAACATCCCAATATATGGACCTATGGAAGCCAATCTTATTCAAACCACCACAATAATTATATTATTTCTGCCGTCCCTTACTCTCTCCAAACCTTCCCATATAGCCTTCCCCACTCTCCTTCAAATTCAATTACATTTTTTAATAATTGTTATTACATGCATATATGTGTGTGTATACACACACACACACATACACACACATTCTAGGACACTTACTAATATTCTTCCCCCTGAAATTTCTTGAGCTGTTCCATTATAATTTACATTGTTCATATATATGTGTATATTTAATATATATGTATATATAATGTTCCTAAATATAACCTGTTTAGTCTGTATAAATGCTACCCTTATGATGTTCTTCTATGCAAGAATCAACACATAAATGATGGACAAATGAACCAATGAACCACCAACCAACACCCACATCAGCTCTCGAGGCTTTAAACATTTTATACTCTAAGCAAAATTTCCCATAAACCCAAGCTGTACACAATCTCAAGAACAATTTACACATGCCAAAACAACTGCACCTAACCAAATTATAGCCATTTGCATCAAACATTCCAAACCAAACTCATTATCATCTACCACACCTAGGATGGGAACATAAATCTAGTCCAAATGCCATTTTGTGTTTTTAAAGACACCAAAATAACAAAAACGTCTTACAAGCACCCTGCTATGGGCATGTGGTCCATCAGTGTCCTAAATTCTTCCATCAGTGCTGGTCTAATGACATGGTTATAATTCTGTGACTCCAAGGACACCAACTTCTCTGAGATCCTGCAGCTCCTGCTGTTCTCTCGCAGCCCCTCAAGTGTGAGCTGCATCGTGACTCTCATGGACAATGACTTTTTCAGATGCATCAGTTTCCTGCCTCTCTGCTCTCTGCTATATCATCACCAGCTTCCTGCTCAGCTTAGGGGAAACAGAAGGCCTTCTCACCTACTCACCCCTCATCACTGTGGCCTCTATTGCTCATCCACGTTCTGTGCCTGTTTCCAGCTACAGTCTGGAGAGAAGTTATTTGCCGGCTGCGAGATCCGCGGTCCTGAGCACACACTCTGACTCCCTCACCTTTACACTGAGGCATAAGATGTCAAGAATAGTCTGAAGAGCCTGTTGAACCCTTGCTAATGTTGGGTGGAAATATGCTGGCCATTCTGCCAATGTAAGCCCTTCTCCCACCTGCTTTTCTGGGAGCATCTTCACGGTCTTGTGCCTTGGCCATGGCCATCATAGAAAAATGCTCTCAGGCTCAGAACCCGGACATGTGCTTTTCGTTCTGTGTTAGTGGTTTTGATTAGTCCATGTTTGCCTATGTACAACAAATAAAGGCTTAATCCACACCACCACTACCCCAAGTCCTGTCAGGGCTCTGCTTTCATAATGAAAGTCATGTTGCCTTCCCAAGAGGACACAGGAGCCTTGCTTCTCTGAGCTAAGTTCTTGCTTATCAGTACTACCCATTCCATTAAGTAGCGCCCAATAGAAATGGCCAAAGATTCTGTGTGTGTATCACTATATCAACATGAACACTGGTAAATAAATGGTCTGTTTGTCTTCTCTCTACTTTATATGTGGTCAAGCGCTGTTCTTCAGCTGTCCACATGCTATCCTTCACTCTTTTTTTACTAGTAAAAAATGGCACACCACTATGGAATCATTGAGTGCAGAGCCTCGTAGCAGTAGAGGTATGTGGTGGAGATGCTTCTTTACCTCATAGCATCTGGGAACAGAGGTATTTAAACTGGTTTCTCCTTTCCCCTTATCCCATACTTCCCTGTCCCTATTTGAAGATGGCAACAGGTGCTCGGTGAATCTACTTTGGAAGCAGTTTACAGATAGTCACTGATGAATCTCTCAGCAATATACTCAGAGATAAACCAGTCAAAGTAGCCATGAATATATTAACCATTGCAACCCTGATTCATTGACATGGTCTTGTTTTTACCAGATATTGTCCTCTATTCTGCTTACCTCATTTGTTAATCATGTTTGTGTGTGTGTGTGTGTGTGTGTGTGTGTGTGTGTGTGTGTGTGTGTGTGTTTGATTTTGTCGTCTCTTCTGTATAAGTCACATGTCTCTATTAAGATAGGTGTCCACCAAGCACTACAGTGTGTGACATGCCCTAGGTATCACACAAATACAAGTGTACCTCGTGAGGTCTTTATTTCTGAGCTCCCATTGCAGTGACTAGAACTTATGCTATGCTAATGGTACACACAACATGCAGTGTTGAATAATAGCAACCCTTGAAGGATAGTTAGGTCACTCTTTCAGGCAGGAGAAATTCTAAGATACAAGTTAGTGTTAGGATTTAACAAACCTCTACAATGACATGTGGACATGGGGTTTGAGAAGAGGCCACCATACCAGTGTCTGGCTCTGGTCTCATATCACTGGATGTCGGAATCAGGGAAGGTTCCATAGGAACCAAAGGCGCTCAGACCTGGCCTCTGACTCAGGTCCTCTATGAGGATATTCTTCCCTCAGTCTGGTGGAAGAACTAAGCACCAGAGAAAACAGTGAGATAAGATAAGAAAGATGAAAACAGTCAAGTCAGGCTAGGAAATGTCCAGAGCAGGTGTGGGCAAGGTGCATGAGTCTTTATCTCTGAACCAATCACTAGTGGCTGTTGCTACAGAGTATCAAAGAATGTTAAACAGTGTTCACTATTTAAAGATTACACTCAAGATTTAACTACATTTGATTCAGTAAGTCATAGAAATACCTTAACATTTGACAGCATTGAACTTAAAAGCATATATTTCTATGTACAATGTAGAAATGGTTAACTCTTAACTAAGACATTTTAAAGAGAAATCTGGTATTACCTGGTACACAGTATGATTGTCCTTGCACAAAGGTTGGGCAGCTAGCCTAGGCTATGACATAGCTTGTGTCCCCAGAGCGAGGAGACGCATAAAAGAAGGACCTGAGTGATATTTTTAGCTCCTCATCCACTGACTCCAGAGTTCCTCTCCAAGCTCAAAGTCATAAATGGGAGCATAATATTTTTTTAAATGATGCTTTGAATTCCTTGTTTCTCAAGTTATAGATGAGAGGGTTCAGAGACAGGTTCACAGTGGTGTACAGGACAGCACTGGCTTTGTCAATGAGCCCAGCAGTTCCTAGGTCTGGCCGGGCATATGTATATAGCTCGGTGGAATAATAAAGGATGACCACCACCAGGTGGGCAGGGCAGGTGGAGAAAGCACGCTTCTTGCCTTCAGCTGAGCGGATTCGCAGGATGCTGGCAATGATGAAGCCATAGGAGGTCATGGTCAATAGGAAATTCAGGCCACTCAGGAACATGTCTGCAATGATAGTCATGATGTCATTGATAAAGGTAGGGCTGCAGGACAGCATCAGTACTGAAGGGATCCCACAGAAGAAGTGGGTGATGAGATTGGGGCCACAGAAGGACAGAGGCAGCACCAGACAAGTAAGGACTAAGGAATTGAGAGCACCTGAAAACCACACAAAGGTTGCAAGTGTCACACAAGTCCTGCCACTCATGAGGGTACCATAGTGCAATGGCCGGCAGATTGCAAGAAAGCGGTCATAGGCCATGGCAGAGTAAAAGCAGAAGCTCAGAGCCCAGAGCCCAGGAGAAGATGAACATCTGTGTGAGGCATCCACCATAAGATATGGTGTTCTCTACCACCAGGCTCTGCAGGACCTTGGGCAGGACAGTCACAGTGCAGATCACATCCATCAGAGCAAGGTTGACTAGGAAGAAATACATGGAAGATTGGGACTGCTATGGATGGTTATGATAATCAGGCCATTGCCTGCTATGGACACTACAAACAAGGCAAAGAAGAGGCAGAAGAGGGCACCACGGCTTATCACCATGAGCATCACTGTCTAGGCTCAGGATGGGAGTTGTAGCTTTGGCCTCTGATTAATTAAAAATCATTTTAAAACTCAAGTAAATATTAATTCTGTGTGATGTGTAACCTGTTCTGGTAAGAAAACCATGTTTTAGTTTCATTTTCTTGGCTCAGGTCAGATGCTAAAGGAAAGAGCAGCCCAAGGACATACCTCGCATAGATTCTGTCTGGGAACATGGATGGCAATGCATAGAAGATGTCTGAGTAAATGTCTATGTGTGCTGCACCTCACTCCACATGGAAGAAGAGATGGCCGTGCTCAAGTCTCTCACCCAGAACACACTGACTACAGACTGCTGTGTGGACACCGGGAGGGCATGAGTAATCCTCAGGGTGGCTGTGTGAGGTGCAGGGCAGTGAGAAGGTTTGCCCTGTTCCCAGCTGCTGGCCCCAGAGTGTGGGTTATAATACGCAAAACCTTAAACAAGTGGCAGACTTCCTGAGATAGAACCAAGTACAGCTTCTGCGTCAATGTGTCCTCATCTAAGGGACAGCAACGAACCCAGAACGTCCTTTCTTGGAACTCTCCTATCCCTGGGACAGGAAGTCAGGGAACAGCATTAAGGACTCACACAACACAAAGAGGAAAGCAGGTCTCAGTCGATTCAACCTGTTGAGCCACAAGAACTCAGCTGTTCCCACACCCAGCTCCTGCAAGCTTCCCCAGACACCATCTAAGGGACTGAAACAGTCCTTGTAGGACTTCACATTGCCAGTAACTGTCCAGCATGCAGCTGGAACACAGGCCTCAAATGCTGAGTAAGCAGGCCCCAGTTGAGTAGACAGGGTGCTGGGGCCACTCAGATTGGGCCCAGATGGACTGTGTGTGCTGGACACTTGCCACTTCCCACTACCAGACTCTGCCAATTAGGGTATAGTTAAAGATAGGTCCACGAGTGTGAGTTAGGAGTCAGAGGCTAAGACCAGGCTGACAGGGACAGGTGCGAGAACCTCCATTCTGGCCTGTCATAGGGAAGGCACACCGTGTGATCAGGCGGGCTCTCATCCAACTGTTAACTCTAGCATGAAAACATCTTTCAGGATCCTGAGTAAAGCATTTCACATGTTTCCAAACAAGAATGTGCTAAGACAGTTCACAGTCCTGGAGCTTACAACACACTATGATCTCCTCCAGATCATCCCATTCTACAGTGCTACAGACAGTTTGTGGGGAGAGGGCTGTGGCTGACTATGCTGTGCTGACTCTGCTCCCATCTTCCACCCAGCAAAGCAACCTCAATGTGATGATGACATAGTCTGGGCTGGCAGGCCTGGGGACCTTCTCCCAGGGTCAATATTTGTTCTTTGTTTCAAAAGAGCCTCAGACCAGGCTGCACCCAACCAACAGCCTTCTGTCTTACAAAGAGCTCTCCTAGTCACTGGGCAGTGGTTGGGATGTGCACATGGAGTTCCTGAACACCAGGAGTAACAGACTCAGTTGCTAGTTTTACTGACAAAATAAAGGAAGGAAGCTGAGACAAACAGAAACACACTTAAAAACAACTGTCTCAAATCCTGTCCCTGAAATTCTGATTCTAAACAGCATTCATTGCTGATTTAAAATTCAGTTTCATCTGAACATCCTATATTTCTTTCCGGCCACTGAAGTCCACCCATGTCCATACACCCCTCTCCTTAGGTGTCTTTGAGGTCAGCAGCAATTGAGGATGCTTCTGTGTCAGGATTTACATATTTAGAGATGAGCCACCATGTCCACTGACTGCGGATATGCTCCGTGCCCTACACTTACCTCCAATACCTGCCCTATGGTCGCCTATGCAGAGGGGTCTGGAGCAGCTTCCTGCCTGTGCTGTTGAGGAAGCCAGGAAAGATAAAAAAGAATGGAGTCCCGGGTCAATCCTCCACCCAGGAGAAGTGAAGTGACCTCTCTAGGCTGTCCCGGCTTGGATAAGGCTGAAATGTCCATGGTGCTTGGGCGTCCCAGAAAGGGAAGGTGCTTGATGCAGGAACTGCTGCTGGATTGAACCCCAACCAACCCCCTGTCACCCCTCCGTGTTCTGTTTGAGGGACTGAGCTCTACTCACTCCCTAATCACAACTAGCATGTGCCCACCGTGTCTTTGTGTTGTGAACAAGACACATGAACTCTACATGGGAAGAAACTCTCTCCATTTCCAAAGTCTGGAAAAGTCACATGAGTCTGAAACCTACCTGTAAGCCCACAGACATGTGGCTGGGTGTGTGGCCAAGCACGTGGAGAGGAACCTAAGAGAATAGGAGGGGAGAGGGTGCAGGCTGTGATTTCCCTGTTACCCATCCCTACGGCCCTCCATCTCACTTTTCTGTGATAGCCATTGGACCTGTGGATTTTCCTCTGTGGATGTCAGAGACACTCATAGAAACTCATCTATGGACTTCTGGCTTCAGAGACCCTGTGGCCCTAAAACACCCCAGACTCATGCGTCTCCTGATTCAGTAGTTGACAGGAAAGAGAAGACACAGCCAACCTAAGCAGCGATACACATTAGCAGTTTTTGAAACCAAGAATATTTTCCAGATGAGTCCTAAGACTTTGATAGCAGGCTGCTGTCTCCTGCACAGAGGGGCTGCTGCACAGAGGGCTGCTGGGCTATAGAAGAGGAGGGTCAGTTAGCTCATGTCCTCACCTCACCATTTGTGCTGCATCAACGTTGGTCCTGAGGAGTACAGGGTGTGGTGTATCTTCAGGTAATGCTGGCTTAAATCTAGCTTGCTTTGGGTATGTGATGCAACCCAAGGCAGCCATGGCCCCATGGGAGGTGTGCCTCAGAGACTTGGCTGAAGTGGCTTTGCAATTATCTGTCAAGTCTACAGTGGAAAGTAGATGTGGAAAGACATCTGGCCCCAAGGGTAGGTGGGAAGAGCACAGGTGGTTTACTGAGTCTGCTTCCTGTAGTTGGATGCCAGGTGCTTTCCCAGCTGACTTCTTCACATCCAAGTCTCAGTTGGAAACTCAGCATGGGAGGGCTCAGGGTCAGGAAGGCATTCAGTGCTTAAAGTTCACCAGGAAAGGCTCTCAAATTTCTCCAACTTCATGGGCCATCACTGCCTGCATTTGGAGCTGAGATAACAAAGTGTGTGTGAGGTGGTGCAGGACAAAATCCTCATTGCATCCTGATTTTGGCAGACAGGGATTGAGTCCCAGTGGGAGCTGTAACAGGGAGGAGTCCAAGAACCCATGCTGCTGTTACAAGCCTTGGCCCCACGGGATCTGTGGGGTATTGGACTCAACTTCCCCAAAATGTGCTGGCCATGTGCCTTCAACTAGAGTCATTTCTCCAATTCAGGGTCTCACATTTGCTTTGTTTTGGAGAGGCCACCACAGATGACCACTCAGACACAATTTATATCACAACTCAGTCTTTATTCCAGCAGGCTGAGACTACACTTAGGAACCTAAGTCTAACACTAAGTGTTTAGAGTAACAAGTATTTAAAGGCAAAGAGTGAGAGAGAGAGAGAGAGAGAGAGAGAGAGAGAGAGAGAGAGAGAGAGAGAAGAAAAAAACAACCTCATCCTGATAGCTTGCTCAGCAGCTGCAGGAAGCAAGAGTACCCAAGCAAGCAGTTTAACAGAAGCTAAGGAAAGCAGTTAGCTGGAAAAGGATTCTGCACAAGCAGAGAGTTTAACAGATGCTAAGATGAGCTAGCTGGAGCATCTCGACCTTGGGTTTCTAGAATACAGTTAGGTAATTATCCATGAGTCTTCCCATCAAGGAGATCACATTCTAGTCCAACTTAAAATGGCCTTAGCAAGAATATTATAAGAAGGAGCACCTGTACTGTCTTATCCTGTCACATTCCCCAATGGTTCTATGGGCATGAGTCAAATTGTTGACTCATCTGTTTTAGGGGTAGGGAGAGCATAGTTGGTCCTAAGTGTAGGGGCTCTGCAGCATGTGGAGTCCATATTCTATGCAGCCCACATCTTGGAGTTCTTGCCTCTGTGGATGACTCTGCCAGCCCCCCATCCCCAACACACACACACCCTTCTCTTCTTACTGAGCAAGGGCCTGGGCTCCAGCCCAGGGCCCCTCAGGGGATCATAGCCAAAGCTTTGCCTCAGCCCCGCCCTCTTCCCAGACTCAGCCTTCCCAGCCCTGCCTCCTCCAGGAGTCCTGCAACCAACCTGGCTATGGGCTGCTTCATAGTGGGACCTGCAGGTGGCCATGGCAGATGTCAGACCAAGGTGATGCCTGGGCTGCTGGCTGTCTGCTCCGGTCCCAGAATGGCACTACACTGCCATCAGTGTTTATGCTGGGAACCAAGTCTAACTTTTCCTAGCAGCCTAGCCCCTCCTGCTGCCAGCTGCCTTTTGGGGACACTGTGTGGTTCCCTTTCTACCCTTCTGGGGACCCCTGGATTCCAACCACCACCGCCTGTGCCCACCATGAGTTGATAGTGGTCTCAAGAATCACTGGAGAACTAGCACATTTCCATTTGGTAGGAATCTGGCTCATGGAGCTCTGGGACTTGAGACCCCCATAGGGAAGCTCCCCACTGGGACTACCAAGGACTCTTCTCCCAGCCAGCTGCAGGGTCCCCCAACCTGGCAGAGCAGCACAGAAGTGGCCCCAACAACACATATGACCCTGAGTTAGGCCCCTCAACCCTCTCCAGACTAGCCAAATAAGGGCAAAAAATCCCACCAATCACAGGCTACCCTGGGAGGCTCTGCCTCCTCAGGGACATTATAGAAAGAGCAGCCTTCAGCACTCTGCTCAGTCTGGGCTGCACTTCCACTGCAACCATCCTCCCAAGTGGGGGCAGCCATATAGAAGCAGCAAAGAGAAGAGAGAATGCACAGAATACCTCAGCTCAGCCAGAACATCTCAGCTAACTGAGGATGTTTCCTTCAGAGCTACAACTCTGGGGAAGCTTCTCCCCTCAGAGCAGAGCAGAGCAGAGCAGAGCAGAGCAGAGCAGAGCAGAGATGAACTGAACAGAGCTGTGCAGAGCAGAGTGTTACATAGTAACACTTCAGCTCAGCTGGGGAAGCCTTCCCTGCCTCAGAGCTGTGAGAACTGTGTGGTTCCTGGCTCTCTGAATGTCAGGATACCTTCCCAATGGGGATACCTTTCCCATTTCAGAGCTGTGTGGTCCCTGGGCTCCCGACCGCCAGGGCACCTTTTCTCTCAGAACTGTAAACTTTCCACTGGGGATACCTTCCCCACCTAAGAACTGTGTGGTTCGTGGCTTCCTGAATGTCAGAATACCTTTCCATTGGGGACATTGTCACATCTCAGAACTCTGTGCTTCCTGGCTTCTTGAATGTCAGGATACCTTCCTACTGGGGACACCTTCAACCCTCAGAGTTGTATGGCCCCTGGGCTCCTGACTGCCAGGGCACCTTCCTGTCAGAGCTGTGTAGTTCCTGGACTCCCAAAGGCCAGGCTGCTTTTCCTTCTCTGTTCCAGCTGAATAAAATCACTAACACTAAGGACCAGCAGAATAACTGAGTTTGTTCTCTGTTTCATGTAGTTGGCTATGCCGTTGAAGATGCAGGGTCCCCATTAGCTAGCTCAGAATAAGAATCAATGGTCTGGCTAATGCTGACAGTAAAATAGTCAGCCCTGGAACCGGTAAACAGAGATTGATACCAAATATCTGATCCATGCCTCCTTTCTTCCCTTTCTTTGAGGTTTTCTCTGACCAGAGCAAGATTTTCCCTTATTACCCCTGATTGGTTGGCATTGAAACAGCAGGTCTCTCCCAAAGCTATACAGAATCCTCCTTGTTCAAAAGAAGATCTAAGTCTCTACAGTTTTGCAGAACTATTCTGCTAAAGAGTCCACTTGCTTTTATAGTCTGGATATGGGTCTCTAACAGCCCAAATTCCTGGTCTACTTGTTAACTTCAGGCTCTGCCCTCTGCAGCACACACAGTTTGTCCTCCAGGATCTGGTTGTCTCACACCACTGCTGCTGCTGTTGTTCTAGGTGGTCGTCCCATGGTACTGGCATCTCAAAAACAGCTGGGGTCCCTTGCTGCAACTGGGGTGCACTTTCACCAATAGCCTCTCCTGGTCTCTCTTCATGATCCCAAGCCTCAACTTCTCTGCATGACCCCTTCAATCTAGGTCTTCAACTACTACTGAGACTGCACTTTTACCAACGGCCTCTCATAGTGCCAAGCCTCAGTTGCTCTCCAAAGATCACCTTGATGCTTTCAAAACCAGCACCAGCTGGGTGACTCTTACAGTACCAAGTTTGGCTACCAGCATGAGATACAACCTCGGCCAGTTCTGGAAGACAGTTTCTGTGTGCTGACTCTGAGAAAAGACTTGCCAGATTTTAAGATAGAGTCTAGTTTCCTGGAAAAGCAACTGGTCACTTTGTCTATGGGAAAAACAGCTTGTAATCTTGTCTGCCAAAAGAGTTCCCTCTTGGTAGACAGGTTTGGAGGAAGAAAAAAAAATTGTTCAGTTTAACTAAGCAGCTTTTTGGCCCTAAGTGGCAGCTTCCACAGCAGCAGGGTACCTGGGCCAGTGGGAAGAATCTCAGGTTGAAACATTTTGGTGGTTTGGCATTTTTTTTTTTTCTCACCACCACTATGGGGAAACATATGCCCTTCTTCACAGACCTCAAACACAAGATCTTGAGCTTCATGCACACACAAAAAAGCTATCAGGAAACTCAGTTATGAAACAGTAAGCTACCACCAGCAACAGGAGGGAGCTTCGGCTCCATGATCAGGAAAAGCAGTAAGAACCTTGTTTTTTCCTGCTCCCCGCTGAATCCTTTATCTCTAAGGGCCTGCATTCTGTGGCTCTCACCTCAGAGCCATTTTTTCCTCATTTATTAACTTCACAGCCTTTTCTCTTTATAGAGTCTTATTTCCTTTCTTCCCTTCTCTTTCTTCAGGAGCCTTCAATTAATACCTGAATCTGTGTCCTCTGGTAGCTTCTCTGAGTGTACTCTATCAGACTCTTTGAAGTCTGTCAGTAACTATACTATCATGGAAGTGCAGGAAACTGCTTGACAAGGCTTCTTTCTGCTGCACAGTTGCTGATAGGCTTTTTGGTCATGGCGTCTGTTTTGCGTACTGGAAAATTAAAAATACTCTGTAATCCAGCTGTTACTAACTGGGAAAGGAACACACTGTAGAACACAAGGACATGGTGATTCTAGCACTGAAAGTAAATAATAATCTCACTGACCCTCAAGTCCAAGATGTCCCAAGTAAACGTGAGAGTTGTTCTGTGCCTAATATCTCTGACCTGGCGTACACAGAGAATGAGAGAGTTGTGTGACAAAATTATTCCTGGCCAAAAGGCACTGATTCCCCAGCACAGACAGGAGCCAGGATAGGGGAGTTAGTGTGTCCGGAAAGACAAGGGCACAGAGATAATCACCCCAAGACTGTAAAGCAAAATAGTCTGCTCACACTTCAGTAAAAATAAGGTTGCCTGCTTGCTTTTGTAAGCCATGACGCCAGCCTGAAGCTGACCCCCAGCGACCTGATCTGCTTCTGAAAATGAAAAGTAAAACAGTCGATAGCTTACACGAATAATGTGATGTTGTTATGTTGTTAGTCTGCTTCTAAAAACGTAAAGTAACACAACTGATAGCTTACGTGACTAATGTGGTGTTGTTGGAGAAAAAGCCTCCACGTAACGCAGGAACCGGATGATTTTGAAAAAGTTCTGTACAAAATAAAAGCCTGGGTGATCTCGGCCAAGAGTGAGTGAGCCCTAAGCACACTCCCCGGCTGAATCATGAGCCAGCTTTCACTTTATCAGTTGTGCCTTCAGCTCTTCTCTCTCGTCGCCCATTCATTCATCCTTTCCCGGGTCTTTCCCTCCCCTCGATCTTGTTCCTGAGGCTGCACCCCGGCAGAGGTCTGCAGTTTCTTTCTCTTCTTCCTTGTCTCCATGTTGGATGTTAGCTGGCATGGTGTCCTGCCCCACATTGATGCGCCATTTGTAGCAGAGTAGTACGCTGCTGGGGTGGCTCAGCAAGGGGACACGGTGGCATTTCGTATGTGGAAACTCTGCCAGACCTCACCAGAGGGAACCACCGTCCTGGCCAGCGCCACACTCACATTGGAACCTGGAGCATCTGAGCTCAGGTGTTTTATTGATTCAGAACTCCTCAGGTGCAGATCATTAGCAATCAGACAGCCCCGCCCCCACAGGAATCCAGCACTTCAATACAATACACAACAATACAAAATGCCAAGGCCTATGCATCCCCTTTTCTAACAGTGAACAAAAAACTATTATTTTAAACACAACTAAAAATAAAATTCCAGAACAAGAGGAGAGGGAAATGCCTCCTTCTGGAAGATGAGAAACAGTTTCCACAAGTTCCTGAGGGATGCTGACTTTTATCTAACCATCCCAAATCCTCCTATAGTCTCCTTTCTGGATATATGGACTGCCTGAGCTAACAACCCATGTGGTTTAGTCTCTGCCAAAGTATTTACATGTGACCTTGCTATAGTCGCCAAGCCCCCTCCTGCTGCACTCTGCATGGCTCCAGGAATGGACCTAACTGGGGAGATGAGGGGGAAAAGAGGACAGACCCGTAGACACATGCACATAGACGCTGCTCTGATGGGGGTCACCATCTGCAGCCCACAACATCAGATGTCCATTTTGTGTATCTTATAGGCTGGTCTATACAGGTGAGTAAGGAGGTGAGTTTATGGGATAGACAGGGATGCAGGTTTAGATAATTTCGCAGGATGACGCTGAAGGGAGCAGCGTCAGGCTCAGTCTTCCCGGAGGAGGAAGCTGCGTTGATAGTTTCTACATACACTGTCAACATTCACTCAGGCTGAGGAAGCCTTTGCCATTTCTCTGAGCCTCACTGGGGAAGGCTCTGCAGATTCCCATGGGTCTGAGGCATTAGTGTCCTTGACAGAGCAGCGGTTAGAATGCCTCAAGAAGGGTCAGTCCAAGGGGTCACAATGACACTTAGCAGATGGCAAAGAACCCAAGTCAAGAGCTGATAACTGTACAAACATGTAGGAGACGTTCAGAGACAAAGATAAGGAGGGGGAAAGTTACATCAAGGTTAACACGAGTTAATGTAAGGTGAGATATAAAGTTAACAAGAGGTGAAACATGCCCCAGAGTTCTGCAGCAGGATAAGGTCTTAGCTGTTTATTACATCAGACTCCTGCATAAGGAACAAGCACCTGCAAGCTTTGTAAAAGAAGTCAGTTAAATTCAGCACCCAACTGACAATTTAAGAGAAATAGAATCCTACTGAGACGTTTTTATAGGACTGTCCAGCAGAGTTCCAAAGGCACCATGGATATTCTGAACAACTATTCAAAGCTGTGAGTTTGGTGGCCGAGTATCAGGCAGCCTCCTTTCATCAGGGAACATGTAAGGTAGAGTACGGACTCTGGAGTCAGCTTTGCTGAGAGGAAGAACTGAAGGCCAGGGCAAAGGGCATGACCAAGTGAACTGGCATGCAGGTCCCTAACAGTCAGGGGGTAGCTCAGGTACAGGGTTCCCTGTTCACAGCATCCTCATATGTCAGTTCCAGAGACATTAAAGGCAGAGTAATTGCTATTTGCTTCCCTGCTGTTAGACATTTAGGATGTGAATGTAGCCTCTAAGATCCTCCACTGAACAAAAGAATCCATCCATCCCTTGTCATGTGAGACATGAGGAGTAATTCATTTTCCCTGTGGGCACAGAGGAGGTTTTTCTGATTTGACCTACACATCAGAGACAGGGCAGCAGACTTCTGGCAACTCTCACATCCCCGTACTTCTCACCCTGTAACGAGGCTAGTATGGAACAGACTGTGGTGGGATTGTTTCCCATCCACAGTGACTACTCGGGCCTGGGGGCATCTGTGCAGGTGCATTGTGAATTTAACCATTTTACCCAAGCAGTAAAGGGTTCATTACCAGTTTTTTTTTTTTTAATATACCTGACTTTGACTTTGGAATGATTCCAGGTGGCACATGCCTTTAATCCCAGCACTCAGGAGACGGAGGCAGGTGGATATCTGTGAGTTCAAGGCCAGCCTGGTCTACAGAGCGAGTTCCAGGATAGCCAGAGTTACAACAGAGAAACCCTGTCTAGAAAAATCAAAAAAAATTTACAATTTTAATTGAAGCTTTTTTAGATCAAAATACGTTTAAACTATAAACACAGTCCTCAGAGAGACTGGGAACTTGAGAACTTCATTTTCCTGATCCTTCTATAGTGTACTTTTACAAAATATCACAAGTGTTTGTAAGACTTCGGATCTTCAAATAGCTAAAGCTTGATAAAGGTAACAAAGTCAAAGCTACGTTATTCATAAGTCTCTCCATAACCCTTGCTCATGATTTTGTCCTCATATGTTAATTTTCACTCTTAGGATAAAATCATCATTCAAAAACCCATTCTTATTTAAAATATTTGAAAATTCATTCCCCAATTTTTTTGGCTTTTTTTTTGAGACAGGTTTTATCTGTTGTAATGCTGGCTGTCGTGGAACTCACTCTGTAGACCAGGTTGACCTTGAACTCACAGAGATTAGCTTACCTCTGCCTCCCAAGTGTTGGGATTAAAGGCATGTGCCACCATTGGCCCAGTTTTTTTCTTTTAAATAAAAAATAAAACCTTATATTTTATATATGTTTAAACATTTTTCTCAAATCTTCTTACTGTTCATTTCTATTTTTCTAAATAAGAGTTAAATTCAAGTGGTATTTGCAAGTTGTACCAAATTAAGTTTACTTGTGCATAGACATTTAACTATTAACCATTTGTTATAAATTTTAAGCTAACTTTCTTTCTGCTTGGAATTCTTTTTTTTTTTCAAGACAGGATTTCTCTGTGTGACTCTGGCTGTCCTGGAACTCACTCTGTAGACCGGGCTGGTCTCGACCTCACAGAGATCCACTTGCCTCTGTGTCCTGAGTGCTGGGATTAAAGGTGTGTGTCCAGCTTCTTCTTAGAATTTTATAGTCTTTTAAAAACACCAATCCCAATTGATCTAACAGATTCTGAGATAAAGAAAGTGTACTTTTCAGCAAGAGCTTCAAAGATACCCCTGATCTTGAACGGGGGAACTTCTTTTGTAAATAAAAAACAAGATTGGGGGGAGTTGTTCAGAGAGCTAGACATCCGTAATCACATTTAGCTGTGTTAACTTTTACATATAAATTTCTCTTAATTAAAAAATTCAAATATCATGAGACAAGTAATAGTAACCTCCATTGGAAATAGTATACTTCTTAGCTGTTCTCAAGACACAGTGTCTTTTTCCTGGGCTGTTCTATTGTTCGCCTTCTCCTTGTCATGGAGTCAAGTCTGAAGCTTTAGAGGAAACCTCAGGACAAAATGCTTGGGTCTAATGTAGGCAGGCCAAACTCATCTCCTAAGCCAACTTTTCAGTGATGCAAAATAGCATGTGACCATTTTCCAATATTATTCATATCCAAAAGACATTTGAATCTCTTCAAAATGGAACCCAGTGACATACATATCCATAAACACTGTGTGTCTGCACATGGAGGCAGACAACCTGAAAAGCTTAACAAGTTTTTTTTTCTCTTATAAAGACATCAAGTTGCCAATAATATAAGTACCTGTAACCTAGAGGCCATGAAACAGAAAACTATAAAAACTATAAAACTATAAAAATAAATGCAAAACTATCCAGGCTCTGCATTTGGTGGAGCAGAAACAAAGGCAGACCGTAGACAGAAGACTATCCTATCTCAGTTAAGGGAAAGAGGCCTGGAGACCCAGTAGAAACAACAGCATCTGGGCTCTGAATAGCTTCGTTCTCCAGGTTCCCTTCCAAGCTGTAAAGCCACAGGGCTGCTCCCCCTCCCCACAGAAAATGTACCTTAAATAGAAAAAGATTTCTCTGAATCCCACGGTCTCTCTGTGGTGGGGTCCTGGACTCACTGGTTAGCACGGCTGCTGGGGTGTCTAGGGTCTTGGCAGGGTAGAGAACTATAAGGGCCTATTCAATTTCTGTAAACATTGCAGCTACCACTCTGTGGTTCCCTCAACCAACCTCCTTCCTATGCCACAGACTATACTAGCTGGAATTTCAATTTGACCTTGTGGCTCACTTGCCATGGGTGGTGGGAGTCATTTAGGAGAAAGAATATGGGTTATCACTTAAGTCCAGGCCCTTGGCATGGTGTAAGTGGGAGCGGAGTAGCAGGGATGAGAAGTGTAGAGATGAGATGAGCTACACAAGTGGCCCAAACCACTGTCCATTCTGTCTTATGACATGATCTAAATCAATATAAATAGTAAAACGAAAAGTTCCAAATTTGGGCCAGCGGTGGTCAGAAGCCGGTGGCCAGTGCATATTAAGACCAGATTTGGACCAAAAGCCCAACAAGTGTGGCTGGTTTGAAGCCTCTCAAATGGAGCTCTTTTAAATTAGCCTGCAGTCAGGCTAAGGGTATGTGATTTGGACCCCTGGCAGGTACAAAACCAAGGCAAAAACAGGAGTCAAATCCAGCCACCCTAAGATATCCCCTGGTTTTTGGATTGACAAAATGTGTTTAGAAAGTAGGATACATGCTTCCAGAAGCCAAGAGACCATGGAGCCAGTGGAAAGTTCCCAGATATTTTGGCTGAGCACGTCAAGCAGGACAATGGGGAGTTCCCTGAACTCTCAAGTGAGAGATCCTCACAGCCTACGGAAAGCCCCCAGAGCCTTCAACCAAGTGCATCTCAAATGGACCATAAGCCTCTGAGACTTACTGGGGAACCTCCAACTGTATCCCATGGGTGACTTTGTCCCGGTATGTTGGCTATGTTGGATGAATGGTCTGGTGCAATGGAGAGTTGGAGTCCAAGCAAGACAGAAAAGTGAGAAAGAGGTAGAGATAGAGAGTGGAAGAGAAGAAACGGCTGCCTGAGAGAGATGTTTGGCCATGCCAGCTCCACTTGGGGACTCAAGCTGGGAGAGCATGGAAATTCTGTGAACATAATACACATGCAAAAACAATTAGTGAAAAAAGAAGCCAAGAATTTGAAGGAGAGTGGGGAGGGGTATATGGGAAAGTTTGAAAGGAAGAAAGGGAAGGGGAAATGTTTGAATTATAATTTTTAAAAAAATGGGGTGTGTAACTAAATAGAGAATTCTTGTATGAAGAAACACAAATGACTGAGATATGAAAACAACCTCCATGATCATCAGTGTCCATCAACGGATGAATGAATAATGAAAATGTATATATATTTAATAATATTCCAGTGGATATTATTCAACTAGAAAGAAAATGAAATTATGAAATGTGCAGGTAAATGGATGGACTAGAAATAATAATTCTGAGTGAGTTAACCCACACCCAGAAATACTAATACCACATGCTCTCTTCCATATGTGGATGCCGGCCTCGAATAACTAGATATATATGTTTAAATTGGAATACTCATAGAAGTCAGGGAACCAGTAAGGGCCCTGGGAAAGGACTCAGGTGAAAGGGGTTGAGAATGCAGGTGATATGAAGGGGGAAGGGAAAATAATGGAACAGAAGGCCTAAACAAGGCAGGGTACAGGAGGACCAGGTACAAGAGGGAGTATGAGGAGTGGTCACTAACAATACAGTCATTTAAAAAAGGCATACATAAACTACTACTGCAGAAATATCACCAAAATACTGCCGGCTACCATAAGTCATCAAATAAAAAAGCCCAGTGCTAGGTATGGATTAAGTCCTTTTCAAGTTGTTGATTAGTGGGTTTCCATAACCCCCTATGCCAGCTAGTTTTATGTCAACCTGACACAAAGTGGAATCAGTAGAGAAGAGGGAGCCCCCATAAGATCTGGCTGTAGGCAAGCCTGTAGGGCATTTTCATATTAGTGAAACATAGGGGAGGGCCCAGTCAATTGCAGATGAAGCCATTCCTGGGCTGGTGGTCTTGGGTTCTAAAAGAGAGCAGGCTGAGCAAGCCATGGGGAGCACGCCAGTAAGCAGCACTCCTCCATGGCCTCTGCATCAGCTCCAGCCTCCAGTTCCTGCCCTGCTTGAGTTCCTTTCCGGACTTCTTTTGATGATGAACTGCAGTAGGAAGTATAAGCCAAATAAATCCTTGCCTTTCCCAAGTTACTTTGGTCATGGTGTTTCATCACAAAAATAGTAACCTGCGGCACCTCCCAAAACAATATAGGCTATTGTCATTGCTTTTGGTTACCATCAAGAACGTGTTGGACCCTACTTATATTACTAAAAATATAACATACTTGAGTCATTGGGCATTGGAAAATCAAGATGTGCTTACTTGAAAACCTTATCCATACAGGCTAGCTTTCACAGTGCTATAAGGTTCTATGATACTACTGGGAAAGAAAAGTAACCAATGGTCCTACCAAGCCATGAACCCTGTGAGCCACAATAATAACTAACTAGACAAGATATGCCACTGGTACAACAAGGGCATGAATGTTATGGGAGTAAACAACCATTTTCCAGTTGAATTTAAGACACACTCCAAAAGATGGAGCTCAAACTTGGTACCATTAACTGTACCAATAACCTGTCTTAGAGGAGAATCTAATATTATTAGTTTACTAAATAGACATAGTAATAAGCTGCCCCCTAAGTTCTTAGTCTTAGCCATAGATTAGAGCATCTTCCAGTTCTTATCAGAGAAGCTTCCTTTTGCAGTAGATGGAAATTAAAGGAGACACATGGCTGGTCAATGTGTACAGAATAAGAGATTCTAGAGTTCTCAGCTCTAAATAGAAATATCTCTCTCTCTCTCTCTCTCTCTCTCTCTCACACACACACACACACACACACACACACAACACACACTTGCAATGACTAAGAAAACACTTTGAAACTTTGGAAGAGGGGGCAAAAAGGATTGTAAGAGCCAGATGTAGTAGATATCTCAGTGGGGCAGAGCATGCCCAGTGGGACGGGGCTGCTGCATGCTTAAACTCACGGCAGCTGTGACGACATGTTCAAGGTGTGGGAAATAGAAAACAGGCCAAAATCCTTCATGAAAAGAGCTCATAGAGACTCACTCCTAACGGAGGGAGTATGGGAAATTGAGTCATTTTTCTTCACGGATGTGATCCTGCAGAGGCTACATGTGACCTAGCAGGTGATTCTAAACCCATGTCTGTATATACTAAGGGGACCCAGTGGATTTAAAAACAAAGAACTGAAACTACATCCAACCTCTCCAGGCAGCCAGACTTCCCACCTCCTTCTCCTAGGTCTTGCCCAATAAGTCTCTCTAACCTTCTGATTCACACTTTCTCTCCAAGCCACCAGATCTAGCCCAGGTCCCACACCCACTGCCCTGGCCAGGTCTGCTTGCACCACGACCAATTTCTAGACTTCATCCAGTATCCTTCCTAAAAATCCCCATATCCACGGGTCCCTCTCCAGGCCATGTCCAAACTTTCCACCCAACCAGATCTACCCCAAATCCAGGATCAGTCCAGGAAGCACATCCTGCATACCACTTCAGTGTCCTCTGTCCACCTGACTTCATTCCACATAAGTCATTTCCAACCTCTATGTCCAACCCACCTGTGTATCTTCTCTTCTACCCAGCATGCTCTGTCCACATCAGACTCAGAACTAACAAAAGAAGTCCATGTGTCAGCTTCGAAGCTATTGATATACATGGTACTATCCATATAACCACAGAGGTGGGGTATAGAGTGAGGGATCAGGGGAGAGGAAGGACTCTGAAGGAAGGACTCTGAAAGAATACATAGCTATGGAAATGTGGGGAGGGGACTGGAGCAATAGGACTAAATGGGAAGCGGGAGAAAGAGGGGGATAGTGGGGGGAATATCAGGAGCAATAGCTAACACAAGAGTAATTTGAAGGGTCATATGGAAACTTACGACAGTAGAAGCTTCTTCAAATATGTACATATGTGAAAGAAATCTAGATTGAATCACCAAATAACAGGGGCAAAGCACCAACTAGTCCTCTCTTGCCACCAAGTTCATCCTCCAGTGCCAGAAATGGGTTACAGCTAATTGATTTGTTGGCCAAAATTGACCCATATAACCCAACAAATAACTCAAGCTACTGACAAGGTTATTGGTTGTTCTCCCAAACTGATGGGAAGATCCTATTGTTGAAGATAACACCTACATAAGTCATTGAATATGGAGAAGTCAAGCTGGTGCCCAATTAGAATCTTCACCTCTACTGATCAGCATTTATAGATCGGTGGAAACGACCACTATATCCTTTGTTTGTTATGTCAGTCCCTTGATATTTGCTGGGTATCTGCCTTGTGCCTAGGGCAGAAATAAGGACAAGACATTGTCTTACTAACAGAAGCCTATAATCTGCGAGGAGTCAGTAAACAAAATTGGAGGGGAGTCTTTAATTGGATAGGAGAGAGAGAGAGAGGTACAGAAGGAGTCAAGGAGCAGTGATAAATAGCACTTACAATATCTGAAACTATACATTTGATATGTAGTTTAAATGATGCTACACCATGTGGGATGATAATATCCTCCCAAAAGCAAGTGTCTATCCAATGAAACACCAATATCATGCATGGGAAACCCCTTTGAGTTGTAGGTCAGGGGAATGCAAGCATCTCCCAAAACAATACTGGATACTGATGTTGCCCTGGGTTGCCTCCCAGAATTTGATGGTAAGCATCTAATTGCCAAAAACGTCATAATTTCAGACCCAGGATCTGGAGGAATCCAACTCTACCTGTCCCAGAAACCTCCCCTTCAGGACTAAATTTTCACAGAATCAGAAGGTGATATACAGGCAGCTGAGGAAGGAAAGCAATCACTCTCTTTCCTACTGTGATAACTACTAACACGCGAATGAGCAGCATGACAAGATATGCATAAAGATACAACGGTAGCACTTATATCTTGGCAGAAACCAACACCTGCCTAGTAGGACTTAAGGCCCACTCAATAAGAGGGAGTTCATGCCTGGTACTGTAAACCTACCAACGACCGGTGGCTGCACAGGTCACAGACACTGGAGTAGAAGCTGTGGCTGCCTCTTCCCCAAACCAATAGAATCTCTAATCGCATTCTCCATACTTATCCTTATACCCACAGGTAGGTGCATCTCTCACCCCTCATCAAAGAAGCTTCTTTTTGCAGCAGACAGAGACCAATACAGAGAGCCACAACTGGACAAAATGCAGAGAACAACTGACTGTGAGTTGCCCAGCCTTGGTGTGTGTATCTACAGTACAATCTCCATACCTAAGTCTCCAGGAACATCATGGAAGAGGGAGTGGAAAACTTGTGACCCAGAGGACCAAGATGTCTGCTGCAGGATTGTGTCTTCTATATGTGACAGGGAAGCTGTATGACAAAACCTCAAGAACATGCTTACTTAAACAAGACATGGACCATGACAACCCCAGTTGACATATTAACAAGGAAGGTGGAAATCTGAGGAGTGAGAGGCAATTAGCAACTGCTGAGAGGGAGAATCAGTCTTCCCCGTGGACCGACCCCATAACTGGTTATCCAAAACCAGTGGTCAGCTCTAAATGCATATAAATTTCAGAAACACTAATGCCCAACCGGTTTAATACGTATTTATTTCTATATGTGATAATGGTGTTAATAAAGACACAGAGGCCATGAAGTTGAGAGGGAGGGAGGCACAGAAAGGGCTGAAGGGAGGAGGGAAATGACAATAACATATACATATGTGAAATTGAAAATAAATTTTCAAAAAATACATTAATCAATTAGTTATTCAGTTAATGAAATTGGTATTGAAAGGAGAAATAAAACCCATTGAGAGAAACACAAGTCAAGCAGGAGGAGACAGAGAGGTTGACAGACCCCCAGAGTTAGTCCACGACCTTGAAGCAGCCCAGGCCAGAATGGAGGAGTCGGTGGGGCATCAGAGGTGCCTGGATCAGTGGTCCAAAAGGTCAAAAACTCCTGAAGGACCAACTGCTATGTTCCTTCACATAGTTCTCCTGCTGGCCACACCCTCCTAACCACAGGCTCCCAAGCACACACCAGCCCTGTTTCATCGATCCACAGTGGAAGTTACAAGGCTCTGGATTCCAAGAAACTTCTAGCCTCTAGCAACCTGTCTGCTGCTGCAACCCTCCCTGGTGAGAGCCAGAGGAAGCTGCCGACAAGCATTGGTGATCACACTGGACAGGGTAGGAGACAAAGGCAGGCCTTATCTCATCACACAGTACCACAGCGTGCACACAGCAGAACCAGAACATGGCAAGAGTCTTTCCAAAAACTCTCTTTCAGAGATGCTAAAGGGTGGAAGGAAATATTTTTTAACTATTTCCCTTACAAGAAAGACCAATTGTCCTCAAACCTCCAGGCCCCTTTACACACCCAGGTCCCTTACCTACAAGCCAGCCACAACCAATGCTGAGAAGCCTTCGGGAGGAAAAATGGAACCCGAGCACAAATCAGCGTTTACCCAGAACTCCTGGCTCACATGACTGCTCAAGCAGAGGGGGCTGGGAAAAGCCATGACAACATGGAACAGTTGTCAATCATGGTTCAGAGGGCATGTCCTCAGGAAAATGAACAGAGACATCTACCAGATGTGAAAACTTTGGTACTGGTACAGGCTCAGCAGCAGGACAAAAGTCTCCTGAGGGCCACTTTGACATCCTTGTTCCTCAGAGTGTAGATGAGGGGGTTCAAGGTGGGTGCCACAGAGGTGTAGATGATGGACACCACCTTGTCCTTGTTCAGTGAGTAGCTGGACGCAGGGCGGATGTAGGTGTAGATGACCGTGGAGTAGTACATGGTAACCACGATGAGGTGTGCCGAGCAAGTGGAAAAGGCACGCCGCTTGCCCTCGGCAGAGCGAATCCTCAGGATGCTGGCCACAATACAGCCATAGGATAGCATGGTCACCGAGAAGTTCCCCACAGCCAGGAACACATCTGCAGCAAAGGCCATGACCTCGTTCAGGTGAGTTGGGGCACAGGAGAGTTTCAACAGTGGGGGGATCTCACAGAAGAAGTGCTCTATTACATTGGAGCTGCAGAATGGGAGACGCAGCATCAAGCTTGTGTTCACACTGGTGTTAGTCAGGCTGATGGCCCAGACAAGGCCAGCCAAGAATGCACACACCCTGGGGCCCATCCAGGTACTGTAGTGCAGGGGGCAGCAGATGGCCACAAAGCGATCATAGGCCATAGCTGAGAACAGCAGCAGCTCTGCCCCTAGAGACCACGTGAAGAAGAAGAGCTGGACCATGCAGCCCCCATAGGAGATGGTCCTCCTGCCCACCATGCTGTCCAGCAGCTTGGGTAGGATGGTGGAGGTGCAGAGGAGGTCCACCATGGCCAAGTTGACCAGAAAGAAGTACATGGGGGTGTGTAGGGCTGGGCTGGCACTGATTGTCACCATAATGAGCAGGTTTCCTGAGATGGCAGCCATGTAGAGGCAGAGGAAGCTGAGGAGAAGTGGTACCTGAAGGTGAAGCATTTCTGAGAATCCCAGGATGAGGAACTCAGTGACCAGTGTCCCGTTCATCACAGAGCCGGGGAACACTCAGGACCCAGGGGCAGTGGGTTTCCTGTGGCAGCTTTGATAGCGTCTAAAGAGGAAGGACAGTTCTAGTCTGTGCTGAAGACCCACCCCAATGTGATGGGACCAACCTGGAGTCTAAACCTCAGACTCCATGGGGTAAGGACAGAGCTCTGCACCACCCCATGCTGTGGGGATCATTCTAGGTGTAGGAGTCCTAGGAGACTGATGTGTCCACTCATGCAGCTTGGAGAGCCAGGGACCTTCTCCATTGGGAGGGTTCTTTTGCCAGACTTCAGGGAGCATGGAGCATGAGCAGGAAAACTCCAGGGGGTGTAAGTCTGTCTGTCCTGGTAACATGGGACAGTTGTGGTTACCTTCTATTGATCGGCCCAGAGAGTGGGTGGGAACAGGGAAGGGATGAGGAAAATGACAAATGCCCCTCACCTGGCCATGTGAAACAGCATCAACCAAGGTCTTCACCAGTGGCAGGTGCACCCACCTGTACAAACTAGTCCTTCATGTGTGTGTCCCTAGAATTGGGGAGCAAAGGCTTTAAGTAGGACACCATGCAGGACTGAGCCTGTCTCACCCCAATACCCATGCAGCCACAAACTTGCCTCAGAATGGAAACTCTGCAACTGAGTTCAGAAAATCCTTGAACAGTGTGTGCTTGGATGCCTAAGTACCCACTGCCAAGTGATGAGTAAGAGCAGAGTCTGCGACCTCTCACATAAACTATTGCTTAAACTGGGGAGTCCTGCAGCTCGTAGTCTACATTAGCAAGCAGTTCACTAGATTATATTCATTTTAAAGGTTAGGGTTATTTTCTTGTACCTGTGTACAGGCAGCATCGTAACAAACAATTTCCCTGGTTTGGGCTCAGACATTAAAATCTCCTACCTGCCTCAGGCAATGTCTGGGAGGTGGATGACCTTATCTGAATATCACAAGGCCGTGTCCCTGTAGGGATGGCCAGAAGGTAGCAGACCACATAACCCATGGAGTGTGCTCCCTGGAACAGGTGATGCTGTGTATTTCAACGTGATGTCTGTGAAGGGTGTACATGGGAGAAAAGAATCGGTGGAGATAGAGAGATAGAGAGATAGGAAGACAGGGACAGAAGCGTGGGCACGGAAAGAAAGTGGGGCAAAGACAAGGAAAGACAGAAGTAGACACACACACACTCACACACACACACACACACACTCACACACACACACATACACACACACACACACAACGGGAGAGACAAGGGTGGACCTAGAGACACACACAGAGATGGAGAAAGACAGAGAGGTACCAAGACAGCAAGAAAAAAATAGAAAAGGGAGACAGAGTCAGAGAAACAAAAAGATTTCAGAAAGAAAGGGATGCGGAGACAGAGGCGAGGGAGACACAGGCAGGCTCTGAGAGGAGACGATGCAATAATTTATCCAAACTGCTCATTTTTTTCAGATGCTTACAGAACTTTCACAAAAATGGTACCTTAAGTGGTCTTATGAACCTTGGTCACACAGTAAAATGCAATAACTCACCTCTATTACCAAAACATGGTCATTACTATTAAAACCCACGTACAATCAATACAAAACTCACGTGGCAGGCCCATGGCAAGAATCTTCCCAGGTTTCCTTTCCAGAAACTTGCTACTCAGTACTACACACACACACACACACACACACACACACACACACACATATACACTCATACATTTAGTCATTAATTTCAAGTAGAACCAAGTTAAATTAAAAACATTTGAAGAGCAAATGGTGACATCAGAGAGGACATTAGGATGCTTGTGTGAAGACCAGGAGCCATGCATCCTCTATTATAGAAAAGGCAAGTGCTCACAGGAAGAAAGCAGGCTCTGAGGGGCCAATTAGGCAGTGCCATACTGGCTTCCAGGGCAGGACTGGCTGGGGAGGTGACCAAGTCTCTTCTCAGAGAGCACAAAACACACTTGGTAGGACTGGTGACCCAAGGGCTGGTTTTCTGCCCTGCCATCCAGGGACCTGCTGTGTGCTAATATCACCATGGCAGCAGAGGATACAGGGGACACTTAGGTAGACCAAAGGGTGAGATGTTTGTGCTTTGAACCAATTAACGCCTCAAACTACAGTTTCTACCAACTCGACAAGTCCCTTGTTCCTAATCAAATCTCTTGAGAAGGCAAGACCAGGGCACTTCGCCCAGACCCTCAGCTGGCCCCGGACAGATAGGACTGGTCACCACACAGTTTCATCTCCTCTAAGTGCATCCTGTTCTCAGGCTGGCAGAGCTGTCAGCAGCCTGCTCTTTCATGTTCACTTTTCCCAGTGAACCAGAACAGACTTCACCTAAGCACTATGACATCTCATCCCATAACTGAAGTCATCACAGCCTTGCCAAACGGTGCCAGACTAGTGCTGGTCTGGGTCCAGGAGGCTGCCCTGTCCCCAGAAAGGTCATGTGACTGCTGTGTGTCTTCAGGGACCCAAACCATTTTATGTTGCAACATGGCTAGCTGGTTCTTCTAGGATCATGGCAAATTATTGGCCTTGTCTGACTCCTGGGCTCTGGCGGGATACCATTTCGGGTAGGATCTGGACCTTGACATAAGCTCACCTTACTTCAGTAAGGGGTTCGTGTCCTACTTGTCCACTTCTGGATTCAGAGGCACAATGGCATCTCACTGAGATTAAAGGAATAAGGACTGGTGTATTAGTCCATCATCTTCCTCCTGCCCTTCCCTGCCCCTGCCTACTCCACGTTCTCCACACTACCTACAGTTACTCACATGCAGACATTGAATCCTGTGGTGCAGCCGACAATATCGTCAATTGTAATTTGTTGGTCAGAGCCGGGAAACAGGCCCCAAAGCGACCTCAGGAAACAGTGCTGGGTTTGTCTCACTAGAGCCCTCCCTACTCTGTATAACTCTAAATAACATGTCGCATGGCCACACAGTGTGGGAGAGGCTGCACTGGTGGGGCAAAAGCGTTTTCATTCCTTCTAAGCACTCAGCTTCCTCCTGTATCTGTGATCAAGGTCAGGACTTCAACTCCCAATACTGTGACATGGTATGTAGACAAGGGTGCAACATCAGGAGCTAATCACTTCACAAAAGCCCATCAGATGACAAGACCCCAGTGAATAAGCCCGTGGGAACTTTCTGTAATCAAACCATAGCCTTTTCTTCTTATCGGGCAACCTCTGTCCTTCCCAGTTAGGCCCCGGTTCTTCGTGGCATGGCTGTGTTAAATAGAGAGCAGATGTCAATGGAGTGTTCAGAGTCAGCCGTAATCCATGGGAGAAGATGAGTCAGAAATCAGCCTGCCCTCTTCTCAGCTCTCCCTGCCCATGATGCACCTCCACCACCCAGGAAAGTGCCTGGGAGTTGGTTTCAAAGCCACAGTGCAAACAAACAAGGCCTTCTGTAGCAAAGACAGAATCTACCTCTAGGTGGAGTCAAGCCCTTTGTCTTCTCCCTTGAGAGTTAATCTGGGGGGGCAGGTCAAGCTCCTGGTTCTGGGGTTGGAGGATGTCACCCTTAGCAAGGTGGGTTCACCTTAGGAGAGCATACTTTTCCTTCCTAGAGTTTTCTGCCCCAAGGACAGTCCGTGCAGCCTGCTGCGAGGCCTGGCTGCGTCTTCCTGGCTTTTCAATTTCTGACTCTGAGGGACAGACTATGCCTTTTTTCTTCTATTTCTCTCAGGTGCTGGACAGCACCTAAGGATGCCTTTGAACTCTCTAGCACTTTTAGGCTCTCCCCTCCCCCTCTCAAGCTCTGCTCCCCAGTCCTGGCTGTCTGCCTCCATGTGACAGGCCTTCCCAGGCTGATTTTCCTACATTCCCCCTTCATTTCCCGTTCTTGTCCTCTAAGGCAGTTACAAGATGGATAGCTTGCTTCCTCCAGATGTTTTTGTATTTTGTTTTTTTGTTTTAAATTTCCCAACACTTTAGGCCTTCTTATTCTTTTTCTAAAGAAATCCCCCAGGTATGTGGCTGATCTCCATGATTATTTGGTTGGTTGATTGGTCGTTTTATTTCAAACAGAGTGCTTTTGCCCACTTTCTGTTCCTCATCTTTCCCCTTGGGCAGCTGCAAGATTTACAGCTTGCCTAAAACCGAGTTTTTTTCCTTCACGTTCTAATAAGTCGCCCTGAACTTCTACGTGTATTAGTTAAGTTAATGTACTAATAAGACTAGGAACCCAAGAAGGGACCCCAACTTCCCTGATATTATGTGATGGCTCCACCAAGATGCCCCACAAATTTCAATATCATTATTTTCTACCTTTTGATTATTTAATCAGTGGAGAAAAATGAACTCATCCCTGTACCCCCAGAAGGCATCAATAACAACACCCAAACCTCAAAATATGCTCTGTACGCACATTTGATTTATGCTTCTTGAATACCATTGCCCATCTGACCCGATGAGACGGTAGACGACATCACTGAGCCACTGAATTGCATCACAGCTGCTGTAGTGGAAGATGCCTTGTAAGAGAAAGCAAGCATGGCCTCCTGTCGTATAGCCTGACACATCCTTTGCCACCCGGAAGCACAGTGGCTTTGAAGACTCATAGGAGAGCTTGATCCACAGCAACGGCAATGAAATGAGCAGAACAATAGAGAGGGAGCTAGACCTGTGGTGATGGTCATGGCGTTGTTCACATTCTCCACTGAAGGAGACAGGTCACAAAGTGCTCTCCTGAGAATCCAATCACTACTCTTTCCTGTCCATCTTACAAAATCTTAGACATGCTAAAGTATACAGACACCAAAATTGTCCAGGAATGGGACTTCTGATTAATGCAGCTGCCCCTGAAATCATTTGTTCACCAAGCCTGACTTGACAGAATCTTCCTTTGATCTGTCAGCCCCTGAGTCTTTGGAGTCAGCAGATGCTTCTTTAACGGTCTCTCCGGGAGAGTCACACCCCATCTGTAGCACATATGCAGTCCAGTCTGCCATCCTACTGCCTTGAATGCACTCACACTGTCTGCTTTGAGATGTCAAAGGCCATCAGAGCTGGTTAGTTCTCACGTGGTTACTACTCACTGTACAGAGAGAGCAACAGCAACTCCATAGTCAAATATCTGCTTGTCTTAAGAGTATAACGTGACATAGACAGAAGAACAAAGATAATGTAAGGTTTCTTTTAGGACAGAAGCTAACAAGGAAAAGAGCAACAACTTTTGAGTACTGAAAGAAAATAATCATCCAGATTCTATACACAGCAAAATTACCTTAAAAAATGAAGATGAAATACCCACATTAAATGCAAATTGTCTAAATTAACCATTACATATATTTTCAGGTTGCAGGATAAAGCATAGCCAGACTGTATGTTGCCGGCAAAAAATGTATGCTTTAAATATCAAGGTACAATTATGCTGAAAATAAAATAAAGAAAAAAAACCCACCACACTGACAGTCAAATGAAAGCTGGAGAGACTGTTTTAATATCAGATAACATTAATCTCAGAACAAAAGTTAGCACCATGGATAAAGAAACTTGTTTCTTGATAACAAAGGGCTAAAATAGAACTAGAAATAGCTAATATGACAAAAAACCTGATACAATACAAGAAAGAGTAAGTCAGTCCATTAGAGTGGGATATTTCATCCTCTCGGTGATAAACAGAGCAAGACGGACATCAGCAGGGACAGACAGCCTCAAGGACAGTGAGACCTCAGTGCAGGAGCCCCCAGCCAACTGCGGCAGGGTATAGGGTCTTTTGAGGGCTTTCGGGACTTTTACCCCATGGTTGGCTATAACAAGCTCAACAAGTTTTGGAGGATTTAAGTGATAGAAAGCATGCTGCAGGACTCAAGTTGACAACGGAGTCAGCTGGAAAATACCGAAATATTTAGAAATTAGGTAATGCCTTCCTAAGTAACACATTAAATAAGAAATCAAAAGGGGTGTTAAAGAAAATGAAGGCAGAGCAGATGTGTGGAGTGGTAGTTAAGGGATAGTTTGTAGAGCTGTCCCTCTGCAGTAAAGAAAAACAGAGTGCAGACCATCCCTGAAGCCAGGGCATGCCAAGAGTGATGGAGAGCCTCTCGGGACTGTGCAGGAATTGGAAATGATTAGGCTTCAAATTCTGAGCCCATTTCCATCAGTGGATGTAGATGGTGATACAAAGCAATTAGAAATCCCATTCCCTGTTGCAAACCAGGGTGAAAACATCCTTTGAGAACTCAGCAGGCACACATCCTGAAAACCACACAATGCCCCACAGGCACTTACCACAGAGAAAGAAAACCATGGAAGAGGAATTGTTAGCAGTTATATATGGGAGCTGCAAAATAAAACGTGTTGTAGTCATAGAATCTAGCGCTCACCAACAATAGAAAGGAACAAAGAACTGGTTACACATGAGAACATAAATTTTTAAAATACCAGTGTGGGGCTGGAGAGATGGTTGGGCAGTTAAGAGCACTTACTGCTCTTGGAGAGGACCTGGGTTCTATCCTGCACCCACATGGTGGCTTACAAACATCTATAACTCCATTGCATGGGATCTGACATCCTTTTCTGACCAAGGGAACAGGCATGCACATGGAACCCATTCATATGCACAGATAAAACATTCATGCACACAAAGAAAAACTAATTAATCAAAAACAAACACTGTGCTATGAAAAGGGAACGCTACAGAAATGTGTGCTGTGTGGTTCCATTTATACAAAGATCTGTAACACACAAAACTTGCCTATGGCTGTAAAACCAGAACAGTGAAGACCTCCAGCAAGGGCCGTGATGACCTCAGGCCCCAGTCTGAGCAGCCCGAGAGAACCGTCCTAGCTTGAAGGCTACCACCTCCACTCACCAGTCTCCAACAGAGGTGCGTTACACACAAGTGTTTGTCAAAATACAGTAAATGACACTCTAACTCATGCACTTCACTGTCTGAAAACTTTACCTTAAGAACCCAAAACTGAAGAGCTCATAAACTAATGATGACCTCTAATATACACGTGGAAGTATTTAAGGAGGAGCGAGTTGATGTTTGCAGCTCGCTTTGAAATGAGTAAAGGAGATGGACACGTGGATAAATAAGGTTGGAAACAAATATAGAGCCTCAACTCGACATAGGCAGTGGTGACAAATACAGGGATGTCCACGGCTAAACCCTGTCCAGTTCACTATGCCTGAACTCTTCCAATAATGCACCGTGGACACTAAAGCCCTGGATACAGAGGAGAAAACACATCTCAAGCACAAATGTATAGGGCCACTGAGATGGCTCAACAGATAAACACATTTGCTGCTAAGCCTGACAACCTGAGTTCAAGCCTGAGAACCCACTTGATAGAATGAGAGTTGGTTCCTGCAACCTGTCCTCTGACCTCCACACAAGTGCCAGGGCATGTACATGGATACACGCACACACACACACACACACACACACACACACACACACACACACACACTAGTGTAAGATAGACTGAGTAGAGGGTATTGGGTCATCCATGGAGGCAGCCCAGAATGGAACAGATCCTCAAAGTGGGAGAATAATCAGACATGATAGACATTTGGTTAAATTCAATAGCCTGACAAGAGTCTTTGAACAAGCAGTTAGCAAAACAAAAAAAAAAAAAATCAAAGTTTTCAAAAACCTGATACACAAATAGATTCATTGGAGAGGCACAAAGACAGCTGTACATTTCAATGTTGCTACCAACAGCAGGAAACTATATAGGGTGTATCACATCCTACAGGAAGTTTCCTGGAGGAGAGAAGAGAATCCAGGAGGAATCCAGCATTCTGAGTCCAAGGGTAGTATGAACTCCTAGTCACACTGTAGAAACTTCTGTCCACAATAAGAAAAGGCTGGCATCCCCTGCTGTAATGGCAAAGCTTCCTGGCAGAAGAAAAATAGGTCAACCGACACCTTCCTGGGCATCACACGTATGGGAGGCAGGTTGCTTGTTCTCTCTCCTTTCAGTGGTGTGGAAACTAAGGTACCACCAGACACAGTTCACAAGTCCAATACCAAGAGGAGCTAGATCAATATGGGCGTCTGGGTGATTATCTCCAATGCAGAGTACCAAAAAATTAATTAGTAAACTAATTAATTAAAACCTGTATCCGAGACACTGCACCAGACTGTAGACATGCAGCTGACCCCAAACCTGGGGGCCCATGCTAACAAAACTAAACAGCCATGGCTCCTCCAAGGGACTCACATTATTTGCCACATAAATTACCCTTCTGTTCCTTGCCACAGCATCAGATTCTCAGTCATATGTTCCAAGTAGTTCATCAACATCTGGATCAAGACACATCAGTGATATCAGCCTCCTCAACAGACACAGGGAAACACCTTCCTGAGGGCCACTTTGACATCCTTATTCCTCAGAGAGTAAATGAGGGGGTTCAGGGTAGGGCTGACTGCTGTGTATAATAAAGCAACAACCTTGCCATTCTCCAAGGAGGATCCGGAGCCAGGCTGCACATAGGTGGAGATGACGGTGGAGTAATACAGGGTGACCACCACTAGGTGGGCGGAGCAGGTGGAGAAGGCGCGCCTCTTTCCCTCTGAGGAGCGAATGCGCAGGATGCTGGCAATGATAAAGCTGTAGGATACCATGGTCATCATGAAGTTGACCACACCAAAATAAACATCTGCGATGACAATCATGATGTTGTTGAGGGTGGTTGGGCTGCAAGACAGCAGCAGCAGTGTTGGGACTTCACATAAAAAGTGATGAATGTGATTGGGGCCACAGAAATTGAGCTGTGCCATCAGGCCCGTATGCACAGATGTGCTCACTGCACCAATCACCCACACACAGCCTGCGAGCAGGACACAGACCTGCCGACTCATCAGCATGCTATAGTGCAGTGGCCGGCAGATGGCCACATAGCGGTCATAGGCCATGGCAGTGAGCAGCAGTAGCTCAGCCCCCAGAAACCAGGTCAGAAAGAAGAGCTGGGTCATGCATCCATTGTAAGAGATGTGGCTGCCCCTCCCTACAAGACCCTCCAGCAGCTTGGGGAGAACAGTGGATGTGCAGGCGATGTCCAACAGGGCCAGGTTTGCAAGGAAAAAGTACATGGGTGTGTGAAGAGTTGGGTTCATGCCGATGGCCATGATGATGAGGGTGTTTCCTGCAAGAGCCAGGAGGAAAAGAAGAAACAAAAAGGCCAAGAAGAGAGGCTGCAGCCGAGGATCCCCAGAGAATCCCTGCAGGACAAACTCTACCACAGTTGTGTAGTTGCTCATTGCCATTTGAGAGTGAGCCCCTGAGAATTACCGTAACACAGCTGGGTAGGTTCAAGGAGACACAGGGTGAAGGGCAGGCATCTTCTCACAAAGGATCCAGCCAGCTGTGACTAGGCATGCTTGTCATAGGCACTGTTGCTGTAGATAGCACATAATTAAATGATGACATCATCTCTCAACACAGTGCTGAGTCTGAGCATGAACTCTCCCAATAGTCTCAGAACAGAAGGAATCCTGTCTGTGGTGGGCTCATCCCTCTGTAGCATCTGTTTGCATTGACATTGATCAAGCCCGATGATATCCTGATACCTGGAGCTCCTATAAACGTGTATGCCAGCCTGCTAAGGCATACCAAAAGCCAATCTGATCCTCAGTACAGGTCTAGGTCTTTTAGACCTAGAGAGGACCAGTCGTATCAGTGAGTTGGTCTGGCTTCTCAGAGGCAGACTGCAAAACTGTACTTCGTGGAGGTGTGCTCGTGGTCTGCAGGCGTCGGAGCATGGTCCAGTCATGGCATGGCATGCAGTTGGCACAGATGGCCCTGGCTCATGAGGAATGAACTGTACATCTCTTCTGGGAATACCACAACTGTCTATTTCTCTCTGGCCACCCTAAGCCACTCCATGTAGATGATAACACCAGTGACATAGACAGGCATCACCTCTTTCCTGGGCCTGACAGAGGCTTGAAGGTGCCAGGCTGTGCCAGGGCTGGAAACACAGCATGAGGGGCATGGACCCAGCTTCAACCCAGGCCCCAAATTCCTAGGCTACCATCCCTGTCTGTCCCCGCTGCACCTCACACACCTACCCATCTCTAATCGCCCAGGCCTCTTCAAGCACATGGGCCTCTCAGACCAAGAAGCAGGTGGGCTGAGCAGCATGTGGTTAAAAAATAAAAAAGCTCTGCTCCCTTTCCATGGGAGTCAGGGGTCCCAGACCATCCTGGAGATTCATGAGTAGGCTGTTGGCTACATGAAAACAAACAATTCTCATCAGGATATGTCCTGAGAGGGAAGCCTATCTTCTTCCTTGTGAATGTACACATCAAGACCTTTCCTCTACAGGGTGAGCTTAAGACCAGGGCCTGAGCTTCTGATAATTCTCTATCTCCTTCAACTGAAATATCAAACTTCCTATACAGCAGTTCTCATCCTGTGGGTCATGGCCCCTTGTGTATAGGGTGGGGTGGGGAGTGACAAATGACCCTTTCACAGGGGTCATCTAAGAACATGTGAATATTATGATACATTTACATTATAATTCAAAGCAATAGCAAAATTGCAGTTATGAAGTGGCAATGACAATAATTTTATGTTTTGGGTCACCAAGACATGAGGAACTGCATTAAAGGGTCTCAGCATTAGGAAGGTTGGGAACTCCTGCTATGGCTTCTAGGGCCCATATTTGTCCCTACAAAAGCAGTAGTTGCTATGTGAGCATTCCTGAAAATGCCTGATGGTCTGGGAGGCACACAGGGCTTCTCCACAGAGCCCCCAAACCTCCTCTATCTGCATCTCAGCCCCAGTACCTGTCTGTGAAACTCTTTGAGCCAGGGGTGTCTCTGAGCTCTGCACCAGATTCACAGGAAACCACCATGCCTCTCTCAGAGATCCAGATCTGCCTCAGAGCCAAGCCAATCATGCCACAGGGCCCAATTTCCGTTTGCACTCATCAACAACCCAGATAGATCACAAAGTGGACTTATGGAGGACAAGCATTTAACATTTCAAACTGAAACTGTGAAGCAAAGTGATTCTGGTAACAGTTGTTTTTTTGTTTCTGTTTTTGTTTTTTTGTTTTGTTTTGCTTTTTTCCTTCTTTTTCTTATACTAACAGAGGTCAGAAAAAAACAAATCTCTTTTGAAAATCAACCCTCCCCCCCAAGAAAAGAAAAAAGTAAAAGGGGTAAGTAGGTGTTCAAAAGGAAGAAGAGAATGAAGAGCAACTCACAAGGAAGGAGAAGCTGTCCACTGACTGCCCATCTAAGACCAAGGTGTCTACACGGGCGTGAGGAACATGCAGTGTGGCCACAGGTTAGAGGTCTGTGTCTCTTTTGTTTGCTGTTGACCTTAATGTGCGGACTGCCCCAAGGGAGGGACACTGAGATTGCAAGGGAGTGGCCCTCAGAGAGCAATTAACAACTTAGAGGTAAACAGGAGTCCTTGAGGGCAATAGTCCCCAAGCTGAGACAACAAGACCGTAAGGCATAGAGAAAGTAGGTGCCTGAGGCCAGAGGCGCAGCTCATGAACACTGACCCCCATGGTGATTTCTACCCTGAGGATGTCCTCAGACAGCTTGTCTGAGAGTCATGTACACTTGATCCCTGGAGGAAGGTGTATCTCATGTTAACTAACCATTCCTCAGGGTAGTCTATGGGTTTACTGCACCTCGCTGTGTCACCTTGGTGTGACACGGTCCTGTCAATAAACCAACATTGATTGGCCCATCATTGCAGGAGGGAGAGAGCATGGACCACTCTCATGGCATTGCATGGGGAGTGCAGTCACTGAGGCACATCACTGTTGAGGTGGGCCCTGATGGGATGCATCTTTTTGTTGTAGTTTTAAAATCTTCCTATGATGACAGAGGTTGTGACGTCTTTGGAGCTGAAGGTCAGTACCAGCAAGCAGAACTTCAGTTCCCACCATGTTCTGTGGCACTGGGCACAGATGACAAGGCCCATGAGCTCTCGGCAGCAGATTGGCTTCCCTGCATAGACAGAAGGCCCGCTGCAGGCTGGAGGGTCATTTCTTGCAGTCACAGAACAGTACAGAAAGTAACCCATCCATAATCACTCACTACAGAAAACCAAAGGAGCTAAAATGATCCAAATTTCACAAGCCAAATGACCACTGGCCACATTAAGTTCAAATCCTCCAAAGTTCATGGACTTTTTCAGGAGACACGTTCTCAGTCTCTCACAAAAGCATCGCCTGTGTGATGTAACAGCAGCTTCAGCACAACTTGATTTGAACAATTCCTCAAGTGCATTCAGATGTGATATGAGCTTCAGCTACATCTTTCTTGTCAAGTTTTCCTCACGGGACAACACTATGCAGTAACACTAATCAGTAACCAAAGGCTCCTGCAACACTGCTTTAAGGATATCTCATGGTCCAGAATAAGTGACCCTGTTTGTAACATACAAGCCTCAAACTGGAGCTAATCAGTTAATGAAAAACTAATGCTCCTCTGCCCCTCACTGTGCTGGGGCAGCACGCACTCACAGAGCAGAGCACTCAGACAGCCAAGCAATGAGGTGTGGCAGAGTGGACATAGACCTCGAAACTGCCCGTGGGGTTGGTGTGGACTCTGTGGTCTGCCTGTGGGAAAACGCGTGGTGGTTGGGCTGATGTAATGTCACACTCAGTGGAGGTAATTAACAGCCAAAAGGAAAACAGTAGGCCCTGTAGGGCCCAAAACTTGAGTGTGGTGGACAGCCTTGCGTCTGGCCTGTGCTCTACTCCTTGAAGCAGACCTACCCATTCCATTCCAGGGATGACAGCAAGAATACAGGAAGCCATTTCTGAGTACATGCAAGGGACTCCTGCAGAGCACCCAGCAACATGTCCTTGTCTATAATACACCCAGTACATCAAAAAGATTACCTTTACATACACTGTGTGTGTAGGAGCCCCTGATGTCATTGCTCTGGTTCATTTGAATATGAACATCCATCACGGGGCAGGCAGGTCTGTCTGGGGTACATCTAAGGAGAAGTGTACTTGGAATGCCTTGGTAGCTGCCTTCTCACATTAATTAAATGAAAACTTATCTGAAGATCTCCTTGTTCAGTAGAATAGGATCAGGCTTTGGCTTTCTATTTGCTTCTGGTTGTGCTTGTTGATGTCCCGGAGCTGCCTACGGGCTGGTGCACATGGGATATTCAATGCCAGGTTTCAGTCACTGGGAACCACATGTTTCCTTTGTAATTGGTCCTTTCCCACTGAAAAAATTGACATAAACAACCCCTGAGACCCCATTTAATTATGATCTCTGAAGAGAAGTGTAGCAATAGTTTAACACATGTAAATGAATGAATGAATGAATGAATGAATGAATGAATGAATAGCATGTTCTAGGCTCACTTGACAGTCCCAGAGTGGGAAGCATGTGATCTGGACCACTGTCCTTCATGAAAACTAGAAGTGCAACCCCACATCCATACAAGCCTGTCTCCAGAGCCCATCCTATTTTTCAGCTTTACTGGAATTTTCAGAGCTTGGCATCCTATGCAGGGACAGCTCCTGTGTGCCCCTCCAATACCCTGCCTACCTGTCTCACTTGCATTGGGCTTCCAGGCTGGCCCACATGGACAAAGGCCTGCACTCCCATCCACAAGACCCTCTCCAGAGAATCCCTTGTTTCTCCCTGTGTATCTAGCCAGCCTCCGCTCAGCCCCGGATGCTCTCTGTGATTCTACTTGTGGACTTGTTTTTGTGTTTATCTTGGTTTTTCAAGACAGAGCCTCACTATGTAGCTCAGGTTGGCCTGGCTCTTCTCACCAGGCTCCTTACCCTAAACTTCTGCAACTCATGAGCCTCCTTCCCCCAGCTTCTCACTTATCCTTATAATCCTGCTATTTTGGCTCTGTGCTCCCTTTTGTCTCCTCTCTTAGTCCTCTCTATTACACCTTTTCCTGGCCCTCTTCTCTCTTCATCTTCATCTCTCATTCTCTCTCTCCTCTCATGGCCCCATTCCCTCTGCTGGCCATGTTGAGTCCACTATGATTTCTCTCTGCTTTGAACTCTTCCAGATGCCTCTGGATGGACTCTCCCTCCTAATCACACTAAAAACCTGTTTAACCGTACCTTAGAGTGGTCATGTCCTCAGTTTATAATCTGGTGCTGAAGCCCTCAGTTTATGTAACTATGAGTCACTCAGGCATGGGACTGATTACAGAAAATCCAACATATATTATACACACACATACATACACACACACACACACACACACACACACACACACATTTGATCATACTCAAATACATACAGTTCATACACAGGCACATAAATCTCACACACATATAATTTCAGCCTCTTAAACAACAATTAAGAACTCATACAATTCACCTCACTTGTCAGATCAGGAAAACGGGTTTAAGGGCACTAACCCTTAAACCACCTGGTTCATCTCACAGTTGAGGCCCAGGACTCAGTCCTGCTCCAGCTGCCCAGCAGCATCACAGCCAACACCAGCGTGGCCAAGCCACTCAGAAGCTATCTGAGAACGTAAGCCCAGATGAGTCAAAAAGGAGACTAGCCATCTTTCAAATGGAACTCAGCAGAGTCCATCATCCATCAGAACCCCATCAGGGCCACCTTCCACCAGGACCAGGAAGCCCATTGTCCAGGAAACACCAGGAGGTTAGACTCTCCCCCATGATGCTACATGAGTCAACTACAGCAGGCGCCATAAGAATCCGTCGTTCGCCATAATTTCAAGAGGTCCTGCACTTGTTAGGCTGTGCATGCTGACTGACACATGTGTGGCCTGTTCCAGGCAGCCTGGAGAAGATACCAGGGAACACACATCCCAGGGAAGGTGTGGCCATGGAGCAGCCACCTGAATGTAGGCGTGCACAGAATGTTTCATTCATTGGGGAAGGTAGGACATAGTGGTCAGAAGGGCAGGCTATAGGTGGAGGAGGTTATGAAACACTTATCTTGGGTTGTTTTCTGTAGTCCGAATGTAATAGACTTTCCTATACTCTCTGAAGCATCATGTCTGCCTGTGTGCTGCCATATCTACCACCATGATGATGACTGGCTAAACCTCTGAACTGTACACAGTCCCAATTAAATTCTTTCTTTTGTAAGAGTTACCACGATCATGGTACTCTTCACAGCAATAGAACACTGACCAAGACATTGTCATGAGAATATGGGCACAAGGCCTTGGTCCCAGCATCAGTATTCCAGGATATGCTGGAGCAAGCCATACCTGCAGTGACAGGAAGATTCCCATCTATGCTTCATCAGGAGGACAGCTGTCTCTTAAGGGAACTGTGATAAGATGGAGAGGAGGGGAACAAGAAAGCCTGCTCACATGGGGCGAGTCCAAGGTAAGGAAGTGACTGAGGCTCAGAACAGAACAAGTTTTGTGGTTGCCCGTGATAACAGTTCTAAGAATGACTGACAACTATAAGCTTGGAAAAGTTTAATGACATCTGTTTGGTAAATGAGGACAAGGAAGACTAGTCTCTGAGGATTATACCACACTTCGGACAGGATGATGACCTCAAGGCCAGAGCAAGGTCACCTGGTGCTGGGATGGGGCCATCGCAGTCTTCCACTCCAGCTTCCTCAACAGCATCAGCATTCAGGTAACAAATAGCCCCGTCTATATTTAAAGAGAGAGACACCATTTGGTCCTCAGGGGTTCTAAGTACCAGGCACCTTCAGCTCCTGATTCTCCGCTGCAGAGCCCAGCCACAGCAGGGTGGACCAAGACGGGACAAAATGGATTGTATGACAATGAAATCTATTCACTCACTAAACCTGCATTACCCAGCGCAGTCAGGATCCCTCTGGCAGACCTCCGCAATCAGGTACACTGTGTACAACTCAGAAAGGAACCAAAGGAAAAGCAAAGGCCAGTCTGACTACATGGCTACTCAGAAGAAGGTCCAGTCTGAAGACCATCCTTGGAAGGACAGCAATCTAGACCAAACCAGAGTGAGGTCTGGGACACAGGGAACTGGATCTCAGATTCTTTAAGTGCCAGCATTGGCCGCAGAAGAACCACTTTATGAGAGCAAACAGTAGACGGGGTGCCTTGGACCTCAGGGGACAGAGGTACACACCAGACTAACTCATCAGTGCCTAGACTCCATATCTTCTCCAGGGCTGTCCTTGGGCTCTTCTGCTTCATCGTAGTCCTCATCCTGCACAAAGTTCTGGGATGCTGCTGGCTCCTCTGCTCTTTCATCCACAGGAATTGTTTCAATGTATTCATAGACAGCATCTGAGGGCAGCTGCCCCATCGTTCCACAACCTGAAGGGAACATACCAGAACTTTCAAAAACAAGCACAGCTAAAATCTCAGCCACCCTCTCTGTGGTCACCCTCGACACACAACTGGTTCCCCGCCTGGCCAGGGGCTGGGAATGAAAAGAGACAGAGAACACAAGAAGGTACACCAAGACAAGTTTCTGATCAAGGTGTCAATCTTTATTGAAGTGCATAGGACTTTAGAGTCCAGTAACAATTAGGGGATATCCAGCCGACCTCCCACATTTCCATGCTAATGCTTAACCTATAAAAATCAGTTTCTCACAGGAACCAAAACCTGACTCAGGCCAACAAGGAACATCCTGGTACAGGATGAAAGAACCCTGAGTTCTGTGCCAAGCCACAAATCAGCAGGCTGTGGTCTACGTGACCCACAGTCAGTCACAAATTAGCAGACTTTTGTCTACGTGACTCACGGTAAACCACGAAATGGCTGCCACAGTTCCCCCTTTTTTGTTTTATAGAAGGACGGTGCCTGACTTGGGTTGGAGCACAAGCAAATCTTTTTTATCCATCATCAGCTACCTCAAGTACTTTTGAGCAGCCTGTCTTAGGTTGATAAAGCGATTGTCCAAACTCTCGCACCTGTCACTGGCTAACCAGCCCAATGCACCAGGTGTTGGGATCAGCGTGTTTGTTTTTTCATTATAGCAAGCCATACACCCACTTGTGGGGTATTTAGAAGCGACTGTTGATGGTTAAGGGCAAGCAGAACTTTTAGGGTGTGTTCATTAGAATTCCTCTGTTGGCACCTATAACTAACTATACACTTAACTAGAACTATCAAACAAAAAATAATTCCTGCAGTAATAGCCCAAAGAATGATCCAAGAAGGATCAAAAAGCTTTCTAAGATTGTCCCAGACCTTTCCAAAAAAGTAGGAAGGTGAACTACCAAAGCTTTAGGGGTAGATACATTCCAGCAAATAGACAACCAACAAGATTGAGAGGAGCAATTAACAATAGTAACAATAAAAGGAAAAAGGGAGTTTTAACACAAACATAAGAAGAAGGACATGTTATATGTTAGATTACCAACTGATGCTTCCAATCTTCCTTGATGAAAGGGGAGATTAAGACTAATATTGAAAGTAAAAAATGCAGGTCAGGTAGAAGCAGATAAATCTACTGGCAGCAAGATAGGTAGAAATGGCACCATAGCCCAAAATTCATCAGTCTTGCTCTTCTGTGGACACAGGATCAGTAGAGTCAGCAGAATCAGGATTGATTTGACACACCATCCTCTCAGGGAGCCACCGAGCAGCATCATTTTCCTGCGAAAAAACACAAACAGATCCTCGTCCCCATATAAGAACAGGGTCAGGTCCATGCCACTGGTTAGTCATGGGATCTTTCCATTTAACCATGGCATAATTGGATTTTGTTTCTGAATGCCAGTGTCTTTCAGCTGCAGATCTCTCTTGTTTGTCTACTTGTAAAAAAATTTAAAATAAAGAGAACATAATCAAGATGTGCTCGGGAAGACTTATGAGGATACAAGTCCCCCCTTTTTGTTTTTTGAAGATAGTTTTTAATCATTTGATGAGTTCTCTCCACAATACCCTGTCCCGTAGGATTATATGGAATGCCAGTTTTATGAGAAATAGAAACAGAGGAACAAAATTTGGAAAAAGCTTTACTAGTATATCCAGGTCCATTATCAGTTTTTAATTGCTTAGGAACATTTAAAATAGAAAAAGCATATAAGCAATGAGCAATAACATGTCTAGTAGCTTCTCCAGATTGTAAAGAAGCCACTATAAATCCAGAACAAGTATCCACTGAAACATGAATAAATTTCAATTTTCCAAACTCAGAATAATGAGCTACATCCATTTGCCATAATTGACCAGGAATCAATCCTTTAAGATTAACGTACAAGTGTGGAACAGGCAACAAAGGAGCACAGGCTTCACATGATTTCACAATATCTCTAGCTTGATCTCAAGTGAGGCCATGTCTTAATCTAAGCATAAGGCTATTAAGATGATGTTGTTTGTGAGCCTTAAGGGCTTTATCAAGCTGTGATAAGAACACATATTGACTAAATGCTTTATCAATACAATCATTACTATCACTTATGGGTCCTGTTAGTCCTGTATGAGCTTGCACGTGTCCCACATAAAATGGATGTTTTCTCTGATTAATACAATTTGAATTTGTAAAAATATTTGACTGGCTCTGGTACTTTGAACAATTTGATCCACAGTTTCCAATTTAGTTATGGCATGAGCAACATAGGCACTATCAGTATAGAGATTAAAGGGTTGTGTAAAATGTTGAAATACAGCTAGCACTGCCACCAATTCAACTAGCTGAGCAGACAGACCTGGATACTGAAAAAAAAAATGTGCTAGAGTTATTTACAAACTATCCTGCTTTACCTTGAGAAGTTCCATCAGTAAAAATCAATAAAGCATTATTAATTGGACAATTTTTGGTATGAAAAGGAAACACTACTTCATGTATTCTTAAAAACTGAATTACTTTGTTAGAAGGGTAATGATTATCAATTTGGCCCATAAATCCAGCTAAAGAGATTAGCCATTCATCAGAATTACCATAAAGCCAATCTATTTGAGACTTATCATATGTAACTATTATATGTGTTGGTTCTATACCAAGATAAGTAATGGATAATTTTCATCCTAACATTATAATTTTGGCAATAGCTTCATAATAAGGCAATATAACTTTATTTGGGCTAGCAGATAAATGTACCCAAAGAATGGGCGAAGTTTGCCAAATTAACCCAGTAGGTATAAATTTAGTATTAAATATTATCAAATATAGAGGCTTATCTATATCCCAGAAATTAACAAATTGACCCTCTATACCTTTTTGTACTATTTCTAATACCTGTCTAGCAGAAGGAGTTAATTCTCGAGGGGAATTTGGGTATCTCCTCAAAGAATATCAAACAATGGCTTTAATTCACCTGTGGTAAGCTTAAGATAGGATCTGAGCCAATTTATATCTCCTAATAATTTTTGAAAATCATTTAAATCATTTAAATTGTCCAATCTCAATCGAACTTTCTGACAAGTAATCTGCTTTGGAGACAAATGAAACCTAAATAACTATACGGCTCTTTTGTCCGCACTTTCTCAGAGGCAATTTGTAACCCACAGGCATTCAATGCTTTGGTCATATCCAATAAACAATTCATTACAATCTGTGGATCTTTGTGAGAAATCAAGATGTCATCCATATAATGAATAATATATACATCATCCCACCTATCTCTAACAGGTTGTATAGCTTTAGCAACAAACTTTTGGCACAAAGTAGGGCTATTAGCCATGCCCTGTGGCAGGACTTTCCATTGGTATCTTTTAGTTGGTTCTTTAAAATTAACAGAGGGAATGCTAACAGCAAATCTAACACAATCATCAGGATGTAAGGGAATGGTAAAAAAGCAATCCTTTAAGTCTATAACAATTTTAAAAGTATCTGCAGGAATTCCCACAGGAGATGGCAACCCAGGTTGCTATGCCGCCATGAGCATCATAGTTTTATTTACCTGTCTCAAATCCTGTAGCAATCTATACTTCCCAGATTTCTTTTTAATCATGAAAATTGGAGTATTCCAAGGAGAATTAGAAGGCTCAATGTGACCAAGCTGTAATTGTTCATTTACTAAATTCTGAGCAGCCTGCCATTTTTCAGTGGACAAGGGCCATTGATCCATCCAGACAGGATTATCAGAAATCCAATCGATCTTATCAGCATGAGCTGCAGGCTCATCAATGGCCCTTGTTAAAAAGCCCCCAAGCCCTTTTTGTCTCGTTTTCCAGAAGCAGAAAGTGGCTGTAATATCCCTTGAGAATCTCTTCCTAGACCCTTACCGGGTAGATGTCCTTGTTTAATCATTTGTAAGGTGACTGCATCACTAGGGGAGCACATCATAACTCCCATTTGACTTAAAATGTCTCTGCCCCATAAGTTAATTGGTAGTCCCTCAATAATAAAAGGCCTCAAAGTCCCAGTATTCCCTTCCTCATCCTTCCATGCTAGGAGCTGTGAGCTTTGCTCTGTATTTTGAGAATGGCCAATTCCCTGTAGATGAGTAATAGTAGGTTGCTTAGGCCAGCTAGAAGGCCAATTTTCTTTAGCAATAATAGTACAGTCAGCTCCAGTGTCAAGTAATCCTTCAAATCTTTTCCCATTTAGAGTCAGTTTTAATTTAGGCGGTTCAGAAGGGAGTGCTTGTACCCAGAATGCTCCAGTAGACCCAAAGCCTTGTGTTCCTCTCACAGCACTATTAATTTTTGAATTAATCTTGGTCAGGGGCAATAAGAGAAGCTGAGAAATTCTCATTTGAGAAGGAATAACTGAAACTCCAGAAGGAGAAGCCACCATAATCCTAATTTCTTCTGTGTAATCACTGTCAATTACTCCTGGATGAACTTGAATACCCTTAATAGTGGCGCTACTTCTCCCTATAATTAGTCCCATGGTACAAGGAGGCAGAGGTCCCTTGACTCCTGTAGGCAAGGTTTGCACTCCCATTTCAGGTGTTAATACTGTGTAGGTGGTGGAACTGAGGTCCAGTCCTGTGCTTCCTGAGGTTGCTCTGGCAAGTTCAAAAATGGATTGTCACTGCTTTGTGGAATAAGTTTCATGGCCCCGCATACCTGTTTCTGGGGCTGTGGGGCCCGGGCTGGCCCCATTTCCCATTTGGGCAAAGACCTGGGACCGGTCTGCCTTGCTGTCCAGGGCAGTTCCTTTTCACATGGGTAAAATCTGCCAAGCTTTTTGAGCAGCTGCAGCTACTCGAGCATACACAGCAGGCACATAATTAATCTCCTTCTACAAGCATTTCTAAATTCCAGGCAGCATTTCCTGCTTGAGCATTGAGCATGGCGGTCTTTTCTGCATTCTTTCTGAAATCTGTTAACCATAACAAATAATCTCCACTGGACAAGAAAACTCTGGCCATAGTTTTCCAGTCCGTGGATGTTAAGCTATTTTCAGCAAGAGTTTCAAAAATTGCTAAGGTAAATGGACCAGTAGGTCCATTTTGAGAAACTGCCAACTTCAATTTTTTTAAAGCTTTAAACTCAATTGTTTGTTTCTATGATATCTAGGAATTCTTCCAAGCTTTAATTCTTTTAACACTTTAAACTCAACTGTTTGATACTGTCTGATCCTATTTCCTTGTTGATCTAGAATCTCAACCACAGGAAAAACCTGATAGTCAGCGACATCTTTTCCCCGTTTTGCAGCTTGCTGGAGAGATATTTCTAAAGGAGATGCTATCCTACTCTTTCTACGGGGAGTTTAAAGCCCACTCCATGTGTTTTAAGCAATTCCCTCAATGACTTTACAAACGATCCTTTGCTAATGCTCTGTCCCATAATGCGCTGTCTGCCGGCACTTACCTGTGCTTGCTAAGGGGCGATTAACGAAGCACTTTCACTTTATTGCCTTTGTGGGTACCCGATACCACAGCGTTCCTCAGCGGTTCCCCATTACCAGGTTCCCGGGTTTCGGCACCATCTGTGGTCATCTGCGACACACAACTGGTTCGCCTCCTGGCCAGGGACTGGAAATGAAAAGAGACAGAGAACACAAGAAGGGACACCAAGACAAGTTTCTGATCAAGGTGTCAATCTTTATTTAATTTTCTCATCAAGAACATCCTGGTACAGGATGAAAGAACCCTGAGTTCTGTGCCAAGCCACAAATCGACAGGCTGCGGTCTACGTGACCTGCAGTCAGTCATAAATTAACAGACTGTAGTCTACGTGACTCATGGTTAACCACGAAATGGCTGCCACACTTCTCTGGTTCCTGTGGCTCTCATGGGAATAAGGAATCATGGAAGATTGTTTCTGTAAGCTAAAGAATTATCTGGGAATACAGAGGTGAAAATGTTAGGGGACCCCGGGTCTAAAACAAGAGTTGTAGTCTCCAGTGAATGCAGTTGAGGTGGGAGGAGAGGGACCTGTAAGAAGGTTGTAACTGGGTTTGGGTGAGAATGGAAAGATCATAATGGAAAATAGAAAGGATACTGTGATTCTCCAACTGGAGTCCTTACCAGGTATGGCCGCTAAGGATCTAGGTAGAGAGCGTTTGTGGTACAAGGAGTTGGTGGGAAGAGATGGGGATGAGCTAGATGGGGAGAAAGAAGGATGAGAGGGTCTACAGTGTCAACAGCTAAGTCCACTTCCAGGTCTGGCAGAGTACCCCAGGATTGGATGTGGGAGGGAAGGATGGACTCCTACAACCAGGCTGCTGCAATAGTGCTAGGGATGAGACTGGAGAGTTTGTAATGGGCACAGGAATGAGAGCGAGAATCAGCTGCATCAGTCCCAGCCTGATGTGTCCACCGAGGGTCCCAGTAGAAGGTGTTTATGGCTGACACACAGGGAGAGGAAGAAGCTGGATGATGGATGGGAGAATGGTTTAGTATTTTTTCAGCTCCTCTGTAAGTCTACAGTTCTCTCAAAATGTTCTCAACTACAAAGATTTGAGATTATGATAATGATTTTCAACACCAAGCAAAGGAACTGCAAAGGAAATAAAGGGAAATTGCTATCCTAAATGGTGTGTGTGTCTGTGTGTCTGTGTGTGTGTGTGTGTCTGTGTGTCTGTGTGTGTCTGTGTGTGTGTGTGTGTGTCTGTGTGTGTCTGTGTGTGGGTCTGTGTGTGTGTGTGTGTGTGTGTCTGTGTGTCTCTGTGTGTGTGTGTCTGTGTGTGTGTGTGTGGGTCTGTGTGTGTGTGTGTGTGTGTGTCTGTGTGTGTGTGTCTGTGTGTGTGTGTCTGTGTGTGTGTGTGTGTGTGTGTCTGTGCGTGTGTGTGTCTGTGTGTGTGTGTCTGTGTGTGTGTGTCTGTGTGTGTGTCTGTGTGTGTGTCTGTGCGTGTGTGTGTGTGTGTGTCTGTGTGTGTGTGTGTGTCTGTGTGTGTGTGTGTGTGTGTGTGTGTTCTAAATGTGGATGAGTAAAGGCTTAAAATAAAGATTCATAAACTACCTCTGAATTTTAACTAAAAGAAAATCCTTCAAACACCAAGGTTGATATTTCCAACTACACTTCATGTTTCTGTATCTGGTGAACCTGAGGACACTAGACAACCCACCACCTTTGTCTTGGGAAGCAAGTGTGAGGAGCAAGTCCATCTGAGGCACATGGTTGTCACTTTTTTGAGGAGCTAGAAATTCATAGCAACAGTCTGATGAGTGTACAATACTCCATACTAAAGAAGGACTGGGGTGCAACAGAACATGAGGGACCTGGACTCCTGCCTGAGACCACACTGAGACCCAGTCTCTGCCTGCCAAGGTCAGGATGCAATGAATAGGCTGTTCCTTTCCCACCCAACATTTGTCATCACAGCACTAAATGAAGGCAGTTATGGCTGATGAAGTTGGGGAAATCTGAGATCCTTTCCTGGTGAACTTTAGCCAGTGAATGCCTAGCCCTGAGCCACGCCTGCTGTATTTCCAACTGTGACTTGGATGTGAAGAAGTGAGCTCCAGCTGGGAAAGCATGCACTTCCTGCCACAACAAGCAAAACTGGTACTTCCCATTTTCCAGGTCCTTCTAAGTCTCTGCTTTCCACAGTAGACTTGACATAATTGCAAAGCCACTTAGCCAGGGCCCTGGGGCAGACCTCCCATGGGGCCATGGCTGCCTTGGGTTGCATCACATAGCCAAAGCAAGATGGATTTAAGCCAGCATTACCTGAAGCTGCACCACCCTGTCCTCCTCAGGACCAACGTTGATGCAGCACAAATGGTGAGGTGAGGGCATGAGCTAACTGACCCTCCTCTTCTATAGCCCCACAGCATCCCTCTGTGCAGGAGACAGCAGCCCTCTGTGCAGGAGACAGCAGCCCGCTATCAAAGTCTTAGGACTCATCTGGAAAATTTTCTTAGTTTCAAAAACTGCTAATGTGTATTGCTACGAAGGTTGGCTGTGTCTTTCCTGTCAACTTTTGAATCAGGAGATGCATGAGTCTGGGGTGTTTTAGGGCCACAGGGTCTCTGAAGTCAGAAGTCCATAGATGAGTTTCTATGAGTGTCTCTGACATCCACAAAGGAAAATCCACAGGTCCAATGGCTGTCACAGAAAAGTGAGATGGAGGGCTGGAGGGATGGGTAACAGGGAAATCACAGCCTGCCCCCCTCTCCCCTCCTATTCTCTTAGGTTCCTTTCCACATGCTTGGCCAGACACCCAGCCACATGTCTGTGGACTTACAGGTAGGTTTCAGATTCATGTGACTTTTCCAGACTTTTGGAAATGGAGACAGTTTCTTCCCAAGTAGTGTTCGTGTGTCTTGCTCACAACACAAAGACACGGTAGGCACATGCTAGTTTGATTAGGGAGTGAGTAGGGCTCAGTCCCTCAAACAGAACATGGAGGGGTGACAGGGGATTGTTTGGAGTTCAATCCAGCAGCAGTTCCTACATCAAGCACCTTCCTTCTCTGGGACACCAAAGCACCATGCACATTTCAGCCTTATCCCAGCAGGCACAGACTACAGAGGTCACTTAATTCTCCTGGGAGGCAGATTGACCCAGGACTCCATTCTTTTTTATCTTTCCTGGCTTCCTCAACAGCACAGGCAGCAAGCTGCTCCAGACCCCTCTGCACAGGCGACCATAGGGCAGGTATTGGAGGTAAGTGTAGGGCACGGAGCATATTCACGGTCAGTGGACATGGTGGTTCATCTCTCAATACATAAATCCTGACACAGAAGCATCCTCAATTGCTGCTGACCTCAAAGACACCTAAGGAGAGGGGTGTATGGACATGAGTGGACTTCAGTGGCCAGAAAGAAATATAGGATGTCCAGATGAAACTGAATTTTAAATCAGCAACAAATGCTGTTTAGAATCAGAATTTCAGGGGCAGGATTTGAGACAGGTTTTTTAAGTGTGCTTCTGTTGTCTCAGCTTCTTGTATTTTGTTGCTAAATCTGGCAAGTGGGTCTGTTACTCCTGGTGTTCAGGAGTTCATGTCTACATCCAAACCACTGCCCGGTGACTAGTAGAGCTCTTTGGAAACAAAGAATGAATTGTGACCCTGGGAGAAGGTCCCCAGGCCTTCTAGCCCAGACTATGTCATCATCACATTGGGGCTGGTGTGCTGGGTGGAAGATGGGAGCAGAGCCAACACAGCATAGTCAGCCACACCCCTCTCCCGCAGACACTCTAGAGAATTTTGGGATAAGTCATGGGCAGGGTGCATAGTTTTTGGGAACCCCAGAAAATAAAAAAGAATGTTTTACACACTCCTCTCTCAAAACATGGGAAATGCTTTGCTAAGCAACCTGAAAGATGTTTTCATGCTAGATTTAACAGTTGGATGAGAGCTGCCTGATCACACCGTGTGCCTTCCCTGACAGGCCAGAATGGGAGGTCCTCCCATGTCCTGTCAGGCTGGCCTTAGCCCCTGACTTATAACTTAAACTCATTGACTTATCTTTTAGTACAGTCTATCAGTGGGAATTTGCAAGTGAACGGTACACACATAGTCAGGCTGGAATTATCCTGGTGACCACAGGTCCCTCTCTTATCAAGAGGAGCCTTCTTTCTCGGCATTTGGAGCCAGTGTGTTCCAGATGCAGGCTGGACAGTGACTGGCAATGTCTAGTCCTACAGAAATTGTTGGAATCCTTTAGAAGGCTCTCTGATCAACCTAGTTGGAGCAAGGTTGGGGACCAGCTGAATTCCTATGGCTCAAGGAATTGAGAGAAGCCCTGGGACCCTCAGGAGTCCAGACTTCTCTCCTCAGGTTGGACAGGAGTCTTGAATGCTTTTCCCTGGCTTCATGCCCTAGTGGAATACAGTTCTAAGATAGAAAGTTCTGAGTCCATTGTTGTCACCTGGATGAGAAGCCAGGTTGTCACAGAGGTCACATTTGGTCCTTTCTCCAGATAGTCTGTCTCTCAATGAATGTTTTGCATGTTATTCACAACACTCTGGGTCAAGCAGTGGCACCAGAGTAAAACCTTCTCACTGCCCTGCACCTCACACAGCCCCACTGAGAATTACTCATGCCCTCCCAGTGTACACACAACAGCCTCTAGTCAGTGTGTCCTCAGTGAGGGACTTGAGCATGACCCTCCCTCCTTCCATGTGGAGTGAGGTGCAGCACACATAGAACAATTTGCTCAGACATCTTCCATTCAGTGGCCACCCATGTTCCCAGACTCGGTTTATGTGAGGCTTGTCTTGGGCTGCTGTTTTCTTTAGCATGTAAGCCAAAAGAAGGAAATGAATTCATTTTTTTGTAACCAGGACATGTTCGTTTCTCTTTATATGGAACTGATTTTATTAATGTTTTATTATTGCTATTGTTATTTATTCTTTCATACAGTACATCCTGGTCACAGTTTTCTCTCTATTCCTCCTACTTACCCCCACTTACCTCCTCTCTCAGCCAGATCCACTCCTCCTGCAGAGCAGGTCTGCCAGGGATAGCAAACAAACACAGCATAACAAGATACAATAAAACTAGGTGCAAAACCCTTATACCAAGGGAGGACAAAACAACCCAGTAGGCAGAAAAGGTCCCAAGAGCAGGCAAAAGACACAGAGACACAACCACTCCCGCTGCAGGGAACACTGCAAAAAAAAAAAAACCAATAAAATTAGTAACAATATAAACATATATGCAAAGGAGCTACCCAGTTCCATGCAGGCTCAGTGACTCCAGCTTAAGTGTCTGTGAGTCCCATGAGACTGGCTTCATTGATTCCGTGGGCCACGTTCTCCTGGTGTTCTCAACCCCTCTGGCGTATACAATCCTTTATCTCACTCTTCAGAGATGTCCCAAAATCAAAGAGAGGACCAGCTCAAGATCTTCAATTTGGGTTCTCTCTCTGCTAATGTTTGGCAGTGTGAGTTTGCATCTGCCCATATCAACCCCTAAAGGAATCTCTCTAAGAAGTAGCCTCTAATAATATCTCAGCTATGAGTATAGCAGATATCATTAAGAATCATTTCGTTGATTTTTTTTTTCTTTTGGCTAGTCCTATTTGGTTCTACCCTAGGTCACTAGGCCACTCAGCCTCTGGTTGAGGGCCATCCAGGCAGTGTGTTTTCTCTCATGATGTGGTTTGACTTGAGTTTTAAAACCCTTTTGTTGTTGTTGTTGTTGGTGGTGGTGGTGGTGGTGGTGTTGTTAGTCAGAATCAAGCTCACTAGTTCTTGTTCCAGAGATCCAAGCTACAATTCCAAACCACAGCCTGAACAGCACGGCCCATGGCTCCTGGGAACCAGTCACTTGTGACCATGTTTATCCTGCAAAGCTTCGTGGATGACCCCTGGATTCAGGATGTCCTCTTCTGTCTCTTCTTTGCTTTGTTCTTGGCAGCCATAGCAGGCAACAGCCTGATTATACTAACCATCCACAGCAGTCCCAATCTCCACACTCCCATGTATTTCTTCCTAGTCAACCTTGCTCTGATGGATGTGATCTGCACTGTGACTGTCCTGCCCAAGGTCCTGCAGAGCCTGGTGGCAGAGAACACCATATCTTATGGGGGATGCCTCACACAGATGTTCATCTTTTCTTGGGTACTGAGCTCTGAGCTTCTACTTTTCTCTGTCATGGCCTATGACCGTTTTCTTGCAATCTGTCGGCCATTGCACTATGGTACCCTCATGAGTGGCAGGGCTTGTGTGACACTTGCAAACTTTGTGTGGTTTTTGGGTGCTCTCAATTCCTTAGTTCTTACTTGTCTGGTGCTGCCTCTGTCCTTCTGTGGCCCCAATCTCATCACCCACTTCTTCTGTGAGATCCCTTCAGTGCTGATGCTGTCCTGCAGCCCTACCTTTATCAATGACATCATGACAATCATTACAGACATGTTCCTGACTGGCCTGAATTTCCTATTGACCATGACCTCCTATGGCTTCATCATTGCCAGCATCCTGCGAATCCGCTCAGCTGAAGGCAAGAAGCGTGCCTTCTCCACCTGCTCTGCCCACCTGGTGGTGGTCACTTTGTATTACTCTACCGTGCTCTACACCTATGTCCGGCCAGCACTAGGAACTGCTGGGCTCCTTGACAAGATGGTTGCTGTCCTGTATACCACTGTGACCCATCTCTGAACCCTCTCATCTATTCCCTGAGAAACAAGGAATTCAAAGCATCCTTTAAAAAACTCTTCTTTTCCCACTGATGACTTTTAGCTTGGAGAAGAACTCTGGAAGCAGTGGATGTGGAGCTAAAATGATCACAAGGTCCTTCTTTTATGAGTCTCCTGACTCTGGGGACACAGGCTATGTCATCATCTAAGCTAGCTCCCCAGACTTTGTACAGAGAGCTGTCCACACTGTCTACCAGACAATACCAGATTTCTGTTCTTTTGAATGTTCAATAAACATTAACCTTTTCTCCTCAATGTGCAGAAATGTATGCTTATAAGTTCAGTGCTACTGAATCCCAGAATTCAGCTCCAGCTGGCCCGGGGTTAAAAAGGGTGTGTGAAGTCAGAGAGAAAGGGAGCAGGCACAAGTCTTCTGAACAGGTCACAACACGATCTGTCTTCATTTGTTTTTTCTGTACACCTTATATATCTTTGAACAAATCCCTCACACAAAAAGAAATCACATCACAATCACAAATTCTATTTTTCCCAATTAACAGTTACAGGTTTCATATTTTTGAAAACATGTTATTCTTACATACCCACACACAAATAAATCTCCCATGTTAGTTCTTGTTCCCCACACATGATGAAGCATTCCCTTAATGTTCTTGTGCTGCAGTTACATAGAATACATTACACTCTAACAGAATCCAAGCAAGCTTAGAATCCATTACACACTAACTGAAATCAATCAAGCTAAGTATTTCTGAGAGCGGGTTTCTTTGAGCTGGCTGACAACATTTGCAGTTATAGAAAATGGTACTTCTCTAAAAGAACAATATCTTAAAAATTGTGTAAAGTCAAAAATATACAATTTCTCTTAAAAGAAAATCAACTGTTTTCTAATGCTATGTATCGGGGTGAATTAACAGTCATTTGAATCCTAAAACCATAAAATTCAGGGTACATTAACAGTTCTTTGAATCATAAAACCAGGAAGCTGAGTTATTGGATAAAAAGAATAATATCATCACCTTTGATCACCAACCTGCTTTTTCCAAGGAAAGCTTGCCAGCCCGTAGTAACTGGGCTGCCTTTGTTCCTGTTTCCCATCCTAGCAAAATTTCTCATACGTTATTTCTCAATCTTTTACCTCAATGTAGTTAACAAAACCTCCTAGACTAGCTTCTCTAATAGTCTAATGTTTTAGAATTCTTCTCAAGGGTTGTGATTGAATTATTGCCCTACCGAAGTGGCATTGCTCTGGGAAAATCATCACTTTTACTATGTGTTGCTGTTGGGGTTCTGCAACAAGCAGAGTCCACAGCTGGGGCTCTGTGCTGGAGAGCTCCACCTCTACCAGGACCACAGCTTGGGGTTCAGCACTGGAGAGCTCCTCTCCCCACCAAAAACTCTGTGCAGGGTTCAGCACTGGAGAGCTCCACTCCCCACCTGGACCACAGCTTGGGATTTAGCCCTGGAGAGCTTGCTCCCTACACTGACCACAGACATAGTCCACAGCCCAGGGCAACCCTTTGGGAGGATCTGGTTCCCCCCCCCAACAATCCAAAGCATGGGACTCCCACTTTGCCAGAGAGCTCCATCCCTGACATGACCTTCCATATGTACCCAGCTATCAGCATCCACAGAGATGCGGAGGGACCTCTGACTTAGCTCTGCCCCCTTGCCAGGCCCAACCCTCCAGCTGTCTAACTATCAAGCTGCCTCTGACATGGCAGTAGGTGGACCGAAATTAGGACTCTTGTGCTGGCTGTCTACTCCGAGTCCAAGATAGCTACTCACAACTAACTGTGTTTCTGCCAGGGAGCAAATCTGAATTTCCCAAGCAAGCCTAGTCAATCCTGCTGTCAACTGCTGTTTGGGGCTAATGCTTGCTTCCCTCACCACCCCGCTAGGGACCCCAGGGGCTGGGCCATCATCCCTTATGCCCACCATGAACTCAAATGGTGTAAAGGAACACTGAAGAGCCAGCATATTTCCCCTTTGGGAGTTTCTGGCTCCATTAGGCTGGGGAGTTCTGTGAATTCAGGCCTCCAATATAATGCTCCCTCCATGGACTATTAGGGACCCGACTTCCAGCCAGGTGCAGAGCCCCTAAACCTGGCAGATGAGCACAGAAGTGGCCCGACTAACACAAATGGCCCTAAACTGGTCTCTCATTCCTCTCTAGACTTGAAAAAATACCACCAATCACAGGCCACCCTGGGAGACTCCACCCCTTCAGGGACACCATATAAAAGAGCAGCCTTCTGGACTCTGAAGGAGAGCAGGGAGAGTCATCTTCCTCCCAAGTGGAAGCAACTACCCACAAGCAAGAAGATCATCTCAGCTCATCCAGAAGCAAGAACACCTCACCTCAGCCAGAAGCAGAGCTGAACACCTCACCTCAGCCTGCTGGAATGAGCACCTCAGTTCTGTTGTGTTATTCTCCCTTCAGGACTGCACCACCTCAAGGGGAAGTTTTTCCCTTTGGCACTGTGTGGTCCCTGTCTTGGACAGTTTGTGAAAGCATAGTGGTTATAAACATTATCAAGGCTGACCTTAAGTGGGAAGCGATTAATAAAGGCATGATAATATAAACCAGTTTAAAGTTTTAAAATGTCCTGTAGTGTTATAAATTTAGAATTTGCTTCTTTAAGAATATTACTCCAAATTTACTCTTAACATTTTAAATCTCTCACCTGTGTTCCTCTTATATCAAAAGTACCTTTTATTTGAAGAGGGAAACAGCAGGATAAGATTTCAGTCTGAATAAAGCAAGACATAACATCACAGTGTGATAAGATCCAATTCATCTGCTGGTTCTTACATTAAGAGTTCAAAGCCACAGTTTAAAAAAATTGTAAGGTGGAAAGCCAAGATGGTGTTGGGCCAGGTGGATGGAGGAACAACATGTTAGTATCTCAAAAATGGCATGGAAAAAGTTTTAGAGTTAAAATGAAAACAAGAGTAAAAACAAAGATTTTTAAAGGAGAGAGAAAAGGGGAGCCGAGTAGGTTTCTGTGTTGTAGCAAACTACCCTCAGTGGCCAGCCGGAGGGGAAGGGAAGATGTGGGGTAGCCTTCATTTTCCATGAAGTATATGGTCTATGTTCATTTGAGGCATCCCACTGCAGTGAGAAAGACCGCAAATACAGACCTAGGCTGCTTGGATTAGTCGTCACTACACAGGAGGTAAGGACATATTAGCCTGAAGAGTTCTGGGGCCTGCTATCAGGTCTCCAGAATGGGCCAAAAGGGGCAGTATCAGACTCTGAGGAATGAGTTTTCTAGGGAAGTGCCTAGGAAGAAGAAAAAACTCAAATCAAAAAACTCAAGGCAGAGAGTGCTCCGCAACTAAGGGCAGGTTCAGGGGAAGTGGCCTCGTGCCTGCTGCACACGGTGTGATGGTTTTAAGCTCTCTAAATCCATGATCCAAATAACAGCACAGATGTAATAACTGTTTCTATGCCGGGTGCAAAGGACAGAATTTAGATGCCTAGGTGCTGGCAAGTTTTAGCAAGATTTATTTCTTATGGGGGAGGGTGAAGGATGCTGAGACAGAGAGAAGACAGGACAGTGGGGTAAGAGTCAAGAAAAACACACACACACAGAGACAGAGAGAGAGAGAGAGAGCGAGAGAGAGAGAGAGAAAGAGAGAGAGAGAGGAGGGACAAGACACTCGGGTGAGAGACAAGGAAGTGAAGAGAGACTAATAACAGAAGAGAGAGAACTTGTGGCAGAGAGGGATTGTATGGAGATTTTGTGAGTTCCCAGCTGATAACATAAGACAGGTGGCTGGGGGGAGGCACAGGGCAGAGACACTGAGCCTGAAGGCATTTTTCTATGATGGCCATGGCCATGTCACAAAGATGTTCCCAAAAAAGGACGTGGTAGAAGGTCTGACATTGGCAGAATGGCCAACATATTTCCACCCAACGTTGACAAGGGTTCAACAGGCTCTTCAGAGCATGCTTGACATCTTATGCCTCAGTGTAAAGGTGAGGGAGTCAGAGTGTGCTCAGGACCTCAGACCTCACAGCCGGCAAGTAACTTCTCTCCAGACTGTAGCTGGAAACAGGCACAGAACTTGGATGAGCAATAGAGCCCACAGTGATGTGGGGTGAGTAGGGGGAGAGGGCCTTCTGCTTCCCCTAAGCTGAGCACATGTGCAGGGACCTGGTGTTGCTATGGCCACAGGAGAGCAGGGAGGCAGGAAACTGTTGCATCTGAAAAAGTCATTGTCCATGAGATTCACGATGCAGCTCACACTTGAGGGGCTGCAAGAGAACAGCAGGAGCTGCAGGATCTCAGAGAAGTTGGTGTCCTTGGAGTCACAGAATTATAACCATGTCAGTAGAGATACATTGGTGTGCCGCGTGCCCAGAGCCCGGTCCCCACACACGTGTGGGTTCCTGCTAGAGCTATAGTACAGAGGAAAACAAGTGACTGCATACTGATCAAAGGCCATGATCGTGTGTAGCAGCAGTTCAGAAAACGTGGTTATATTATTTCAACTAGACTGTAAGTCTACAGTTCTCTCAAAATGTTCTCAACTACAAAGATTTGACATTATGATAATGCTTTCAACACCCAACAAAGGAACTGCAAGGGAAATAGAGGGAAATTGCTGTCCTAAAAGGTGTGTGTGTGTGTGTGTGTGTGTGTGTGTGTGTGTGTGTGTGTTATAAATATGGATGAGTACAGGCTTAAAATAAACATTCTTAAACTGACTCTGAATTTTAACAAAAAACAATTCTTACAACACAAAAATTGATATTTCCAACTATACTATCTGTTTCTGTATCTGGTGAAACTGAAAACACTGGACATCCCAAAGCCATTGTCTTGAGAAACAATTGTGAGGAGCAAGTCCACCTGAGAACACATGGTTGTCACTTTTAAGGAGCTAGGAATTCATAGCAACAGTCTGATGAGTGCCCAATACTCCACAGCTCCTGAGGGACTGGGGTACAACAGAACATGAGGGACCTGGACTCCTGCCTGAGACCACACTGAGACCCAGTCTCTGCCTGCGAAGGTCAGGATGCAATGAATAGGCTGTTTCTTTCCCACCCAAACTTTGTCATCATAGCATTAAACGCAGGCGGTGATAACCCATGAAGTTGGGGAAATCTGAGATCCTTTCCTGGTGAACTTTAGCCAGTGCATGCCTAGCCCTGAGCCGCGCCTGCTGTATTTCCAACTGTGATTTGGATGTGACTAAGTGAGCTCCAGCTGGGAAAGCATGCACTTCCTGCCACAACAAGCAAAACTGGTACTTCCCATTTTCCAGGTCCTTCTAAGTCTCTGCTTTCCACAGTAGACTTGACATAATTGCAAAGCCACTTCAGCCAGGGCCCTGGGGCAGACCTCCCATGGGGCCATGGCTGCCTTGGGTTGCATCACATAGCCAAAGAAAGCTAGATTTAAGCCAGCATTACCTGAAGATACACCACACTCTGAACTCCTCAGGACCAAGGCATTGATGCAGCACAAATGGTGAGGTGAGGACATGAACTAACTGACCCTCCTCTTCTATAGCCCGCAGCAGCCCTCTGTGCAGGAGACAGCAGCCCTCTGTGCAGGAGACAGCAGCCGACTATCAAAGTCTTAGGACTCATCTCGAAAATTTTCTAGTTTCAAAACCTGCTTATGTGTATTGCTGCTTAGCTTGGCTGTCTTCTCTTTCCTGTCAACTACTGAATCAGGAGATGCATGAGTCTGGGGTTTTTAGGGCCACAGGGTCTCTGAAGCCAGAAGTCCATAGATGAGTTTCTATGAGTGTCTCTGACATCCACAGAGGAAAATCCACAGGTCCAATGGCTATCACAGAAAAGTGAGATGGAGGGCTGGAGGGATGGGTAACAGGGAAATCACAGCCTGCCCCCCTCAACCTCTCATATTTTCTTAGGTTCCTCTCCATGTGCTTGGCCAGACACCCAGCCACATGTCTGTGGGCTTACAGGTAGGTTTCAGACTCATGTGACTTTTCCAGACTTTGGAAATGGAGAGAGTTTCTTCCCATGTAGAGTTCGTGTGTCTTGCTCACAACACAAAGACACAGTGGGCACATGCTAGTTTGATTAGGGAGTGAGTAGAGCTCAGTCCCTCAAACAGAACATGGAGGGGTGACGGGGGGTTGTTTAGGGTTTAATCCAGCAGCAGTTCCTACATGAAGCACATTCCCTCTCTGGGATGCCAATGCACCATGGACATTTCAGCCTTATCCAAGCGGGGACAGCCTAGAGAGGTCACTTCACTTCTCCTGAGAGGAGATTGACCCTGGACTCCATTCTTTTTTATCTTTCCAGGCTTCCTCAACAGCACAGGCAGCAAGCTGCTCCAGACCCCTCTGCACAGGCGACCATAGGGCAGGTATTGGAGGTAAGTGTAGGGCACGGAGCATATTCACGGTCAGTGGACATGGTGGCTCATCTCTCAATACGTAAATCCTGACACTGAAGCATCCTCCATTGCTGCTGACCTCAAAGACACCTAAGGAGAGGGATATACCTCCATGGGTGCACTTCAGTGGCCAGAAAGAAATATAGGATGTCCAGATGAAACTGAATTTTAAATCAGCAACAAATGCTGTTTAGAATCAGAATTTCAGGGGCAGAATTTGAGACAGGTTTTTAAGTGTGTTTCTGTTTAATTCAGCTTCCTGTATTTTCTCTCTAATCTGGCAACTGAGTCTGTTACTCCTGGGGTTTAGGAACTCCATGTGCAAATTCTATCTACTGCCCAGTGACTAGGAGAGCTCTTTGTGAGACAGAAGGCTGTTGGTTGGGTGCAGCCTGGTCTGAGGCTCTTTGGAAAAAAAGAATGAATGTTGACTCTGGGAGAAGGTCCCCAGGCCTGCCAGCCCAGACTATGTCACCATCACATTGGGGCTGGTATGCTGGGTGGAAGATGGGAGCAGAGCCAACACACCATAGTCAGCCACACCACTCTTCCCATACACAAAATTCTAGAGAATTTTGGGATAGAGTCATGGGCAGGGTGCATAGTGTTTTGGGAACCCCAGTAAATAAAAAAGAATGTTTTATACACTCCTCTCTGAAAACATGGGATACGCTGCGCTAAGGAACCTGAAAGATGTTTTCACGCTAGATTTAACAGATGGATGAGAGCTGCCTGATCATACCATGTACTCCCTGACTGGTCAGAATGGAGGTCCTCCCTTGTCCATGTCAGCCTGACCTTAGCCTCTGACTCCTAACTTAAACTCGTGGACTTATCTTTTAGTACAGTCTAACAGTGGGAATTTGCAAGTGAATGGTACACACATAGGCTACAATCAATCCTGGTGACCACAGGTCCCTCTCTTATCAAGAGGAGCCTGCTTTCTCGGCATTTGGAGCCAGTGTGTTCCAGATGCAGGCTGGACACTGACTGGCAATGTCTAATCCTACAGAAATTGTTGGAATCCTTTAGAAGGCTCTCTGATCAACCTAGTTGGAGCAGGGTTGGGGACCAGCTGAGTTCCTATGGCTCAAGGAATTGAGAGAAGCCGTGGGACCCTCAGGAGTCCAGACTTCTCTCCTCAGGTTGGGCAGGACTCTTGAATGCTATTCCCTGGCTTCATGCCCTAGTGGAATACAGTTCTAAGATAGAAAGTTCTGAGTCCATTGTTGTCACCTGGATGAGAAGCCAGGTTGTCACAGAGGTCACATTTGGTCCTTTCTCCAGAGAGTCTGTCTCTCAATGAATGTTTTGCATGTTATTCACAACACTCTGGTCAAGCAGTGGCACCAGAGTAAAACCTTCTCACTGCCCTGCACCTCACACAGCCCCATTGAGAATTACTCATGCCCTCCCAGTGTACACACAACAGCCTCTAGTCAGTGTGTCCTCAGTGAGGGACTTGAGCATGGCCCTCCCTCCTTCCATGTGGAGTGAGGTGCAGCACACATAGAACAATTTGCTCAGACATCTTCCATTCAGTGGCCACCCATGTGCCCAGACTCGGTTTATGTGAGGCTTGTCTTGGGCTGCTGTTTTCTTTAGCATATAAGCCAAAAGAGGGAAATGAATTCATGTTTTTCTAACCAGGACATGTTCGTTTCTCTTCATATGGAACTGATTTTATTAATGTTTTATTATTGCTATTGTTATTTATTCTTTCATACAGTACATCCTGGTCACAGTTTTCTCTCTACTCCTCCTACTTACCCCCACTTACCTCCTCTCTCAGCCAGATCCACTCCTCCTGCAGAGCAGGTCTGCCAGGGATAGCAACCAAACACAGCATAACAAGATACAATAAAACTAGGTGCAAAACCCTCATAGCAAGGGTGGACAAAACAACCCAGTAGGCAGAAAATGTCCCAAGAGCAGGCAAAAGACACAGAGACACAACCACTCCCGCTGCAGGGAACACTGCAAAAAAACCCAATAAAATAAGTAACAATATAAACATATATGCAAAGGAGCTAGCCTGGTTCCATGCAGGCTCAGTGACTCCAGCTTAAGTGTCTGTGAGTCCCATGAGACTGGCTTCATTGATTCCGTGGGCCATGTTCTCCTGGTGTTCTCAACCCCTCTGGCGTATACAATCCTTTATCTCACTCTTCAGAGATGTCCCAAAATCAAAGAGAGGACCAGCTCAAGATCTTCAATTTGGGTTCTCTCTCTGCTAAATGTTTGGCAGTGTGAGTTTGCATCTGCCCATATCAACCACTAAAGGAATCTCTCTAAGAAGTAGCCTCTAATAATATCTCAGCTATGAGTATAGCAGATATCATTGAGAATTATTTCATTGATTTTTCTTTTGACTAGTCCTGTTTGGTTCTACCCTAGGTCACTGAGCCACTCAGCCTCTGCTTCCTGGCCATCCAGGCAATGTGTTTTCTCTCATGATGTGGTTTGACTTGAGTTTTAAAACAGTTTTTTGTTTTTGGGTTTTTTTTGTAGTTAGTCAGAATAAAGCTCATTGCTTCAGTGCCAGAGATTCAAGCTACAATTCCAAACCACAGCCTGAACAGCACTCCCAATGGCTCCTGGGAACCAGTCAGTTGTGACCATGTTTATCCTGCAAAGGTTCGTGGATGACCCCTGGATCCAGGATGTCCTCTTCTGCCTCTTCTTTGCCTTGTTCTTGGCAGCCATAGCAGGCAACGGCCTGATTATACTAACCATCCACAGCAGTCCCAATCTCCACACTCCCATGTATTTCTTCCTAGTCAACCTTGCTCTGATGGATGTGATCTGCACTGTGACTGTCCTGCCCAAGGTCCTGCAGAGCCTGGTGGCAGAGAACACCATATCTTATGGGGGATGCCTCACACAGATGTTCATCTTCTCTTGGGTACTGGGCTCTGAGCTTCTGCTTTTCTCTGCCATGGCCTATGACCGCTTTCTTGCAATCTGCCGGCCATTGCACTATGGTACCCTCATGAGTGGCAGGGCTTGTGTGACACTTGCAACCTTTGTGTGGTCTATGGGGGCTCTCAATTCCTTAGTTCTTACTTGTCTGGTGCTGCCTCTGTCCTTCTGTGGCCCCAATCTCATCACCCACTTCTTCTGTGAGATCCCTTCTGTGCTGATGCTGTCCTGCAGCCCTACCTTTATCAATGACATCATGACTATCATTGCGGACATGTACCTGACTGGCCTGAATTTCCTATTGACCATGACCTCCTATGGCTTCATCATTGCCAGCATCCTGCGAATCCGCTCAGCTGAGGGCAAGAAGCGTGCCTTCTCCACCTGCTCTGCCCACCTGGTGGTGGTCACTTTGTATTACTCTACCGTGCTCTACACCTATGTCAGGCCAGCACTTGGAACTGCTGGGCTCCTTGAAAAGATCATTGCTGTCCTGTACACTACTGTGACCCCGTCTCTGAACCCTCTCATCTATACTCTGAGAAACAAGGAATTCAAAGCATCCTTTAAAAAACTCTTCTTTTCCCACTGATGACTTTTAGCTTGGAGAAGAACTCTGGAAGCAGTGGGTGTGGAGCTAAAATGATCACTCAGATCCTTCTTTTATGCGTCTCCTCACTCTGGGTTCAGGGCAAGTCACCTCGAGCCTGCTGCACAAGGTGTGATGGTTTTAAGCTCTCCAATTCCATGATCCAAATAACAGCACAGATGTAATAACTATTTATATGCTGGGTGCAAAGGACAGAATTTAGATGCCTAGGTGCTGGCAAGTTTTAGCAACTTTTTTTTTTTTTATGGGGGAGGGTGAAGGATGCTGAGACAGAGGGAGAAGACAGGACAATGGGCTAAGTGTCAAAGAAGAACACAGACACACACAGAGACAGACAGAGGGGGGCGCTAGAGAGACAGGAGACAGGATATTGGAGTGAGAGACCAAGAAGAGAAGAGAGACTAATAACAGAAGAGAGAGAACTTGTGGCAGAGAGGGATTGTATGGAGATTTTGCGAGTTCCCAGCTGCTGACATAAGACAGGAGGCTGGGGCGAGGCACAGGGCAGAGACACTGAGCCTGAAGGCATTTTTCTATGATGCCCATGGCCATGTCACTAGACCACGAAGATGCTCCCAGAAAGGGACGTGGGAGAAGGTCTTACACCAGCAGAATGGCCAGCATGTTTGAACCAAACATTGACAAGGGTTTAACAGGCTCTTCAGAGCATGCTTGACATCTTATGCCTCAGTGTAAAGGTGAGGGAGTCAGAGTGTGCTCGGGACCTCGGACCTCACAGCCGGCAAGTAACTTCTTTCCAGACTGTAGCTGGAAACAGGCACAGAACTTGGATGAGCAATAGAGACCACAGTGATGTGGGGTGAGTAGGTGGAGAGGGCCTTCTGCTTCCCCTAAGCTGAGCACATGTGCAGGGACCTGGTGTTGCTATGGCCACAGGAGAGCAGGGAGACAGGAAACTGATGCATCTGAAAAAGTCATTGTCCATGAGATTCACGATGCAACTCACACTTGAGGGGCTGCAAGAGAACAGCAGGAGCTGCAGGATCTCAGAGAAGTTGGTGTCCTTGGAGTCACAGAATTATAACCATGTCAGTAGAGATACATTGGTGTGCCGTGTGCCCAGAGCCCGGTCCCCACACACGTGTGGGTTCCTGCTAGAGCTATAGCACAGAGGAAAACAAGTGACTGCGTACTGATCAAAGGCCGTGATCGTGTGTAGCAGCAGTTCAGAAAACGTGGTTATATTATTTCAGCTAGACTGTAAGTCTACAATTCTCTCAAAATGTTCTCAACTACAAAGATTCGACATTATGATAATGCTTTCAACACCCAACAAAGGAACTGCAAGGGAAATAGAGGGAAATTGCTGTCCTAAACTCTGTGTGTGTGTGTGTGTGTGTGTGTTATCAATATGGATGAGTAAAGGCTTAAAAAAAGATTCTTAAACTGTCTCTGAATTTTAACTAAAAAATATCCTTACAACATAAAAGTTGATATTTCTATTGTCTTGAGAAACAAGTATGAGGAGCAAGTCCATCTGAGAACACATGGTTGTCACTTTTAAGGAGCTAGGAATTCATAGCAACAGTCTGATGAGTGCCCAATACTCCACAGATCCTGAGGGTCTGGGGTACAACAGAACATGAGGGACCTGGACTCCTGCCTGAGACCACACTGAGACCCAGTCTCTGCCTGCGAAGGTCAGGATGCAATGAATAGGCTCTTCCTTTCCCACCCAAACTTTGTCAGCACAGCATTAAATGCAGGCAGTGATAACCCATGAAGTTGGGGAAATCTGAGATCCTTTCCTGGTGAACTTTAGCCAGTGCATGCCTGGCCCTGAGCCGCGCCTGCTGTATTTCCAACTGTGACTTGAATGTGAAGAAGTGAGCTCCAGCTGGGAAAGCATGCACTTCCTGCCACAACAAGCAAAACTTTTGCCTTCACATCAGCTCTCATGTCAGGCCCTCTACATCTCACTTACCACTGTAGACTTGACATAATTGCAAGGCCACTTCAGCCAGGGCCCTGGGGCAGACCTCCCATGGGGCCATGGCTGCCTTGGGTTGCATCACATAGCCAAAGCAAGCTAGATTTAAGCCAGCATTACCTGAAGATACACCACACTCTGAACTCCTCAGGACCAAGGCATTGATGCAGCACAAATGGTGAGGTGAGGACATGAACTAACTGACCCTCCTCTTCTATAGCCCCGCAGCAGCCCTCTGTGCAGGAGACAGCAGCCCTCTGTGCAGGAGACAGCAGCCCGCTGTCAAAGTCTTAGGACTCATCTCGAAAATTTTCTAGTTTCAAAAACTGCTTATGTGTATCGCTGCTTAGGTTGGCTGTGTCTTCTCTTTCCTGTCAACTACTGAATCAGGAGATGCATGAGTCTGGAATGTTTTCGAGCCACAGGGTCTCTGAAGTCAGAAGTCCATAGATGAGTTTCTATGAGTGTCTCTGACATCCACAGAGGAAAATCCACAGGTCCAATGGCTGTCACAGAAAAGTGAGATGGAGGGCTGGAGGAATGGGTAACAGGGAAATCACAGCCTGCCCCCCTCAACATCTCATATTTTCTTAGGTTCCTCTCCACATGCTTGGCCAGACACCCAGCCACATGTCTGTGGGCTTACAGGTAGGTTTCAGACTCATGTGACTTTTCCAGACTTTGGAAACGGAGACAGTTTCTTCCCATGTAGAGTTCGTGTGTCTTGCTCACAACACAAAGACACGGTGGGCACATGCTAGTTGTGACTAGGGAGTGAGTAGAGCTCAGTCCCTCAAACAGAACATGGAGGGGTGACAGGGGGTTGGTTGGGGTTCAATCCAGCAGCAGTTCCTGCATCAAGCACCTTCCCTTTCTGGGTCGCCCAAGCACCATGGACATTTCAGCCTTATCCAAGCGGGGTCAGACTAGAGAGGTCACTTCACTTCTCCTGAGAGGCAGATTGACCCGGGACTCCATTCTTTTTTATCTTTCCAGGCTTCCTCAACAGCACAGGCAGCAAGCTGCTCCAGACCCCTCTGCACAGGCGACCATAGGGCAGGTATTGGAGGTAAGTGTAGGGCACGGAGCATATTCACGGTCAGTGGAAATGGTGGCTCATCTCTCAATATGTAAATCCTGACACAGAAGCATCCTCCATTGCTGCTGACTTCAAAGACACCTAAGGAGAGGGGTATACCTCCATGGGTGCAGTTCAGTGGCCAGAACAAGATATAGGCTATGCAGGTGAAACTGAATTTTAAATCAGCAACAAATGCTGTTTAGAATCAGAATTTCCGGGCCAGGATTTGAGACAGGTTTTTGTCAGTGTGCTTCTGTTTATATCAGCCTCCTGTGTTTTGTTGCTAAATCTGGCAACTGGGTCTGTTACTCCTGGTGTTCAGGAGTTTCATGTCTACATCCCAACCACTGCCCAGTGACTAGCAGAGCTCTTTGGAAACGAAGAGTGAATGTTGACAATGGGAGAAGGTCCCCAGGCCTTCCAGCCCAGACTATGTCATCATCACATTGGGGCTGGTGTGCTGAGTGGACAATGGGAGCAGAACCAGCACAGCATAGTCAGCCACACCCTCCCTGCAAACACTCTGGAACATTTTGGAATTGAGTCATGGGCAGGGTGCATAGTGTTTTGGGAACCCCAGTAAATGAATGTCCTGGACTATGACCTTTTTTAGAAAACTCTTCTCTCAAATCAGGGGAAATGCTGTACTAAGGAACCTGAAAGATGTTTTCATGCTAGAGTTAACAGTTGGGTGAGAACTGCCTGATCATTCCGTGTGCCTTCCTTGACAGGCCACAATGGTAGGTCCTCACATGTCCTGTCAGTCTGGTCTTAGCCTCTGACCCATAACTCACACTCATGGATGTATTTTTTTGTACAGTCTGGCAGTGGAGATTTGAAAGTTAATGGTACACACATAGTCCGGCTGGAATCATCCTGCTGATCTAAAGTCCCTGTCATATCAACAGGAGCCTGCTTGGCATTTGGGGACTGTGTGTTCCAGTTGCAGGCTGGACAGTGACTGGCAATGTCTATTCCTACAGAAATTATTGCAATCCTTCAGAAGGCTCTCTGATCAACCTTGCTGGAGCAGGGTTTGGGACCAGCTGAGTTCCTATGGCTCAAGGAATTGAGAGAAGCCCTGGGACCCTCAGGAGTCCAGACTTCTCTCCTCAGGTTGGGCTTGAGTCTTGAATGCTTTTCTCTGGCTTCATGCCCTAGTGGATTACAGTTCCAAGATAGGAAGTTCTGGGTCCATTGTTGTCACCTGGATGAGAAGCCAGGTTGTCACAGAGGCCACACTTGGTCCTTTCTCCAGAGAGTCTGTCTCTCAATGAATGTTTTGCATGTTATTCCCAACACTCTGGGTCAAGTGGTGGCACCAGAGTAAAACCTTCTCACTGCCCTGCACCTCACACAGCCGCACTGAGGATTACTCATGCCCTCCCAGTGTACACACAACAGCCTCTAGTCAGTGTGTCCTCCGCAACGGACTTGAGCATGACCATCCCTCCTTCTGTGTGGAGTGAGGTGCAGCACACATAGAACAATTTGCTCAGACATCTTCCATTCAGTGGCCACTCATGTTCCCAGACTCATATGTGAGGTATGTCCTTGGGCTGCTGTTTTCTTTAGCATGTAAGCCAAAAGAAGGAAATGAATTCATTTTTTTTCTCACTAGAATATGTTTCTCTTTATACAGAATTGATTTTATTATTGTTTTATTATTGCTATTGTTATTTATTCTTTCATACAGTACATCCTGATCACAGTTTTCTCTCTACTCCTCCTACTTACCCCCACTTACCTCCTCTCTCAGCCAGATCCACTCCTCCACTAGAGCAGGTCTGCCAGGGATAGCAACCAAACACAACATAAGAAGATACCATGAAACTAGGCACTAAACCCTCATATCAAGGTTGGATGAATTAACCTAGTTGTTCCAGCCTGCGGGGTTCTGCAAAGATAAACCTAGGAGACAGAGTGAGGATTGTCGGGAACAAGGAGGTGAGAGAGATGAAGACAAGCCAAAAGGGGGTCTGGTCAAGTCTCAGTTTATTGAACACACAGCACAAACTTTTAAAGAAGTTTCGAGGTAGGGAGGGGGCATGGGAGTGGTGAGCAGGTTACTATGGTAACTCTATAGGGGCAGGTAAGCTGATTGCTATGGTAACTCTTATCTGAGGGGCGGGCTAGTTGCCTATCTGAGGTCACTGGGTCAAGGAGCCTAGGGAGTCAAGAAATGCAGATGCAGGGCTTCTCCCAAGACCATCTGGTGCTGAAGGTGCCATTTTTATCTGATTTATAGAGATAGAAACCTTCCACAGAATGAGGGAGAGATGGAGTTGTTAGTGAAATGGTGGTTCCTTTGAACTGGGCAACTTCAGGCTAACTGACCTTTGTCTGAACTCTGTCCATTTGGACTGGAGAAAAGTGAAGCCTTTTTAAGCAGAAATGGGGTGCTGTCTCAAGTCTGAGCACCCAAAAGCACGGCCCTCTACACCTAGTAGGAGGGGAAAGGTTTCAAGAGCAGGCAAAAGACTCAGAGAAACAATAACTTCCACTGCTTGGAATCCCACAAAACAGCAATCTATCAACCAAAATGTATATGCAGAGACTGAGCAGGTCCATGCAGGCTCAGTGGCTGAAGCTTCTGTCTCTGTGAGACCCTATGAGCCTTGCTTAGTTGATTCTGTGGGGCATGTTCTCCTGGTATTCTTGACCATTCTGGTTTATACAGTCTTTTCTCCCTCTCTTCAGACAGTTTCCCCAAACTCCAAGGTGGGAGGGGGGAACAGCTGGAGATCTCTCCATTTAGATTCTCTCACTGCTTAAAGTTTGTCTGTGGATTTCTTCATCTGTTCCTATCAGCTACCAAAGGAAGCCTCTCTAATAACTAGCCTATAATAATGGCAAGGCTAGGCATCAATCTATGAGTATAGCAGGTGTCATTAGGAATTATTTCACTCATTTTTTGGCTAGTCCTGTTTGGTTCTACCCTAGGTCGCTGTGCCACTCAGCCTCTGCTTGCTGACCATCCAGGCAGTGGGTTATCTCTCATGGTGTGGTTTCACTTGAGTTTTAAAAGAGTTTTTTCGATAGTCAGAATCAAGCTCACTAGTTCTTGTGCCAGATATCCAAGCTACAACTCCAATCCACAGACTGGACAGCACTCCCAATGGCTCCTGGGAACCAGTCAGTTGTGACCACGTTTATCCTGCAAAGCTTTGTGGATGACCCCTGGATCCAGGATGCTCTCTTCTGCCTATTCTTTGCCTTGTTTGTAGTGTCCATAGCAGGAAATGGCCTGATTATCCTAACCATCCACAGCAGTCCCAGCCTCCACACTCCCATGTATTTCTTCCTAGTCAACCTTGCTCTGATGGATGTGATCTGCACTGTGACTATCCTGCCCAAGGTCCTGCAGAGCCTGGTGGCAGAGAACACCATATCTTATGGGGGATGCCTCACACAGATGTTCATCTTTACCTGGGCCCTGAGCTCTGAGCTTCTACTTTTCTCTGCTATGGCCTATGACCGTTTTCTTGCAATCTGTCGGCCATTGCACTATGGTACCCTCATGAGTGGCAGGGCTTGTGTGACACTTGCAACCTTTGTGTGGTCTATGGGGGCTCTCAATTCTGTTGTTCTTACTTGTCTGGTGCTGCCTCTGTCCTTCTGTGGCCCCAATCTCATCACCCACTTCTTCTGTGAGATCCCTTCAGTGCTGATGCTGTCCTGCAGCCCTACCTTTATCAATGACATCATGACTATCATTGCGGACATGTTCCTGAGTGGCTTGAATTTCCTATTGACCATGACCTCCTATGGGTTCATCATTGCCAGCATCCTGCGAATCCGCTCAGCTGAAGGCAAGAAGCGTGCCTTCTCTACCTGCTCTGCCCACCTGGTGGTGGTCACTTTGTATTACTCTACCGTGCTCTACACCTATGTCAGGCCAGCACTTGGAACTGCTGGGCTCCTTGACAAGATGGTTGTTATTTTGTACACCACGGTGACTCCGTCTCTGAACCCTCTCATCTATACCCTGAGAAACAAGGAATTCAAAGCATCCTTTAAAAAACTCTTCTTTTCCCACTGATGACTTTTAGCTTGGAGAAGAACTCTGGAAGCAGTGGGTTTGGAGCTAAAATGACCACTCAGATCCTTCTTTTATGAGTCTCCTGACTCTGGGGACACAGGCTATGTCATCATCTAAGCTAGCTCCCCAGACTTTGTACAGAGAGTTATGTACACTGTCTACCAGACAATACCAGATTTCTGTTCTTTTGAATGTTCAATAAACATTAACCTTTTCTCCTCAATGTGCAGAAATGTATGCTTATAAGTTCAGTGCTACTGAATCCCAGAATCCAGCTCCAGCTGGCCCGGGGTTAAAAAGGGTGTGTGAAGTCAGAGAGAAAGGGAGCAGGCACAAGTCTTCTGAACAGGTCACAACACGATCTGTCTTCATTTGTTTTTTCTATACACCTTATATATCTTTTAACAAATCCCTCACACAAAAAGAAATCACATCACAATCACAAATTCTATTTTTCCCAATTAACAGTTACAGGTTTCATATTTTTGAAAACATGTTATTCTTACATACCCACACACAAATAAATCTCCCATGTTAGTTCTTGTTCCCCACACATGATGAAGCATTCCCTTAATGTTCTTGTGCTGCAGTTACATAGAATACATTACGCTCTAACAGAATCCAAGCAAGCTTAGAATCCATTACACACTAACTGAAATCAATCAAGCTAAGTATTTCTGAGAGCGGGTTTCTTTGAGCTGGCTGACAACATTTGCAGTTATAGAAAATGGTACTTCTCTAAAAGAACAATATATTAAAAATTGTGTAAAGTCAAAAGTATACAATTTCTCTTAAAAGAAAATCAACTGTTTTCTAATGCTATGTATTGGGGTGAATTAACAGTCGTTTGAATCCTAAAACCATAAAATTCAGGGTACATTAACAGTTCTTTAATAAAACCAGGAAGCTGAGTTATTGGATAAAAAGAATAATATCATCACCTTTGATCACCAACCTGCTTTTTCCAAGGAAAGCCTGCCAGCCCGCAGTAACTACACTGCAATTATTCCTGTTTCCCCATCCTAGCAGTTTCTCATACGTTATTTCTCAATCTTTTACCTCAATGTAGTTAACAAAACCTCCTAGTCTAGCTTCTCTAATAGTCTAATGTTTTAGAATTCTTCTCAAGGGTTGTGATTGAATTATTGCCCTACCAAAGTGGCATTGCTCTGGGAAAATCATCACTTTTACTATGTGTTGCTGTTGGGGTTCTGCAACAAGCAGAGTCCACAGCTGGAGCTCTGTGCTGGAGAGCTCCACCTCTACCAGGACCACAGCTTGGGGTTCAGCACTGGAGAGCTCCTCTCCCCACCAAGACCTCTGTGCAGGGTTCAGCACTGGAGAGCTCCACTCCCCACCTGGACCACAGCTTGGGATTTAGCCCTGAAGAGCTTGCTCCCTACACTGACCACAGACATAGTTCACAGCCCAGGGCATCCCTGGGAGATCCCCTTTGGGAGAATCTGGTTCCCCCCCCAACAATCCACAGCATGGGGCTCCCACTTCCCCAGAGAGCTCCATCCCTGACACGCCCTTCCATATGTACCCAGCTATCAGCATCCACAGAGATTTGGAGTGATCTCTGTCTTAGCCCCATTTCCTTGCCAGGCCCAACCCTCCAGCTGTCTATCAAGCTGCCTATGACATGGCAGTAGGTGGACCGAAATTAGGACTCTTGTGCTGACTGCCGGCTCCCAGTCCATGATGGCAGCTCACAGCTATCTGTGTTTCTGCCAGGGAGCAAATCTGAATTTCCCAAGCAAGCCTAATCACTCCTGCTGTCAACTGCAGTTTGGGGCTAATGCTTGCTTCCCTCACCACCCCACTGGGGATCCCAGGGGCTGGGCCATCATCCCTTATGCCCACCATGAACTCAAATAGTGTAAAGTACCACAGAGGAGCCAGTATATTTCCCCTTTAGGGGTGTCTCTCTGCACTAGGCTGGGGAGTTCTGGGACTTGAGACCACCCCACATAAAGCTCCCCCCATGGACTGTTAGGGAGCTGACTTCCAGCCAGCTACGGAGCCCCCCAACCTGACAGAGGAGAAATGAAGTGATCAGACTAATAAAAATGGCCCTAAGCTGGGTCCCTCATCCCTCTCTGAACTTGAAAAAATCCCACCAATCACAGGCCACCCTGGGAGGCTCCACCCCCTCAGGGACACCATATAAAAGAGCAGCCTTCTGGACTCTGAAGGAGAGCAGGGAGAGTCATCTTCCTCCCAAGTAGAAGCAACTACCCAGAAGCAAGAAGTTCATCTCAGCTTGTCCAGAAGCAAGAAGAACACCTCACCTCAGCCAGAAGCAGAGCTGAACACCTCAGCCCAGCAGTTCTGTTGAGTTATTCTCCCTTCAGGACTGCACCACCTCAAGGGGAGGTTTTTCCCTTTGGCACTGTGTGTTCCCTGTTCTTGGACAGTTTGTGAAAGCATTGTGGTTATAAACATTATCAAGGCTGACCTTAAGTGCGAAGCGATTAATAAAGGCATGATAATATAAACCAGTTTAAAGATTTAAAATGTCCTGTAGTGTTATAAATTTAGAATTTGCTTCTTTAAGAATATTACTCCAAATTTACTCTTAACATTTTAAATCTCTCACCTGTGTTCCTCTTTTATCAAAAGTACCTTTTATTTGAAGAGGGAAACAGCAGGATAAGATTTCAGTCTGAATAAAGCAAGACATAACATCACAGTGTGATGAGATCCAAATCATCTGCTGGTTCTTACATTAAGAGTTCAAAGCCACAGTTTAAAAAAATTGTAAGGTGGAAAGCCAAGATGGTGTTGGGCCAGGTGGATGGAGGAACAACATGTTAGTGTCTCAAAAATGGCTTGGAAAAAGTTTTAGAGTTAAAGCGAAAACAAGAGTAAAAACAAAGATTTTTAAAGGAGAGAGAAAAGGGGAGCCGAGTAGGTTTCTGTGTTGAAGCAAACTACCCTCAGTGGCCAGCCGGAGGGGAAGGGGAGATGTGGGGTAGCCTCATTTTCCATGAAGTATATGGTCTATGTTCATTCGAGGCATCCCACTGGAGTGAGAAAGACCGCAAATACAGACCTAGGCTGCTCTGATTAGTCGTCACTACACAGGAGGTCAGGACATATTAGCCTGAAGAGTTCTGGGGCCTGCTATCAGGTCTCCAGAATGGGCCAAAAGGGGCAATATCAGACTCTGAGAAATGAGTTTTCTAGGGAAGTGCCTAGGAAGAAGAAAAAACTCAAATCAAAAAACTCAAGGCAGAGAGTGCTCCGTGACTAAGGGCAGGTTCAGGGGAAGTGGCCTCGTGCCTGCTGCACAAGGTGTGATGGTTTTAAGCTCTCTAAATCCATGATCCAAATAACAGCACTGTGGTGAGCCCTTCAGATTCTGGGCCTAGACCCTGCTGTGACCCTCTGGCTATCTGGAGATCTTCTGAGCTAAACTGAGTCATGAATAATTAATGACTGCCCGAGAGGGGATTGTTTACAGGGAAGCCAAAGTCCCCTGAAAGGATACTTCTTCCTGAGAAGCTATTGTCCTAAGCATTCCACCTCAGCAGGGAAGATGTTTTGTTCTGATACCTATCTGGGCTTCAGGATGTTTTTACCTATGCATTGTCTTATCCTGTAATTAACATCTTGGTTCCAAAGGCTGTAGCTGCACGTAGCCCCCTGATGAGAGGGGTTATAAGATTAGAGGGAAAAATAAAGTTTCGGCTCCATTCCATCTGAGCATGAAAGGGTTTAAGAAATATGAAACATAGAAATGCAATTACATATAGGGGGAAATGCCTTCCCAAGTACGGCCATTAACAGTACTCTTCAGTCTCCTCCCCACCCACAGGGAAATGACCATTGAGCTTAACACCTGTCAACAGGATTCCTTCTTCCCCAGCCTCCTCCCTCCTGCATATCAGCAGGGATTCTTCCTTCCCGGGCTCCATGGGCGCCACCCTGTCTCAAAGGTGGCTTCCAAGGGCACAGGTTGACCACACTGCCCTGGATCCTGCGCGCGCGCGCGCACGCGCGCGCGCGTAACTCCCAAGAGCTCGGAGCCAATCAGCTGCACGAGCCCCCATCCCCAGACCCCTAACCCCTGAACCAGATAAAAGGGCTGGTGGGGAGGGATCGGGGCCCGCCATGCTCATCTCCTGCGTGGGATAGGCGGGACCCGGACGCGCCGGTAATCAATAAATGCCTCATGTATGTTACAGCAGTCCGTGTCTCGTGGTTCCTTAGAAACCCGCCCGGCTTGCCCTAACAAGCACATGATACTGTGTGTGTCTGATCTACTTCTTTTCCCTCCAGTCTCTTTTCCCCTCTCCCCATAAAGCCCTTCAGTCCCACTCTCCATCCAAGTACTGTCCGACTTGCCAGGCCGGCCCTGGCACAGCACAGATGTAATAACTGTTTCTATGCCAGGTGCAAAGGACAGAATTTAGTTGCCTAGGTGCTGGCAAGTTTTAGCAAGATTTATTTCTTATGGGGGAGGGTGAAGGATGCTGAGACAGAAGGAGAAGACAGGACAGTGGGATAAGAGTCAAGAAGACACACACACACACAGAGACAAAGAGAGAGAGAGAGAGAGAGAGGAGGGACAAGACACTGGGGTGAGAGACCATGAAGAGAAGAGAGACTAATAACAGAAGAGAGAGAACTTGTGGCAGAGAGGGATTGTATGGAGATTTTGCGAGTTCCCAGCTGCTGACATAAGACAGGAGGCTGGGGGGAGGCACAGGGGAGAGACACTGAGCCTGAAGGCATTTTTCTATGGTGGCCATGGCCATGTCACTAGACCACGAAGATGCTCCCAGAAAGGGACGTGGGAGAAGGTCTTACACCAGCAGAATGGCCAGCATGTTTGAACCAAACATTGACAAGGGTTTAACAGGCTCTTCAGAGCATGCTTGACATCTTATGCCTCAGTGTAAAGGTGAGGGAGTCAGAGTGTGCTCAGGACCTCAGACCTCACAGCCGGCAAGTAACTTCTCTCCAGGCTGTAGCTGGAAACAGGCACAGAACTTGGATGAGCAATAGAGCCCACAGTGATGTGGGGTGAGTAGGGGGAGAGGGCCTTCTGCTTCCCCTAAGCTGAGCACATGTGCAGGGACCTGGTGTTGCTAAGGCCACAGGAGAGCAGGGAGGCAGGAAACTGTTGCATCTGAAAAAGTCATTGTCCATGAGATTCACGATGCAGCTCACACTTGAGGGGCTGCAAGAGAACAGCAGGAGCTGCAGGATCTCAGAGAAGTTGGTGTCCTTGGAGTCACAGAATTATAACCATGTCAGTAGAGATACATTGGTGTGCCGTGTGCCCAGAGCCCGGTCCCCACACACGTGTGGGTTCCTGCTAGAGCTATAGTACAGAGGAAAACAAGTGACTGCGTACTGATCAAAGGCCGTGATCGTGTGTAGCAGCAGTTCAGAAAACGTGGTTATATTATTTCAGCTAGACTGTAAGTCTACAGTTCTCTCAAAATGTTCTCAACTACAAAGATTTGACATTATGATAATGCTTTCAACACCCAACAAAGGAACTGCAAGGGAAATAGAGGGAAATTGCTGTCCTAAAAGGTGTGTATGTGTGAGTGTGTGTGTGTGTGTGTGTGTGTGTGTGTTATAAATATGGATGAGTACAGGCTTAAAATAAACATTCTTAAACTGACTCTGAATTTTAACAAAAAACAATTCTTACAATACAAAAATTGATATTTCCAACTATACTTTCTGTTTCTGTATCTGGTGAAACTGAAAACACTGGACATCCCAAAGCCATTGTCTTGAGAAACAAGTGTGAGGAGCAAGTCCATCTGAGGGCACATGGTTGTCACTTTTAAGGAGCTAGGAATTCATAGCAACAGTCTGATGAGTGTCCAATACTCCACAGCTCCTGAGGGACTGGGGTGCAACAAAACATGAGGGACCTGGACTCCTGCCTGAGACCACACTGAGACCCAGTCTCTGCCTGCGAAGGTCAGGATGCAATGAATAGGCTGTTTCTTTCCCACCCAAACTTTGTCATCACAGCATTAAATGCAGGCAGTGATGGCCCATGAAGTTGGGGAAATCTGAGATCCTTTCCTGGTGAACTTTAGCCAGTGCATGCCTGGCCGTGAGCCATGCCTGCTGTATTTCCTACTGTGACTTACATGTGATGAAGTGAGCTCTGGCGCTTCCTGCCACAACAAGTAAAACTTGTGCCTTCCCATTTGCCAGGCCCTTCTAAGTCTCTGCTTTCCACAGCACACTTGACATAATTGCAAAGCCACTTCAGCCAGGGCCCTGAGGCACACCTCCCATGGGGCCATGGCTGCCTTGAGTTGCATCACATAGCCAAAGCAAGCTAGATTTAAGCCAGCATTACCTGAAGATACACTACACTCTGAACTCCTCAGGACCAACGTTGATGCAGCACAAATGGTGAGGTGAGGACATGAGCTAACTGACCCTCCTCTTCTATAGCCCAGCAGCAGCCCTCTGTGCAGGAGACAGCAGCCCGCTGTCAAAGTCTTAGGACTCATCTGGAAAATATTCTTGGTTTCAAAAACTGCTAATGTGTATCGCTGCTTAGGTTGGCTGTGTCTTCTCTTTCCTGTCAACTATTGAATAGGAGATGCATGAGTCTGGGGTGTTTTAGGGCCACAGGGTCTCTGAAGTCAGAAGTCCATAGATGAGTTTCTGTGAGTGTCTCTGACATCCACAGAGGAAAATCCACAGGTCCAATGGCTGTCACAGAAAAGTGAGATGGAGGGCCGTAGGGATGGGTAACAGGGAAATCACAGCCTGCACCCTCTCCCCTCCTATTCTCTTAGGTTCCTCTCCACGTGCTTGGCCAGACACCCAGCCACATGTCTGTGGGCTTACAGGTAGATTTCATACTCATGTGACTTTTCCAGACTTTTGGAAATGGAGACAGTTTCCTCCCATGAAGAGTTCGTGTGTCTTGCTCACAACACAAAGACACGGTGGACACATGCTAGTTGTGATTAGGGAGTGAGTAGAGCTCAGTCCCTCAAACAGAATACAAAGGGGTGACGGGAGGTTCATTGGGGTTCAATCCAGCAACAGTTCCTGCATCAAGCACCTTCCCTTTCTGGGACGCCCAAGCACCATATACATTTCAGCCTTATCCAAGCCGGGACAGCCTAGAGAGGTCACTTCACTTCTCCTGGGAGGAGGATTGACCCTGGAATCCAATCTTTTTTATCTTTCTAGGCTTCCTCAACAGCACAGGCAGGGAGCTGCTCCTGTCCCCTCTGCACAGGCGACCATAGGGCAGGTATTGGAGGTAAGTGTAGGGCACGGAGCATATCCGCAGTCAGTGGAAATGGTGGCTCATCTCTCAACACGTAAATCCTGAAACAGAAGCATCCTCCATTGCTGCTGACCTCAAAGACACCTAAGGAGAGGGGTGTACCTCCATGGGTGCACTTCAGTGGCCAGAACAAGATATGGGATATGCAGATGAATCTGAATTTTAAATCAGCAACAAATGCTGTTTAGAATCAGAGTTTCAGGGGCAGGATTTGAGACAGGTTTTTGTCAGTGTGCTTCTGTTTATATCAGCCTCCTGTGTTTTGTTGCTAAATCTGGCAACTGGGTCTGTTACTCCTGGTGTTCAGGAGTTTCATGTCTACATCCCAACCACTGCCCAGTGACTAGTAGAGTTCTTTGGAAACAAAAAATGAATAGTGACCCTGGGAGAAGGTCCCCAGGCCTTCCAGCCCAGACTATGTCATCATCACATTGGGGCTGGTGTGCTGGGTGGACGATGGGAGCAGAACCAGCACAGCATAGTCAGCCACAGCCCCTCCCTGTAAACAAACTCGAACATTTTGGAATTGAGTCATGGGCAGGATGCATAGTGTTTTGGGAACCCCAGTAAATGAATGTCCTAGACTATGACCTGTTTTAGAACACTCTTCTCTCAAAACATGGAAAATGCTGTACTTAGGAACCTGAAAGATGTTTTCATGCTAGAGTTAACAGTTGGATGAGAACTGCTTGATCATTCCGTGTGCCTTCCCTCACAGGCCAGAATGGGAGGTCCTCCTCTGTCCTGTCAGCCTGGCCTTAGCCTCTGACCCATAACTCACAGTCATGGACGTATCTATTAGTACACTCTACCAGTGGGAATTTGCAAGTGAACGGTACACACATAGTCCGGATGGAATCATCCTGCTGACCTAAAGTCCCTCTCATATCAACAGGAGCCTGCTTTCTCAGCAAATGGGGCTGGTGTGTTCCAGATGCAGGCTGGACAGTGACTGGCAATGTCTAATCCTACATACATTGCTGGGTTCCTTTAGAAGGCTCTCTGATCAACCTTGCTGGAGCACGGTTTGGGACCAGCTGAGTTCCTATGGCTCAAGGAATTGAGAGAAGCCCTGAGCCCCGACTTCTCTCCTCAGGTTGGACAGGAGTCTTGAATGCTATTCCCTGGCTTCATGTCCTAGTGGATTACAGTTCCAAGATAGGAAGTTCTGGGTCCATTGTTGTCACCTGGATGAGAAGCCAGGTTGTCACAGAGGCCACACTTGGTCCTTTCTCCAGAGAGTCTGTCTCTCAATGAATGTTTTGCATGTTATTCCCAACACTCTGGGTCAAGCAGTGGCACCAGAGTAAAACCTTCTCACTGCCCTGCACCTCACACAGCCCCATTGAGGATTGCTCATGCCCCCCAGTGTACACACAGTGATCTCTATTCAGTGTGTTCTTGGTGAGAGACTTGAGCATGGCCCTCCTTTTCTGTGTGGAGTGAGGTGCAGCACACATAGAACAATTTGCTCAGAAATCATCAGTTAAGTGACATCCAGGTCCCCAGACTTGGTTTATGTTGGGTATGTCTCAGGCTGCTGTTTTCTTTAGTATGTAAGCCAAAAGCATGAAATGAATTCATTTTTTTGCAACCAGGATATGTTCGTTTCTCTTTATACGGAACTGATTTTATTGTTGTTTTTATTATTGCTATTGTTATTTATTCTTTCATACAGTACATCCTGGTCACAGTTTTCTCTCTACTCCTCCCAGTTATCCCCACTTACCTTCCCTCTCAGCCAGATCCACTCCTCCTCCAGAGCAGATCTGCCAGGGATAGCAACCAAACACAGCATAACAAGATACAATAAAACTAGGCACAAAACCCTTATATCAAGGTTGGATGAAAAAAACCCAGTAAGCAGTAGAAGGTTTCAAGAGCAGGCAGAAGACTCAGAGACTTAACCACTCCCACTGCTAGGAATCCCACAAAACAGCAATCTATCAACCAAAATATATATGCGGAGACTGAGCAGGTCCATGCAGGCTCAGTGACTGCAGCTTCAGTCTCTGTGAGACCCTATGAGCCTTGTTTGGTTGATGCAGTGGGCTATGTTCTACTGGTATCCTTGACCCCTCTGGCTTATACAATCGGTTCTCCCTCTCTTAAGACAGATTCCCCAAACTCCAAGGTGGGAGGGGGGAACAGCTGGAGATCTCTCCATTTAGATTCTCTCACTGCTTAAAGTTTGTCTGTGGATTTCTTCATCTGTTCCTATCAGCTACTAAAGGAAGCCTCTCTAATAACTAGCCTCTAATAATGGCAAGGCTAGGCATCAATCTATGAGTATAGCAGGTGTCATTAGGAATTATTTCACTCAGTTTTTGGCTAGTCCTGTTTGGTTCTACCCTAGGTCGCTGTGCCACTCAGCCTCTGCTTGCTGACCATCCAGGCAGTGGGTTATCTCTCATGGTGTGGTTTGACTTGAGTTTTAAAAGAGTTTTTTTGATAGTCAGAATCAAGCTCACTAGTTCTTGTGCCAGATATCCAAGCTACAATTCCAATCCACAGACTGAACAGCACTCCCAATGGCTCCTGGGAACCAGTCAGTTGTGACCATGTTTATCCTGCAAAGCTTTGTGGATGACCCCTGGATCCAGGATGGCCTCTTCTGCCTCTTCTTTGCCTTGTTTGTAGTGTCCATAGCAGGCAACGGCCTGATTATACTAACCATCCACAGCAGTCCCAATCTCCACACTCCCATGTATTTCTTCCTAGTCAACCTTGCTCTGATGGATGTGATCTGCACTGTGACTATCCTGCCCAAGGTCCTGCAGAGCCTGGTGGCAGAGAACACCATATCTTATGGGGGATGCCTCACACAGATGTTCATCTTCTCCTGGGCCCTGGGCTCTGAGCTTCTGCTTTTCTCTGCCATGGCCTATGACCGCTATCTTGCAATCTGCTGGCCATTGCACTATGGTACCCTCATGAGTGGCAGGGCTTGCGTGGCACTTGCAAGCTTTGTGTGGTTTACAGGGGCTCTCAATTCTGTTGTTCTTACTTGTCTGGTGCTGCCTCTGTCCTTCTGTGGCCCCAATCTCATCACCCACTTCTTCTGTGAGATCCCGTCAGTGCTGATGCTGTCCTGCAGCCCTACCTTTATCAATGACATCATGACTATCATTGCGGACATGTTCCTGAGTGGCTTGAATTTCCTATTGACCATGACCTCCTATGGCTTCATCATTGCCAGCATCCTGCGAATCCGCTCAGCTGAAGGCAAGAAGCGTGCCTTCTCCACCTGCTCTGCCCACCTGGTGGTGGTCACTTTGTATTACTCTACCGTGCTCTACACCTATGTCCGTCCAGCACTTGGAACTGCTGGGCTCCTTGACAAGATCATTGCTATTCTGTACACCACTTTGACCCCATCTCTGAACCCTCTCATCTATACCCTGAGAAACAAGGAATTTAAAGCATCTTTTAAAAAACTCCTCTTTTCCCGCTGATGACTTTGAGCTTGGAGGGGAACTCTGGAAGCAGTGGGTGAGGAGCTAAAATGATCACTCAGGTCCTTCTTTTATGCATCCCTGACTCTGGGGACACAGGCTATGTCATCATCTAAGCTAGCTGCCCAAACTTTGTACAAGGAGCTGTCCACACTGTCTACCAGACAATATCAGATTTTTGTTCTTTTGTATGTTCAGTAAACATTAACCTTTTCTCCTTAATGTGTAGAATTGTATGCTTGTAAGTTCAGTGCTGTTGAATGCCAGAATCCAGCTCCAGCTGGCTGGGGGTGAAAAGGAGGCATGAAGTCAGAGAGAAAGGGAACAGGCAAAAGTCTTCTGAACAGGTCACAACAGGCTCATGTGATTATAGAGATTTGCTAAATCATATCTCTAACTTAAATCTTAGAATTTCTCCTTCCTGAAAGAGTTTTGTGTGACCTGACCATCCTTCATTAGTTACTATTATTCAACACTGCATGTTCTCTGTAATACTACCATGACACGAGGTCTAGTCCACTGTGATGGGAACTGAGAAATAAAGATCTTATCAGATGCGTTCATGTTGGTGCGAGCCTGTGTGCCTTGAGCATTTCACACACAGTGAGGTTTGGGTGACTTTCAGCTCTATAGCTTAGATAGCATCCTGTGACTTGTACAGAAGAGATGGCACGAGGACATAACCAACGAGTAGAGCTGCATAGATGAAAGCAGCGGGTAAGGCAGGACCATGTCACTGATTCCTCATTGTGATGATTAATATTAATGGTTACTTGACTGGATTAAGATCTCTTAGGAAGCTGCTGAGAGATACCTCCATGATTATCATCTATAAAGGTGTTTCCAGTAGAACATGCCTTGCTTTGCATCTGCCTTCTTGCTACTGCTCTATTACCTCCGAGTGCTGAGCTTTGCCAAAGGTGTGATGGAGGTATCTCTGTGCCAATAACTTGAACCACAGGTGTCTCTTCACCAGTGGTACCTCTCAGAGAAACAAGTGCTAAGATGCCTCTTGTGATTTTCACAGAGCCCGGCCACCTAGCTTATCAGCCACTGTCCCATCTCTGCTACTTTGAATGGGGACTGTGCTTTCCAATCTCCCTTCAATTCAAGTGATTCTCCATTACTGCTTTTGTCTTTTCTATGCCTAAATTACTGTGATCCATCATTTTCTCTGTGGTTATTACCATGTTTTTTCTAACCCATCTCAAATCTATCAGCCCAGTGAGCCTCTCTTCAAACTCCAGACCTGTGAACTCAAAGCACTTCTGTGGGTTTTTTTTATTCTATAAGCTGCAGGTACTTCTAACCCAACACTCACATAGCTGTGGTCCATGTCAGTATCTTAGGTTGTTCTTGTGTGACTTTAAAGGCCTCACAGGGCAACTTAGCATCAGCCAGTCAGGATGTCAGAGGTTGGATGTTCTGAGGAACACAGCTCCTTATTTCTAGCTTTCTAGTTCATTGTATTATAATACTCTTACTATAACAGATTCTCAAGGAATCCCTGTTCTATGAATCAAAGAACATATCCTGTACCATCTTGCCTCAGTCATCTGGGTAGCCACTGAAGCCTATAGTGAAAATCTCCCAAGCATCACTCACACATGCTCTCATCCTCAGGAATTTCAGGTTTCTTGTCATTTCGTACATGGCCAGATTTATCCTCTGGTGCCATCTTGTATTTTTATGTAGGAAGCACAGCTTAGAATAAACACTGGAGAAACCAGGGTTGTCAATCACAAGGGTTTATTTTCTTCAATAGAAAGAACATTAATGATGCCTAGTCACCTGGGAAGCCAGCGTGAAAAGTGGTCAATCAATCGGGTGATCTTCGCTATTCTCCAAGTCAGCCTTCCAGAATCCCCCCAATAACCTGAGCATTGTTTAGGCCCTAATCCTGAGTTTTGTCTCTCAAGTGAATAGAACACATCCCTATGAAAGAGGCCCCATGTACTTTGCATCTTTCACCAATAAATCACAGATCATTTCTCTAGGCCCTAGCCCTGAGTTCTGTTTATCAGCCCATAGAATTCATTTTTTATTGTATCTTAGGTCACAAGTTCTAAATGTGTAAGGAAAACAAACCATGAGTTTAGTCCCTGGAGGTCTTGACCCAATGCCTACTAAGATGGTACTGTCCCTAATTTTCATTTTTATCTCTTTGCGGTTTGCTTCCCTACCAGGGGTGATACCTGCAGGAATCCCTTAACATCTGGAACCCATCATGTTGAGGCACAAGACCCTCAAAGAAGGTAAGAAAAGTTTTCTTTAAATAGAAAGTAGGGATCAGAGAAACTTGATCCTCTCACTGAAAGAAAGGGGTCATGACCTTGAGTGGGAGAGTGGGAATTAATAATTAATACGGGTTTTTCCTCAGTCCTCTGAGTTAAAGCATGTACAATTACTGAAATGTTTGTTAAGATCCAAAGGAGCAAAATACTCAGAACAACAGCTCTACAACTTTATACACATTGAAACTAATGGAAACAGAGCCCATGAGAAGGGAGATAAAATTCTTGTTAATTATTTTACAAGCTGGAGTACAGTAATCTATTGCTTGGACGCTCTCAGGAGGAGAATAAACTAAGAGAGAGAGAGAAAATTCTACTGGACAAGTCTGTACTGACCTGGGCAGGTCAGGTCAAGTATTCTCCGCAGCAGGTTAGAAACCACGTCAGCGATGGGTGTTCGGCCCTCCTAAGTAATCTGACTGAAACTCAAAGCACTCAGGCCTGTAGCCTTTTCCACTGCCAGAGGCCAAGAGTAGCCCCTGCGTCACGTGATAAGTGGCGGGCTCTGCCGCCTGCAGCATGAGCCAGCTCATCTAGCACAGAACTTAGACTTTTCTTGTTTGTTTATTTGCTTGATTTTTGTTTACATGTTTTTTGTTTCTCCCTCATAGCAGTAATATCTCAACACCAAAGGTCCCTTCATGGGAAATGTTCTCTTCCCCCCTTTTCTGATCAATACTTAAATGAATGTTTAATTTTCGTGATAAGAGCAAAATTTAAATTTTTGGTTTCTATCATTGGATATGCTCTTATCTGTTTATCATTATTAGGGGATTTGGCTCTGCTCTTTAAGCTGTTTTCTGGAAACTCTAGGTTAATTCTATAAAAAAAAATTAACCCCTGAAACAAAGCAGTTATTAGTTTACTAAATAATGTGGCTACTAAAGTGGTAGCTCATAGGAATAATCCCTTACTGATAAAAGAGCCTACAAAAATTATTGTTACACTAAATAAAATGCAGGTAAATTATTTGTTCCACACTGTTAATAATTGGCAGTTTATATTACACAAAAATGTCTTTTAAAACTTGTAACAAAAAGTTGATAGTTAAATCTATACATAGGTTTTAACTTGATATAAGACCATGGTTGTGGCACCGGGGGCTGGAAAGCAGTAGAAGTCAAGGCCAAGTGCCCCTACTCCCTGAAAAAGGTGACGAGAATGAGACGCTTGGCAGACTCCTGCTCTCCCAGCCCGGGAAGGTCCCTAGCCAGAATAATATAACTTGCTCGCTTCACAAGAAGCTAAAGGAACATGTTTGTCTGCATTGGGGCGGGTCCCTTGCTTAGGAACACTCCGCCCCATGCTAATTAAGGCTTCCCCGCCCTTCCCTGGTAAAAGAGGTTATTTATGGGGGAAGAGCCCCTTGAATAAACGAGTTCGGGTCCACCAGACGCCGTCTCCGTCTCGTGTTCATTCTCAGCAAGCGGGGTCAGGCGACACCACGCGGTCCAAGGAACCCACGTCCCAAGCCTCCCCGGTGCTTCTCCACGGCTCTCAACTTGAGCCTCTCGCCCCTGGCCAGGGCGGGGAACCAAGCGGTATTCCAGCCAGCTCCGGGCTGGGATAGGGCGGTGGCGGAACGTGCCAGGGAAGACCGAAGAACAAGAAACTAAAAACAACACATGGTGGCAGCCAACTTTACTAAAGTTAAAGGGTACATGACATGTGACTTCACTACCATCTTCATCAAAATGGCACATGGTATAAAGTCTTTTGGTTATTATTATATCTTCTTTTTAGACTAAGGAGACAACAACAGGTCTCCAAAGATATTTTAAATTAGGATGAGTTTTTGTATAGTGATAAATTCCTAAAGTTATAAAGATATACTCAGGTTAACAAAAGCTAAATTAGAGATGTGTGTCTAACCACTTATGTATTTGTTAACTGTATGTTTAACCACTTATGTCTTTCTAGCACTGGGCTTCTAAAATTTTTTAAATAAATTACAACAGACATTTGATAAATAAGGTCTAAATTCCTAAAGTCTATCTTTGCAACTGTATTTACGGCTTAATGTTTTATTTTAATGTTAAGAGATTTTCAGTTCAACTTTTAAAACTCAAACTTAACATGGATAAACTATAAAATCCTAATCTTATAAAAGTACTAATTTATGGCAAAGTGTTAAAGATAATTAAGCCATGCAAATTAATGGTCAGTCACCTTATAAATGATCAAATTCTTTAATTTGCTCAAAACTATGCTTGTATGTTTTCAAAATTAAGCCATAAGCAAGCAACTCATAACAAACAAAGTTTATTTTAAGCCAGGTATATATAATAAAAGTTTTCACACCCTTCAGAGATGTGCTGAAGATGGCATTTAAAATGTTTAATGATTGACAGAAAAGCCATTTGGATTATACTTCCCGCTCTAATTTATCCTGCTCAGATCTCTGATGATTTTAATGGCTAATTGTCATTGGCTAATTGACAAACTCTGTCAGCTGACAGGGTCGCAGATCCCAAGGAAAATCTGGACCTTGGCATGCCGTTGGAGAAATCTGTAGTTGATTTGAAGTCTGCTGCTACAGATAAACTAGAGACAGGGGTAAAGTTAAGGAGTTTAGAGGAAAATTTTTATTTTGGGTGTTCACTTGAAACTTTTAGGCCCATGGTCCTGGTATTTGGGGAGAGGAGCCCCAAGACCATGGAAAGGGGGAGAGATTCCACTTTCAGGAAGAAGTGAAATAGACAGGTGGGAAAACAAGGTATTGGTTGACAAGAGTACTTATCTGGTGTCTGTTTGAAATTTCTTGGGGGGAGCCAGGAAAATTTAGATTGGCTCTATAAGGTCAATCAATGTTTTTGAAGTAATCCTCTTGCAGCGTGTTTTCCCTGCCAAGGTTCCTGGGCCTGGAAGAGTGGCGGGCAGGCCAGCAGTTCGCCATCTCCACGCCAAGGAGCCACACAGGAACTTAAGAAACACTAGTCAGAGAGCGGTCTCTCTATAATGCAGCATGAGGGCACAGGTATAGGGGTACAGGCAGAGGAAGAGCCATTGACTCCAAGAGTGCCCATTGGTTGCGACAAAGATGCTGGGAGTGGCCTCTTCTGCGCTGGAGTTCTAGCTTCCCTGTTTCCAGCCTACAGGGCAGACTAATAATCTTTGCTTCAGTGAAGCAGACATTATTTAATATCTAATAATTATATAATTTAGCTGGGTTCAGGACTAAGGTGTGGAGCAGTGAACGCCTACCGTCCTCATCCCCTTTGGATGATGCGGGGGTCAAAGCCAGCTTCAACACACTCTTAGCCCTTGGACAGTCCCACAAATTGGGAAACAACTGTCACTTGAAAGCAGGATCTGGTTGCTTTGGTGACAATACAATTTGAGAGGCTTTTATTACACCAGTATAGTCTTTTCTGGGTATCCAGGTGGGCTCTGGAATTGAGACATTTTAGCAACATGGATGATTGGGGAGGTTTTGTTAAGTGGTATTGAGAAGGAAGTATCTTTAGGGTCTAGGACTGACAGTGTTGCTAAGCACAGTGGATAGGACTGGGGCCTGAGGTGTCAGTAGTGAGAGGGGAAAAAACTGAAACATTTTTAATCTATTTATACGTGCCTTGAATCATTTTTTAAACCTTTATAACTTATATTCACATACCTTAAATCACTTTCTCAGACTCACAACTTACTTGAGATTTCATATCTTCAGACCTTTATGTACCTTAAATTACCTTCTTAGACTCACATAACTTATTTAAGCTTTTATATCTTTAATCCTTTATAACCTGCATTTAACTTATTTTTCTAAACCCTCATAGCTTTCAGAAACTTCAAATCTCTTTTATCTGTCAGCAAGATAAACTGTGCATATGAAATGGATTGATCAGGCAGTTGTTTGGTTTTTTTTTTTTTTTGTTTTTGTTGTCAAATTATTAAGACTATTCTTAACCATCAATATCATCAGAGATTTGAGAAGGATAAATTTGAGCAGGAAGTATAATCCAAATGGCCTCTATATTAATTAAAATGACAGGGACTTACCTATACAGTAAAACCTGAGGGAAAGGAGCCTGGAGCTTCATACTCAGCCTTTAGAATGAAACTGAGGCTAAAGAAGGAGCTAAGGGCCAGGCGATGGTGGTGCATGCCTTTAATCCCAGCACTGCACTCAGGAGGCAGAGGCAGGCAGATCTCTGAGTTCTGAGGCCAGCCTGGCCTACAGAGTGAGCTCCAGGACAGGCAGAGTTAACCTTGTCTTGAAAAACCAACTAACCAAACAAACAAACAAAACAGAACAAAAAGGAGCTAAGGAATTTGGAGAAGACTGAAAATGAAAACAATGATGTATACTCTAAAAGCACCTGCCTTTCATACTAAAGAGACAGCCATTCTGTAGCAACATGTCAAGTGCACGCTGAAGTTTGAAGTACAGAAATATGTGTCTTCAAATGGCTCCTTTTGCACAGAGTGGCAAGGACTAATCCAAAACTCTCATCAGCCAAAGTCATTTCTTGGATAATGCTGATGTCTCGCTGTGACAGCCTGAAAGGGCACAAGGAAATGAGCAGACACTGAAGCAAAAGTCTCACCTCCAAAGCAGGAGTTCTGCAAACACTCTGCAGCGTGTAGGGTGTTAACTACATTGCAGAAAACTCCAGACCACATAGTGAAATCTTCAGACTCTATGAGTTAGCTGGGAACACAGAGGTGTGAGTAACTGTGTTTGACCTGCGCCTGATGGGTACATGGCAGGGTCTGAGACAAGGTACAGGGTGAAATGTAAATGCTGTGTTCACATTACGCCAGGAAGACAAACACCAAGAGGAAACTGGATGTGTAATTTGTTCTGTGAAGACCTCTTATTTGACTGTCACCTGCAACAAATCCCACACTCTGATAATTCTCACATTTTCTTGGAGTCTTGGGGTAGCATGCCAGTTTTAGATCAATTTCTTGAGTAAACACAAATCCATCTTTTCTGAATAACTCACCCTAAAGCATTTGTGAAAAGTGAAAATGTGAGAATTCTGAAAACCTGTCAGACATTGTTCAGCAGGACAGACCTTCCACTTTATTTAGCAGCTCTTGAACATTCAATATCTTGCAGAGAACTGATATATAATCTCAACTCCAACATATACCTCCTTAGCCCTAGGGTCAGAGTGGAGCAAAAGAGAAGTAATTGATAACAAGGCTCCGCCAACTGGCTGCATAATTAGATACAAATTGATACACCATCCATCACTAGACTCCTCTGGCCAGGTTTTGCTTCAATAAATTGAGAGCTAAGCCTAGCATAGAACTTTTGCTCCACATCTATTAACAGCTTATTCTCTGATCAGAACCCAGATTAAACACGGTCCAAACATTTTCTAATATCCATAACATCACCCGTACTGTTAGCTCAGGATTCATCTTCCTAGAATATGGGGTAGTTACAATTAGTGCCATTTTCTAGGGCCTTGATGACTCTTAAAAATGTCACATGACATGAGCAAGAGGCAAGAGAAAAAGAAGACCATGGTTTATGTGTGGACATCCCATTCCTGTAATGCATTAAGGAAGTTCCTACTTAAGTTTCATCCATCCTCAGGATACCTGCAATCCATGAGTCTGGTTAGAAAAGAGCCTATTGAAAGCCCAAATTTGAAAGAACTCTGCCTCCTGCTTTTTAATCATTGCTGTTCTAACCCTGGGCCTCAGACCACTTTAATGTCATCTTCCTATTCAGTAGATCAGTGAGGTTCTCAGGTAAGAGGCTTGGGCAACAATGATCTCCTCTCATGGGGATTCCAAGCAGCCTCACTAGCTCCCAGAATCTAGCCTTACTCCAAGTTTCTTAAATTAACATCCATGAAGTCAGAGGATTTCTGGGGATCCTAGACATTCTTCTCTCTTCCTAACTCTCTTCTCCTCACCTAAGAAATCACACTGTGTAGACAGGGACTTGATTCCATTTTTGCTCCTTTCAGTGTGCTCCCAAAAATCAATTGTTTCCCCTCTGTGGCCTGAGAAAAAAAGGTTTCCTTGTCACCTGTAGGTCTCCTAGTTACGAGGGTGCCAAGAGGCAAAGCTGATGCAAGACTCTGGGAAAGAGTAATGTGCAGTTATGTGTGTGCAGGAAGAATTGTGACCCCTCCACTCCTACCCAGAATGCTTTTCTCTCCCTCTAGGGAGCTATAAAGACAGGCTCTCTTCCCCGGCTCATTACCTTCTGGCACCATGAGTGCACTCCTGATCCTAGCCCTTGTGGGAGCTGCTGGTAAGTTTCACGCCTTTCCCCAAGTCCTGTTCTTCCAGTTAACTGGAATATATGAACTACTCCAGTGCTGTTTGTCCTACCTGCTTCCTGATGGTCTCACCAGCTGGGCAAACCCTCTTCCCATTTCCCCAGGCTCTCATTCTTCATGGTTCTCACTTCCTCTTTAATCTTCTCTCTCCACCAGTCTTCACTGTAATCAGCGTCAAGAGCAGGGAATGTTGAAAGGGAGGCCTGGTGGAAGTTCCATGGAATGAGCCTGCATGCCCACTGCTTGACTCCGGCAGCTCAGTGATACTTCCAGTCCATCATCGATGTTCTTAAGGAAAAATCTGCCAGGATACACGGAAAACTTACTTTAGCCAAAGATCTGACCATTAGAATTCTAAGACACTGTATGTGTCTTAGGTGTTTCCTGTTTTCTGGGGTTTAAGATCCCCAAACAAACTTAATCTTACAAAGCACACATTCAAAGCAAAGAAGTACTGTTATATCGGCCAGTTGCTGTGCCCTGTCTTTGTCATGTCTAAGTTGAGTACTCCTTTATGTTCTGGCTTCACTCTACAGAGCTGATTTGCCCAGAAAGCTGGCCTGAGACAAATAATCTCAATACTCTAAAAAGCTAGTATTCTGGTGGTGCAAACATGTAATGGACTTTAAAACGAAGCAGGCAATGAGTAACACTGACTTCTAGTTGGATCCCCCTAAGTGTATTCTTAGGTAATTCTTGCTGTCCCAGCCTTAGTGCTCAGAAGAGATCTGAACCCTGTGGGATCTACCTATGTGTCCTGCAGGCCCTGGCACCGAGAAACCCTAGTCTAGTTTCCTATGGGAGACAGAGGGTCCTATACTCAGACAGAGGGCTTCTATCTGTCCTATACTCATTGAACTCAGTAAGAAATCCTACGGGTTTCAGATACCAAAGAGCCAATGGCTTCACCTTAAGCACCCTGATGAATTGGCTTATTTTCATTTTTTATCTCCACTCAAGTTGCTTTTCCTGTTGACGATGATGACAAGATTGTCGGCGGATACACCTGCGAGGAGAATTCTGTCCCCTACCAGGTGTCACTGAACATTGGCTACCACTTCTGTGGAGGCTCCCTCATCAATGACCAGTGGGTGGTGTCTGCAGCTCACTGCTACAAGACGTAAGTGATGGGTCCCTATTGCACAGGGACATTAGAACACAGCACTTGGGCAAGTGGTGAGGTTGTGAGGTGAATGGGAAAAGCCATGAAGAAAAGAAGTTCCTGCAGCTGCTAGCTATCATGAGTGTTGAATGAAATTTGATACATAATAGGAAGCCTTCCACTTCCTCAAACAAACCCACAAAATAGCAAGGACTGCAGGTCATTAAACCAAGGAGTATTTACTTTGTTATCATAGGCACCAGTGGAAAAGTCAGACAAGAACTTTGTACAAGGACCACTAGTAAAGAAGAAAAATTAACTCCAAGTTTTCAGAAATATCAGTGAATATCAATATCAGTTAAATATCAATGAAATCAATACAGTCTCCACTATATGTTCTCAGTCCTGAATATACAACATGAAGACAACAAGGCTTCTTAAACACTGAACCCAGGGCTAGATTCTGGATCAGCAGTTTTGGAGCTGAGAGCAAAAATGTAAACTTCTCTAAAGGTCCCATGTCACAGGAATGTGGGTCCTGGCACAACACTTTGAGCTCCACAGAATAGTAGTTTTTTAGCAGGGCAAGAAGTATTAGTCATAGTTCCTACTGTAGTTAACAAAGACTCAGAGAGTAAGATGAGCATCAAATGTCACCTTGGGTTCACATCCCTGGATATATGATGGGCTATGACATGGCAGGTTAGAAAGCAGCCCAAAACTGCACTCTTGAATCATGCCCTATATACCACCAATCTCCAAAGAAAAAAGGGCCAGGGTACCTAACTAGAAATTATCCACCACTATACAGCTTCTCTTTTGATATTGCCTCCAGCTCCACCACAGACCTCTAGAGCCACCTCTGAACAAAAAGTTTGAGAACCTTGCGGTGTCTTGGGCAATATATGGAAAATCTCTACTATTATATCTTTTCTTTCCAGCACCCGCATCCAAGTGAGAGTGGGAGAGTTCAACATCAATGTCCTTGAGGGCAATGAGCAGTTTGTCAATGCTGACAAGGTCATCAAGCACCCGGACTTTGTTAGGAAGACCCTGGACAATGACATCATGCTGATCAAGCTCTCAGCCCCTGTGGCCCTCAATTCCCGAGTGGCCACTGTGGCTCTGCCCACCTCCTGTGCACCTGCTGGCACTCAGTGTCTCATCTCTGGCTGGGGCAACACTCTGAGCTTTGGTGGTAAGTAGGATCTGTCACCTACTACACCCCTTCCTCCCCATGTTTTCTAAAACTGGGCATGTCTTTGAGTTTGAACCTATTGGTTTTTACCATGCAAGTACTTTTGAAGTGTCAACTATAAGAAGACTCTTGTTGGTACTAGAGGGATAAAAAGTCCCAAGAAGTTGATTCCTTATAACCTGAGGAGGATTAATACACGTGTTGTTATTCTGAAAACAGGATTGACGATGGTCATTTGTGGATTTAAAAAGCTACAATTCTTTGCCAGGATTTATACTTTTAATGTTCTCTCTGGTAGTTTCCAATGGCATTCTGGGATAAATTGTTTTTCAGGGTACTCTGATGCATATTTTTTCTTTCTTTGATCATTACCTTTCCTCAAAGTGTACAACCCAGACCTGCTCCAGTGCCTGGATGCCCCTCTGCTGCCTCAGGCTGACTGTGAAGCCTCTTATCCTGGAAAGATCACTGAGAACATGATCTGTGCTGGCTTCCTGGAGGGAGGCAAGGATTCCTGCCAGGTGATTGGCTCCCTTTGCATATGAAACCCCTATTCTCCTGGGAGTGGGCTTTGAATGTCCCATATTGTAAGGCTAGAAGGTTCATGTGGTGAAATCATGTGGAGAAGCCTACTCTGGATGTCATTTCATCTCATTATGAGAATATAGGATGTACTACAGTGAAAAACAGATGGAGCCACAGAGTGGCTAGAATAAGGTCTTAAGATCAGAGTGAATGTGATATCCTTTTCCCATATGTGTCTTCTTTAAACATTGTATTTCTCCATCCCAGGGTGACTCTGGTGGTCCTGTGGTCTGCAATGGAGAGCTCCAGGGCATTGTCTCCTGGGGTTATGGCTGTGCTCTTCCAGATAACCCTGGTGTGTACACCAAGGTCTGCAACTACGTGGACTGGATTCAGGAAACAATTGCTGCCAACTAAAGATCCCCAATTCCTCTTCAGTCAATATATCAATAAAGTCAATTTTCCCTCACTGCTTGTCTCTGTTCCTGATCTCTTTAGCCCCTTAGCTCTGGGAAGCATGCTCTCATCTGAGGTCTTTGAGGTCAGGCAGATTCTCTACTGAAAGGTGAATAGACCCCTCGAATGTGAAATAGACTTCATGAAACAATCATCAGCAATGTAGGAAACACAAAAGTAATTTCGGTGGAACCATAATGGGGAGTTTGTTTCATTTCACTTTCTCAAGAAACAATATGCTTGAATAGTAGAGCTAAAGATTTTTCTTTTTTAGTATTTAAGTGGGGCTTGAATTTGTAATGTGTGTGTACATTGTGGCTGACAAGATTTCTTTGACCACAGCAGAAACTCTTTGTACCCAATATAAATCTCAGGAGTTTCATACATTATGTTTTGGTCATTTCCAATTCCTCCTAGATCTACCCTTCCATTATGTGTCCTCTTCTTGTCTCTATGACCATCAAGTCCAATTTTTGCCACTCAAATGTTCTTGGATGTGTGGTCCTCCACTGGAGCATGGGTTACATTCTCAGAAAAAAAATTACTCTACCTCTTTCAACAGCCATCAGTTGTCAATAGTTCATTATCTAGAGGTGGGACTTCATGCCTACCTTCCAGTTCCCTCCGGGGATTTGGCATGCTGTCATAACTACTGAGTTCATATATGAAGTCACCCTGCTGTGTCCAGAAGATATCGTCTCCTTATCATCATCCACCATCTCTGGCTCTTACACTCTTTCCAGCTCCCCTTTTGCAATTGTCCCTGATCCTTAAAAGGAAGGGGTATGATATAGATATACCATTTAGGGTTGAACATTCACAAGTCTCTCATTTTGGGCACCTTTACCATTTATCACCATCTATTACAAAAAAAAAATTTCTGATAAGAGTTGAAAGAGTCACTCTAATAATAAGTTACTAGGAGTTAGTTTAATACTCTGCTCATTTAGCAAAGTAATAGAAGTAGGTTCTCCCCAAAGGGCTTATGATCTGTCTGACCACAGGTTCTTAGTCCTGACAGTGATGCCAGTTATGGATTTCAACTTGTGAAGTAGGCCTTAAATCCAATCAGAAAGAGGTTGGTTACTTCCATGAGGTTTGTACCACTATTGTACTAGTGAGCATGTCTTGCCAGGCCAGTCATTATTGTATATCACAGCATTCACAGCTGAGTAGGACTGGAGATTACTTTTATGCTCTGATAGTGTGAACAGCACCTTCCAGCATTATGAGATATAGCCAGTAAGAATGAAGTTTCCAGGTCAGTACCAGTTTGATTTCTCCATATTCTATGACTCATTTATATGGTGTCTTGAGCAATCCAGCTGTACCATCAAGTTCTGGAAGGTAACCAAGTGTAATGACAATTAACTGACTGTAATCTTTGGAAGTATATGGAACCTTAGTGGCCAACAACTCCAGAAGATGTAACCCATTCCTGACACTGTGCTTTTATTTCTTGTGGTGTCTGGTAAGGGCATTTTCACTCTGTTACAGTGTAACTCCATTTTTTACTCTTTTTATGTATATTTATAAAATATTTTTAAAAGCTTCTATAGTACTAAGCTTCCATATGACATTTTGAAATTTCTTTAGTATTATTTATTTATTCCCATGCCCCTCTTCTTCTCCTTTCTGCCATCTGGGATCTCTTTTTTTACTCTCTTCTAGGTAGAAACCCCAGCCTCACACTGCCAACTTCATCCAACCCCAACAACTGTCATTGGCACTGATGGTGGTAGACTTCAACACCCCACTCTTGCCAATAGACAGAGTAACCAAACAATAACTAAATAGAAAATGCTGGAACTAACTGACATTATAAACAAAACAGACCTAATAGATATTTACAGAACATTTCGCCTAAACACAAAATACACTTTCTTCTTAGCATTTCATGGAACTTTCTCCAAAACTGACTACCTACTCAGATACAAAGCAAGTCTCAACAGATGAAAGGAAGTTGAAAAACTCCCCTTGCACCCTGTCTGACCACCACAGACGAAAGGTGAATATCCACAACAACAGAACAACAGGAAGCTTACAAACTCATGGAAACTGAACAACTCACTACTGAATGAAAAATGGTCAAGAGAGAAATGAAAAACAAAATTAAAGATTTCCAAGAATTGAATGAAAATCAGTATGCAACATATCCAAACTTATGGGACAAAGTAAAGACAGTTCTAAGAGACAAATTTATAATACAAAATGTTAAGTGCCTATATTTAAAAAATGAAGAGATATCATACACGTAATTTAACATGATGCATAAAAGCCCCAGAACAAAAGGGAGAAGTCACACCCAAAGGAGTAGATGGCAAGAAATAATCAAACTCAGAGTCAAAATCAATAAAATAGAAACAAACAGCAACAACAAAACAAAAATGGTGCTTTTGAAAGTTCTGATAGTAGAAACTATAGTTGTATGAAGATGAAAAAGAGAGCACCTGATACATTGCTTACCAAATTTCGTTTATTGTCTCTAAAATAAAGCTATCTATTATTGTTGGTTTAGAAAATAACCTCTGGCTTTCTTTAGCATGTTGCAGTCAACAGGAATAATTCTTTTGCGTCAGAAGAGACCTGTTATTCCTGAGATCTTAAAAAATTATTTGGAATAGGAGTCACTCATAAGCACTATGCACAAACAACAGGAGACGATATAGAATCCACCCATACCTATATTTACTGAGCTTCCTCTGGTATTCCTGTCAATGGTGTTTTTCTATCATATTTCTCCAGATTTTTCCCATACTAATGATGGTCAAATTAATGCTCTATGTAAGGAAATAGAAAAGAAATCTCTCAAGTGGCCTTTGAGGGTTCATTTCAGCTACGATGACTTTCCCTTTCCTTGGTCCTCTGCTACGTATTCCTCTAATTCTCTTATGTTTGTCTATATTAATTAGGTTAGCCATGGAGGCAATAAATCCAACCATGGCCTCTATTACAGCCACTATTTTTTCCTTTAAAGAATTAGAAATGGGGAAATGTAGGAAGAACGGCTTAAAATAAGCATTGGAGAAGCCAGGCGTGTCAGTTAATACAAAGGGCTTATTTTCTTCAATGGAAGGAAGTGAATGATGCCTAGTCACCAGGAAAGCCAGACTGAAAAGTGGTCAATCAACCTGGTGATATTTGTTATTCTCTGAGCCAGCCTTCCTGAATCCCCTAATATCCTGAGCTTTGTCTCTCAAATGAATAGAATACATTGGTAATGAAAGAGTCCCCAGGTACTTTGCATCCTTCACCAACAGAATCTATCTTTATGCTTATCACAGATCCTTCCTCTAGACTCTAGCTCTGAGATCTGTTTATCAATTCATAGAATTAATTTATTATAAAGGTTGAAGTGCCCACTGGGTGAAGACCCCCGAGAAACCACCAGGACTCGAGATCGATGCAAACACACGAGGCTTTCTTGCTAGCGCACTAGGGTTAGCACTCACTGCTCTATGAAGCACGAGAAGGAGTGAGACCCCGAATACAGCTTGCACAGTGTTTTTATAGCAATTTTGGAGGCAGAATCAGTTACAGAGTATTTGGTGCATTTTCATTGGTGCTGGCATGGGATACTTCCCTGTTGGAGTGGGGGAATTCCTGGCAGAGGGTGATTGGCTGGGCACCTGTACCTGTCGTTTTTCTCAGAATTGTTTTTCAGTTCGGGAACATGAAACTTAGGCCTACTTACTTTTAGCCAAGACTGAAGTTCTCAATCTTTCAAGGTCACAGGTCACAAGTTCTACTATGTTTAAATGTGTAAGGAAAATAAACCACAAGGTCAGTCCTGGAAGTCCTGACACAGTGCCTATGAGGATGGTACTACCACAAGTTTTCATTCTTATCTCTTCAGCTTGCTTCCTTACCAGTGGTGATACCTCAGGAATCCTCAACAGTTTCCTCCTGCAGACCAGACTGAGGATCCTTAAAAGCAGCCTCGGTATGCATCCACCACCTACTTCAATAAGACTGTGACTCTCTTGAGTTATCAAGAAAATGAGCCACTCTGTATCTGACATGGAAAGCCCACTTGAGATGGACCTTTTGTCTTTTTTGCAGGGTGCTCCCCGAATCTAGCTATGGCCACACTTTACCTCTGTAATATTGTAGGTGTTAATTCTTTGCACTGCTACTTTCTTGGAAATGTCCTTTATTGTCCACCTCGTTGTCACTTCTCAAAGCAAAGACCATTGTCCATCAATATCTGGCAGCCATTACTTATTCACAAAATCTTCCCAATTTGTAATAACATATTTCAGAGCTGAACACATTCCCATTTTCACATGCAATAGCTCTGTAGTGCGAGCTTCCACAACATACATCATAATTCTTCAATATGTGTCCATTTAAGGTTTTGTGTCTGAAGTGCTTTTTGCAGTAAGATTCACAACCTCTTTATCTTCTTATTTCAATGTTGATAGCTGAGCTTAGCCAGAAAAGTTTCCTAAGAAAAGTTTGAACAATTGAGTGAATGTCTGTAATAATTAGGCCAACTTCTTCGCTCTGCAGATTCCATCTCTATTTGGTAAGGATTCCGTGTTTTAATCATGACAGGTCATCCTAAGGTCACTATTACTGAGAGTGGAGTGCATTTGGTTCCTCTACACCTGTAATATTTCTGATACAGTGGCATCTATCAGAATTCACGATCCCATCTCTGATGGCACTAATGCCTTTCTACAGTGCCTCCTTCAAGAAAGAAGGTCCTACAATGGCAACTTTAGTTCATAAAGACAGGGTGTCTCTCCCTTCATACCTTCTCACTGAAACAAAAGGAGAAAATGGCTCACAAAATCAACTAAGCAAGTCTCACAGAGGCTCACAGAGTCTGAAGTGGCAATCACAGAGACTGTATAACTCTGCACTAGGTCCTCTGCATATATGTTATGATTGTTTAGTTTTGGCATTTTTGTGGAATTCCTAAGAGTGGGACTAGAAATGTCTCTGACTCTTTTGCTTCCTCTTGGGACTCCTTTCCTCCTACTGGGTTGCTTCATCCAGCCTTGATGCGAGGTCTGTGCCTAGTCCTATTGTATATTGTTATGCCGTGTTTGATTGGTAACCCTGGGAGGCCTGCTTTTATCTGAAGGTAATCAGAGGAGAGGAGAAATGGTTTGGGGGGAGAGAGAAGTGGGAAATTTTTTAAATAAAAAAAAAAGTTTTTAAAAATAATGGCTTTGTTTCGATTTTCATTTATGAAGGCTCTGGTATCACATAAAGTTTTAAATAATTTATTTTTTGGTTTCTCTGTTGTAACTCTGGCTGTCCTGGAACTCACTCTGTAGACCAGGCTAGCCTTAAACTCACAGAGATCTGCCTGTTTCTGCCTCCTGAGTGCTGGGATTAAAAGTGTGTGCCACGGCAATCTGGCTATAATTTTTTAATCTTTAATTTTTAATTTTTTGGGATTACAATTTGATTACACTCCAGCCCTCCCTTTCCTCCCTCCAAACCCTCCCATATACCCCTGCCCAATCTCTCCTAAATGCATGGCCTCCTTTCTTTTCTTTTTAACTAATTGTTATCACGTGTATATAAAAAAGGTATATACATTTTAACCTGTTAAGTCTGTGTAATGATACCTGTATGTATGTTTCAGGGCTGAATAAATATGAATGTAGAAAGAGGAATGAGAGGCATAGAAAGTAAAATATACATGGAATAACCCATTGTATGTGTTTCTAATTCAGGCAAAGTACCATCAGCAGAATACAGAACTGAGACATCTCCACAGTGGGTTTAATTTATACGTGTGAGACCTTCCACACTGGATATGAGACGCATGCAGAAGGTTGGCCTAGAGAAAGTGTGGAGGGCTAACTACTCCTATCCAGAGTATGAGACTCCCTAGACCACCCTTCTCCACACCAGTCTGCAGGGAGCTTGAATCATGAAGCCAAGAGTCCCCATTAATTGATCCTAAGAGCTTTCTCCTTGAGTGTCTATCCCAGGAGGCACTAGGACAAACACCTGACCCTGGCCTCAGAAAATGTCAGGGATATATAAAGGCCAAATGACACGTTACACAAAAACAGAGCTTCAGAAGGACACTACGCACTTGCTGCTTGCAGGAAAGGAGGGTGTGTGGTCAGCAGTGTGCACTTTTGTGGGGGCCATCTGTCACCTGAATTCACTGTGACAGGGAATGGTGAGTGGAGGCTTATATTCCTCTGGCTAACAGTGGAGCTCCAAAGCAAAAGTCTCGTTATAAAAGTGATATTCGTCCCTGGGACATCCACTCATGTTCTCAGTGAGTCCTGACTTTGAGGAAGAGTGATGGGTGAGAGAACAGATTATGACAGAAAGATTTGGTTTCATGCTTCACTGTAAAAATAGCAGAATGTCTAGCTTCTATTCATAATCAGAGAGTTTATTCATGTCTGTTGTTTTGTCTAATGTTCAAAATCCGACTTTTTCATTCCTCACTCACTGAAGTGAAGCCAACAATGTAGATGAATCTAGGATCTCCACTGATGATTAGATAGGACCTGAACGCTGTCTTGTTGGTCTGTGACATTTAAAGAGGATGGTAAGAAAATGCTGCAGAAGGATTTTCTTATCCTGTTGTCCAGAGTCCACTGTTCAGAGACAGAAAATGACCTTCACCTTCCATGGAGTTAAAAACAGCAGCCAAGCTCTGCCGGTGTTAGCTTTTCCCTGTCTGCTGCAGATCTGCGTTGGCGTGACTGGGAGCCACCTAAAGAAACAATTTGTGCTGTCTGAACTCAAATATTTAAAAAATTGCCAAATAAAGGAGAGGACTGTTATAACAGGGAGAGATGGGGTAGATGCTTCCTCTGTCCTTTTTCTTCTTTCCAGGCCACTATCTGCAGACACTCCCATTAGTGTATGTGATGAGCATGCTTAGCAGCATCGCTCCTGGTTGAGGGTCAGTTTCTGAAGGTTTGCAAGTCAGCCTTGCTGAGGTCTGGGTTACATGTAGCCATGTGCTGGCTCTGTGAATTTGCTCCCAAAACTCCCCACATGGATTCTAGATTCTCTTGTGTCCAATAAGCACAAATGGGAACACTAGTAATCAAAGCTAAATGCACAAAAAAAAGCAGGATAGAATTATGGAAAGAGGACTTGAGGTGGACACAGATCATTTCTGCTTCACAGTGTGTATAAGTAAGCACTTAAGAAACCTATTAATTTTTCAATCTGTATAGCAGTATCATATCTGAGTAAGATAATATTGTCTGCTAGGATAATAAGAATGACAGGCACCAAAATATTAAATATTGTTTTCTAAACACAGTGTGTATGAAAAAACAAATTATTGATTTATAGTTCTCCATAACTGTCATTCGCTTCTCTGTCATGCACTCAAAGCATCCCACAAAAAAAAAGAAGAAAAAGAAAGAAAGAAGTCGGTTGGATACAGCAATATACAGCATGCCCCAGGTGACCAATGCAGGCAAAATGGCAGTCATTAGTCACCAAAATGAGTTCCCACCGACATCTTCTCTCTGTAGTTTATCTTCCATGATAGTACAAATACTGAGACTACTCCATGACAATCTGCAGGGATGCCTGGTTTGCTCCAGATGAGAAGCAGCAACTGGCACCATTTGGTGAGGTGCACAGGTGAAGTTAGTACTTTTCCTATGAAGCCAGTACAGAATCTGCAGGGAGCTGGGACTGTCTGAAAGTCCTGTATCTAATCCAGCATTTGCCCATCGCAGATTCACAGTCATGATGATCTAATCTCCTCCCCATTGTTTGTTCTTCAAGAACAAAGCTCCTCTCCCGTTCACTAGTAACTAGCCAGTCTCAATGTGGACCTGGGAATCCCAGCATTGGGCACCTGTCTGATGTCACTAGTTGTTCCTGCTCTAAGTGCATCAGAGTTCACAGACAAGAGCCCTGATGGTGTCTCTGTCTCCTATGACAGATGCTCCCTACTCTTCATGACACTGCAGTATCTTACAGGTCATCACCACACCGTCAGTGCCTCTGCCCTGAGCCAGCCCTTAGTCTCTTTCCTGAGATAGCATGTTTATCAGGCTTCAGACACTCGTCGTAATTGTTCTGCTCTGTTTCTGTGTGTTCTCGGAAGACTCGTGTGAAACATGTTATTTTTCAGTGTGGTTGATGTAGATCTGAACCTAAAGTTTGGCACGCATGCTGTGGAATCATTGTGTTTTCTTGTGCTCAGTTCAGACCTGTCAGCTTCTGCACACACACTCGCGTTCCATCTCTGACAGTTGGAAAGTGGATGCACAAGTGTGCACGTTGCCATGGGATTTCTCGAGTGGCAAAGGCATTGTGTAATGCTGTTCAGAAGACGTGTCTCCACCTGACCTCTGCAGCAGTACTCCCTGTCCACAGAGGTCACACTCTCCCCTTTCTCACTGGTACCTTCCCCTCCACCTTAAGACACGCAGCTCCCATTACCCTTAACATACATTCCATTTGTTCTAACACACTTAAAACATTCTGAAGGTAGATGCCAGGGCTTTGATCAAAGGAGACTAAACAAGTGAATGTAGTCTCTCTTTATAGTTTTTAAGATACACTTAAGAAAGAGGATTGCATTTTTTTTAGAACATCTGATGTGTTTCACAGAAAGCCTCTTTCCATGTGGTCTAGTTCTATGACTATCCAGCACATTTTCATGATCCCAGAATCCCTCTACATCTTCTAGTTCAGGTCATAATAATTAAGAGACAACACAGATGTCCATTATCTTCATAAGGTTTTGAGTGACTTTTCTCCACATGAAAGCACATAAATTCATTGTATAGAGTTATTTTGCACATCTTAAACTTTGGACTCTATCCATACTGCTGTGCGTTTATAACTATCTTTTCTCTTATGTGTTTTCTGGATGGAATTAGGAACAACTGATGTTGTTAATTATCATTGTTATTTGGAAGAATAAGACACTGTATATGTTGGTAGGGCATGGTTGACAATATGTTTGCACATATTCCAACTAAATGTTTATGTTTCTGTGACTTTGTTATCTCTGTCTTTCCGAGCTTTGAGCTCCTCTCTTGTTGTTATTAGTGACTACGTAAGAGATATTTGCACAGTGTGGTCACTTCACAATGCAGAGCCCCAGAACTTACTTTTCTGTCTAAATGTGCTTGCTTCCTATTATCCTATCTTACATGTCTTCATCTTTGTCATTTATCAAGTCTACTAACCACTATTCTGTTAAAATATAGTTTTCTATGTCCACATATGGAAGATAAATGTAGCATCTGTGTTTATGTGTCTGGCTTATTTTTCTTGACATATTCTCCATTGCCAGCCATTTTGCCGTACATAAAAAAGAATATCTATCATGTTTATTGCTGAATAACAACTCATTGTGCTTATAAATTTTGCTTTCTTCATCCCCTCACCCCTGATGGATACCTAGGCTTATTCCATTTATTTGCTAATGTGAGCCCTTCTCCATAAGGGAGCGTTGATGTCTCTCTGATATGCCGATTTTATTTCCTTGGGATATATTTTCTGTTCTTTCGAAACAGTGTCTTGCTGTGTATTTCTAGCTAATCTGGAACTCATTTATATAGACAGGTCTTGCTTTGAATTGCCTTTCTCTCTCAACAGCTGGGATTAAAGCTGTATTGCCAACATACCCACCAATTTGAAATGATATGATTTTTTTAAAATAATTTTTTATTAATTCTTTGAGAATTTCATGTGCTGTATTTTGATTGGGTTCAGCTCCCTCCCCAACCCCTCTCAGACACATCCACCTCACTATTCATTCTACCTTTTTTTTAACTCTACCTCACTTTTAAAACTCACTGAGTCCAATTTGGGTTGGCCAACCACCCTTAAGTTTGGGATCTACTTTGGAGTGTGGTTCACATACCAAAGATGACATCATTAAATAAAACTGACTCTGTCTTCCCCACCAGCTAACAAATGCCAATAGCCCCTCAGCTAAGGGTGGGACTCCTTTTTATACTGAGATTTGTCCAACTTGAGCTTGCACAGATCTTGTGTATGCTATAAAATAGCAGTTCTCAACATGTGAGTAGTGACTCCTTTGGGAGTCAAACACCCTTTCTCAGGGGTCACCTAAGACCATCTACATATCATATATTTATGATTCATAACAGTAGAAAAATTACAGTTATGGAGTAGCAACAAAAATAGTTTTATGGTTGGGGGTCACCACAACATGAGGAACTGTATTAAAGGGTCACAGCATTGAGAAGGTTGAGAACCACTGCTGTAAAATCATTGTGAGTTCATATATGCATCTGCCCCATTGTTTCCAGAAAACATCCATTTTCTGAAGTTGTCTAGCACCTCTGGCTCTTACAATCTCCCTTCCCCCAACCCTGCTTCCATGAAGATTCCTGCATCTTCAGAAAAGGGGTGTGTTCTATACCTCCCCTTAGGTCTGAACACTCAAAAGTTTCTTATTCTGTTCACATTGACCAGTTGTAGTCATACCAGGTATTTACACTACAATTCATAACTGTGGGAAAACTACACTGTTCTAGATATTAACCCTCTGTCAGTTATAGTTGGTAAATATTTTTGTGACTTTCTGGCTGCCTGTTCACTCAAATAATAGTGTTCTTTGTGATACAGAAGCTTTATACATGTGGGTCCATTAGTCAATGACTGATCTTAATTCCTGTGCTACCATGACCCTGTTCAGAAAACACTTTCCTGTGACAATCAGTTTAAACATGTTCCCTGTTTTCTCCCCTGTCATTTTCAGAGTCTTACGCTGAGATCCTTGATCCACTTGGGGTTGGGTTTTCCGCAGGAAGACATAAGGATCAAGCTTCATTCTTCTGTGACTGCCCAGCTTTTCTAACAGCATTTGTTGAAGATACTGTCTTTTCTACGGTGTGTGTCTTTTTTTTTACTACATTGTAATAAATCACATGTCTGTAGGTGTGTGGACATGTGTCTGTGCCCTCAAATCACTCAATTTATTACATTTCTCTGTCATTTCTTTTTGAGGGTGTCAGTTAGGAATCTGTCAGCAATTTTCCACATAATTAGATTTTATAGCTGTACTATAGATAGAATTCAATCAGAAAACAAATGTTTTTACAGGCTTTAATTATTTCCAATCTACCCCTATAGCTCAGCCTAGGGTCAGTTTTAATCAACACTCCCTGTCCTCTGAGACAGGTAAACCCTGGAATGAGAATTATCATCACACACAGATTGTTAGTTCTACCAGGAGAGTATTTCACAGTTTCGTATGTAGTTGAATTAATCAACCAGATCCAGAAACTCCCAAGACCATTGGAATAATTTTTGCTTTAACCCTGTTTCTATAGAACCACTTGAAGCACTCAAGTGTGCATGGCCATTCTCTAGTCACCAGTGCAATAAAATCGAGGGGGGGGCGGAATGTCAGCTATCACATTGTCCACGTGATTCCAGAGGGTAAGTGCAGTATTTGAGTAACTCAAGTTTGAAAAAGAGGAAGCTATCATGTTTAAACTTCAACATTTACGACTCAGCTGGGGACAAGATAGGTTGTGAGACAACTGTAAACATAGATATGTGAGGTGAAGTGTGATCACTGAAAACCAAGCGTTCTGAGACGAGGGCAGGGCAATGTGGGGAAGTGGTGAGCGCCAGTGGATTCAGTAAGTGAAACACACTTCACTCACTAATATGTCATGGCTGTGCTCGGTCTGATGGGGAATATCCCTTTATGCTGGGCACTGAAAGACAGATGCAAAGCAAAGAATATTTCCAGATAAGTAGCACTGCAAATAATTGCCACGAACAGGTTTATAGCCATGAGTAGAGTGTGTTCACATATGAACTCACGCAGAAACCTATGGAAAAGGCTACTGGGTGATAGCAGATGAGTCTTCTATGCCAAGCTATAGCGTGTGATTTGCTGAAGGACTGGGGAGGAGACAGGTGGTCTAGGGTCGAGGTCCAGTTATCTAGAAGTACACACTCGACACGCCTTGGGTGATGGGGGAGGAAATTAGAAATGTTGGAAACGACAAGAAGACAGAAACTGTGGAGCAGCTGAAGACGTTGAGAACATGAGTTGTAATGTTTGAAAAGCTACAGTTTCAGGATTCAGGGATCAGTTGGGATGAGACAGGTAAGGGGATACAGAACGCTGTTCTTGGCTCAGGGAACAGGAATCTACTACGGATCTGTTATGGATATAGGCTAAAGGTAAGATAGTGCATCAGAGACAGGGAGCTATGCTCAGTAGAATAAACATCTTGAAGCACTAGGCCGAGGGTGAGCCTCCAAACAAAGCCATTGAAAGACAAAGAAACAGCTGTAGACTGTGGCAACCACTTCAGATGTGAGGACATTGACGCTGATGTCCCTGTGGCTCATTGAGACAGAAAATCCCCAGGAGTATTTCGGGTTTATAGACCTGAGTTTTGGGAAAGACTCTCTGGGGTGACAAATTGGAAGTAGGTTAGAGTCAGGACAGTTTCAAACACAGGAGAAGTCACAGTAAGTTAAGTCAGAACGTTCGTGTCTACTTGGCCATGGGGAATGATAATTATCAGGTTGTGATGGAAAGAAGAACAACCACTCCATACATCAGAGAAAACAAAGTGACTGAGAAGCAGGTAGGCCAGGAGTGAAGGAACATATAAGAGTCATGTCAATGTGTGTCCATCCAGAGCATGCCACCCTGTGGAGAACGCCTGCTGTGTGGTGAGCAGTACAGCTACGTCTCCAGCGCTGTCCGCAGAGCACAGTGCCTACAGGTGATGGGGAGTAAAGCACAGGCAGGTCCTGAGCGAGGGATGCTCCACACAATTCACTTGTTCAAGAAGATGAGGAAGGAGCAGATGTTGCTTTTGATCCAAATCTATAGGATGAGGACGGGTGGGAAATCAAAGTAGATGGAATGTATGTGGTTTCCTAAGTTGCAGTACCGACGATGAGGCACAAGAGGCTTCTATGAATGAAATGCATTCACTTTTTTCTTTTCTGACAACAGAGAACTTTGAGTTGGTCAAGTTTCAAGGTCAGACTTTGAAGTGGTAGACTTATATTTTATCTGAAAGTTTCAAAATCAGACTTTTAAGTGATAAAAGGATATTTTATCATTTTATCAGAACCACCAGAAACAGAAGTGAACCTGGTACCCATGATATTGAATACCAACCATACAGTAGTGACAGAGTTTGTGCTGGAAGGGTTCTCAGAACACCCTAGTCTAAGGCTGCTCCTGATAGGCTGCTTCCTGTGCCTCTACACAATGGCTCTAATAGGCAACATTGTGATCATCGCTTTGGTCACCTCCAGCACTGGGCTCCACAGTCCCATGTACTTCTTCCTGTGCAACCTGGCCACCATGGACATTATCTGCACCTCCTCGGTGCTGCCAAAGGCATTGCTTGGCCTAATCTCTGGGGAAAACACCATCTCCTTCAAGGGCTGTATGACCCAGCTCTTCTTCCTTGTCTGGTCAGCATCCTCGGAGCTGCTGCTGCTCACAGTGATGGCCTATGACCGCTATGTGGCCATCTGCTTTCCCCTGCACTACAGCTCCAGGATGAGCCCACACCTGTGTGTGGCCCTGGCCATGGGGGTGTGGGCCATCTGTGCTCTGAATTCATCTGTCAATATTGGTCTGATGACACAGCTGACATTCTGTGGTCCCAAGGTCATCACCCACTTCTTCTGTGAGATCCCCCCACTCCTCCTGCTCTCCTGCAGCCCCACGTATGTGAACAGCATTATGACGCTTATGGCAGATGCCTTTTATGGAGGCATCAACTTCGTGCTCACCCTACTCTCCTATGGCTGCATCATCGCCAGCATCCTGCGCATGCGTTCAGCTGAGGGGAAGAGGAAGGCCTTTTCTACCTGCTCGTCCCACCTCATCGTGGTCTGTGTGTACTACTCATCTGTGTTCTGTGCCTACATCAGTCCTGCTTCCAGCTACAGCCCAGAAAGGAGCAAAGTGACTTCGCTGCTGTACTCAGTCCTCAGCCCAACCCTGAACCCCCTCATCTACACACTGAGGAACAAGGATGTCAAGCTGGCCCTGGGGAGACTCCTGCCCTCTTTCTCACATTAAGTGGGGATGTGCAGGCTGTTCTCCTGGCATGGGCTGTTCCTAAACATGCATTCTGGAGAGCAGCCTCACGGAGTGGGGTGTACATGTTGCTGTTTTAGAAAACCATCCTCTGAGTCAAGGACTGGATAATTCCACTTACTGTAATCTCAAAAACAACAAAATTCTTAATGCTAATGTTAGCAAAAAATGCTAGCTTTACCTCCTAACTAATACAAACCATTTCAAAAGCAAAGTTTACATAAATGAAGATTCCACGTCCCTGCACTAGATTTTCAGTGGGTGATGATGGTGATATTGATGAGGATGATACAAAGCCCTTTCACCCAGGCCCACCCTGCAAGCATCACAGGGCCTTGTTTCAGAACTCTGGCTAATGGAACTAAACCTCATAAGGAAATTTGAGGGGCCATTTCAGCCACAGTGTCTTGGGAAGACAAAATTTAGTGATATGGGTTTCCCATTTCACAGCTTTCTTCTGAGCTGTGGAGGTCAATGCTGGTGGAGCTGTTATGAAATAGGAGGCAATTGGTGGGGCAAAGATGAAGTTTAAGTTCAAAAATGAACTCACATATGCTAATCCAGCATACTTATGACAATGATGACAATCTAATTCATGGGAAGGGTGCATGATTTCCAACAAAGAATTTTGGGGAAACTAGATCCAGGGTAAAGTGGAACTTCCTTCACACTACAAATAAAAATCAACAAAGAATAGATCATAGACAAAATGCTTCAGCTAAAACTTTGTTTTCATATTTTAATCATGTTCATATCTCTCTCACCACTCCTCCCATATCCTGCTTATTACTCCCTCTCTCTCTTTTCTCCTTTCACCCTTTCTAAGGAAATACAAAAAGAAAAAATTATGACAAAATAATACCAAAACAAAACAGAAAGCACACACAAAAAAAGGGGAGCCTGTTTTGCATTGACCAACCACTACTGGCTAAAATTCTTAAAATGTCCCCATAATAGCAAGAGGAGGAGAAGGAGGAGGGGGAGGGAAGAGGAGAAGGAGTAAGGGGGGAGAGAAGGAGGAGGAAGAGGACAGGAAGAGGAAGGACAAGTGCATCTGTGCCCACTGCTAAGATGCTGGCAGGAAGACAACTCATGGAGAAAGGCAGCGTCTGCAGCAGCTGCTGCTGAAATGATGCTCTGGCCTTTTCAGACTAAACAAATTCTTCATCAACTTACTTCCTTGTCCTTTTTTTTCTACCTTATAGATAAAGTTTTGATAGAGAAATTGACAATAGGTATACATAAAAAAAAATCATTAAATTCAGGACTTGGACAGAGCTTTTGAGGTCACAGGACAGCCCTCCTAAGGAATAATATTATCCCAACATCTCTGTAAAAATGTCATGTAGCCACAGCTCCCAGTCTGGTATAGGTTTAAATTTGTGTGAGAGTTCTGAGTTGGACATGACACAAGGTTGTATTCTCTCTGGCTCACTAATTGGTAAATAAGCAGGATGGACTCTGAAGGAGTCAGTAATGTTTGTGTCTTCATGGTGAAATCTTTTCTCAACTTTATGTTCTCTGGAGAACTCAGTAGACTTCTCCTTTTGCCTTCTGGGTATCTGTGGGCCCGATTCTTCTTGTTCTGCCAAGTTCTGTGTGAAATATCCTCCATAATGGGTAGTTGATAGTCTAGACTTTTCAGGTTGAGCATCTAATTAATTATCAGCCTTTCTTCTGCAGCTTTCATCTTGTAAGCAAGACTGGGCTGGAGTCCACAGTGGCAGGAAACACATTCCCTGAAGATTCCTAGTTTCCCCTGCTCTGTCATCAGCCCTTCCTTTTAACCACACAAGGAAGCATAGTTTTAGCTACTTTCTATGGGACTATGATCAAATATCTGACAAAATCAATTTAAGAGAACAAAGGGTTATTTGGGCTCATAGTTCAAGGGGATACAGTCCAAATAGTGGGAAGATGTGGCAGCAGAAGGCTGAGGTGATGATCACACTGCTTCCACCGTGACAGAGAATGGGAACAAGACTTTGGTCCCCCAATGCCCGTGCCCTTTCCACGTGACCCATTTCCCCTGCAAGACTCAACTCCTAAAGGTTCCACAAGCTTGCCAAACAGCACCCTCAGCTGGCACTGATGTTCAAGTACACAACCTGCAGGGCCTTTCACATCTGTACCACAATAGGCACATCTTAAATGTCCAAATCTTTTCCGTATTTTTTTTTTCAGTTTGAATTTACACATAAAAACCATCTCTTTTGCAAGATTAACTCCTGAAAATTTCTGAATAAATTACCTTCTCCACAACAGTTCCAAGACAGGGCCTTAGTGTTGCCATCTCCAGGTCTCATAACACAATCTCTCTTTCCATTGTGTTCAACCAAAAGAATTTTTCCCACGTGTCAGGGCCAGTTACAGAATGCAACGTTCCCAGTAAAGCCATTAGAGACTCATCCACTCTCCCAGAATACCCATCTTTCCTAGAACTTACCCATTGAAGACTGGAAATCCTGTACTGATGGTAGTTTCTGACTTTTATTGGTTTGAGTATATTTTAACTTTACAATGGTCTAAAAGTAAATGTATTTAGTAGAAACAATATGTTGAAATGTTGATTTTTATCTTTTGCTGAACTAGCCATATGAGGCATAACACATTCTGACAGTGCATAGATTTAAAAAACTCTATTATTTACCTATCATCTATATATCACTATCGCCTGTACATCTGCCTTTCATCTATTAACTACCTATCAACCATCTATTATCTATCTCTATCATCTGTATTTTATCTATATTTTTACCTAGCATCTGCCTACTTTCTATCATTTGTCATTTATCTTTCTGTCATCTATCCTATCAACTCTGTCTATCTATCATCTATCTATCGATCTATCTATCTATCTGTCTCCATCTGTTTCTCATGCATATTTTTGTATTTGGCTCTTAAATCAAGTTGCTGCTCTATTCTCATTATCCCTTCTTATTTTGAATATAGCATCAAATAAATGAAAATATTCTAAAGGCCCCACCATTCAAGACTGGAAGTCTCTGCATTGTGTATAAGCTTAGATGTATGTACTTTGATGTTATATTTTAATTCTATCAGACATTGGGTTTTTAAAGAATGTTTATTTATTTATTCTTCTCTCATATAATACATCCAGACCACAGTTTCCTCTCCCTCTACTCCTCCCAGTACCCCCCCACACACACACACAATATTCTGTCTCCCCCAGATCTACTCCTCTTCCTTTTCCTTTCAGAAAAGAGCAGGCCTCCCAGGGATATCAACCTTAAATGGCATAACAAGACACAATAAGACTAGACACAAACCCTTGTATCAGGGATGAAGAAGGCAAACCAATAGGAGTAAAAAGTTCCCAAGAGTAGGCAAAAGAGTCAGAGACACCCCAATACCACTGTTAGGAGTCCCACAAAAACACCAAGCTAAACAACAATAACATAAATGCAGAAGACCTAGTACAGTACCTAGTACCTGCAGGCTCCATGACTGCGACTGCAGTCTCAGTGATCCCCAGGAACCTTGTTTAGTTGGTTCACTGGATCCTGTTCTCTTGGTGTCCTCAACTCATTTAGATCCTACAATCCACACACATCCCCTTCTGTGGGGTTTCCCAAGCTTCATTTAATGATTGGCTGACCGTCTTTGCATCTACTCCCATCAGCTGCCAAGGGAAGTCTCTGAAATGTCAAAAGAGCTAGGCACTGATCTATTTTTTTATTTGTTTGTTAATGGCCAGTGGTGTTTGTTCTGGGATATTCAGCTTCCAGTTCCTCCATCCAGGCAGTGTAAGGAAAGGGCTCCCTCTTGAGAAATGGGCCTCAATTTTGACCATCAAAATCATTAAGGAATATTAGCATTAACTCTTCCTTGAAAGCCTGGTAGGATTCTGTGCTAAAACCATCTGGCCTTGGGCTTTTGGAGGTGGGGGGAGGGTTGGGAGACTTTTAACAACTATTTCTATTCTGCTAGGAGGTATAGGTCTATTTAAGTTATTTACCCGATTTTGATTTAAGTTTGTTAAGTGGTATCTATCAAGAAAATTATCCATTTCTTTTAGAATTTCTAATTTGGTAGAGTGCAGGTTTTGAAAGTATGACCTTTGGATTTCCTTGGTGTCTGTTATCATGTCCCCTTGTTCATTTCTGATCTTGTTCATTTGGATATTCTCTCTACTTCTTTTAGCTAGTTTGATAAGGGTTTTTTTATCTTGTTGATTTTCTCAAAGAACCTACTCTTTGTTTCATTGATTCTTCTTATTATTCTCTTTGTTTTATTTTCTTATTGATTTCAGCTTCCAGTTTGATTACTTCCTGGCATCTACTCCTCTTGGGTATGAATCCTCTTTTTTATTCTACAGATTCCAGGTGTAGTGTTAAGTTGCTAGTGTGAGATCTCTCCAATTATTTGTATGTAGGTGCTTAGTGCCATGAGCTTCCCACTTAGCACTGCTTTCATTGTGTCCCATAAATTTGGGTCTGTTGTGGATCTATTTTCATTGAGTTCTAGAAAGTTTGTAATTTCTTTCTTTATTTCTGTCTTGACCCAGTTATCATGCAGTAGGAAGTTGTTCAGTTTCCATGAGTTTGTAGACTTCCTGTTGTTTTTAAAACCCTGTTTTAATCCACTGAGGTCTGATAGGATGCAGGAGATTGTTTCAGTTTTCTTATATTTGTTGAGACTTGCTTTGTGTCTGAGTATGTGGCCAGCTTTGGAAAATTTTCCATGAGGTGCTGAGAAGAAGGTATATTCTTTTGTGTTTGAATGAAATGTTCTGAAAATATATGTTAGGTCCATTTGGTTTATAACGTCAGTTAACTCCAGTATTTCTTTGCTTAGTTTTTGTCTGGATGATCTGACCATTGGTGAGAGTCTCCCACTGTTAGTATGAGAAAATCAATATATGATTTAAACGTCAGTGGTGTTTCTAGTACAAACTTGGGTGGTCTTGTGTTAGGAACATAGATGTTAAGAATTGAAACTTCATCTTGATGGTTTTTTCCTTTGGTGAGTCTGAAGTGTCCTTCCCTGTCTCTTTTGATGAATTTTGGTTCGAAGTTTATTTTGTTAAATATTCAAATGACTACACCAGCCTGATTCTTAGTTCCATTTGTTTGGAATATCTTTTTTCAACTCTTCACCGTGAGATAATATGTATCTTTGATGTTAAGGTGTGTTTCTCCTATGCAGCAGAAGGATGGGTCCTGTTTTTGCATCCATTCTGTTAATCTGTCTTTTTATTGGGGGATTGAAACCATTAATATTGAGAGATATCAATTGCCAATGGGTGTTAGTTGTGAGCTGTGCCAGAGATGGGAAAGTCTGCTGGAGCTGGAAGCTGAGGTGGAGGAATGAGAGGAAAGTGGGGAAGGTCTATGAAGGAGTGGATTATGGGAACAGAACCAAGTGTTCTGAGGGCAGGCTACCTACCTGATATTTCTGGATGGCATGGGCTGTGCTGAAGATGGTAATGTTCACTCTCATTCTTTTCTTGTTTTTCTGGATTGTCCCCAGACATTTTTGGTAGAATCTTGTTGGGAAAACATGGTGCTACCATCACATTTAGTAGGAATAAAGCCACTCTGAACCTAAGGAATCCATACCCAGCCATTCTGGTGACTTGCCCTTATCAGAAGAATATAAAATAGTATAAAAGGATCAGGAGAGGGCAGCCCCCTCCTAACAGAATTAATGCCAGAGGTTCCTGGAGTGTTGGCAAAGACCAATCCCCCAGACTGGCCTCACATCAGTCACCAATTATTGTTCAACTCTCAAGCTCAGCCTTGCCTAGAAGGATAAAGCAGTACCCAATCTTGAGAGAAGCTACGCCATGCATGAAAAAGCACATGAGCCACTTAGAGATGCAGGAATTTTGGTCCCCTGCAACTCACCTTGGAACACTCCACTACTCCCTGCCATGAAGCCAGGCACCAAAGTATTTTCCTGCTCAGGAACTGAGGGAAGTAAATAAGAGAGTGGAAACTATTTGTCCAACTATGACAAATCCTGACAATTTACTTAGCGTATTAGATCCAGGAAAAACGTATATACTATCTTAGACCTGAAGGATGCCTATTTCTCTCTTTCTCTGGCACCTGGGAGCCAACCTATATTTGCCTTTAAATGGTCAGACCCCAAGTCAGGGTTCAGGTGACATGAACTCGATTACCACGGGGCTGTAAGAACTCCATCCCTGTTTGATGAAGCTCCTAATGCAGACCCACTCAGCAAGTCATAATGGGGGAGAACATATCATACCAACAAAACAATTGTAATCAAAAACACTGCTCATGAATAACTCTCAACATCAATTAATGGTTTCAATTCACCAATAAAAAGATACAGGCCTAAAGATCATATTTGAAAACAGGATTTGTCCTTCTACTACATCTAAGAAACACACCTCAGGGATAGACATCACCTCAGATTAAAAGGATGGAAAAATATTCCAACCAAATGTACCCAAGAAATAAGCAGGGATGAACATTTTCATATCTGATAAAATAGATTCGAGCAAAACTAACCAGAAGAGATGTTGGAGGACTTTATGGACTCACTAATGGGAAAATCTACCAGGAGGATATTCCAACTCTAAACATCTATGCACCAAGCACAAGGGCAACCAAATTGATAGTAGAAACACCTCTACAGCTGAAACCACACATTGACCCTTACACAGTGATATTGTGTAATTTCAATACCCAACTCTCCAATAGACAGGTCATCCAGACTAAATTACACAGAAATTCTGGAGCTAAACGGCATCATCGATCAAGTGGACCCAGCAGGTATTTACAGAACATTTCACCCAAACAAAAATCAAAGTACTTTCTTCTCAACAGCTCACAGAACTTTCTCCAAAATTAGACACAAACTCAGATACAAATCAAGTCTCAACAGATATGAGAAAATTGAAAAACACTCTGCCTTCTATCTGATCACCATGAATTCAAGTTGAATAGCAACAATAAAAGAAACAATAAAAAGTGCACAAACTCATGGAAACTGAACAACTCAATTCTGAATGAAAAATGAGTCAATGCAGAAGTTAAGACAGATATTAAAAACTTTAGAATTGAATAAAAATGAAAACACAACATACCCAAACCCACAGGACACGATGAAGGAAGCGTCAAGTGGCAAGTTCCTACCACTATTTACCTCTATCAGAAAAGTCTAAAGATCTCCTATTAACAACTTAAAAGCACTCATAAAGCGAAAGCTCTAGAGCAAAAAGAAGAAATGATGACCAAAAGGAGCAGATGGCAAGAGATAATTAAACTCAGGGCTAAAATCAATGAAAGCAACAAAAATGACAAAGATTCAGTGAAACAAATACTTAGTTTTTTGAAAAACCCCATAATTGATAAACCTTTAGCCACATTAAAGGGCAGAGAAGGAAGATACAAATGAAAAAACTGGAGAACAAAATAGGATAAACAAGGAAATCCATAGAATCATAAGGACATACATTGAAAATCTATCCTCCAGCAAACTGGAAAACCTAAAAGAAATGGACAAGTTTCTTGGTATATATCACCTACCAAAGTTAAATCAAGATCATAGGTATGCAATTTAAACATACCTATATCCCTGAGTAAAATAGACATAGTAATTAAAAGTCTTTCAGTTAAAAAAAAAAAAGGCCAGATGCATTGAGTACAGAATTCTAGCAGAACTTCAAAAGAATAACACCAATACTCCCAAAATTACCCACTAAATAGAAATAGAGAAACACTGCTCAATATTTTTAATGAGACAATTACCCTAATACTAAATAACACAAAGACACAAAAAAGAAAAGCAATTACAGATCGATTTTTCCGTATGAACATAGACTCAAAAATTCTCAATAAAAACTTATACAATGAATCTAAGAACACATCAAAAAGATCATCCACCATGATCAAGTAGACTTGATCCCAGAGATATAGCTGTGATACAGCATATGTAAATCAATAAAAGTAATCTCCCATATAAATAGATTGAAGGACAAAAATTACTAATAAGACGCAGAAAAGACCTCTGAAGAAATCAAAACTCTTTTACAATAAAAGTCCTGGAGTGACTAGAGATACAAGAGACACATCTCAACATAATAAAGTGTTTTGCAACAAGCCCACAGACAACATCACACTAAACAGAGAGAAACTCAAGGTAAACTCCACTAACTCAGAAATGAGACAAGGATGTTCACTCTCTCCACTCCTGTTCTATAGTACTTGAGATTGTAGCTCTATCAATAAGACAACTGAAAGACATCAAAAGGACACAAATAGGAAAGGAAGACATCAAAGTATGTTTATTTGCAGATGATATAATTGTTTACATAAAAGACCGTTAAAACTCCATCAGCAAATCCCTACAGCTAATAAACACCTTCAGCGAAGTAGAAGGATACAAAATTAACTTTAAAAAATCAGTAACCTTCTATATAAAAATGGCAAATGGACTGTGAAAGAAAACAGGGGAAAATGTATTTTTTACAATAGCATTTTTTTTAAATCTTGGGATAACTCTAACCAAGCGAGTGAAAGACTTATATGATAAGAAAAGAAAACCTTTGAGATATTGAAGAAAGAAATTGAAGAGATTTCACAAGAAGAAAATAAGCTCGCCTGCTACTGGGTCACTAAGATTGATATGGTGAAAATGCCCCCAACACGGGCAGGCATTCCCTGTGAACACACTAGCTGAATAGGCTGGGAAACCAGGCAACACACAGCCATCATGCTCTCTGAAAGTCCAGAAAGGAAACAGAAACCAAGGAAGAAAAATACCCACCCAACAAAGACAAATCCAGAAATCAGCACCTACATTTATAATCATCCCTAATCCAGATGCCTAGACGCCAGCAAGAAAACACAATCAATAACAATCAGACAATATGTTCCCACTAAAGCCCAGCTTTCTGCCACAGACAGGCCTGGAATATTCTAACATAGCTGAAGCACAAGAAAAATACCTTCAAACAGCTTTTATGGATATAATAGAGGTGCTTAAGGAGGAAATGAATACATCCCTTCAAGAAATCCATGAAAATACAAACAGTGGAAGGAAATGAATGAAAATGTTTAAGACCTGAAATTGGAAATAGAATAAACAGAGAAAAGTAAACTGAGGGAAAACTGAAAATGGAAAATCTGGGAATTCGATTAGGAACTACAGAGGCAGGCTTCACCAACAGATCACAAGAAATTAAAAGAGAGAATCTCAGGCATTGAAGATACAATAGAAGAAATAGATACATCATTCGAAGAACATGTTACATCTAAAAAACTCCTACACAAAATGTCCAGAAAACCTGGGATACTATGAAAGACCAGACCTAAGAAGAGTAGGTATAGAGAAAGGAGAAGAAATCTATCTCAAAGGACCAGAAATTGTTTTCAACAAAATCATAGAAGAAAAATCTATTAACCTAGATAAAGAGATGCCAATAAAGGTACATACAAGAAGCACACAGAACACCAAATAGATTGGACCAGAAAAGAAAGTCCCCTCACCATATAATAATCAAAACACTAAACATACAAAAGAAAGAAAGAACATTAAAAGCTGTAAGAGACAAACAGCAAGTAACATATAAAGGTAGACTTAATAGAATTATACCTGACTTTTCAGTAGAGACTCTACAAGCCAGAAGGGGCTAGAGAGATATGTTACAGACTCTAAGTGACCACAATGCCAGCCCCAATTACTATACCCAGCAAAACATTCAATCACCATAGATGGAAAATAATAAGGTATTCCATGATAAAGTTAAATTTAACAATATATATCTACAAATCTGGCCTTACAGAAGGTGCTAGAAGGATCACTCCACCCTAAGGAGGGTAACTATACTCATGAAAACCAAGAAATAAATAATCTCACACCAGCAAATCAAAAGAAAAGAAATACACACACACACACACACACACACACACACACACACACACACACACACACACAACAACAACAACAACAAACAACAACAAAATAACAGGAATCAACAATCATTGGTCATTGATATCTCTCAAAATCAATAGTTTCAATTCCCCAATAAAAAACACAGATTAACAGAATGCATGTAAAAACAGGATCCATCTTTCTACTGAAGCCAAGAAACACATTAACAAATATTACCTCAGGATAAGAGATGGGAAAAAGATATTTTAAGGAATAGGAACTAAGAAACAAGATGGTGTAGCTATTCTAATATCTAACAAAATAGAATTTGAGGCAAAATTAATCAAAAGAGATGGAGAAGGATACTTCATACTCGACAAAGGAAACATCCACCAAGACAAAGTTTCAGTTCTTAACATCTATGCCCCACCAAACACAAGAGCACGCAACTTTGTAAAAGAAACACTACTAAAGTTTAAATCATATATTGACCTTCACACAGTGATAGTGGGAGGCGTCTCTATATCCCACTGTCACCAATGGACAGGTCATCCAGACAAAAACTAAACAGAAATACTGAAGCTAACAGACATCATAAACCAAATGGACTTAACAGATATTTACAGAACATTTCATTCAAACACAAAAAAATTATAAAAGTAATTCTTCAGCACCTCACAAAACTTTCTCCAAAACTGAACACATACTTGACCTCTGTCACAAAGCAAGTCTGAACCGATACAAAGAAAATTTAAATAAGGCCCTGCATCCTCTCAGACCACCATGGATTAATGCTGGATATCAAAAACACAGAAACAACAGAAAGCTTACAGATTCATGGAAACTGAACTATGTTCTACTGAATGAAAATAGGTCAAGACAGAATGAAAGAGAGAAATTAAAGACTTTTTAGAATTCAATGAAAATGAATACACAGCATACCCAAATTTATGAGACACAATCAAAACAATGCAAAGTTCATAGCACTAAGTTCCTACCATAAAAAATGAAAAAAAAAACGGAGGGATCTCATACTAACAACAGCACATCTGAAAGCTCTAGACAACAGTTTTCAACCTGTGGATCTAGATCCCTTTGGGAGTCAAACACCCTTTCTGTCAGGGGTCTCTTAGGGCCCTCTGCATACCAGATGTTTGCATTATGATTCATAACAGTAGCAAAATTACAATTATTAAGTAGCAACACAGGAGATTTTATGGTTGGGGGTCACCACAACATAAGGAACTGTATTAAAGGGTCACAGCAGTAGGAAGACTGAGAATCATTACTCTAGAACAAAACAAAAAAAGTAATCACATCCAAGAGCTTTAGAAGGCAAGAAGTAATCAAACTGGGTTCTGAAATCAATAAAATAGAAACAATGAGAATAATACAAAAAAATCAGTGAAAGAAAGAGTTGATTCTATGAGAAAAATCAACATCCTAGACAAACCTTTATCCAAACTAACTAAAAGGTGGAGAGAGAATACCCAAATTAACAAAATAAGAAATGAAAAGAAAAAATAACAAGACACTGAGGAAGTCCAGAGAATCATAAGGACATACATTAAAAACCTGTACTGCACCAAACTGGAAAATCTAAAAGAAATGGATAATTTTTCAATAGATACCACTTACCAAAATTAAATTAAGATCAAATGTAAATAGACTTATTACCCCCGGTGAAATAGAAAGACACTGAAAGTCTCTCAACCAAAAAAGTCCCAGGGCCAGATGGCTTTACTGCAGAATTATATCAAACATTCCAAGAAGAGTTAACATCGATATTCCTCTAAGTATTCCATAAAATAGAAACAGAAAGAACATTGACAAATTCACTTTATGGGGCCACAGTTACCCTGAAACCCAAAACACACAAAGATTCAACAGAGAAAGAGAATTATAGACAAATTTCCCTTATGAACACAGATGCAAAAGTACTCAATAAAATATTTGCAAGCCAAATCCAGGAACACACGAAAATGACCATCGACAATGATCAAGTAGGCTTCATTCCAATGATGCAGATATGGATCAACATATGAAAATCAGTCAATATTATATAAACTGAATAAACACTATATAAACAAACTGAAAAAAAACCCACTCATATGATCATCTCATAGATGCAGGAAAGACCTTTGACAAAATTCATCAAGCCTTCATGATAAAAGTCCTGAAGAGATTAGGGATGCAAGGTACACACCTAAACATAATAAAGCCAGTTTACAGCAAGCCTATATCCAACATCAAATTAAATGTCGAGAAACTCAAAGCAATTCCACTAAAATAGGGAACAAGACAAGGTTGTCCACTCTCTCCATATCTATTCAATCTTGAAGCTTTAGCTAGAGCAATAAGACAGATGAGGGAGATCAAGGGGTTACAAAGAAAGAAAGAAGTAAAAGTGTCATTATTTGCATATGATATGATAGTATACATAAGCAACCCTAAAAATTCCTCCAGGGAACTGCTACAGCTGATAAACACTTAGCAAAGTAGCCAGACACAAGATTAACTTTTTTAAAAATCAGTAGCCCTCCTATATACAAATGAAAAATGGACTGAGAAAGAAATCATGGGGAAAATATCCTTCATAATAGCCTCAAGAGGCTATCAGAAGATGGAAAATCTCCCATGCAATCTTTTTATACTACAAAAATAACACCCTGCAAAAAGCAATCAACAGATTCAATGCAACCTTTATCAGAATTCTAACACAAATCTTTGCAGACCTTGAAAGGACACTTCTCAACCTCATATGGAAAAAACAAATCAAGACAAAGAAACAAAAATAGGATAGATTAAAAAAATCCTGAACAAGAAAAGAACTGCTGGAGGTCGCACCATTTCCAATTTCAAGTTGTGTTACAGAGCTATAGCAACACAGACTGCATGGTGTTGGCATAAAAACAGACACATTGATCAGTGGCATTCAACTGAAGACCTAGACATAAATCCATATACCTATGGACACTTGATTTTTTATAAACAAGCCAGAAATAGAATATGGAAAAAGACAGCATCTTCAAAAGATGTTGTTGATTAAACTGGATGTCTGCATGTAGAAGAATACAAATATATCCATATTTATCACCCTGCACAAAACTCAAGTGGATCAAAGACATCAATGTAAAACCAGATACACTGAACCAGATAGAAGAAAAAGTGGGAAATAGTCTTGACTCCATTGGCATAGGATACAACTTTCTGAACAGAACACTGATAGTGCAGGCACTCAGCTCAAAAATAGATAAATGGGACCTCATGAAACTGAAAAACTTCAGTCATACAAAGAACACTCTCAATCAAATAAAGAAGCAGCCTACAGACTGGGAGAAGACTTTTTACCAACTCCACATTTGGTAGATAGAGGATCAATATCCAAAATATATAAAGAACTCAAGAAACTAAATATCAAAAATTAATCATATAATTTTTAAATAGGGTACAAATCTAAACAGAGAATTCTCCTTAGAGGAATTCCAAATAGCTGAGAAACACATAAGGATATGTTCAACATCCGTACCCATCAGGGAAATGCAAAGCAAAACTACTTTGAGATTATATCTTACACCTGCCAAAATGGCTAAGCTCAATAGCACAAGTGACAGCTTATGCTGGCGAGGATGTGGAGCAAGAAGAACATTCCTCCATTGCTGATGTGAGTGCAAACTTGTACAACCACTATGGAAATCCTCAGGAAATTGGAAATCGACCTACCTCAAGACCCAGCTATACCACTCAAAGGCATATACCCAAAGGTAGTTCTATCCTACCACACGGGCACTTGCTCAACCTTGTTCATTGCAGCTTTACTCATAACAACCAAGAACTGGAAACAACCTAGATGTCTGTCAACAGAAAAAATGCATAAAGGAAATATGGCACATTTACACAATAGATTATTACTCAGCTATTAAAAATGACATTAGGAAATTTACAGGCAAATGGATAGAACTAGAGAAAAATCATCTTGAGTGAAGTAACCCAGACCCAGAAAGATGAATATGGTATGTGTTCTCTTATAAGTGTAACTGTTTTCTCTTTCCATATCTGAGCCCTGAAGCCCTATTTGTTTGGATCCAATTGTAACTGTTACTTTTTCACCCATAACTGAACTCTGCCTCCCAGTTCTCCAGCCACAACTGCTACTGAGACAGATTCTTGGAGCTTTTAACCACCTAGCTATAAAAGGTTAGAAAGAAAAAGAGAGAAAGGAAGGTATCTTCACAGCCTTTCCTGGCTGTCGTTATCTGTCTAAACTTGGAGAACTGGACTATCATCTAGCATCTTCTATCCCACTAACTGTCTTCTAACATGCTTTCCCATCAACTGCCTCTTGTCTCAGCCTGACAGCTGCCTTCCTTCCCAACAACTGTCCCTTGCCACTAACTCCTCTGTCTGAGACTTCCCAGAAACTGCCCTTTATCTGAGCCTAGTACCTGTCTGCCTTCTCATCAATGTTCTCTGCCACTAATTGCCACTTCCAAGTGGCAACACTCTCTTAAATAGGGCTTCTAAGCTGTTCCCAGAAGTCCAAGTGGCATGTAACCATAAGGAAGGCTGCACAGTACAAAAAACTTCTTGACAAAGTCCCCGTACATGTAAGTGGATATTAGTCATTAAGTTAATGATTACCAAGCTAAATCCATTGACCCAGAGAGGTTAGGTAATGAAGCGGGGTCTAACAAGGACATAAGGAACTCCGTGGGTGGGGACAATAGAATAAATTTTATGGGTAGAACAGGGAAGATACGGACAGAAGCAGGGGAGATTACATGGGAAGGAGATGAGGTGGAGGGAGAGAGTATGGGGAGATAAGCCTGGAATTGGGGGGCACTTGGGAGGGTGTGGGAACCTATCACAGTGGAAACCTTCTGGAATATATGAAGGTCCTCTGAACCAACTAAGCAAGGTTCATCTGCTGCAGGCAGGAGCAAAAATTTCTACGGCCACTACGGAAATCAGTGGAGTGGTTCCTCAAAAGATAAGGATCAATCTACCACAAGATCCAGATTACCACCTGGGAGCATGTACCCAAAGGACTCTACATTCTACTACAGAGACACTTACTGACCCGTGCTAAATGCTCTATTCATTATCCCAGAAATTGGAAAACACCCTAAATGTCCATCAGTGGGTGGATGGATAAATAAAAGTGGTAGATTTTTAAAAAAGAAGTATTTTCAAGTGTTAAAATACATGAAATCCACAGATAAATGAATGGAGCAAGGAAAAAAACTGTCCCAAATGTAGTGACCCAGGTTCCAAAAGACAAATAAGGTAAATATGCACTTATATATGGATATTAGCTGTTAAGTTTTTGATTAGGAGTTTACAATTCATTCACCACAAAAGTTATATAGAGAATAAGGAACTGGGGGTGGGAAAGATCTCCCAAGGTAGGGAAAATAGAATATAGAGTTAAGGAAGGATGGGGGAGGGAGATCAGAACAAGGTGATAAAGCAGACAGAGGAGGGAAGATGCGGGTTAAGAAAGGGAACATGTAGAGGGACGGCAGAATCAAAGTGACATTTGAGGAGTTATATGGAAACCTACTACAATAGAAACATCTTAAAATATACACATATATTGAAGAAATCTACATGGAATCACCAAATAACAGTAGAGACAAAGGCCCAATTAGACATCTCTTGCCAGCATATGAAAGCTCCAGTGCCGAGAATGAGTTACATCTCATTGGCTTGTTGGCCAAAGTGGTCCCAAGGAAACCCCCTAACAACTCAGACTATTGCCAAGGACATTGGATGTTCTCCATAAACTGATAACAAGTCCCTATTGCTGAAAACAACACCTACATGTCACATTGAACAGAGAAGTCAAGCTGGTGCCTCACAGGAGCCTTCACCCCTACTGATTACTATTCATGGTACTGGAAGGTACTCTGCATGCTACCAGAGGAGAAAGGTAAACACCAACCTAGCTTCAATCTACAGTAATGACCTGCTTGCCTGATAAACAGTCACAACAGTAGCACAAGAGTTTTAGGAGTAACAGACCACTATCTAATTGGGCTTAAAGCCCACTACATGAGATGGAGCATGCCTGGTGCTGTTCAGCAGGCTGAGAACCTGAGATTCAATAGATCATAGACAAAGGGGAACACCAAACACGACAGTTATACTAAAGGTAAGTAGCAAAATTGACTCCTCACAACACTCTGTTATACTCACAAACCAGGATCTCTCTCAGCCGTGAGAGAGGTTTCCTCCTGCAGTACGAATACAGAGACGCACAACGGGACAATGTGTAAATAATAAAAGACCTTGGAACACTCAGAGAAAAATCATTTTCATCAATAGTCTCACTGAGGATATAAGCCACACTTAAGTGCACTCCCATAACCAGCAGTAGATGAACCAACAAAAGTAGACTTTATCTCTCATATGTCTTTGGCCTTTTATTTTTGACTTACTGACCTTTTGTTTGTATACTATTGTTTCTGGTTTTGTGTTTGTATGGACTTTGTTTGTGTGTTTGTTCCTTCTTGTTGGTTTTGTTGTTGTTGTTGCTGTTTTGATTTTTTTGTTGGTTTGTTATCTAAAGACAGAGAAGAAGGCAGGGCATAGAATTGTACGGGAGAGGAGGGCCTGGGAGTAGCATAGGGAAGGAAATCATGATCAGAACACATTGTGTGAAAAAAATAATTTTCATTAAAAACCTAATTAAGTTGCTTTTTTTAGGTTTTCCTTTTGAAGGATCCGATGACAGATATAACTTTAGATAATTTTTTATCTTTACATTTTTGGGGATTAGTTTGATCACAACATTTCTGCCCTCCCTTTCTCCCTTAAAACTGACACCTATATCCCTCCTGACTCTTCTCCATACCCAGTGCCTCTTTTTATTCACTAATTGCTGTTGAATGTATATGAGTATATGTATATTCATGCGTATTCCTAAATGTAACATTTCTGTCTGTATAATGCTAACCACATATATAGTCCCAGGACTGACAGAATATTTTAAATGCTTAAAAATTTAGCAAGCAGAGTGAAAGTGTGGCTAGAACATTAATTTATAACAATATATGGAAAAGCTTGAGTGTTAGGAAGAGGGGGAAGCATAGGAAATAGAACATACTTAGAATAAACCCATTGCACGCATGTTTAATGTACTGTGAGCAGAATACAGAGGAATCAAGTTATGTCACGGTGAGACCGTCCACATGGGATAGACAATCCCAGTGACATTCTGGGAGATGCATTCAGAGGTTGGTGAAGGGAGGACGTGGAGGGGGAACTACTCCTACCCACACTGTGAGACTCCCCTGACCACCCTCCTCCACAGCAGTCTGCAGGAAGCTTGGGTTATGAAGCCAAGAATCCCTTATAACTGATCCCTTAGGCTTTCTCCTTGAGTCTCTATCCCAGGAGTCACTAGGACAAATACCTGCCCCTTTCTCAGAAAACCTCAGGTATATGAAGGCCAATGACCGCTACACAAAGAAAGACAGCGCTCCAGAATGACACTATAAAACTTGGTGCTTGCAGGAAAGGAGAGCTGGTAGTCAGCACAGTGTGTACTTTTGTGGGAGCCATCTGTCACCTGGATTCACTGTGACAGACAGGGGAAAAGGTAAGTGATAGATTAATTCCAATGTATGACTCTTCCAGCTAAAATGGAGCTTCAAAGCAAAAGTCTCACTATAAAAGGTGACATTTGTCCCAGTGTTTGGATATCAGCACAGAGAGACACCAGCTCATGTTCTCAATGAGTCCTGAAACTTGTGAATAGTGCTGGGTCAAGAAACAGAATACAATAGAAAGATTTGGTTTCATGTTCCTTGGATAAACAGCAGAATGTTCAGCTTCTAATCATGATGAGAGAATTTATTCCTGTCCATTATTTTGGCCTTATATTTAAACCTGGACTTGCTCATTCGTCACCTACAGCACTAGCACTAATTTTTTAAATGAAACCAACAAATTTAGGTGGATCTAAGATCTATATTGATGACGAGATAAGACTTTAATATTGTCTTGTTGAACTGTGGTGTCCACAGCGGATGGTATGAAAATTCCACAAAAGAAACTCCCTTAACCCAGTTGTCCAGAGTCCACTGCTAAGGTACAAAAATGACCTTCCCCCTCCATGGACTTAAACATGCTGTCCCAGTCCTGCTGGTGTGCTCATGTTAGCCTTGCCTTGTCTTCTGCAAAGCAGGGCTGGCATGACTGGGAGTCACCTGAAGAAGCAATTTCTGATGTCTAACCTAAAGTATCAAGGGGGAGAAGGCTAAATAAATAGGGGAGGACTGTGATAACAGGAAAGGAGGGGTAGATGATTTTGTATCCCATTTTTCTGGCCACCCCATGGGATCTGCAGACACTCCAGATTTGTGACTGTGGTGACAATCTATGGCAGAGTTGGTCCTTGTTGAGGGTCTGCTTCTGAAGTTTGTCAAGTCTGCCTTGCTGATATCTGGCTCATGTGTAGACAGGTGGAGCTATTGTGAATTTGCTCCCCACAAACTCCCCACATGGATCCTGGATTCTCCTATGTCCACTCAGGCACACTAGCAACCAAAATTTATAAATTTATAAAAAGAACAGGATGGAATTATGGAAAGAGGGCTTGAGCAGCTCATCTCTGCTTCAAGGTGTGTATGGGTGAGCAAATGGGGAACTTGATGATTAATCATTTTTCTCGGTATAGTACTATCACATTTGAAGAACAATATATTCTGCAAGGCCTGTAGAAATGACAGGCATCAAGATATTGTTCGGTAGACACAGTATGCATGAAATTACTAATCACTGATTCATGGTTTCCAAAAGTGGAATTCTCTTCTCTGTCATGCATGAAAATTATCTAACAAAAAATTCTGAGGATTAGATTGTTGGATGCCACAAAAATACCATGCTTTGGGTGGCTAATGCAGATAAATTGGAGCCATTAGCCACCAAAGTGAGTTGTCACCAACCTCTTCTCACTGTGGATTATCTTCTATGCTGGTGCAAATACTGAGCTCCTGACACGCTGCAGGGATGCCTGGTTTGCTCCAGATGAGAAGCAGCAACTGGCACCACTTGGTGAGGTACACAGGTGAAGTTAGAACTTTTCCTATGAAGCCAGCACAGAATCTGCAGGGAGCTGGGACTGTCTGAAAGTCCTGTATCTAATCCAGCCTTTACCCATCGCGGATTCACAGTCATGATGATCTAATCTCCTCCCCATTGTTTGTTCTTCAAGAACAAAGCTCCTCTCCCGTTCACTAGTAACTAGCCAGTCTCAATGTGGACCTGGGAATCCCAGCATCGGGCACCTGTCTGATGTCACTAGTTGTTCCTGCTCTAAGTGCATCAGAGTTCACAGACAAGAGCCCTGATGGTGTCTCCGTCTCCTAGGACAGATGCTCCCTACTCTTCATGACACTGCAATATCTTACAGGTCATCACCACACCGTCAGTGCCTCTGCCCTGAGCCAGCCCTTAGTCCCTTTCCTGAGATAGCATGTTTATCAGGCTTCAGACACTCGTCGTAATTGTTCTGCTCTGTTTCTGTGTGTTCTCGGAAGACTCGTGTGAAGCATGTTATTTTTCAGTGTGGTTGATGTAGATCTGAACCTAAAGTTTGGCACGCATGCTGTGGAATCATTGCTTTCTTGTGCTCAGTTCAGACCTGTCAGCTTCTGCACACACACTCGCGTTCCATCTCTGACAGTTGGAAAGTGGATGCACAAGTGTGCACATTGCCATGGGATTTCTCGAGTGGCAAAGGCATTGTGTAATGCTGTTCAGAAGACGTGTCTCCACCTGACCTCTGCAGCAGTACTCCCTGTCCACAGAGGTCACACTCTCCCCTTTCTCACTGGTACCTTCCCCTCCACCTTAAGACACGCAGCTCCCATTACCCTTAACATACATTCCATTTGTTCTAACACACTTAAAACATTCTGAAGGTAGATGCCAGGGCTTTGATCAAAGGAGACTAAACAAGTGAATGTAGTCTCTCTTTATAGTTTTTGAGGTACACTTAAGGAAGAGGACTGCATTTTTTATAACTATTTGATGTGTTTTACAGAATGCTCCCTTCCATGTAGCACAGTTCCATGAAGATACAAGACATTTTCATGATCCCAGAACTAGGCAACACCCTTTGGTCCAGGTTACAATAATTAAAAGGTAACACAGATGTGCATTTCCTGATACAGTCGGGTTTTTAATGTCTTTTCCTCCATGAGAAAGTGTATACTTTCATTGTGAACAGTTACTTTGCACGTTAAACTGTAGACTCCACCCATACTGTTGTCTTTTTACAGTTGGCTTTTCTGTGATATGTTTTCCTGGTTTGGTACTATAGATGAATCTTCCAACAGTGTCCGTCAGCGTTGCTATGTGTAACAAGTACTGCATATGTTGATGTTCATGAACTGATATTTCAGTATGTTTGCACATACTCTGAATGTTTCTATGATTTTGTCATCTCTGTCTTTTCAAACTTTGAACTGTCTTCTTGTTATTTGTAACTACATAAAAACTTATCGTAGAGTGTCGTCACTCCACGAGGCAGAGCCCCAGAACTTATTTTTCTGTCCAGTGTGCTTGTTTCCCGTTATGCTATCTTCCCGAATATTTCCTCATCTTTGCCATTTATCGGGCTATTAATCATTGTTTTACTAAGACAGAGATTTCTAATTCCACATCTGAGAGATGAATGTGATATCTGTCTTCCTATGACTGCCTTATTTTTCTTAATATAGTATTCTCCATTCCCATTCATGTTATGGTTCATAAAAGGATATCAGGATTTTTATGGTCGACAAACATTTCATTGTGCATATGTATGTTACCTTTTCTAAATACTTAGGATTATCACGTTTACTAGCTAACATGACCACTTCTCCACAGGGAGTGTTGGTGTCTCTTTGGTATGCTGCTTTTATTTCCTATGATATATTTTCTGCTTTTTGAAACAGTGTTGTAGCTCTGGCCAGTTGGAGCTCATTCATGTCTGGGTTTGAAATGCCTCTTTCTCCCAACAACTGGGATTAAAGGTGCGTTGCTATCAAACCCACCAATTTGGAAATGATGTAATTTTTAAATAACATTTTATTAACTCTGAGAATTTCATATAATATGTTTTGGTTAGGTTCACTTTTCCTCCTAATCTTTTCTCAGATATATCTCCACCTCAACTTTTCTCTCTCTCTCTCTCTCTCATCAAGACTCACTGAGTCCGATTTATGTTGACTGACTGCTCTTAAGTGTGAGGTCTACTTTGGATTGTGGTCTATGCCAGAGGTTATATCATTAAATAAAACTGACTCAGCCTTCCCTGCATCTACCAAATGCCAATAGTTCCTCAGCTAGGGATGGGACTATGTGCTCACCTTCTCCTCATGCTGGGATTTTGTCTGGCTTGCACAGATCTTGTGTATGCTGTAAAACCACTGTAAGTTTCACATGTGTATCTGCCCCATTGTTCCCAGAAAACATTCTTTCTTTGACATCATCTACCACCTCTGGCTCTACCAATCTTCTTTCCTCTCCCTGAAGATCCCTTAGTCTTGAGGAAAGGGGTGTGATCTAGAACTCCCACTTAGGTCTGAGCACTCCAAAGTTTCTTATTCTAGTCAAATTGACCAGTTAATTGTAGGTCTTTATTTTAACTGCCATCTACTGCAAGAAGTGTCTCTGATGTGGGCTGAATGGTGGACTGGTCTAGGGGTATAGGAATAAATTATTAGGAGTCATTTTGATTTTAATGGCATATTCATTTATTAAAAAAAGAGTAGTAGATTTTTCTCTAAGGCCTAGGATCTATCTTGCCACAGGCGCTTGGCCTTGCTAACAGTTCCAGGTATGGATTCCATCAGGTGAAATGGGCTTAAATTCAACCAGAAAGTAGTTGGCAACCCCATAACATTTGTGCCACTATTGCATTAGTGGGCACATCTTGCCGAGCACACTGTTGTGGCTCAAAGGGCTCTGAGATGGTTGAAATGGATGATGATTTTTTTTCCTCAAGCAATGTACATAGCATTTTTCTTACTGTGAAAGCATGCAAGAGGGGTGAAGCTTACAGGTTTGTACCACGCTTGATTTCTCCACGTTTATGGTGGAGAAATAGGTGGTGCCTCCAGCAATAGGAACTTACCATCACATTCTCAGGATAGACAAGAGCAATAGCAAAGGCATGTGATGTCTGAGGGCCTTTGAGACAGTGATTAACATCTCAGAAAGAGATAACTCATTCCTGGCGCAGGAGTTTTATTTGATAGCATGTGGAGTCTAAACAGAATGTTGTCCCCCATTATTGGGCAACTCAATTTAAATTCTTTCCATGTATGAGTATATTTTAAGAATATTATAATGTAGTAAATTTCCATATGGATTCTTCAAAAGACTTTTAGTGTTACCTATCCCTTCTCCTATTCACTCTTCAACCTTCCCCCCTCCACTTCCTTTCATCATTCTTATTTAATGCTCTCTTTCTTGCCCATGTTTGAAACATTATATGTTCTGTCTCCTTCTTCCTCCTCAAGGCGCCTTACTAGACGCTAACTTCTATGAGTATTCAAAAGGAAGCACACATATCTAAAGAGTGAAAGGGAATGTCCCAAAAAGAACATGATGTTTGTCTTTCTGGATCTGGGTTACTGTACTCAGGTGCTTCCAGCTCCATATATTTTCCTAAACTACATAAGTTCATTTTTCTTAACAGCCAAATAATGTTCCATTTTATAAATACCACAGTTTACCTGCACATTGTTGATATGATGACATTTCTGTTGTTTCTTTTTCCTGGTTATTGTGAGTAGAGCACCAACGATCGTGGAAGAGCAAGCATCTCTTTGTTAAGATATGCATTCCTTTGGGTTTATGCCTAAGAGTGGTATCACTGAATCATCTAGTATATCTATTTCAAGGTTGTGATGAACCTCCATGCTGACTTCCATACTAGCTTGCACTCCCACTAGCAGTGAGTGTTCCCCTTCCCCACACCCTTGCCAGCCTTGCCTGTCATTCCTTTACTTTTTTGTATTGGCTATTCTGCCTGGGGTTTACTTTGCATTTCCCTGATGGCTAAGAATGTTAAACATTTAAAAATTGTTTTTCATCTATTTATGTTCCATCTTTTGATGGAATCCTCTATCTGATTCCATTCCCCAGTTTTAGTTGGGTTGTTTGTTTTCTTATTGTTTAATTTTTTTTAATTATTTGTATATTCTAGATATTAACCTTCTGTCAAACGTCTAACGGTAAAGTATTTTTGCTGTTCTGTATGCTGCTGCTTTACTCAAATGATGGAGTTCTTTGCTGTACAGAAGCATTGTAGTTCCATGTGGGCCCATTCATCTGTTATTGAGCTTAATACCTGTGCTACCATTGTCTTATTCAGAAAGTCCTTTCCTGTGACAATGGGTTGACGTATATTCCGTATTTCTCCTCTGTCATTTTCAGGATGTTGAGCCTAACATTGAGGTTTTAATCCACTTGGAGTTGGGTTTTGTAAAGATGAAGGTAAGGATCTAGTATCATTCTTCTACATGTAACCATCTAGTTTGACCAACACCATTAGTTGAAGGTGCTGTCTTTTTCTAATATGTATATTTTACTCCCTTTTAATAAATCTGTAGGTGTGTGTACATATGTCTGGCTCCTCAAATTATCCAACTTATTACAATTCTTTGTCATTTCATTTTGGGGATGTCATTTAGAAATCTGTAAGTTTTCTCCCACGTAATTAGACTTTTATAGATGTGCTATTGGTAATAGGAGAGAGAATTCTATCAGACAGTAAATGTTTTTTATAGTTTTAGCTATTTTTTAATCTTTTCCTCTATCTTATCCTAGGGTCAATATTAATCAACACTCCCTGTGGGTGCAAGTTAATATCACCCATAAATTATCAGTACTATCAGGAGAGTAATACAAAATCAGGTGAACTTGAGTTAGTTAGACAGATCCTGAAACTGCCAAGACGTTATAAAGAATTTGATTTAATAATTTGGTTTCAGTGAAACAATTTGCAATACCAAACTACGCATTGGCATTCTCTAGTGAAATAGAGTCAAAAGGATGCAGAGAGACAGTCAGACATAACACTGTCTATATGGCTGCAGAGGGTAAATAAAATATTTGAGTATCTCTAGTTAGAAGTGGAGGTGGCTATAATGTTTAAAACTCAACATTTACTATTAACATAGGGAGAAAATAGGTTGTGAGCCATATTATAGAAAAGATATATAAGATAAAATGTGATCACAAGAAATGAACTGATATAAGACGGGTATTGTCCCCCACGGGCAATGTGGGGAAATGGTGAGCACCACTGGATTCAGTAAGTGGAACACATTTCACTCACTAATATGTCATGGATGTGCTCAGTTATGAGGGAGAATATCCCTTCATTAAGCAAAGAATATTTCCAGATAAGTAGCACTGCAAATTGTCACACAGAGGTTTATAAGTAGTATAGAATGTGTATACATATGAACTCATTCAGAAACCTATGAAAAAAAGCTAATGGGTGATATCAGATGAGCCTTCTCTATCTTCTATGTGTGATTTGATGAAGGACTAGGGAGAGACAGATGGTCTAGGGGTTGAGGTCCACTTATCTAGAGGTACACGCTCAGTTCTCTTTGCATGATAGAGAAGGAAACTAGAGCTTTTGAAAATGGCAAGAACCCAGAATTTATGAAACAGCTGAAGGCATTGGGAACATGAGTTAATAATGTGGGGAAAGCTATAGTTCCAGGCTTTGAGGACCAGATGGATGAGAGAGGTAAGAGAATGCTAGACACCATTCTTAGCTCATGGAATGGGAAGGTACTTAGGATCTATCAACAGCATAGACTAAGGGCAAGACAATGAGTTAGAGAGATGGAGCTGTGCTCTGGAGAATAAGCATCTTGGAACACTGAGGAACTGATAGTAGGCTTCTATGTAATGCCATTGAAAGCACAGAGGGACAGCTGTAGACTGTGGCAGTGATTTCAGTTGTGAGTATGTTGACTTTATCGTTACTGTGGCTTGTTGAGATAGAAAGCCCCAGAAGTTCTTTGTGTTTATAGACCTGGGTTTTGGGAAATGCTTTCTGGGTTGATAAATTTGAAGTGGGTTAGAGTCAGGAGAGTTTCAAGTCACAGATCACATTAAGTTGAACCAGAAGACGTACTTGGCCATGGGAAATAACAATTATGAAGTTGTGATTGCTAGAAGAGCAACCACTCCAGATAGAAGAGAAAACAAAGTGACTCAGAAGCCAGTCGGCTATTGTGAAGGAAGGTACAAGAGTCATCTCAGTGTTGTCCGTCTAGAAGAAGCCACCATGTGGAAAGAATACCTGTTGTGGAGGTGAGGCGTCCAGCTGCGTCTCCAGCGCTGTCTAGAGAGCACAGTGCCTACAGGTGATGGGGAGTAAAGCACAGGCAGGTCATGAACGAGGGGTGCTCCACACAACCCACTTGTTCAAGAAGTAGAGGAATGAGCAGATGTTGCTCTTGATCCAAATCTGCAGGGGAAAATTTGAAGATGGGAAATCAAAAGTAAATAAAATATTTGTGGTTTCCAAATGGTATGGTAAAGAAATGAGTGACAAGAGAATTTATGATAGAAATACATTCACTCCTTTCCTTTCTGGCAGCAGAATATTTTGAGATGATCAAGTTTCAAAGTCAGACTTCGATGTGGTAAGCTTCAATATATTCTCAGAAGCCAACAGATTTAACAGTTGATCTGCCAATCTCCACCATGATGCTCAATCCCAACAAGACAATAGTGACAGAGTTTGTGCTGGAAGGGTTCTCAGAGCACCCTAGTCTAAGGCTGCTCCTGATAGGCTGCTTCCTGTGCCTCTACACAATGGCTCTTGTAGGCAATATTGTGATCATCGCTTTGGTCACCTCCAGCACTGGGCTCCACAGTCCCATGTACTTCTTCCTGTGCAACCTGGCCACCATGGACATTATCTGCACCTCCTCGGTGCTGCCCAAGGCATTGCTTGGCCTAATCTCTGGGGAAAACACCATCTCCTTCGAGGGCTGCATGACCCAGCTCTTCTTCCTTGTGTGGTCTGGATCCTCTGAGCTGCTGCTGCTCATGGTCATGGCCTATGACCGCTATGTGGCCATCTGCTTTCCCCTGCACTACAGCTCCAGGATGAGCCCACACCTGTGTGTGGCCCTGGCCATGGGGGTGTGGGCCATCTGTGCTCTGAATTCATCTGTCAACACTGGTCTGATGACACAGCTGACATTCTGTGGTCCCAAGGTCATCACCCACTTCTTCTGTGAGATCCCCCCACTCCTCCTGCTCTCCTGCAGCCCCACGTATGTGAACAGCATTATGACTCTCATGGCAGATGCCTTTTATGGAGGCATCAACTTCGTGCTCACCCTACTCTCCTATGGCTGCATCATCGCCAGCATCCTGCGCATGCGTTCAGCTGAGGGGAAGAGGAAGGCCTTTTCTACCTGCTCGTCCCACCTCATCGTGGTCTGTGTGTACTACTCATCTGTGTTCTGTGCCTACATCAGTCCTGCTTCCAGCTACAGCCCAGAAAGGAGCAAAGTGACTTCGCTGCTGTACTCAGTGCTCAGCCCAACCCTGAACCCCCTCATCTACACACTGAGGAACAAGGATGTCAAGCTGGCCCTGGGGAGACTCCTGCCCTCTTTCTCACATTAAGTGGAGATGTGCAGGCTGTTCTCCTGGCATGGGCTGTTCCTAAACATGTGTTCTGGAGAGCAGCCTCACGGAGTAGGGTGTACCTTTTGCTGTTTTAGAAAATGATTCGCTGGTGTGAGAACTGGACAATTCCACTTACTATTTTCTCAAAAATTGAAACTTTTTTAGATTTAGTGTAAACAAAAAAATCACAAGCTTTACCTCCTCACAAGTACAAACCATTGCAAAAGTCAAGTCTACCTAAATGGAGATTCCATGTTCATGGACTGGAAGGTTGTCAGTGGTGACAATGGTGATAGTCACAATACAAAGTGCTTTTATCCAACATCACCCTGTAAACACCTCGGGACCTTGCTTCAGAGCTGTGGCTAATAAATCTAAACTTCATTAGGAAACTTGAGGGCCACAGTAGCCGCAGTGCCTGGCAAAGGCCAACATTAAGTGGCAGGGGTCCTCCGTTTCACATCTTCCTATCTTCCTACTGAGCTGTGAAAGCCAAAGCTAGTGGCACTGACATAAAGACAGGCAATTCATGGAGCAGAGATGAGGTTACGTGCCAAAACTGAAGTCACGTATATGAGTCCGGCATACCTATGACAGTGATGGCAGCGGAGCTCATGAGAATGATGAACTATGTCCAACCAAGATTTTTGGCAAACTAGATGAACGATTGAACACAAAGTATAGAGTGGAAATCTCCTTCACAGTACAAACAAAAACCAATGAGAAAAGGGTTGTTAATCCATCCCATACACAACCCCAACATGGCGACGGGTCATGAAAAGCCAGCCAGACAAGTTAAGTTCCAGCCACTCACACACAAAGGCCCGGCTCCCAGAAATCCTGCCACAGCGCCCCATCTCTCTCCCCAAAAGTCCACATCTCCTCTCCTTTGTTCTCCTCCCAGCCAATCAGAGACAGTCACTCCAACCATTCTCCTCCTGGACATGCCCTTCTTCCTTTCCTGCCTAAGACCCCATAAACCCGCCATTTACCCATGGTCCACTTCTGTTTCTACTCTATCCAGAGGCAGCCTTTTGTCCATTGGGGCAAATATCCCATGTCCCCTATCCCTTGCCCCCTGCCCCCTGTCCCTTGTCCTCTGTCCCTTGTCTTTGGTCCTCTGGGAAAATACATCTCCTTTGTGCTAGGAATCTGTTGTCTGGGTGTGTTCTGTGCTGACTCCAATCCTTTCATGAATTGTAGAGAAAACGTGATTCACAGGAAGCCCACAGCCAACATCACACTAAACAGAGAGAAACTCAAAACATTTCCACTAAATCAGGAACAAGACAAGGATGTCCACTCTCTCCATACTTATTCTACAGTCTTAGCTAGACCAATAAGACAACTGGAGAGGAAAAAGAGGATGCAAGTAGGAAAGAAAGAGACCAAGTATCTTTATTTGCAGATAATATCATTGTTTACATGAAAGACCCTTAAAACTCAGTCAGCAAACCCCTACAGCTGGTAAACATTTTCAGCAAAAAAGACACACAAAAAATCAACACAAAAATCAGTAGCTTCCCATATAAAAATGACAAACAGACTGGAAAAGAAATCAGGGAAAATATACCTTTCACAATAACATTAAAAAAGCATCTTGGGGTAATTCTAACCAAGAAAATGAGAGATTTATATGATAAAAAAATTAAGGCATTGAAGAAAGAAATTGAAGTAGATACCACAAGATGGATCAGTAAGATTAATGTAGTAAAAAAAATGGACACTCTTCCAAAAGTAGTAGACAGATTCAAGGAATCCTCACCAAAATCACAGCACAATTCTTCACAGAAACTGAAAGGACAATTTTCAGCTTCATATGGAAACACAAACAAATAAGAATAGCTAAAAAGAAAATCCTGAATAAGAAAAGAACTACTGGAGACAGCTGAAGTTGTTCCACGGTGTTACCATAACAACAACATCGTGTTGGTATAAAAACAGACACATTTATCAATGGAATCAAATTGAAGACACAGACGTAAGTCCACACACCTATGGACTCCTGATGCTTTATATAGAAGTCAGAAATACACAGTGGAAAAAGACACTTCAACAAATAATGCTGATCAAACTGGGTGGCTGTATGTAGAAGAATGCTAGCAGAGCCATCCATATCACCCTGTACAAAGCCCAATTCCAAATGGGTCAAGAACCTCAGCATCAGGGCAGATAAGCTGAACCTGATAGAAAAGAAGTTGGGGAATTGAACTCATTGGCACAGAAAAATACTTTCTGAACAGGACACCAATAGCACAGGTACCAAGAACAATAACAAATCAGACCTCATGAAACTGAAAAGCTATACGGCAAAGGACACCATCATTCAGACAAAGTGGCAGGCTGCAGTATGGGAAAATATTTTTGCCAACGACATCTCTAATCGATGGCTAATATCTAAAATACATAAAGAACTAAAAAAACTGAACATCAAGAAAAACAACCCAATTACAAAATGGGGTACAGGGGTACAGAACTGAGAGTTCTCAAAATATGAGACACAAGTGGCTAAGAAACTCAGCATCCTTGGTTATCGGAGAAATGCAAGTCAAAATCACTTTGAGATGTTGTATTACACCACTCAGAGAAACTAAGATCAATAAGACAAATGAAAACTCATGCTTTGGAGAATGCAGGGAAAGGAGCACAAATTTGTGGAGATACTATGGAAATCAATATGGCAGTTTCACAGAAAATCAAGATCCGGCTTATCATTTTTGGACCTATATCCAAAGAACTCTACATTCTACTAAAGAACACTTGTGAATACATACATGTTCATTACTGCTTTATTCATAAATTCCAGAAACTGGAAACACCTAGATGTTTATCAATGGTTCAATAAAAAATAGTTGTAGATTTACACAATTAAATAGTGTCACGGGTTGAAAAACATGTATTCATGACATTCTTAGAAGAGGGGTAAATGCCTCCCAGCTACAAACCTTTTAATCTACAATGGTAAACTACTGGCATGATAAACTGTTGTAACAGTGGTACAAAAGTTTTGGGAGTAACCAACTACTATCCAATTGGTTCCATGAAACAAAACCCATGTCAGGCCCATTCCGTGAGATGGAATTCATGCGTGGCACTGCTCACATGACCAAAAACCTGAAACTAAATAGGCCATGGATCAAAAGTACCAATTAAATGACTAATAACATTCTGCTATGCTCATAGATCAGCATCTCCCTGAACCATCATCAGAGAAATGTCCTCCTATAGTACACGGAAACAAATACAGAAACCCACAACTGGACAATGTGCACATAGTGAGAGACCTTGGAACACTCAGGGAAAATTCACTCTCACCAATAGAGTATCATTATGTGTATAAACCCCACTTATGTGTAGACCACATGACCAACAGTAGCTGGCCAACAGAAAATGAAACCCAACGGTATTTCTATAGACGTATTATCTCATATTCCTTTGGGCATTTTTTTTGTCTTACTGGCCTTTTGCTTGTATCTTTTGTGTTTTTATATGTTTTGGTTGTGGGTGTTTGTTTCTTCTGTTTGTTCAATTTTTGTTGTTTTGTTGTTTTGCTTGCTTTTGTTTGTTTCCTAAAGACATAGAGGAAGAAAGGGCATTGAGTTGGGTGGTTAGGGAAGATCTGAGAGGAGTTTGAGGAGGAAAGACCACAATCAGAACTCAGTTAAAACCTATAATTAAATTGGTTTTATTCAGGCTTTCCTTAAGGAAGGATATGGTGACACATAAAACTTTGAATGAATAAAATAAAATTAAATAAATAAAATAAAATAAAGCCTTTTTTCTTTAAAATATTTTGAGATTATAATTTGAATATATTTCTGTCCACCCTTTTTTCCCTCAAAACCCTTCCATATATTCCCTCCTCTACTCTCCTCCAAATTCATGGCTGCTTTTCATTTACTAGTTGTTATTGAATGCATATGTATATTCATCTATATTCTTAAATAAAATGATCTGTCTGTATCATGGCACCTGTCTGTATATTCTCAGGGCTTTAAAATGCAATAAGAAGAATGGAAGTGCTGAAGGAACATTAATTCTTAATCATATATTGAAGGCTTGGGTGTAGGAATAGGAGGGGGAGGCATGGAAAGTGTACATACTTAGACTAAACCTATTGCATGCATGTCCAGTTCAGAGGAAATACTCTCAGCAGAATGCAGAGGAGTCAATTTATACCATGATGAAACCTTCCACACAGGACAGGATAATCCCAAGACATTCTGGGAGATACATACAGAGAGTTAGTGAAGGGAAAATGTTGAGGGCAAATGGCTCCTACCCACACTGTGAGACTCCCCTGACCACCCTCCTCCACACCAGTCTGTGAGGAGCTTAGATCATGAAACCAAGAGTTTCCTTTAATTGATCCTAAGGGCTTTCTCCTTGAGTGTCTATCCCAAGAGGCACTAGGACAAACACCTGCCCCTGGTCTCAGAAAATCACAGCAATTTCTGAAGGTCAACTGACACTCCACACAAAGAAAGACAGATCTGCAGAAGGACACTAAAGACTTGGTTCTTACAGGAAAGGGAGTCTGTGCTCAGAACAGACACTTTGTGAACGCTTTGTGGAAACCATCCATCACCTCAATTCACTGGAACAGGGAAAGGTGAGTAAAGGCTGAGCTTCCGCTGTGTGATTGATTCTTCTAGCTAGCAGTGGAACTCCCAGGCAAAAAGTCTCTAACTATAGAAGTGATATTTTGTCCCAGTTTTTGGAAGTAGCACAAAGAGACAGAATCAAAGCATAGTCGTGTTCTTAATGTGTCCTGAGTTTGATGAAGAATTCTGGGTCAAGGATGATAGAAAGATGTGGTTTCATGGTCCATTGTATAAACAACAAGATGTCTATTTTCTACTCATGATCAGAGACTTTATTCTTGTCTGTTATTTTTGTCTTATGTTCAAACCTAGACTTACTCATACATCATCCATGGTGCTCACACTAATTTAGAAATGAAACCAACAGACTTAGATTAAACTAAAATTTATATTGATGAGCAGATAGGGCTTAAATATTGTTTGGCTGTGGCACAAAGAGAATGGTGAGAAAATGCCACAAAAATGATTTCCTTACCCTGTTGTCCAAATCCACTGCTCTAGGCAGAAAATAACCTTCCCTTTCATGGAGTTAAAAATGCCAGCACAGCCCTGCTACTGTTAGCCATGCCATGTCTGCTGCATGAGCGGGAGTTACCGATAGAAACAATTTCTTCTGTGTGACCTTAAGTATCAAGGAAAATGGTCAAATATGAGGGAAAGGACCATAATAACAGGGACAAAGGGGCAGATCTTCCTCTACCGGTTTTTCTGACCAGACCAAGGGATATGCAGACACAGCAGTTTGTGATTGCGGTGAGGATTCTCAGCAGCTTTAGTTCTGGTTGAGGCTCAGCTTCTGAAGGTTTGCAAATCAGCCTTGCTGAGATCTGGGCTACGTGTAGCCATGTGCAGTTGTTGTGAATTTACTCCCCACAAACTCACCATGGGGATATTAGATTCTCCTGTGTCCACATAAGTGTAAATGGGCACACTAGCAGTCAAAGCTAAACTCCCAAAAGACCAGGATGGAATTATAGAAAGAGGCCTTGGGTAGACACAGCTCATCTCTCTGCTTCACAGTGTGAGAAATTGGGAAAACATATTAATTAATTGTTCTCTCTTTATGACAGTAATCACATCTGAATAAGATAATATTGTCTGCTAGGATGATAGGAATGACAGGCACCGAAATGTTGCTTGCTAAACACAATGTGTATGAAGAGACTCATTGATCTATTGTTTTCCAGAAGTGACATTCTCTCTTTGCCACCCATGCAAAGTATCCCAGAGAAAATCCGTGCATTTTACTGTGGGTTGCACCAGTGTATGGTATGGTCCATGTAGCCAATGCAGGAAAATGGCAGTCATTGGCTACCAAAGTGAGTTCCCATCGACCTCTTCTCTTTCTATTTATCTTCTGTGGTAGTATAAATACTGAGACTCCTCCATGACACTCCTCCGCAGAGATGCCTGGTTTGATCCAGATAAGAAGCAGCAATCGGCACCACTTGGTGAGGTACACAGGTGAAGTTAGTACTTTTCCTATGAAGCCAGCACAAAGTCTGTAAGGATCTAAGACTATCTGAAAGTCCTGTGTCTAAACCAGTCTTTGCCCATCATGAATTCAGTCATGATGATCTTCTAATCTCTTTCCTATTATTTGTTCTTCAAGACCAAAGCTCCCCTTCAGTTCACTAGCCTGTCTCAATGTGGAGTTGGGGATCCCAGAATCGGGCACGGGTCTGACGTCACTAGTTGTTCCTGTTCTAGGTGCATCAGAGTTCACAGACAAGAGCCCTGATGGTGTCTCTGTCTTCTGGGCACTCCTTATTCATCACGACACTGCAGGATCTATCTAACAAGTTATCACCTCACTATCAATGCCCAGGCCCTGAACCAGCCCTTTGTCCCTGAGAGACCGAGAGACTATGTTTATCAGGCTTCAGACATTCATTGTAATTCTTTTGTTCTTATGTCTAAGTGTTCTCAGTGGACTCAAGTGGAACACATAATTTTTCAGTGTGGTCGATACATATTTGATCAGAAAATGAGGCACAAATGCTGTGGCATCATCAAGGTTTCCTTGTGTTCAGTTCAGACCTGTCTGGTGCTGTTCACACATTCACATCCTATCTCTCGCTGCTGAAAAGTGAATGTACACATGTAGATACTGACATTGGAGTACTCTAGTCACGGGAGCCTAGTGACAAAGGCATTATGTTACACTGTTCAAAAGACATGTCTCCATCTAACCTTGTCAGTAATAATCATACTCCACAGGACTCTTTCTTATTGTCTCATGTCTCCACCTTAACGTATGTAGCTCGCATTATTCTGAATAGATATTTCATTTGCTCTAACACACTCAAAACATTTTTAAGCTAGTTACTAAGGCTTTGGTTAAAGGAAACTTTACAAGCGAAAGTAATCCTTCTTTCATCTTCTGAGGTACTCTCAAGGAAGAGGTTTGCATTTTTTTAAACATTCGGTGTTTTACAGGATATTTTCTTTCATGTGGCCCAGTTCTGTGAAGATGTAGGATACTTTCAAGAGTCCAGAATTCCTTTACACACTCCTGTTCGGGCCACAGTAGTTAAGAGGTAACACAGATGTGCATTTTCTGCTACAGATCAGGGTTTGGGTGCATTTTCCTGCACACGAAAACATAACTTGATTGTTCTTTGCACATCTTAAACTTCAAATTCTATCCATACTCTTCTCTATTTACATCTGGCTTTTCTGTGATATATTTTTCTGAATTGGTATTATGAACTCCAATAGCTATCATGAATAGTGAGAGCTGATGCTGTTGTCTTAAACAAGTCGCTACGTATGCTGATGGGACATAGGTTGGTATTACAATATGTTTATATACATATTTTAAGTAAATGTTTTTGTTTCTGTGGCTTTATCATCTCTGTCTTTTCAAGCTTTGTGCCCCTCCCTTCATGTTATTTGTAACTACATAAGATTATTGGAGAGTGTGGTCACTTCACAATGCAGAGTGGCAGAACTTATTTTAGATGTGTTAAATGTGCTAGACATGTCTAGACGTGCTTGGTTCCCACTGTCTTATCTCCCTTAACACTTCTTCATCTTAGCCATTTATCATGTCTATTTATCATTATTCTACTAAGATAGAGTTTTCTAGTTTCCACATGTATCAGATAAATGTCTTTCTGTGCCTAGCTTATATGTCTTGATGTATTATTCCCCACTCCTATCCATTTTACTATACATAAAAGGGTATCATGTTTTATGGTGAATAACATTCCATTGTGTAGATATATTACCTTTTCTTCATCCCCTCATTCCCAGATGGATACCTAGGCTTATAACGTTTACTAGCTAATGTGATCACTTCTCCACAAAGGAGAGGTGGTGTCTATCTGATATGCTGATCTTATTTCTTTGTAATATATTTTATGTGTTTTTTTAATTTTTCATTTCTCATATAATACATTCCAACATCCTTCCACCCCTCCCTTCACTCCTCCCACCTCTCCCATCTCCTCTCTCCCCCAGATTTACCCCCTATCCTCCCACTTCCACCCCTGCCTCTTCCCAAGAAAGAGCAGTCTACCCAGGGTTACTGCTCAAACATGGCACAACAAGATGGAACAGGGCCATGCACAATTCCCTACTTCAAGGTTGAACTAGGCAACCCAATAGGGGAATGAAGTACTCAAGGGAGAGCAAGAGGTTCAGGGACACACACCCCTACTACAGTCTGAATGAGTTCTGCAAGAGCCCCAGGCCAGTCATCCTCAAGACGTATTTGGGGGACCCAGCTGGTTCCATGTCTGTTGCTCCAGGCTCTGTGAGCCCCTAAGAGTGCTGGTAAGTTGACTCCATGTGGTTTGCTCTCCTGGTGTCCTTGACCCCTCTGGCCCTATCAATCCCTCCTCCACTTCTTCCGTGGAGTTCCCTGAGCTCTGCTTTTTGTATGGCCCTGGGTCTTTGCATCTGCTCCTTCAGCTGCCATAGGGAGCCTCTCTGTTGAGGATTGAGCTAGGCTCTAATCCATGAGGCAAGCAGGATAACATTAGAAGTCTTCTAATTACCCAGAATCTCATTCCTGGCCTGTACTGGAGCATCAGTCATGGTTTCCCTCCTTTGGCATGGTGTTCTGCCATTCTATTGTCCCAGTGGATCCTGCAGGGAGGAAAGGCCATAGGCCATTAAACTATTTTATGTTTTTTGAAACATTAGCTCACTATGTAGCTCCAGCCATCTGGAACTCATTTATTTAGACAAGTCTTTCTTGAAACTGCCTCTCTCCCAACAGCTGGGATAAAGATGTGTTGCCAACAAACACACCAATTTGGAAATGATCTGATTCTTAAAATAATATTTTTATTAATTCTTTGAGAAGTTCATACAGTGTATTTTGATGAGTATAGCAGTAAGCTACAATCTTTTACCCTCAAAGAGAAAGGAAGGATAGAAAGAAATCTTCACTGCTTTTGCAAGTGACCTTGATATAGAATGAGAGAAAGGTAGAAATCTTCACGGCCTCTTTTAGGCTGTCCTAAGCTTGAAGAGGACTAGCTGATAGCGAATCAGACTACTGTCTCAGCTCATGGTCTGTAAACTCAGTCCCTCCAACCTTTGTTCTTTTAAGAATTAACACACTAACAACAACAACTCAACCAATGAATGCCCAATCAATAATCGCCCTGACTCTTGGGACTTCAGAATTTTTATACCCTAAGCCAAAAGTTCCCATAAACCCATTCAGCAGGCACACAATCCAAAAACAAGCTACAGGTGCCAGACCAACTACATCTAACCAAATTATAGCCACCTGTATCATGCATTCCAAATCCAACTCATAAAAACTACCACACCTGGGGTGGGAATGCAAACCTAATCCAAACACCATTTTGCATTTTTAAAGAAAGCAAAATAACAAAACTTCTTCCAAGTGTCCCTCTACAGATCAGGTTTACTTTCCCTCCTCAACTCCTCCAAGAACATTCCTATCTTCCTATTCACTCAAAACTCCTTCTCTCTCTTTCTCTCTCCTCTCTCTCTCTCTCTCTCTCTCTCTCTCTCTCTCTCTCTCTCTCTCTCTCTCTCTCTCTCTCACTGAAACTCACTGACTCCAATTTTTTTTTTTTTGCCAAATACTCTTGAGTGTGGGGTCTACTTTGAAGCATGGGCTATGCACCAGAGATCATATCATTAAATAAAACTAACTCGGCCTATCCTAAAGATACCAAATGACAATTGTTTCTCAGCTAAGGGTGGAACTATGCGCCCGCTTCACCTCATGCTGAGATTTTGTCTGGCTTGCACAGATCTTGTGTATGCTACAAAATCACTGTGAATTCATATGTGTATCTGCCCTGTTGTTTCAAAACAATTATTTGAAGTCATCTACTATCTCTGACTCTAACAATTTTGTAATCTTCTTTCCTCCCCCTTTTCCACGAATATTCCTAAGTCTTGAGGAAAAGGGATGTGGTCTAGACCTCCCATTTAGTCTAAGCACTCTAAAGTTTCTTATTCTGTTCACATTGACCAGTAGAAAGCCTTTCTGTTATTTGTTATCTACTGCAAGAAGTGTCTCTGATAAGGGTGGTATGATGGACTATGGGTATAGCAGTAAATCACTGGGAGTCTTTGTAATGCTATGTCCATTTAATAGAAAAACAGTAGTAGGTTTTCCTCTAAGGCCTAGGATCTATCTAGCCACAGGTTCTTGGCCTTGTTAACAGTTCCAGGTGTGAGTTCCAGATAGTGAAGTGAGACTTAAATTCAGTCAGAAAGTAGTTGGTAACCCTGTAACATCTGTGCCACTATTGCATCCGTGGCCATATATTACCAAGAAGGTTGTTGTTGCTTGTAGGATTTAGAGCTGAGTGAAATTGATGACAACTTTTTTCTCCTCAAGTCCTTTCCATATCACCTTTCAGAATTGTGAAAGCTAGCAGCTACAGATGAAGCTTTCAGGTCAGTAGCCACTTGGTTTCTCCATGTTTATGGTTCACGTTAAGCCCTGTCTTCAGCGATAGCATCTTACCACCACCTTCTGGAGGATAAGCAAGAACAATAGCAACAGCCTGTAATGTCTGAGGGCCAATGGGACCCACTGATTGACATCTCTGAAACAGGTAACACGTTACTGGTACAAGAGTTTTATTTGGAAACATGTGGTGTCTTGTTGAGGTGTTGTCCACCACTCCATTACAGAGCTGTAGTTGTTAACTACAATCTTTAACCCTCGACCCAGGGAAAGAGAAAGGAAGGATAGAAAGAAATTTTCACCGATTTTGCAGGTGGCCTTGATATAGAATGAGAGAAAGGTAGAAATCTTCACAGCCTTTTTTCTTCATAGAGGCTTATTTCCTTTCTCTCTCTCCTTTCCTTGAGGAGGCTTCAATCAATACCTTAATCTCTGTCTTCTGGTAGCTTCTCTGAACGTACTTTACCAGACTCTGTGAGGTCCAGAGTTTCTTCCTCTTCTTCCTTGTTTCCACGTTGGGTGATCATGATGTCAGGCCCCACATTGGAGGCATTGCAGGCGCCACTTGTAGCTGTTAGCTACTGTGTTGACTCAGAAAGGAGACAAGGAGGCACCCTCAGGTGAAAATTCTGCCAGAGCAGAAGGAACCACCATCATGACCAATGCCATACTGGACAGAGGAATCCTGAGCATCTGCGCTCAGGTATTTTTATTGATTTAGACTTCTCAAGTAATCAGTTTCCCCCACATAAATCTAAAACCTGCAGACAATACAAAATGTCAAGGCCTATGCATCCCTTTGTCTAACAGTGCGCAAAAATAATTACTTTGAACATAACTAAAAATAAACTTCTATAACATAGAGTAACTCCATTTAAATTCCTTTTATAACTGTATATGAGTACATTTTAGTACTATTGGACTGTGGTAGGTTTCTATATGGATTTTGTAAAGACTTTTAGTGTTAGTTATTGTGCTGGCTAATTTTCTAAGTTCTATAAGAAACCAAGCTGAGCAAGCTATGGGAGCAAACCAGTAAACAGCATCATTCCATGACCTCTGCATCAACTCCTGCCTCCAGGTTCCTGCCTTGTTTGAGTTCCTGTCCTGACTTCCTTCAGTGGTGAACAGGGATACGCAAGCTTAAGTCAAATAAGTTATTTCCTCCCAAGTTGCTTTGGTCATGGTGGTTCATCACAGCAATAGTAGCCCTAACTAAGACAAGTTGGTGCCAGGAGTTGGGTAGTGCTGTGTCAGAGATGACAGTTTTGTTTGGGGGAAGATTAGGGTAGGACTTTGAAACTTTGGATTTGAAAAGCCACTGAGTGTCGAGAGTCAGTGAGCCATTCTATAGGAGCTTGAAACATTAGAATGTTGAGAGAACAGTACAGATGATGGATTGTGACGTTTCAGAGGTAAACAAAGACTCTACCAGGCCTTTTTTATGAAGAATCTGTGGCATCTAGCCAGCTGGAGTTAAAGAACTGCTTGTGATTAACAAGAGACCAGAAGCATTAAACTGAAACCTTTGCTTCCTTGGGACAATAAATGATTGTCATCTAGGACTAAAGAATAAGCTGTAATTAAGAACACATCTGCATCATTAAGGTGAAACCTTCTCAGAAGTGTTTCCTTAGGGTCAGCACAGGAAGTCGAACTCGGTAGTATAGGAGTGACCCCAGTGGTAATTGTTTGAAGGCATTAAGGGGTCATGAAGAGCAGCTGAGCCATGGCACTTTGAGAGGCTAGGAGAGGCCCTTGGAGAAGTGCAGCCTCAGTTGAGGCCCCAGGATTGAAGGGGCTGTGGAGAGAAGTTGAAGCTTGGCACCAGATGTGAAGGAAGAACAAGAGTCATCTCAGTGTGTGGCCATATAAAGTTACCATTGTGTGGAGAACGCCTGCTGTAAGGGTGAGGGGTACAGCTGTGTCGCCAGCACTGTCCGCAGAGCACAGTGCTTACAGGTGATGGGGAGTAAAGCACAGCCAGGTCCCGAGTGAAGGATGCTGCACTCATCCACATGTTCAAGTTGAGGAAGGAGCAGATGTTGCTTTGAGCCAAGTCTGTGGAGTGAAGGTTTCTAGTTAGGAAATCAAAAGTAAATGAGATATACGTGGTTTCCCAATGATGTGGGATAGGCAATGAGGAACAAGAAGCTTCCATGAAGGAAATACATTCACTCCTTCCCTTCTGTCAGCAGAGAATTTAGAGATGACCAAGTGCAAAACCAGACTGTGAAGTGGGAAAACAGTGATATTGTCACAGAAGCCGACAGACACAGTAGAGAAACAAACACACTACATGATGATCTTGAATATCAGTGAGACAATAGTGACAGAGTTTGTGCTGGAAGGATTCTCAGAGCACACTAGTCTAAGACAGCTCTTTATAGGTTGCTTCATGTTCCTTTACATAATGGCTCTTGTAGGCAACATTGTGATCATCGCTTTGGTCACCGCCAGCACTGGGCTCCACAGTCCCATGTACTTCTTCCTGTGCAACCTGGCCACCATGGACATTATCTGCACCTCCTCGGTGCTGCCCAAGACACTGCTTGGCTTAGTCTCTGGGAAAAACACCATCTCCTTCAAGGGCTGCATGACCCAGCTCTTCTTCCTTGTCTGGTCCTTGTCTTCTGAGCTGCTGCTGCTCACAGTCATGGCCTATGACCGCTATGTGGCCATCTGCTTTCCCCTGCACTACAGCTCCAGGATGAGCCCACACTTGTGTGTGGCCCTGGCCATGGGGGTGTGGTCCATCTGTGCTCTGAATTCATCCGTTCACACTGGTCTGATGACACAGCTGACATTCTGTGGCCCCAAGGTCATCACCCACTTCTTCTGTGAGATCCCCCCACTCCTCCTGCTCTCCTGCAGCCCCACGTATGTGAACAGCATTATGACTCTCATGGCAGATGCCTTTTATGGAGGCATCAACTTCGTGCTCACCCTACTCTCCTATGGCTGCATCATCGCTAGCATCCTGCGCATGCGCTCAGCTGAGGGGAAGAGGAAGGCCTTTTCTACCTGTTCGTCCCACCTCATCGTGGTCTGTGTGTACTACTCATCTGTGTTCTGTGCCTACATCAGTCCTGCTTCCAGCTACAGCCCAGAAAGGAGCAAAGTGACCTCAGTGCTGTACTCGGTCCTCAGCCCAACCCTGAACCCCCTCATCTACACACTGAGGAACAAGGATGTCAAGCTGGCCCTGGGGAGACTCCTGCCCTCCTTCTCACATTAAGTGGAGATGTGCAGGCTGTTCTCCTGGCATGGGCTGTTCCTAAACATGTGTTCTGGAGAGCAGCCTCATGGAGTGGGATGGGTGTACCTATTGCTGTTTTAGAAAACCATTCACTGATTCAAGGACTGGATAATTCCAGTTACTGTAGCCTCAAAAACAATGAAATTCTTAGAGGCAATGTAAACAAACAAACAAACAAACACTCAAGTTTTTTTTCCTGATAAATACAAACCATTTCAAAAGCAATTAAAGTTTATCTAAATGGAGGTTCTGTGCTCCTGGACTGGAAGATTTTCAGTGAGTGACAGTGGTGACACTCAAAAAACAAACCCCTTCATCCAGTGCCAGTGTAAACATCGCAGGGCCTTGTTTCAGAACTGTGGCTAATGAATAGAAACCACACAAGAAAATTTGAGAGGCCGGAATGGCCACAGTGTTTTGGGAAGACCAACGTTGAGTGACTCGGGTTCTCCATTTGACAGCTTCCTGCTGAGCTGTGGAAGTCAAGGCTGGTGGCACTGGCATGGAGAGTGGGGACATGGATGGAGCAGAGATGAAGTTTAAGTTTCACAAATGAAGTCACATGTCCGAGTATACTTAAGACATTGATAACAATTGAACTCCTTCAATAGATTGTTTCTTTTTTAAATTTTTCTCTTCTCTTACACAACTTACATAATGCATCCCTCATCTAGGCACCCCTCCTCCCATCCCTATACCTGCTATGCCCACCCACCTCACCCAGATCTACCCTCATCACCACCCAATAAAGTTTCCCCTTATCCCCAGAAAAGAGCCACCCCCCCTCAGTGTTACAGCACAATGGGGCATAGCATAGCAGAATGGAAGGAGGCCAGGCACCAATCCCTACATCAATGGTGGACCAGGCAGCCTGGCAGGAGAAAAAAGTCTCAAAGTTCCGTACAATGGTCAGAGGTACCCCTACTGCAGCCGGTAGGAGCATTTTTTGAGAAACTAGATGAATGTCTGCCCACAAGGGGTAAAGTGGAACTCTTCCTTCACACTATAAATAAAATCAACCAAAAAATAATAATTCATAGAAAAATTACTAGGGTAAAACTTTTTTATTCATACAACATAATTTAATCATGGTCTTTCTTCTTCCACAACTCCTCCCAGATCCTACATAACTACTAACCTACCCACCCAAAACCATTACCCTCTTCTCTTCTTAAACAAAATGTGAGAATAAAACCCAAACCAATAGGACAAAATAATACCATAACAAAACAAAAAGTACACTCTTTGCTCTGAGAAGAGCAAAAGGAGGACAGGAAGAGGAAGGACAAGTACATCTGCGGCCACTGCTAAGATGCTGGCGGGAAGACAGCTCATAGAGAAAGGGCAGCATCTGCATCTCTGTGCTTTTCAGACTAAACACATTCTTCATCGACTTACTTCCTTGTTCTTCTTCAATGCTGTGCCACACCAGGAGTTATGATACAAATCAGCTACGTTGTATTAATTACCTTTTCATCTTTGTGATGAACATACCCTTTCAAACACTTATTCTCTTGTGGTTTTAGAAGCTGCAGGCCATCGCCACTTGGCTCTTTCCTGGTCTCAGGGCCTCATGGCAGTGGGAGTGTGTGGTGGGGAAGTGTCTTCCCGTCATGGCAGCCCAGGACACATGAAAGAGGAGCACCTGTGCTCGACTGGCTCTCCTTGTCCCTTTAGCCCATGCTTTCTAATCCCCCGTCCCTAGCACGGTGCTGCCCACATGCAAAGTGGATCCCTGCTTCAGTGAATCCATTCTGGAAACACTCACCTACATGGGCAGAAATGTCCCTCGGTGATCTCCTAGGTGATTCTGGATTCAGTTGTGGTGACAATAAAGAGTAACACCTGTGAACCATTGGCCTGGGCCCGTTTCCACTGCTGGTTTCTTTCCCACTGTTTCCTTCATCTTTAAGTCATGGCTATATCATTTCTTCTGGTATTAGTCTTGTAACTACTATAGAAAAACTGATAATTACCTAAACATTAAGTATACAAATGATCACAAACACATATACATGCATACATATCATTAGTACAATATTTGGGAATTCTTACCATGGGACATGCCTTATCAACATTACTTACAACGTGCAACATGATGTAGCAATGACCCTCCAGGAAAAGTGTGGCCACACAAAACACACCAGATACTGAGGGCTAAGTCAGAACTGTGACTCAGAAAATCCAGAGGTAGCACTGGGTCTAAGAAAGGACTACTGTTCCAGTGTCTGTCTCTGGTCGGTCCTATCTTTATTTTGGAATCAGGGGAGATTCAGGAGGCATCAGAGGTCCTAAGATCAGCCTCCTATTTTTCTACAATGGGCATCTTTGCCTCAACCTGAGATACAAACCATGCTTCAAGGAATGTTATGAAATGATATTAGGAAAGATTTAAAGAATCAAACCAAGGCTGTGAGAGTCTGCAGGAGGCATAGGCTGAGAGCAGGAATTCCTCATCCCTATGACAACATGGCTGTTGGGATAGAAGTTCAAGTAATTCAATTGTGCTTTACTCGAGAACTTTATACTCCAGGTGAGTTAGCAGGGAGGTTTGATTCAATGTGTCACAGAAGTAGCTTAATGTTTAGGAGCACTGTGCTTATATTCAAACTCATTTAAATGTATTAGGTATGTGAAAATATCTAAAAATTAACTTAAAGAAACTGATAAAATGTTCCCTATACATGTACTTGGACAGGTGATCTGAGATGATGTCTTAGCCCAGTCACTCAATAGTCTGTATAAAGAAAGTCTCTTCCTGCTGCCTCCTGAGTTCCACTTTAATCTTACAGTCTTTCAGAGGAAAATAACTTCTTCAAGGATGTTTTGAATTCCTCATTTTCAGGCAGTACATGAAGATGTTGAAATATGGTCCTAAGTTTAGGCCGCTGAGGAACATGTCTGAAATCATTGTCATAACACTGTTGACGAAGATGGGACTACAGTGAACAATAAAAAGAAACATAAACTGGGGGACTTCTAGAAATGAACAACTTAGGAATTTGAGTAAGAACTACAGAAGAAAACTTCACCAACAGAAGACGAGAGAAGAAAGAGAGAATCTCAGGTATTGAAGATACAACAAAAGAAAATACAGACAAAGAAAATGTTAAATATAAGAAATTCCTGATACAAAACATCTAGGAATACTAGGAAGAGACCAAACCTAAAGATAATAAGAATAGAGAAAGGAGAATAATCCCAGATCGAAGACCCAGATAATATTTTCAACAGTATCATAGAAGAAAATATTCCTAATCTAAAGAGGAAGATGTCAATAGAGGTACAAAGAGCATATAGAACACCAAATAGATTGGGCCAGAAAAGAAAGTCCTCTCGCCAAGTAATAGTCAAAACACTAAAAATACAGAACAAAGAGATATTAATGTACTAAATATTAACAAATATTAACAAAGAAAGAATATTGATGTACTAAATTAACCAAAAAAGAAGGAATGCTAAAGGCTGCGAGGGAAAAAGACCAAGTAACATATAAAGGCAGACCTATTAGAATTACGTCTGACTTCTCAATAGAGACTCTAAAAGACCTGGATAGATGTGCTACAGACTCTAAGAGACCACAGATGCTAACCAAGACTATTATACCCAGCAAAACTTTCAATAATTATGAATAGAGAAAATAAGATATTTCATGATAAGATTAAGTTAAAACAATATTTATCTACTAATCCAACGCTACAGAAGATGCTAGAAGAACAACTCCAACCCAACTACATGCAAGAAAAGATAGGAAATAAATAATCTGACACCAACAAAACCAACAGGGGGAGACACTCACACCAACAACAACAATAACAAAAATAACAGGAATTAACAATCATTGGTCATTGAGATCTCTCAATATCAACAGTCTCCGTTACCAAATAAAGCAACACAGATTGACGGAATGGATGTGGAAAACCATCCTGCTTAATGTAAGAAACACGCCTCAACATCAAAGATAGACATTACCTCAGGGTAAAGGGTTGGAAAGAGTTTCCAAGCAATGAACCTAACAAGCAATCTAGTGAAGCCATCTTAATATCTAACAAAATAGACTCCAAACTAAAACTAATCAAAAGTGATAGGGAAAGACACTACATAATCCTCAAAGGAAAAAATCCACCAAGATAACATTTCAGTTCTTAACATCTATGCCCAAACGCAAGGGCACCAAAGTTTGTAAAAGAAACACTACTACAGTTTAATTCATATATTGATCCTCACACACTGATAGTGGAAGACTTCAAGACCCTACTCACACCAATGGACAAGTCATCCAGGCAAAACTAAAAAGAGAAATACTGGAGCTAACAAACTCTAAAAATTATAAATCAAATTGACCTAACAGATTTCTACAGAGCATTTTATCCAAACCAAAAGAATATACCTTCTTCTCAGCACCTCATGGAACTTTTTCCAAAATCGATTGCATATTCAGTCACAAAAACAAGTCTCAATAGATACAAGACAATTGAAATACAAATAACTCCCTGCATCTTATCAGACCACCACAGATTAAAACTGGATATCAACAACAAAAGCAACAGAAAGCTCACAAACTCACAGAAACTGAACAATTCCTGGCTTAATGAAAAATGGGTAAAAACAGAAATAAAGAAATAAAGACTTTCTAGAATTCAATGAAAATGAATGCACAGCATACCCAGACTTATGGGATGCAAACTTAGCAGTGCTAAGAGTAAATTTCTTATCACTAAGAGCCTACATTTTAAAAAAAACATAGAGAGATCTCAGACTTAACACCACACCTTAAAGCTCTAGAACAAAAAGAAATAAACACACCCAAGAATTAATGGCAAAAAATAATCAAACTGACAACTCAAATCAATAAAATAGAAACGAAGAGAACAATACAAAGAATCAATGAAATAAAAATGTTTTTCTTTGAGAAAATCAAAATAGACAAATCTTTACCCAAATTAATAAAAAAAAAAAAAACAGGAAGATAATGTCCAAATCCACAAAATCAGAAACAAAAAGAGGGACATAACAACAAACATTGTAGAAATTCAGAGAATCATAAGGACATACTTTAAAAACCTGTACTCCACAAAATTGGAAAAATCTAAAAGAAATGGATAATTCTCTCAAATAGGCACCTCTTACTAAAGTTAAATCAAGATCAGATAAACAATGTGAATAGACCTATAACCCCTAGTGAAATGGGAACAGTCATCAAGAATCTCCCAACCCAAAAAGAAAAGCCCAAGGCCGGACAGTTTTAGTGCAGAATTCTACCAGACTTTCAAAGAGTTATGCCAATACTCCTCAAATTATTTCACAAATTAGAAACAGAACAAGCATTGCCCAGTTCATTTTATGAGGCCACAGTTACCCTGACACCGATACCACATAAAGACTCCATGAAATGGAACCCATGCCTGACCCTGTTCAGCTGGCCAAGAACCTGAGACTAAGCAGGCATTGGACAAGGGGGGAAAACAAAACGCTAGAGTTCTACTGAAGGTAAATAGACATAAATGACTCCTAACAGCATTCTGCTACACTCATAGATCAGGGTTTACTGAGCCATTATCAGAGAGGCCTCCTCCTGCAGTCCATGGGAACAAAGGCAGAGCCCCTCAACAGGACAATGTGCAAATAGTGAGAGACCTCGGAACACTCAGGGAAAATCCATTCTCAGCAGGAGAGTCTCACTGAGTATATAAACCCCACTTCACTGGAGGTCACATGCTCGACAATAGATGGAAAACACGAAACAAACTCATCAGTATTTTAGTCAACTTTATTTTTCATATTTCTTTATTTGGTTATTTTTTTTTTTGCCTTTTTTGCTTTTGGTTGTATATTTTGCTTATATATTTTGGTTTCTGATTTTGTGTTTTTTATGGTTTTGGGTTGTGTGTGTTCGTTTCTGTTCCTTTTGTTTGGTTTTGTTGTTGTCTTATTTGCTTTTTTGTTTGTTTTCTAAATATGGAGAGGAAGAAAGGACATGGAATTGGGTGGGTACGGGGGTCTGGAAGGACTTTGTGGAGGGGAAGCCATGATCAGAACACACCGTGCAGAAAAATTTTTTCAACTAAGAAATTGTAATTTAATTGGTTTATTTTGGTTCTCATTTATGATTTGATCACACAAAAAACTTTGAATGAATTTCTCTACCTTTAAATTTTCGAGATTACAATTTGATAATAGTGTCAGGCATTGGCTCTCTCCCTTGCTGTGGGTTTCTGTCTCCTCCAATGCCCCAGGAGATCATGTAGGCAGGAAAGGTTGAAGGTTTGGGAGCTGGGATGGTGTCCCATTCCTACCACTGGAAGCCTTGCCTGGTTACAGAAGATGTTCTGTCTCCCTCCCTGTCCCCCATTACTGGGCTAGGGTCACCCTCATAGATTCCAAGAGTTTCACTGCACTAGGTCTCCAGATCACCCCCTAAATGCCTCCCAATTCTGGTTTGTCTCTCCTTATATTCTCTCCCTCTCTCTCCCTGTCCCCCGACATCATCCCTCCTGTTCTCATGCCCAGCCTCGCCCAGCCTCTCCCAGCCGGCCTACAACATCTGTTCTATTTCCCCTTCACAGGGAGATACGTATGACTCCACAGGGCGATCCTTGTTGCGTCGTCTCTCTGGGTCTGTGGATTGTGTATAATTGTCCTTTACTTAACAGCCAATATCCACTTATAACAACCAATATCCATGTTTGTCTTTCTGGGTCTGGGTTACCTCACTCAGGATGATTTTTTCTAGTTCCATTAATTTGCCTGCAAATTTCATGAGTATTTCTTAATAGCTGAGTAATACTCCATTGTGTGAATGTGCCATGTTTTCTTTATCCTCAGATGAGGGGCATCGAGGTTGTTTACAGTTTCTGGCTATTATGAATAAACCCAGTATGAATATAAATGAGCAAGTGTCATTGTGGTAAAATAGAGTGTCCTTCATGTATATGTCCAGGAGTGGTGCGAGCAGGTCTTCAGGTAGACCAATTAATTCCCAATTTCCTGGGAATGCCATACTGATTTCCATAGAGGCTGTTTTGTGCAAGTTTGTACTTTTACCAGCAGGGAGTGTTCCCTTGCTCCACACCTCATCAGCGTGAGTTGTTACTTGTGTTATTAATCTTAGCCATCTGACAGGTGTAATATGGAATCTCAAAGTGGTTTTGGCTTACATTTCCCTGGTGGCTAAGGACGTTGAACATTTTTAAGTGTTTCTCAGCCACTTGATATTCCCCTATTGAGAATTCTGTTTGGATCTGAACCCTATTTTTAATTGTATTGTGTGTTTTGTTGTTGTCTAGTTTCTTGAGCTCTTTGTATATTTTGGATATTAGCCCTCTATCGGATGTGGAGTTGGAGAACCAGAGACTGGATGGCCCAGAGACAATTCTAAAAATATTCTGCTATGCTCATAGATTGGTGCCTAGCCCAGTCTTCATCAGAGAGACTTCCTCCAGCAGCTGTTGGGAGCAGAGGCAGAGACCCATGTCCAAACATTGGGCAGCACTCGGAGAACCCTAAGGACGAGGGGGAGGGGGATTGCAGAGGGGTCAGGGACACCAGGAGGACACACCTCATGGAGCCAACTGACCAGGACACTTAGGGTCTCACAATCACTGAAGCAGCAGACTCAGAGCCCTACATATATCTTATGGTTGTCTGGCTTGATGGTCTTGTAGAACTGCCAAAAGTTGGAGGTGGGGGTCTAAACCTTTACCTGCCCTTTAACCCTTTTCCTCCTGCTGGGCTGCCTCATCCAGGCTTGGTGTAGGGGCTTGTGCCCATTTTCGTTCCATCTTGTTATGCCCTATTCCACTGGTAAGCCTGGGAGCCTGCTCTTTCCGAGGGGAAGCAGGTGGATGGATCTTGGGAAGAGGGGAGATGGAGGAGTGGAGAGAGAGAAGCTGGGGTCGGAGTGTATTGTATGAGAGAAGAAAAATAAACTAAAATTAAAAAATAGTAATTCGATTATAACCTTTCTGCTTCCACTTTCTCCCTTGAAGCCCTCCCATCTATTCTTCCTTCACTGTTCTCTAAATCATGACAACTTTTTATTTACTAATTTTTATTGTGTACATATAATACATGTATATTCATATATGTTCCTAAATACAATTCTGTCTGTCTGATGCTACTTGTATATATAGTCCAGGGGCTGAGTAATTTTCTTAAATGCTTAAAAATGTAGCAAACAGAATGGAAGTGCTGAAGGAACATTAATTCACAACAATATATCAAAAGGCTTGAATGCAAGAAGAGGAAGGGGAGGCATAGAAAGTAAAACGTACTGAAGATAAACCCATTACATGTGCATCAAGTTCAGATGGCCTTCTGTCAGAAAAATACAAAGGAGTCAATTTGTATCATGACGAGATTTTTCACACAGGATATGAGAATCCCAATGGCATTCTAAGAGAAGCATGAAAAGGGTTGATGAAGGGAGGGTGTGGAGGGGGAACTGTTCCTACCCACACTATGAGACTCCCCTGACCATTCTCTTCCACACCGGTCTCCGGGGAGCTTGGGTCATGAAGCCAGGAGTCCCCACTAATTGATCCTAAGAGCTTTCTCCTTGAGTGTCTGTCCCAAGAGACACTAGGACAAACACCTGACCCTGGCCTCGGAAACCACAGGTATTTCTGAAGGCCAGTGACCTCTACAGAAAGAAAGACAGCGCTTCAGAAAGACACTAAAGACTTGAAGCTTGCAGAAAAAGAGAGTTGGGGGTCAGCGCAGTGTGCACTTTGTGGGAAGCCACCCATCACCTGAGTTCACCGTCAGGGAAAGGTGAGTGAAAGCATAAATTCCACTGCGTGACTCTTCCGGCTAATAATAGCTCCAAAGCAAAGTCTCACTGTAAAAGTGACATTTGTCCCAATGTTTGGATGTCAGCACAGAGGAACATTAACTCGTGTTCTCAGTGCGTCCGGAGACTGATGAATAATGCTGGCTCAGAGGTCAGAAAACAGAATACAGCAGGAAGGTTTGCTTTCATGCTCCACTGTATGAAGACCATGATGTCCAGCTTCTAGTCACAGAGACGTCATTCGTGTCTGTTATCTTTGCTTCATGGTCCATGAAAACTGGGCTTGCTCATCCATCACCCACGGTGCTGACACTTATTGTGAAATGAGACCAACAGATCTAGATGACCATAAGATCTATATTGATGACTTGAACGCTGTCTTGTTGGTCTGCGACATTTAAAGAAGATGGTAAGAAAGTGCCACAGAGGAGATTCTCTTACCCTGGTGTCCAGAGTCCACTGTTCAGGGGCAGAAAATGACCTTCACCTTCCATGGAGTTAAATAAAAAACACCAGCCGAGCCCTGATGGTGTTAGCTTTTCCCTGCCTGCAGCAGATCAGGGAAGGCATGACTGGGAGTCCAAAGAGATGTCTGCTATCTGGTCTTAAGTATCAAGAAAACTGGCCAAATACGAGGGAAAAACCTTTAATAATGGGGCTGTAACAGTAGATGCTTCCTCTACCAGTTTTTCAGGCCAGACTATGGGATCTGCAGATACTATAGTTCATGGCTGAGGATCTTCAGCAGCTTTGCTCCTGGTTGAAGCTCAGCTTCTGAAGATGTTCAAGTCAGCCTTGCTGAGATCTGGGTTGCATGTAGCCCTGTGAGGCTGTTGTGAATTTGCTCCCCACAAACTCCCCACCTGGATATTGGATTCTCCAATGTCTACTTAAGTATAAATGGGCACACTAGCAATCAAAGCTAAATTCCCAAAAGTCCAGGATAAAATTATGGAAAGAGGGCTCGGGTAGCTACAGCTCATCTCTGCTACACAGTGTGTATAAATGAGCAATTGAGAAACTTATTGATTTATTTTTCCCTCTGTATAGCAGTATCACATCTGATTAAGATAGTATTGTCTGCTAGGATGATAGGAATGGCAGGCAGCAAAATGTTGTTTGCTAAACACAGTGTGTATTCATAGTTTTCCAGAAGTATTACTCTCTTCTCCTTCACACATGCAAAGTATCCCAGGGAAAACCTGTGCGTTTTACTGTGGTTTGCACCAGTGTATGACATGCCCCAGGTGACCAATGCAGGCAAAATGGCAATCATTAATCACCAAAGTGAGTTCCCACCGACCTCTTCTCTCGGTAGCTTATCTTCTCTGATAGTACAATTCTGAGGCTCCTTCATTACACTCTTCAGGGATGCCTGGTTTGATCCAGATGAGAAGCAGCAACTGACACCACTTGGAGAGGTGCACAGGTGAAGTTAGTGCTTTTCCTATGAAGCCAGCGCAGAATCTGTGAGGAGTTAAAACTATCTGAAAGTCCTGTATCTAACCCAGTCTTTGCCCACCACGGATTCATGGTCATGATGATCTTCTAATCTCCTTTCCACTGTTTGCTCTTCAAGAATAAAGCTCCCCTTCAGTTCACTAGCTGGTCTCAGTGTGGACTTGGGAATCCCAGAACTAGGCACCTGTCCGATGTCTCTAGCTGTTACTGATCTAGGGTTTACAAACAAGAGCCTTGATGGTGTCTCTGTCTCCTAGGACAGATGCTCCTTATTCATCATTACACTACCATAATATTATAGGTTGTCACCACACTACCAAGACCTCAGTCCTGAGCCAGCCCTTAGTCCCTTTCCTGAGATAGCATGTTTATCAAGCTTCAGATACTCGTAATTGTTCTTCTCTGTTTCTGTGCGTTCTCACAAGACTCAAGTGGAACATGTTATTTTTCAGTGTGGTCGATGTAGACATGACCCAAAAGTTTGGCACGCATGCTGTGGAATCATTGATGTTTTCTTGTGCTCAGTTCAGACCTGTCAGCTTCTGCACACACACTCGCGTTCCATCTCTGACAGTTGGAAAGTGGATGCACAAGTGTGCACTTTGCCATGGGATTTCTCGAGTGGCAAAGGCATTGTGTAATGCTGTTCAGAAGACGTGTCTCCACCTGACCTCTGCAGCAGTACTCCCTGTCCACAGAGGTCACTCTCTCCCCTTTCTCACTGGTACCTTCTCCCTCCACCTTAAGACACGCAGCTCCCATTACCCTTAACATACATTCCATTTGTTCTAAAACTTAAAACATTCCGAAGGTAGATATATGCCAGGGCTTTCATTAAAGTAAACTTAAAAAGTGAAAGTAATCTATCGTTGTAGTTTTCAAGGTACGCTTAAGGAAGAGGTTTGAAGTCTATTTTTTAACCATTAAGTGTGTTTTGCACAACACTTCTTTCCATGTTGCCCAGTTCTATGAAGATGCAGGATTTTCATGATCCCAAAAGTTCTCCACACACTCTTGATCAGGTCATAATAATTAAGAGGTAACACAGATGTCCGTTATCTGCTACAGACAATGTTTTGAGTGCATTTTCCTCCACATGAAAGCGCATAACTTCATTATAAATAGTTATTTTGCACATCTTAAACTTTGGACTCCATCCACTCTCTTGTCTGTTTTATCTGTCTTTTCTGTGGTGCATTTTTCTGGTTTGGCATTATGAATAGAGCTGCTGTGAATGCTATCAACCAATGCTGTTATTTGTAACAAGTCACTGCATATGTTGATGGGCGTGCATTGATATTTCAATACGCTCACACGTATCCTGACTAAATGTTTCTGTTTCTGTGACTTCATCATCTCTGTCTTTTCAAACTTTGAGCTCTTCTCTTTTTGCTACTTGTAAATACATAAGAGATGATTGTGGAGTGTAGTCACTCCATAATGCAGAGCCCTACAGCTTATTTTTCTGTCTAAATGTGCTTGGTCCCATTGTACTGTCTTAACACTTCCTCATCTTTGCTATTTATCATATCTGTCAATCATTATTCTACTGAGAGAGAGCTTTGTGTTTCCACATGTGAGAAATGAATGTGGTATCTGTCTCTCTGTGACTGGCTTATTTTTCTTGACATTTATTCTCCATCCCCATCCATTTTACTGTACATAAAAGGGTGTCATGTTTTATGGTTGAATAACATCCCTTTGTGCATATATATTACCTTCCTTCATCCCTTCATCCCTGATTGAAGGGTTATAACCTAGGCTTATAACGTTTCCCAGTTAATATGACCACTTGTCCACAAGGGAGTGTTGGTGTCTCTCTGATATGCTGATTTTATTTCCATGGGATACATTCCTGCTTTTTTGAAACATTATCCCACCATGTAGCTCTGGGTAATCTGAAACTCATTCATGTAGACAAGTCCTGCTTGGAACTGCCTCTCTCTCCCAACAGCTAGAAATAAAGGTGTGTTGCAACATGCCAACCAATTTGGAAATGGTGTGATTTTTAAATAATATTTTCATTAATTCTTTGAGAATTTCATAAAATGTATTTTGATCAGGTTTACTTTCCCTCCTCAACTCCTCCCAGAGCATCTCTCTCTCCTCTCTCTTTCTCTTTCCCTCTCTCCCTCTCTCTCAAACTCACTGAGTCCAATTTGTGTTAGCCAACTACTCTTAAATATGGAATCTACCTTGGAGTGTAGTCTGTATGGCAGAGATCGGATCACTAAATAAAACTGTTTTGCCATTGCCAGAAGCTAACAAATGCCAAGCCTTAGCCTCAACTAAGGATGGGACTATGTGCCTACCTCCTCCTCATGTTGAGATTTTGTCTGGCGTGCACAGATCGTGTGTATGCTGTAAAATCACTGTGAGTTCATATGTGCATCTTCCCTATTGTTTCCAGAAAACAGTTTTTCTTTGAAGTCATCTACCTGCTCTAACTCTTACAATCTCCTTTCCTTCCCCTTTTCCACGAAGATTCCTAAGTCTTGAGAAAAGGGATGTGATCTGCTCCTCTCGCTTAGGTCTGAGCACTCCAAAGTTTCTTCATCTGGTCACATTGATCAGTTGTAGGCCTTTGTTTCAACTGCCATCTACTGCAAGAAGTGTCTCTGATGAGGGGTAAATGACGGCTGATCCAGGGGTATAGCAATAAATTAAGAGTAATTTTAACACCGTCTGCATTTAGTAGAAAGACAGTAGTAGGTTGTCCTCTAAGGCCTAGGATCTATCTAGCAACAGGTTCTTGGCCGTGTTAACAGTGCCAGGTATAAGTTCCCGCTAGTGAAATGAGACTTAAGTCCAGTCAGAAAGTAGTTAGTTACCCCGTGACATTTGTGCTACTATTGCGTCCGAGGCCATATATTACCAAGAAAGTTGTTGTAACTCGTAGGGTTCTGATCCAGGTAAGACTGACGATGTGTCTTTTCTCCTCAAGTAGTGTGCATAGCATATTCAAGAACTGTGAAGACAAGCAAGTAGGAGAGACGCTTTCAGGTCAGTACTCACTTTGTATCTCCATGTTTATGGTTCAAGTAGTGGTGTCTCCAACAATAGGGTCTTACCGCCACATTCTGGAGGATAACCAAGAGCTATAGCAATAACCTATACCGTTTGGAAGTCTATGGGACCTAGTGTTTACATCTCAGAAAGAGGCAACCCATTCCTTGTACAGAAGTTTTACTTCATAGCATATGATGTGTAGTTGGGACGTTGTCTTGGTTTGGGTTTCTATTGCTGCAACAAAACACCATGACCAAATCAACTTGGGAAGGAAAAGGGTTTATTGAGTTTACACTTCCCCAGCACTGTTCATCACTGAAGGAAGCAAAGACAGGAATTCAAACAGGGCAGGAACCTGGAGGAAGAAGCTGATGCAGAGGGCACAGAGGGATGCTCCATACCAGCTTCCATGGCTTGCTCAACCTGCTTTCTTATAGATTTCAGTAACAGTAGCCCAGGACTAGCCTCACCCACAATGGACTGGGCCCTCACCTATCAACCGCTAATTTAAAAAATGCCCTACAGGCTTGCCTATAGTCCAATCTAATGGAAGCACCTTCTCAAGTGAGGACCCCACTTCTCATATGACTAGCTTGTGTTACGTTGACATAAAACTAGCCAGTACAGATGTAGCCTGCCCACTTTATAGTGCAATGTCTTTTAAGTTCTTTTCGTATATGTATATGCATGTATTTTAGGAACTTCTACTGTAGTAGGTTTCCATACGGGTTTTTCAAAAGTTTATCTCTACTCTTTCTCCCTCCCTCCATGCCTTTCTCATCCTTATTGACTGTTCTCCTTCACGTATTTGAAACATTGTATGTCACCTCCCTTCTTCCTCCCCATGGTGTCTTACTAGATGCTAAGGTCAATGAATATTCCAAAGGAAGCACACATATCCAAACCTTAAAATATAACAGTCACATGTGAAAGAGAACATGTGATCTTTGTCTTCCTGGGTCTGGGTTACTTCACTCAGGAAGATTGCTTCCAACTCCACCCATTTTCCTACAAGCTTCATAATTTCATTTTTCTTAGCAGCTGAACCATGTTTCATTATGTGAGTTCCACAGTTTCACCACCCATTATTCATATGATGGTCATTTATGTTGTTTCCATTTCCTGGCTACTGTGAATAGAGCAGCAGTGAGCATGGAAGAACGAGTTGTGCTTTAAGTCTCCTGAGCATATGCCTAAGAGATGTATAGCTGAATCATGTAGTATCTCTACTTCCCTCTTTTTTATGAACCTCCATGCTGACTTATTTGGTACTCACCAACAGGTGAGTGTTCCCCTTTCACATCCTCGCCAGCACCTGCTGTCATTGCTGTACTCGTTTATCTTGGCTATTCTGACCGAGTAAGACTTAATCTCAAAGTAGTTTTCATTTGCATTCTTCTCTTGGCAAATTGTATTGAACACTTTTTAATGTTTTTCATCTATTGGTGTTTCATCTTTGAAAAGTCTCTGTTTAGTTCCTTTCCTCATTTTTAGTTGGTTTGTTTTCATGGTGTTTAAATTGTTTAGTTATTTGTATATTCTAGATATGAGCCCTCTGTCAGATGCTTGGCTGTTAAAGACTTTTTGCCATTCCTAGGCTGCTTCTTTACCCAAATGATGACGTTCCTCGCTGTACAGAAGCTTTATTGTTACATGTGGACTTGTTCGTCCATTATTGCTCTTAATGCCTTGCTACCATGGTCCTGTTTGGAAAGACCTTTCCTGTGACAGTGAGTTCAAGCATATTCCATACGTTCTTTGTCATTTTCAGATTGTTGTGTCTTAGGCTGAAGTCCTTGATCTACGTGGAGTTGAGTTTTGAAGGCGTGAGAGATAATGACCTAGTTTCAGTCTTCTACATGTTACTGTCCAATTTGGCCAGTACCATTTGTTGAACACGCTGTCTTTTCTCGAGGGTATATTTCGTTTTCCTTCTTTTCAATAAGGCATGTGTCCATAGAAGTGTGGGCACGGATATGTCTTGGTCCTAAAATCACCCTATTTATTATATTTCACTGTCATTTATTCTAAGGTGTGCCATATAGAAATCAGTTAGTTATTTTCCATGTAATTTGATTTGTATAGATGTGCTATTGAAGTTAGGAGAATTCTATCAGATAGCACACATTTTTCACAGGTTTTAATTATCTTTAAATGTTTTCCTCTAGCTCAGCCTAGGGTCAATCTTAATCAACAAGCCCTTTACTCTTAAGGCAAGTGCCCTGGATATGGAAGTTAATATCACATATAGATATTTTTAGTAATATCAGGAGAGTATTGCACATTTTCAGATGCAGTTGAATTAGCTAGAAAGATCCAGAAATGCCAAGAACATAAGAGAAATTCTCTTTTGTAATTCTGTTTCTGTAAACCACTTGTAATACCAAATATGTGTAGGCATTCTCTAGTGTAATAGAAAAGAGAGGGGGAACATGGTCAGAAACAGTGTCCACATGTTTACAGAGGGTAAATACAATATTGGAGTATTGATGGTTTGAAGGAGTTTAATGAAGGCAGCTATAATGTTTAAAATTCAACATTTACTATTGAGTTAGGGAGAAAATAGGTTGTGAGCATTGGTATGAAAAATATAGGAAAAAGAAAACGTGATCAAAGAAAATGAAGTGGGGAAGTTTTGAGTATCACTGGATTCAGCAAATGAAGCATTTCAAGGAAAGAAAGGTGCAAAGCAAAGACTCTTGCTATTTAAGCAGCACTGCAAATAATTGCCACAGAGGGTTTATAGATAGGGGTAGGGTGTGTTCACATATGAACTCATGCAGGAACCCATGGAAAGGGCTAATGGGTGACGTCAGATGGAGCTCCCATATCAAGCGATGGAGTATTATTTGGTGAAGGGCTAAGTAGAGGCTTAGTGAATTTAGACTGTGGGCAGTGGGTCGGTGTCTAGAGGTACACACTCTGTACTCCTTGAATGATGGAGGAGTAAGCTGGAAATTTTGGAAATGCAAGAAAACAGAAATTATGAAACAGCTGAAGGCATTATTGGGAATATGAGTTATAATGTTGCAAAAGCTCTAGATGCAGGCTTTGAGGACTAGATAGATGAGAGAGGTAAGAGGACGCAAAACACCGTTCTTATGGAGCAGGAAGCTACTGAGGATCTATCAAGGGCATAGGTTAAAGGTAGACAATGAGTCAGAGAGATGGAGCTGTGCTCCACAGAAAAAGCATCATAAAACAGTGGGAGCTGAGGATAGGCCTGTGCAAAGCCATTAACACCGTACTAGAACAGCTATAGGCAATGCTTACGACTTCGGTTGTGAGTATGTTGACTTTGAAGTTACTGTGCTTCACTGAGACAGAAAAGCTCCAGGAGTACTTTGTGTTTATCAGCCTGTGTTTTGAGAAACGCTCTCTGGGATGATAGATTTGAAGCGGGTTAGAGGCAGGACAGCTTCAACCACAGCAGGAGTCACAGACCACAATAAGTAAAATTCATAAAATGCATGCCTACTTTGCCATGTGGGAATGCCATTACCATGTTGAGGTGGGTTGTATAGCAACCACTCCAGATATCAGAAAAAATAAAGTGCCTGGTAAGCCGGGAGGCCTAATGTGAAGGAAGCTACAAGAGTCATCTCAGTGTGTGCGCACTTCAAAAGTTCCCATTGTGTGGAGACTATCTGCTGTGTGGTGAGGGGTACAGCTGTGTCTCCAGCGCCGTCAGAAGAGCATGGTGCTTACAGGTGATTGGGAGTAAAGCACAGGCAGGTCCTGAATGATGGATGCTCCATTCCATGTTCAAGATGAGGGAGGAGCAGTTGTTGCTCTCAAATCAATCCTATAGGGTGAAAATTTCTAGTTGGGAAATCAAAAGTAAGTGAAATGTACGTGTTTTCCCAATGGTGTGGTACAGACAATAAAGAACAAGAGCATTCCGTGAAGGAAATACATTCACTCCGTTCCTTTCTGACAGCAGAGAATTCTGAAATGACCAAGTGTGAAACCAGACTTTGAAGTGGGAAACAATGATATTTTCACAGAAGCCGACAGACATAGCAGTCGATCTGATAGGCTCCAACATGAAAATGAATCCCAATGAGACAATAGTGACAGAGTTTGTGCTGGAAGGGTTCTCAGACTACCCTAGTCTAAGGCTGCTCCTGATAGGCTGCTTCCTGTGCCTCTACACAATGGCTCTAATAGGCAACATTGTGATCATCACTTTGGTCACCTCCAGCACTGGGCTCCACAGTCCCATGTACTTCTTCCTGTGCAACCTGGCCACCATGGACATTATCTGCACCTCCTCGGTGCTGCCCAAGACACTGCTTGGCTTAGTCTCTGGGAAAAACACCATCTCCTTCAGGGGCTGCATGACCCAGCTCTTCTTCCTTGTCTGGTCGGCATCCTCTGAGCTGCTGCTGCTCACGGTGATGGCCTATGACCGCTATGTGGCCATCTGCTTTCCCCTGCACTACAGCTCCAGGATGAGCCCACATCTGTGTGTGGCCCTGGCCATGGGGGTGTGGTCCATCTGTGCTCTGAATTCATCCGTTCACACTGGTCTGATGACACAGCTGACATTCTGTGGTCCCAAGGTCATCACCCACTTCTTCTGTGAGATCCCCCCACTCCTCCTGCTCTCCTGCAGCCCCACATATGTGAACAGCATTATGACTCTTATGGCAGATGCCTTTTATGGAGGCATCAACTTCGTGCTCACCCTACTCTCCTATGGCTGCATCATCGCCAGCATCCTGCGCATGCGTTCAGCTGAGGGGAAGAGGAAGGCCTTTTCTACCTGCTCGTCCCACCTCATCGTGGTCTGTGTGTACTACTCATCTGTGTTCTGTGCCTACATCAGTCCTGCTTCCAGCTACAGCCCAGAAAGGAGCAAAGTGACTTCGCTGCTGTACTCGGTCCTCAGCCCAACCCTGAACCCCCTCATCTACACACTGAGGAACAAGGATGTCAAGCTGGCCCTGGGGAGACTCCTGCCCTCTTTCTCACATTAAGTAGAGATGTGCAGGCTGTTCTCCTGGCATGCACTGTTCCTAAACTTGCCTTCCTGAGGACATCCTCATGTAGGTGTACAAAAAGGTACACCTGTTGCTGTTTTAGAAAACTGTTCTCTTACTATTTCCTCAAAAACAACAAAATTCTTAGAGGCAATGTAAACAAACAAACAAAAAAACACTCAAGTTTTATTTCCTGATAAATACAAACCATTTCAAAAGCAATTAAAGTTTATCTAAATGGAGGTTCTGTGCTCCTGGATTGGAAGATTTTCAGTGGGTGACAATGGTGACACTCAAAAAAACAAACCCCTTCATCCACTGCCAGTGTGAACATCGCAGGGCCTTGTTTCAGAACTGTGGCTAATGAACCAAAACTACACAAGAAAACGTGAGAGGCCAGAATGGCCTCAGTGTCTTGGGAAGACCAACGTTGAGTGACTCGGGTTCTCCATTTGACAGCTTCCTGCTGAGCTGTGGAAGTCAAGGCTGGTGGCACTGGCATGGAGAGTGGGGACATGGATGGAGCAGAGATGAAGTTTAAGTTTCACAAATGAAGTCACATGAGTGAACCCAGCACACTTACCACAATGGAACTCATGGGAAATTTTAATTATTTCTAGCAAAGTGTTTTGGGGAAGCTAGATGAATGTCTGCAAAGGGTAAAGTTGAACTCTTCCTCCTTCACACTATAAAAATCAAGCAATAAACTAGATCACAAACAAAAATGCCTGGGTGAAACGTTTATTCCTACAGGATAGTTTAATCATATTCTTTCTTCTCCTGCAACTCCTCCCAGATGTTACCTACATACTTACCTACCCACCCAATAGCCCTACCTCTCAAACAAAATGGAAAAATATCCAAGCCTCTAAGACAAACAAAACAAAACACACACACACACAAATGAAGTCTGTTTTATGTTGACCAACCACTCCTAGCTAAAATTCTTAAAACACCCCAAGAACGGCAAAACAGAGAGGGCAGGAAGAGGAAGGACAAGTGCATCTGTGGTCACTGCTAAGATGCTGGCAGGAAAACAACTCATGGAGAAAGGGCAGCGCCTGCAGCAGCTGCTGCTGAAATGATGCTCTGTGCTTTTCAGACTGAACACATTCTTCATTGTCTCACTCCCTTACTCTTCTCCAATGCTGTGCCCCGCCAGGACTCGTGGTGCGAGTCAGATATGTTGTAGTAATTACCTTTTCTTCCTTGTGACCAAAATGCCTTTTTCAAAACATTTATTCTGTTTCATGGTTTCAAAGGACTCAATCGATGGCCATTTGCCTCTTTGCTTTGGCCATTCGTGAAGCAGGGCCTCATGGCAGTGGGTGTATGAGGTGAAGGTTTTTCCCATTATCACAGCCCAGAACTCACAGAACACACCTGCGCTCAACTGCTGTTTAGTCCACTGCCCTGGAGTGCTGCTGCTCACATAGAAAGTGCATCTCCCCCTTCCATAAGTTCTTTCTAGAAACACCCTCCCCAGCTGACAGGCTACCTTCTATTGTGGTGGGAGAATACAATCAGAGATGAGGCTGTGCAGTTTGGGAGGCAGTAAGAAGGGCTTGTTTCGAAGATCACTGCTGGCTCTGAAGTATGGGGAATAATAAGCAGGTCCTTCTGGTTCCTATGGCAACGAGGTTCTTCATCCACATTACAAAGAGGAATTCTGGACTTTCCCTTCAGTTTCTATTCTCTTGACTCACAAGTTGAATGAAAGAGCAGACTAGGGACACAACCCATGGAAATAGTTCAGGGACACGGGTTGACATTATGTGCCAAGTCCCTGCCCAAACTGTGTATGCATCGAGGACCTGACCCTTCACGGAGACAAGATGGCTATGCTCCAGTGACCTGACCATGTGATGATGCTAGGAATGAAATTAAATCCAGCAATGGGCTCTGGAAGCTGAGAAAAGTCAGGGAGAAGGATTTGCTTTGATGCTTTTATTAACCCCAGAGTGCAGGATATAACATTCATATCCGTAAGCCCATGACAGACACACAGTCTCTCTCTCAGAGTCTGCTCTCTCTGACAATGCAGCTTGTCATCCATGTGGCAGCAATGAGTCCTGCACCCAGTTCCAGAGCTTCACTCTCATTAGGACACCAGATTGGAAAAAGGCTCCTAGGACACAGGTCTATCCCAAGAAGGAAGGTTGGTCCTCACTGGAGTCAAGGATTGCTAGCTGACAGGGTGTCTCAGATTCTGAGCCACAGAAACTAGACTGGTACTCAACCCAAACTCAGAAGAGCTTCCCAGGAAGCCAAACAAAGAGCTCAGGCTGAGCCTGAAGCACTAAATTCTGATAGTCACATGCCACTCCAGCTTGTGTTCGAACCACACCAGCCCATAAAGATCAGACAAGATGTGTTTGCCAGCTGGAGTATGTGCACTAGCAATTAGCACAGAGAAGGGGATGTCCTGTAACCTGACTTGGGCAATCAGAGTGAAATGAACAGTGAGCTTTTCCCTGTGTGCGAATCGTGAGTCAATAGTTGGGGTAAGGTTGGGGTTACAGTACTGTCTACTGTGACCTCACGAGGAGAGCACACGGCGTGAGCAGACTGCTCTCGCAATCATCACAGCCAGGATGAAAATGAGATTCAGGTTCCTAATGAATGTGATTCCTCTTCTTCCACAAGATCCTGTTTTGTACTAGAACATGGTCCCACAGTTTTCAGGTGTTAGGTGCGTATTGGTGACATTACCACCACCCTGTGTCCCCAGATACTGCTTCTCACTGTCCTATGAGGGCCTTGTGGGAATAGAGATGTGGACAGATTACATTACACTGGCTCTGCTCCTATTTATCCAACCAGAAAATCAATGTCAGCGTGATAAAGGTCCCATCAGATCTGGCAGGCTTGTGCATCTCTTCCTGGCATGAAACCTCATTCTGTTTGTTTATACCTTCCTACATTCCCTGGGCCCTCAGGACACTGTTTGTCCAGGCCTCCCTGAGTTTCACAAAGACTCACTAGCCAGTGGCCAGGGTATGAGTATGGTATTCCTGAATATCACGTGTCCAGATCCAGTTGCCAGTTTTAAAGGAAGCCCAGATAAACCTTAGTACACCTTAGTAAAAATATGTCTCAAATCCTCCCTGAGAAATTCTATTATACAGTAATTGTTACTGGCCTAAAATATAGGTTGGAATAGATTACCTGTATTTTCTCTTGCAATGGTAGTTGAGGCACTATCAAATTCCACTCTGTTTCTGTGTCTTTGAGGCCAGCAGCAATTGGTAAACTCCCTGTGTCAAGATTCAAGTGTCAGAGAGACGAACCGTGATGTCGTATAGACTTGAAAATTCCCTCCATGTCATCCATGTTCACTCCAACACTTAATCTCCAGAGGGATCAGGAAAAGATTGCTTCCTGTACTGTCTCTTTAGAGTGCCTAGCAAGATGAGAGATAAACACAGTATAGAGTCATTCTTCCTGCTTGGAGAAGTAACACAAGTCTTTGCATGCTGCCCCTACTAAGGAAGGGGATGAGACAGACCTGGTATGCATTTCCCCCAGATCGTCAGGCTCATGGTGTCACATTAACGGTGACAGACAGGCTAGAGACATGTGCTGCTGCTGAGACGTTTCCCTTACAAACACTCTAAACCTCCTCTAGGTCCTGTGTCAGGAATCTGGCTCCAACCACTCCCGAATTATGACTCATATGTGTCCACTGTATCTTTGTGTATTTGTAAGGCACATAAGTAAGGCACATAAACTTGATGGGAAAAGACTCCAGTTCCAAAACACTGGAGAAGTCACAAGTATGAACTTATCTGTATGGGTACAGGCTTGAGGCTAGGCATTCAGTAGTCAGTGGACAGAAACCAGAGAGATAGATAGATAGATAGATAGATAGATAGATAGATAGATAGATACATACATACATACATACATACATTCATACATTGATATATACATTGATACATAGATGCATAGATAATGAGAGAGCATGAAAGGTGACTTCCTCAGTAGACATCAGAAGTATTCACAGATGTGCGTCCATATTTTTCTGATACAGGAGGCCCTCATGCTCTTAAATGTCCTAAACTCTGGAAACACATCTGCTGATTGGACAACTGGCAGGTTAGAGAAGGTACAGCCTAATTTTATACATCAAGGCACATTAAGAGTTTTTGAAACTAGGAAACTTTCTAGTTGACTCCCCAAGCGACAGTGTTTAATATATTGCAGACACTCAGACCCTTGGAGAGAGGCCTTCCAGGTCTAAGGCACCTCAATATCTCACCACGCCATTCAGTCTGTGGAAGGCTTCTGTCCCGCCGCTCAGGGTTCAGTATCTGCCGACATCAAGAAATACTGACTTATGTCTGGACAGCTTTGGCTGTGTGATGCAACCCAATACAACCTCTGCACCGTGGGAGGCCTTCCTCAAGCCATGGCTCATGTGGCTTTGTCCCTGCTTCTCAAGTCCCCAGTGTAGATTATTCAGAAGATCATTTGAGGGCAGTTAAGTCATAGGTGTTCTTCTGTGTTCGTGGTGCCTGTGGCCAGAAGCCAGATGCTGGGCCAGCACCTGCTTAGTTGTTTGCATCCAAGTTTCAAGTGGCAATACAGCGGGAGAGGGCTCATGGTCAGGATACTCACAGGTTCTAGTTAACCAGAAAAGGATCTCTCTAACTTCATGAGGAAGTCTGCCTATGTGTGGAGCTGTGATGACAAAATGTGGGTGGGGAAAAGCCACCCTACTCTCTGCATCTCAACAGAGGCACGACAGAGCTGGAAACCTGCAAAATGTCCTGATGAGAGTCTGGGCAGACAGGGGCCCAAGTTTGCTATTCCACATGCTCCAGTCCCTCAGGACCTGTGTAGTGCTGGGCACTCCTTTAGGCTGGAGCTGTAAGAGTCCAGCTCTCTGAAATACAGTGGTCATGAGCCCTTGAAGGAACCTGACCCTCCACCAATGCAGTTTCTTTTATGTGCTCCTTAAGGTACAGGCTTCAGGATAGCAAATGCCTTCAACATCACAAAAATGCTTTTAGAGAAACAGAATGAAGATGGCACTTATATTTTTGGTGCTGGAAAGTTTTTATTTTAATTTTAAAGTTAAAATTAAAATAATTAAAATTAAAGTTTTAAAGGGAGCAATATAACTGATTTTTTTTAAATTAAGCCTACATTCAAATGTAAAATCCCTCATACCAATGAGGACATTTTCATCTTCGCTTTCATCTCCACCTGTCTGCGTTATCCCTTTCAGTCTGCGCTGCCAAAAGTGTCTACATAGTCTAGAACAACAATTTAAAGAAAGCTAGATGTACAGAGGAACTAAAAATAGTACAGGGTTTCCCCCACCCACTGCGTGCCGGTGACTGCACCACCATGGCAGTGCAGGTAACTGTTTGGCAAGGCTTCCGGTTGCTGACACGCCAAGGAGGTAGTCACCTCTCCACTTCTCTCTGCTGCACAGTTGCTGAGAGTCTTTTCGGTCACGGTGTCTGTTTTGCTAATTGGTAAAGTTTTTAAAAATCTGTAATTCAGCTCTTACTAACTGGGAAAGGGACACATTGTAGACTATAAGGACAGTGATTCTAGCTCTGAAAGTAAATAACAATCTTACTGACCCTCAAGTCCAGGATGCCCTAAGTAATCGTGAGAGTTGTTCTGTGCCTAATATCTCTGACCTGGCGTACACAGAGAATGAGAGAGTTGTGTGACAAAATTATTCCTGGCACAAAGGCACTGATTCCCCAGTAAAGAGAGGGCAAAGAGCCTGCATGGGGGAGTTAGTGTGTCTGGAAAGACAAGGACACATAGATAGATAATCGCCCCTAAGACCGTAAAGTAAAACTTTAATAGCCTGCTCACACTTCAGTAAAAATAAAGTTGCCTGTTTGATTTTGTAACCACATGACGCCAGCCTGAGGCTGACCTCCAGCGATGTGATCTGCTACTGAAAATGAAAAATAAAAACATCGATAGCTTGCATAACTAATGTGATGTTGTTAGTCTGCTTCTGATGTTGTTAGTCTGCTCCTAAAAACGTAAAGTAAAACAACTGATAGCTTACGTGACTAATGCGATGTTGTTGGAGAAAAGACCTCAATGTAATGCAATAACTGGATGATTTTGAAAAAGTACAAAATAAAAGACTGGGGTGATCTTGGCTAAAAGTGAGTGAGCCCTAGCGAACTCCCTGGCTGATTCATTAGCCAGCTGTCTCTTTAATCAAGCACACTTCCAACCTCTTTCTTTCTCATCACCGATCCATTAGTCCCTTCCTTGGGTCTTTCCCTGATCCTCATCATGTGGCTGAGGCTGGACCCTGGCAATTGTGCATCTTCTCCACATGCCTGGACTTCATGCTGGAATAATGACTACAAAGATGGCCATTGTAATGCAGTTCTTGGTCGATAGGTACAGAAGCTATTTAAGATTCACCACATTTTCCACTCTCCTGGACCTTCTTGGCCTTTCCCCGTTGTGTCTCCTCACTCTCTTTTCATCCTTCCTTGTCTGAAATGAAGGTGACACATTCCCTGACTAATATTTGCAGCTGGAACCTTAGGTTGGTTAGTCCAGCATTCCCTCATAGTTGGTTGTTGAAAAGAACCACGGGAAGGCCAGTGAGGCCCCATCTCAGTGTTCGGCTCCAAGGACCCATTGCATCTAACCATGGGTCTGTCACAGCAATCTCATCCTAGCCTGCTTCCATATCGGCATTTCAAGAACATTTAAGTCATTTTCTGTTGTGTGAATCTCACTGCTACATGTAAGAAACAACTTGCTTTTCATTACTAGTTGGTAATTTATACACAACTAGTATATTTCTTACTATTCAGTTCTTAGAAGACTCCAAGTAAGCAATTTTGCCATGTTAATACCCCTCAGGAAATGGCTGGGTTGCCCCAAAATCAGCAATAGCAACTATTACAACTTGGTTGAGGTCTTCAACAGGAAGTTACTACTTTTTCATATGAAACCAATACGTAATCTGTGGGAAGCTAAGAATATGTGTAAGTCTTGTGTCTAAGATAGCTTTTGCTTAGCTATGGACCCCGTGCTATGATAGTCTTCCCATTGTGCTCTTCAGAAATAAATTCTCCTCCTTTTCCTTACAATTCACAAAAGTCTAAATGTGGGGTCTAGAATCTAGATCACAGATTCCCATCTGCCTTCATTGGTTGTTTTGTATCTCATTGGTTTGGGATTTTCAGGCAAGAGCCCTCCAAAGTGCCTTTGTCTCCTTTAGCATAGATTCATTGTTCATGAGTAATTCCTTCCATCACAGCTCAAACCAATATCCCATACTGGTGTTTTCTGCCCAAGCCTCACCTCTGAACCAGCCCTGGTTCCCATAACTGCACAGCTGTGTATATAAGATGTCTTAGTTAGGATTTCTATTGGTGCAAAGAGACAGCATGACCATAGCAACTCTTATAAAGGAAAACATTTTAATTGGGACTGGCTTACTATTTCAGAGGTTTGGTTCATTATTATCATGGCAGGAAGCATTGCAGCACACAGGCATACATGGTGCTGAAGGAGTAGCTGAGAGTTCTACATCTTGAAGGCAGCAGGAAAAGAGTGTAAGCCATTGTGCCAGGCTTCAGTTTTCTGAACCCTCAAAGCCCACCCCCAGTGACACACTTCCTCCAACAAGGCCACACCTCCTCCAACAAGACCACAGGTCCTAATCCTTTCAAATAATGCCTCTCTCTATGAGCCTATGGGACCATTTCATTTAAACCACCACTGAAAGGGTTGTTTTGCATATAGAAACTGCTGAATTTTTTCCTGATAATTCAGAATTAACATAATTATTTATGCAACTGCAACAAGCAATTTGAGACAGAATTTGTCCATTATATATTATTATATTGTTGTCCATTATATATTACTCATATTAGAGAATACTCACACAGGGTCGCCAGGCCCATTGTTAGAAGGGAATGATGAGATCTATCAGTTATTAATAGGAAATGTGTTAAAAGCCTCAAAATTTCATGAAAACACCACACAAATACCAAAGGTTAAAAAGTTTTACTTGGTGACTAGCCAAGGAAATTATAAAGAATTGCACAATGTGTTCCTTGTATAATCAAGCCCTATTACCTGCTGGAAGTAACCCTAAGGGTACTAAAAGAGGAGAAATCTGGCAGATGGATGTTTTCCAATAATGCAGAATTTGTGAAACTAAAGTTTGTACACAATACTACTGATACTTATTCAAGATTTCAATGAGTTTCTGCCTTAGTTCTGAAAGGGCTGATTCTGTAATTACACATTTACTAGAAGTAATGACTATTATGGGAATACCTTTACAAATCAAGACTGGCAATGCCCCTGCATATGTCTCCAGTAAAATGAAAAAAAAATTTTCCATACTATGGCATAAAACATATTACTGGTATACCACACAATCCTACAGGACAGGCAGTTATAGAAAGATCTAATCAAACATTAAAGGAAATGCTTGAGAGACAAAAAGGGATAACAAAGACCCCCAGAAATAGACTACATGTGCTCTACTGGCTTTAAATTTTCTGTCTGTTAATGAGACAGGAACAACAGTGGCTGAGAGACATCGGACAATAGAAAAAAACTGCAAAGTTGAATCAACCCGTATATTATAAAGACATATTAACATCTGAATGGAAATCAGGTCATATATTGTACTGGGGTCATGGAAATATCCATCAGAAATGAGAAGTTGTGGGTACCATCAAAACTGACAAAGATTAGATTTGAGCCAGGGAGATCTCCTGAGTACCCTGACCGCTGATCCAAAAAGTGTGACTGTGGGGGAAAAGTTCTTTGAGAAAGAGAGAGCCTTCTAATGATTGTATTAAAGTACAAAAAAAACTAAAAGCAACAAAGAATCAGCCCTGGGTCATGTATTAAAGTTTCTGAATAAGATGAAGAATGTGAAATCTTGATGAAAACTGTCCCCTGTGTGGATCTCACCCTGGCTGATTTGGAACAGCTGGCTGGCATCATCAGAAGGACCCAGGAAAAGATAATGAGAGTGATGGCCCACAAAATGCCAATCACTGCAAATCTGACACACCTCCAATATTCCCAAGACTTCCCATGACCTGTACAGTGGCCAGCAGTGCATTAGTCCTGAGGAGATTGTGACCTCCTCCAGAGGAAGAGAATACTTACAGCAAACAGAAACCAGAGGAAAACACCTTAAATCCAAAGTTTCAGGCGTTCAACAGAGCAGCTGTCTCTATGCAAAAGAGTCATGGACAAAATGTTGAAAGAGACTGTTGCCTTTAAGAATATCAGTGAACATCAGAGTTCATTGAATCATGAAGATCCCAATAGCATTTTTATAGAAAATGGATCTATGTGTGCTAATAGCTCATGAAGTAAACTGACTTCATGCCAACCTGCAAGGAAGGTGAACTGCCCAAACCACATTCATACTTCAAAGAAACAGTATTCCTTTGAGAGCCAGAACCATAAAGTAGTGTCTTCTACTAGTTTTGACAAAAATGAAAATCCTCTCGCGTGTCCATTGCCATTAAAAAGGAAAAGTCCCTAACTCTTAGTGCAAAGAGTCACAAGACAGAACCTGACAGAGACATTTGCCATCCACCTGAAAGCTGAAAAGCTTCAGAGAAAGAGGGGACTGGTTCAAACAACCTTACACCTCTTGAGAAACCACAAAAGGTGTCTCTCAGGAAAGACCCTAAGAAAAGCAGCTGTTTCTCACTTCCTATTAGTAATCATGTATGAATGCTGAGGATAAACCATGGTGCTGGAGAGATAGCTAAGGAAGCCATTTGTTCTCAGAATGTTAAACAGCAGCTTGGACCTGGAGGCCATCTGGCAGATGACAACACAGAAATTCCAGCTGCTTTGATGTGGGGAACTCTGTCCCCAGGCCAGGCTAACTTGTTTGCATTGATACTGTGTATTCTATGCTTTTGTTTTACTTGGAAAAGAACTTGGGCTTCAGTCAAGGCCATTAACTTTAATGAAAAGTCATATTGAATAACAGGTCCTTATCCAACAAATTTCTAGTTTAAGACCCTTTTAATTGGAAGTAAACGTTTAATAAGGGACTGACATTTACTGTACAAAAGCAAGAGAAAATTTACAGGAAAGAGTTCTTAAATCAACTTCTACCTTACTAGTTAGCTTTTTAGGTGTCCAAAATGTCATATTTGCCTACTATTTTTTATCATTGTAGCCTAAGGATTTAGGCCTTCTGGGTACCATTCTTTGAGTGCAAAGGAATGGAAAGTCAGAGCACCAGGCCTGACATATGTTCTGTCCCAAGTGGAAAAGTCCAGAACCCAGGAGGTGAATGTTCCTTTTATACCTTTGTAAATCTTGACCTTTTCCCCATAAAAACTGTTCTGGGGTAGGAGAGTCCACATGCCTGGGGGCAGAAAATCAGGATAGACCCCAGGATGAACCAGATATGACATAGAAGGCAGAGAGAGAACAGTAAAACACAAATAATCGCTGGATAGGAACACTATAAATATTAATGTCATTACTAAAATTAATTTATAAAATAAAATAAAATGTATCCAAACAAATTTAAAACTAATATTCTGAAAGTCCTAAGTGGAGAGTGGAGAAGCTCCTTTATCAAGCTATTCAAGCTAACTAAGAACATAAAGCTTAAACATGCTCTCAGATGGAAGGATAATGACTAGTAGGAAAGCAGTAAGCCATTAGAATACTAATGTATCAAGGAAGAAAAGGGAGCTAACAAAATATGATCAAGCAATCAACAGCTGGAAAGGAAATACACATATCATAAAGCCAGTGATTATAATAAACAGCTCAGTTCTCTCATTATGCACATTGGGTTTCACTGCAGTAATAGTACAAACACACGTGGTGTTTCATTCACATATCCGTGTGTCTCCCAAGGATGCCATTCTGTACTGCTTCAGTTAGAGATCCATACGCTATGCTCTTCTAGTCCATTCTTGCTCAGTCAGTATCCTGGTCCAGAACTACAATAGTAATCTCAGGTATTCTGCTTTCCTGTGAATCTATCACCAGTTCTCTTACAGTACATCTGAATGTGGCACATTGGTATTATGTTTATGATGTGGTATCAGTGCCAACATTTCCACTGTGTTCTTAACCATCACTGTCCACTTAGGAACTGATGTGTTGCTATTCTGACACAAACAATTTCAGAATCGTGATAGTAAACTCTTAGGCTTTGTTGTAAACAGAGTTTAGATTTTACTGCAGTCATAGTATATTGATTTTTGCAAATTTGGCATTGTGAGGTGCTTTAGTCACACATTTGTGTGTTTTGCAAAGATGCCATTGTGTAGTATGTGAGTTGTAGATGAGTTATTTGGTGCTCTCCTATTCCGTTCATGGTCAATGGTGCACTGCTACAGTGATAATCTCATGTGCTCCCCTTTCCAATAAATCAATCATCTCTTCTGTAACCAATAAAAAAAACTTTAGGCTTATGACATAGCTATATGACGATTACAAATACTGCAAGTTTTCTCTCATCTGTGAGTCCTAAGTTTTATAGGACTACATAAAATCTTATGTGTAGAGGTGACAAGGACATGGGAACAAAGCCGGAGAACGGGGGAGATTGACAGGAGGGGTGATATAGGAACAGTAACGAGGTATGAGGGAAATATGCTCAAAGTACACCACACACTTGAGTGAAAACAACCTTAGGTGGCCCAGATAATTGAATAGAGGAGTAAAATGTTTTCAACATGTTTATTGAGGCAAAATCACATAGCGGTATTTCAAAGGCAGAGATGAACAAAAACCAGGAAAATAAAATAAACAGAAAACATGTGTAGCCATGATGATAGCGGAGACAGAACACTAAAATACCAGTTAGCCACTTTCTAACCTCTCTGTCAGATAGCAGAGGACACCTTCTAACCACTGTGTTTTTTAAACTTTCAGTTTTTCCATAAGTATCTTCAGAAGCTGTCATTCTGATGAGAAGAGCAGACAAGAGACGCTCTCCAGAGTGGCAGAGGAAGAACCTTGGTGTCATTTCTAGAATTAGCACAATTTAAAAAGAACAAAACAGAACACACAAAACCATGGCTCAGTTTTGTTTACGGTACAGATGCAAGATCAACAACAATACTATTAACAAGTTGAGCCCATTCACTGACCAAGAGTAGCATTCTGTGATGTAGGCATAGAGGTGCATTTACATAAAACAATATTTCCAGCATCAAATAGGAAGATCAAAAGACAAAAAGTGAGCCAGTGATGGTGGCAGCACATGCCTTTAATCTCAGCACTCAGGAGACAGAGTCAAGCGGATCTCTGTGAGTTTGAGGCCAGCCTGGTCTACAGAATGAGTTCTAGGACCGAGAGAGTTACAACAGAGAAACCCAGTCTCAAAAAACCAAAAAAAAAAAAGAACAAAAATTGAAGAACTGTCTCAATCAAAAAATGGCACCATCTCAACTCTTAATTAGTACTTTTAGTACAGTTAATACTGTTAGTTAACTAGGTAAAGAAGAAAAATCGTCCAACATCACCACCTCCTCTTTGCACTTGGCTCTACAAATGTGATGAAATCATGAAGGAACAACCACTTCTGTGGCACCAAGCACCGTCGCTCTGTCCAACTGATTACCTAACCAAACCTACAAGGTCCAGTCAATTGAGTAATTTGTAAAGAAAATAAAAGCCATCACTTCAAAAAGTCAAATACACCGAAATGTCATTATTTTCAAAAGATGTGAATATCTGTAGTTATTACTTAATATTGTCTGGGCATCCAACAACATTATAGACAGAAATCTCTGGGTTGCTCAACTTGGCTGCAAACAACACCTGCATTTGGTGACACTCTGACTCTCTGAATAAGGGTGTTTGGGGAGACTGTGAAGGTACAGGCCTTCTCAGTCACAGGTTTCAGAGGCTTACTCTATCCTCCAGACCCTTATTTCCCTACCCAGTCCGCCAGATTACAGAATTGATTCAGCCTGAGCAGAGAGAACTGTGTCCCTTTAGCACCACCAGAAGGCCCAAGATAAGAGAGCAGGTGCTAACAATAGTGAAGACAGCCTAATTTATACCTTTGGGACAGAGTTATGCCACCCCAGAAAACATAAGAGAATCAAGAGAAGGGAACACAGTGACCCACTCATCTGCAAGTCACACTGGTCCCTAAGTCGCTGCTAAAGATGACACCTGTCCCTGGTAGGCTGGAAGAGCTAGTGAATGAACAGAGAGTAAAAGCACAAACTCTGTCCTTTGAAGGACAGAGCAGTCTGCACTGGGTTAGAATTACACGTGTGGTGTACAGTGTCGTGTTCTGTAGATGAAACTCAAGTCGGTGGCTTAGATCCACTGTCATGTTTTCTAAGGCATCCAAAGATGCACAGCTTACCCAAAAATATAAATTCACAATGCATAAGCTCTTTTCTATGTTATCAGTTAGAAGACAAAATGAAAAAAGATCTCTTCATTTTTAAAACACATGAAGGTCCAAAATTCCTAGAAGCCATAACAGAAAAGTGGATGTGGCACTGTATGAAAGAAATAATCAGTATACTTACGTGCACTAACATCTTACAATGCAGAGGAGTGTGGAGCAGGTACTTCACTCTGGATGAACAGAGACAAGATATTTTACACACATAAACTCTTCCCAATTTAACTCACTGATTAAACAAATGCAATAAAATTTCTAATTTTTTCAGAACTTGACAAGCGGTTTTGAAGAACATTTTCCACTGACTTTTGGAGGACTGGCAGTGTGTCTCAATCAGTGTCACGCTTGTCTAGCATGTGCAAGGCCCTGGGCTTGGTCCTCAACACTGCAAACACATGTATATTCCTAATATCTCAAAATCGGTTAACTTCATTTACTGCTGAATTTTTTTTGTCTCTGCTAGATTTTCTAGCTGATTTGACAATGTAAATGGGTAGATTCCCTGTATTACCCTCAATTTCCAGGTGATGGACCAAGAGTGCAGCACCAGAAGTTCAGTGTTTGGAATTTGCTGCTGGCATTGCCTGGAATGGGAAGTGCACAGTTAGTACTCATTGCAAAAAAACCTTTTCCCAACAAACAAACACATGCAAACACATGCAAACACATGCACATGATCTGAATGCATGCCAGCTTTGCTGACCAGTGTCGAGGGGAAGGACAGTCTCCCACCCCCAGGACTGACCTATGGGTTGGTGAGGTGTTCCTGCATATACTTACCAGCACTGTGCCAGGTGCCAACAACCAGATTATTGACAAGAGTCCATCCTCATCCATGTCAGATCAGTAGACGCAACTTCTAAGAGGCAATGGATACAAGGTTCAGCCTTTGAAATGATGGCCAACTGCAGCTAATAATAAACCAGTACCCGAGACCAAGGGGAAAAAAGTGTGTTATTGGCTGGTGAGTCACCCTCCTTCTCAGTGACATATTATAAAATGTTTGTTTTGTCTCAGAAAAGTTTACCGTGGAACCCCAGAAGCACCATGGCTGTTCTTGGCATCACCATTGCCTTGCTGGTGTGGGTGGCTACCCTCCTGGTCATATCCATCTGGAAGACGATCTATAGCAGTTGGAACCTGCCCCCAGGACCCTTCCCACTTCCTATCTTTGGGAACCTTTTCCATCTAGAATTTAATAGTATTCCCAAGTCCTTCGCCAAGGTAAGTGAAATATTGCTGCATTAAGAAAACAAATTAGAAATTAGGTATAATATGTATATATTAACTTCATAGTCAGTTGTTATCCAATGACAGGTTACCATGATATTAAATTAACAGTCCAGTCCACCTTGGGCATGTAATCTCACAGTGGGTAGTGCCATACAGACCTAGAGATCTCGTGCAGTTGGAATGATTATGAGATACTGGTGTTGCTGGTACGATTATGTGCCAACTGAGATACAACAACGGGTGCACTCCCAGCTGGCATCACCCTGTGTCAAAGAACAGACTGAAAAGGGAAATAGTGAGCCAACTGTGATTCACCAGAATAATGGTGTCTGCCTTTTGCTAATGCTGTCTGTGAACATGGGCTAAGCAGCACCAGAATACTACCAGGCATGGAATTGATGCTTGGTGTCTGTATTAAGGGTTGTTTTTATACATGGCAAGGTAGCTACAGTCTCCAGGAGTATTGACTCCAAATTAGCTGTCAGTAGTCTGGAATGTGTGGCCTTAAGTTTGGGAGCAAACAAGAGGGTGATGAGTGTTACATTGGTTAAACAGCCATGGAGAAGAGAATTATATCTAGATGGACAGAAGGGCCCCTGCAAACTCAGCAACTTCAGGTAGAGTAAGTCTCCCCACATCACACTAGACAAAAATGGCCTTTCCCCAAGTCCCTCTAACTGTGAAGAATGGGAACAATAACAGGAGATGAGGGCAGTCTAGCACAGGCTGACTCCTATCTACCTCCTAGTCCACTCTGTACATTGGTCCCTGCAGCTAGCAAAGCGCTTCGGGCCAGTGTTCACACTGCACCTGGGCTCGAGGCGCATCGTGGTCCTGTATGGCTACAAAGCTGTCAAGGAGGTGCTACTGACCCACAAGAATGAGTTCGCTGGCCGAGGGGATATTCCTGTGTTCCAGGAGTACAAGAACAAGGGTGAGTTGACTTCTTGGCCTTTGAGGGGCGGGAGGGAACTAACACCAAGAGTGATGACATACCATTCAATCCCCCAATCTTAACAAACTGTAGTGACAGCAACAGAATGAAGATGGAAAAGCAAAGACTCAGATGATGGCTTGTGCCTGAATGAAAGCTGCTTTGAGACTTGTGCTGAGCGGGCACTGTGAGGCCCATGAGAGGATCTCCAAGTCCCCACCCTCACCACAGCACTGATCAACTTATAGAGAAAGGCAGAGGGGCCGTTTCTGAACCCAGAGTCTCCCCAAGAGGATCCTTCCCTGGGGTGTTGGGATTTTTCTGCACTTCTTGGGACTTCCCACACAACCTCAACTGACTCTGATGGTTCCACACGCCCAAGTCCTTTCACTTAACATCGGGTATCTAAACCTGCCTGACACTCTGCTTGCAGGGATGGTCCAGGCTTTAAGTTTTTGCTCTATTGTACGTGGTGACTCCAGAGAGAGAGAGAGACGATGCTGTCCTGCCCTGGTTCTTGCTCACCTGTTCTCCCCTGAGGAAGGAAAGTCCAGGATGCAGACACTAATTTTTCTGTGTTTTCACACCTTCAACCTCTATTGAGTGTGGGAACCTCCAGAGGTGCTCCCATCTCATGGGTGCCATCTGCTTGCCCAACCTCCACCTTAACTGTACCTTTTTACTTCCTTTTTGTCACTGCAGGTAGCCCAAAGCAGATGAGAGATAAAGTACCCCATAATTCTGCCTGAGTCAGCTCTGGTGATAAATTTCTACAAAGCTTTTTTCTTTTTGTGTAAGATTTTAGATCAGAGCATGCTCAGCTTTATATCTTGTCCTCAGTGTCTAGCTTGGTTTCCCAGTCTGTGTTTCCAAAGCTATTTCAACTCAAGCAGTAGCATTTGATGTCTCCCTAGTCAGTACTATGGGTTTCTGTACTGTCTCAGTAAAAACAGAAATAACTATCTCAGTCCTTGTCCTTAACACAGGTGTTACTGAGAAGGTACCAAGCAAAGTGACAAGGACCTGCTGGGAAGAACACACCCTTTACATGGGACCCTTACCTGCCCCTAGCCTAGCCCAGGCAATGAGCCAGTACAATTAGGGTCTGCCTCTCCACGGGCCAGATCCAAGAGGCATTTGCCGCAGCTGCTTGGAGGCTCCAAAGTCCTGTTTTCACACATTCTACACAGCCTAGATGGACATCACATCAGATGTGAAATCAGCTGAGTCTTAGCTAAGGGATGACTTTGAACATCCAGTGTTCATTATGTGAGTGTTTGTTATAATAACATGAGATTAAACACAGGTGTGTGACAATAAACCAAGATAACTGCATGCATCATTTGAGTAAATGTTGAGAAAACATGGTCCCTACCTGGACAGTCAACCTAGTGAAAAGCCCCCTTACCACAGTGGCAGGCTGTCAGCTCTGCCATGCTCTCAGTCTGGTCACTCCCCTAACCTTCATGGTAAAACCGGAATCGTAAGTCTGACCCACAACTCTTAGCTCATGTCACATACTTCCTTTTCCTCTCTCAGACTGCTCATCTCTTGTTCTAGAAAGGTCTTTAGACCATAGGAAGCATATGTCCCCTGAGAAATTCCACATGTTCTGCAGTGTATTCCACTGGGCATCTCACATGTGAGTGGACAGTTAATTTGGAGGGGGGGATTATGAGATGCAAGAAAGCATATAATTTTTGTCTCAAAATGCTCAGAACCTAGGAGATGCCTTAGATATGATAGATATCAAAACATTATTTACTGAAGAAATGATGGTGGAAAAGTAAGAGAAGGAAAGATAAACAATGGGAAGGGTTCCTGGAGTGTAGAGAAGCCAGAAGGCTTTTCTAGCCAAGAGCTGTGTGGGGCTGTGGGGGCTGGATACCTTGAACTGGCTCCTAGGGGATCCTAGAGCTCCAAGAGACAACAGTCATGGTTACTTAGATTCAGATTTGAGGAATGAAAATGCTCACAGAATTAGCTGAGCTATGGATAGAAGGGGAAAAAAATAGTTTCAGAGTTGTTGATTCCCAGGTCTTCATGGGGGTCTTCAGGCCATGTCCTAGGAGGAGAAATGATACATTTGTTTGAAGGGAAGGGACTCCATAACATTTCATTGAGAAGGGATAGTATTCTGCCTTTTCATCTTAATGTCTCCAAACTGGGAAGTCCTGTGACATTTAGATTTTAGTAAAGGATGTTGTTTTGAAGACAGCAACTCTGTGAGTTGAAGCACTTGTGGTGTGAGGGTTAAAATCTATGGGCTCAGAAATACTGCTCAAGAATTCTACCAAAAGGCAGAAAAGTGGCTGGGGGGTTTTGGGAGTGGCTGCTTGCAGTTTATTTAGCATGGTAAAGGTTCAGAGCGAAGTATGAAACCAAAGAGAATAAATTGGTGCTAAGAAGAAACAACTATGAAACGCCATAGTTTGTTCCCTCCTCTTGTGTTGCTTCTGCATCTGCATATCCCATCCACTACCCAAGACCATTTCTCCCTCCTCCCTTACGTCTCCAAAATTGGACATTTGGAGTAATACCTGTTGGTCCCTTTTTCTTAGGGATTATTTTCAATAATGGATCCACCTGGAAGGACATTCGGCGATTTTCCCTAAGCATCCTCCGTGACTATGGGATGGGGAAAGAGGGTAACGAGGCCCGCATCCAGAGGGAGGCGCACTTCCTGGTGGAGGAGCTCAAGAAGACCAATGGTGCGTATCTCAGCAGTAGCTAGGCTCCCAACGACACTGAACAACCTGGGGGCAGCTGGCAGCTAAAGGAACACTGGGGAAGAAAGAGGTCACGTTGATCCCCAAGCACTGCATTCTCAATTTGAGCCCCAGGTTTTCTTTCCAGGAGTGTAAGAGTAGCTACCATGTGTGACTGTTGTGCCCTAGATAGCATTAAAAAGTAAAGATATTTGGAGGCTCACATATTCACTACGTCCTCACTGAGGACTCACGGGAGACTGAGTTGGCTAGGGGGTGCCACGGTGAGGTGCTTACACTCTTACACCTGTTTTCCAGGCCAGCCTTTCGATCCCACCTTTCTGATTGGCTGTGCACCATTCAATGTTATTGCGGATATCCTCTTCCACAAACGTTTTGATTACAACGACAAGAAGGGCCTGAGGCTCATGAGCCTGTTCAATGAAAATTTCTACCTGCTAAGTACTCCCTGGGTCCAGGTGATCATGCTCTTCCTTTTCCGTGAACCTTCAGTTGTATTGTTTACATAGGAAGAAGAAAAATTCAGGTTGTGTGTGAGAGACAGGCCTAAAAAAGCAAAAGACAGGAAAGGCAGGAGGGCATTTGACTAGGTTAGATCAGCATCCTTCTAATTTCACTACCTGTGTCTACTCACTGCACACATTCCTACTCTCACTACCTGGAGAACAGCAACCCCAAAAGACACTATTGGACCCGATATTCTCAACAGTATGATAAAGACAACTATATGTTCATTGTTTGGCAGTTCCCATCAATTACATAGTTTTTGTTCTCCTTAGCTTTACAATAACTTTTCGGATTATCTGCGATACCTACCTGGAACTCATAGAAAAGTAATGAAAAATGTGGCTGAAATAAAGCAGTACACACTCGCAAAAGCCAAGGAACACCTCCAGTGCCTGGACTCCAACTGCCCCAGGAATGTGACTGACAGTTTGCTCATAGAGATGGAGAAGGTACTGGGCAAGATGGGCTTTCTGGGGTGGAGCACAATGCATACAGTTCTTACACTATGGCCCACTCACTGGTGTTTGAACTGAGCACCATGATTGCATTTTAAATATTCGTGGTTTTTCATAAACACGCTTGGCTTCAGCATGACCACCGTGCTCTTGTCTGGTCACTTTTGGAAGGCAGGGGCCTCTGCTCAGCTACCTCCAGTCCAAGATGAACTGCAACCCTTTGAGAATCTAGTCTTGTCTGAGAGAACTTCAGCATCCCTTTTGGTATTTATTAGCCAGTTTTGCTTGGCTTGTATGGTTTTTGGCTGGCCCACCTTTATATTCCAGCAGCCTCCAGGACCTCTTAGTTGGTGATGCCTCTTGTGTGCCTCCCCCTTACTTTCTTGTTATAATGGCTTGAAAACATGTACAATCCTACAGATTTCCTATAGATAACTTCCATTTGAGAGTCTTTGCCATCAGTTCAGCTTCTCCTTGACCCTGGTTCAAAAAGCATAGTCTTGGGACTGAAAAGATGAGAATATCCCCTGCAGCTTAGATCATCGTCATTACTAGACAACTCTACCACTAATGACCAAGACCCTGTGGCCTGGTTAAAAAAAAAGCTTTCCTGTGCTTGGCCTGTTTCCTGGGAGCCTTGGTTTTCCCCATCACATGGTAGAGATGGCTGTTTCCTGGTAGCACAAGGAGTCTCACATAACCTTGTCCCTCCCTGCTGAAGAGCAAAAGGCATCACCTTCTTAGCATCTGAAGAGATATTCTTACCATGTCCCTATCCGTCTCCAATTTCACAGGAAAAGCATAGCCAAGAACCCATGTTCACGATGGAAAATATTTCTGTGACTTTGGCCGACCTGTTCTTTGCTGGGACAGAGACCACCAGCACAACTCTGAGATACGGGCTCCTGATTCTCATGAAATACCCAGAGATTGAAGGTACGTGAATGAGAAGCCAAGCTCCCATGTAGCACAGATGAGCCTTGTCAGGGTCACCCTATGCAATTCAGGCTTCAGCTGTTGTTCTGTGGCTGCTCACTTACCTTCTCTGAGTCACAGTATCACAGAATGAACTTCTTTAAGGGCACAGGACTTTGTATGTGCCAGGGCCTCATATCCCTCACACCCCACTGGGACGCCTATGACCCAGCGCTGAAGTGAAGAATGGAATGAGGCTGTGCTCTCTGTAAAAAACTTATCTGTGATGGAGAAAATAATGTTTCAGCTTTTCTTGAGAAAGGCTTTTTGGATTTATAGGCTGAGATAGGAATAGGGGCCAGGCTGGAGAGAGAGAGCCAGGAATTGAGAGAGGAGCAATCAAAGCTGTCCCTTGATAAGAACTTGAAGCAAAATCTGGGCATGAGGAATTCTGTACCCAAGGCAGGCATAGGGGCCAAACCTGGTATGCAGGGGTCATATATGCATTTGCCAGATAGACACAGTGTGCTGGCCCCTAGGATAAGCCATGGGACCCACCCTTAGTAGAGGAACTGAGGCAGGTAACAACCTAAGATGAAGGTGCTGAAACCCTGCCATTCTCTGAGCTGGGCATAGATCTGGGCAGCAGTGCACTACATGTAAAGCAGTGTTCCCCCAAGGACATGGTTGTGTGTCAGTCTGGTCCGGAGCCAAGATTTTTGAGCTCTGGCCTTTCTGTCAGCAAAGGCCTTGTTTTTTTCACATCACACAAAAGCATGAAAACTGAAGGTGACTGGAGTCCAGGGAGGGAGATGTACAGTAGTTAGAACATTGACTATTGTACTGTGGAAATGTGAACTAAAATGTTTTCAATTATTAATATAATGAATTTCTAATATAGGCAAACAAAGCAAGTATGACAGGCACCCATGCATCCATTGCCAAATTGAACATCTATTGACATTTTGTGATGTTTGCTTCAGAACTCATAAAAAAATGAAACATTCTATGGCTAGCCAGAGCCCCGCTAACTCACTCTTGCCTGCCTCACTCCCCAGATACGGTGATGCTTCAGGCCACTGTGTATCATTCCCATGTGACTTGGACATTTAATATTAACTAAATGTCAACACATAATTCACATTATTTTTATACATGTCTTAATATTATACCATACACAACTTAATGCAGCTTGCTTTTTTCACTCCACACATTATAGAGTCACCTAGTAAATCCCAAACACAGAAAGACTAAGGAATTTCACAAAGGCTGCTGTTACATCTGGCTCTACAATCCTTGTGAGGAAATTATTTAACAATTCAAAGTACCTTAGGATTATAATTGCAGTTTAAGGTGCTCCATAAACATACAATGGGTGGCTTGGCAGATGGATGGAAGGATAATTAGATAGATTGTGGGTGGATGGAGGAATGGGGGAATAGTTGAATAAATGGATGAGTAGGTGAATTAGTATGTAGGTGAGAGTGTAGAGAGGTAGGTAGGAATAAACAGGTGGATGGAAAAGTGGGTGGGTTACATGGGCAGACAGGCGAGCAGGTAGATGGAAGTGATTTTATATATAGAGAGATGGATGGTAGGTGGACATCACTTCTGAAATTGATCTCATTTAAATTGATCTTTAATTGATCTTGAAATTGATCTCATTCATATCTTGGCAGAGAAACTTCATGAAGAAATTGACAGGGTTATTGGGCCAAACCGTGTCCCTGCTATCAAAGACAGAATGGAAATGCCCTACATGGATGCCGTGGTGCATGAGATTCAGAGATTCATCAATCTTATCCCCTCCAATCTGCCCCATGAAGCAACCCGAGATACCATGTTCCATGGATATGTTATCCCCAAGGTCAGCCATGAGTACAAGAGCACTCCATGGGCATTATCCTGCTAGTCAATCTACTAGGTTGTCCTTCAGGATAGAGATGCAAGGGCACCTTTACCAGCACATATGGCTGGATGTGGGAATCAAGCCAGCATTCTTGCCCTGCAGAACACTTCACCTGTACTCACCCCAATAACCTCATGACCAAAGACATGAATGAAATCATGAAAAATCTCCCCTCAACTGGTCCATAGGACTTGTAGAACACAATAACACTGAGATTCCCATGGCAGAAGCAACCTAGCCTGGGACACCTGTGAAAGACATTGGGCCTTCCTCTTCATTTAGTCCTGATCCCTAGCTCTTTTCTATCTAGTCCTTAAATAAACAACACTGTACACTAAAAATACGTTATCCTACATAATGTAAAATTCCAACAGCCCTCTTTATAAAAGATAAAAAGCCTTTGTTTTATTAACTTGACTGATAGGAACTTCTACTTCTTCCAGGGTACAGTTGTAATTCCAACCCTGCACTCCCTTTTATATGACAACCAAGAGTTTCCAGATCCAGAGAAGTTTAAGCCTGAGCATTTTCTGAATGAAAATGGGAAGTTCAAGTACAGTGACTATTTCAAGGCATTTTCTGCAGGTAAGCAGACTTCAGGAGTCACACCTTCCCCTGGGAAATTGTCTTCTCCAATTCCATGCCTACTTCCCATGTGCTCCTCCCCCATCCTAGATGAGGACTGCAACCCCAACTCCATCATGTACTTGTTGCACATAACCCAAGTATGTTCCTCCCTTTTCAGAGAAGTCAAATGACATACATCACCAAGTCATAGAAATGGGATGTTCTTGGTGGATTATTTTATCACAGAGTGGACATTTTGTCTAATTGTTAAGCTGTTTCTACTTTAACCAGACTCAGTTAAAAGCTCTTAAAACTATATTACCTAATTCTTCATAAGTTTCAACAAAAACTAGTAAACTGTATTTGTTAGCTACCTGGACTTTTCTTAGTAAGCATCCAAAGCTTCCCAGATGGCCCTGTCTCAGGGTCTCACCTTGGTTCTAGTAAAGGAAGATCCTAGTCAGTTTGATAACTTTAACAGGCTGTTTGAAAAAGCTTCATCTGTTCCCCTTCCTGAAGTTGTGGCAAAGAAACTTTAAGTCCATTTTCCTAAACTACAACTTGTTTATGTAGCAGAGTTCTGAATGAATGGTATCAGAAGCTGGTCCCTGAATGAGTCAATGTAACATTCTTGCTGACATACTACTGGTGTTCAGGGACTGATGGGTAGGGACAGTGAATCCTGCTTTCAGGTGGTTTGCCTGAAGCCTCCTCCCACACTCCCAGTACCTCAGTGTTAGAAGTGTTATCTCTGTGAGGGTCCCTCAGAATCTCATTAGCACTGTTGTTACTTCTAGGAAAACGTGTGTGTGTTGGAGAAGGCCTGGCCCGCATGGAATTGTTTCTGCTCTTGTCTGCTATTCTGCAGCATTTTAATCTGAAGTCTCTGGTTGACCCAAAGGATATCGACCTCAGTCCTGTCACAGTTGGCTTTGGCAGTGTCCCACCTCAATATAAACTCTGTGTCATTCCTCGCTCATGAGACCTGGAAACTGCATGTCTTGAGTGAAAAGTCAATATAGCTGTCCATTGTTATACCTTAAAATGTAACTTTTTTACAAAAAAATTCAAGCATATAGATTTTTCTATCACAAAATGGAACAGAAAAGAATAAAATATTGATAAACTCTATGTTAGTTGTGGATACGGTGAGAAGAACTTTGTCCCCTTGGTGCTGTAAAAGTTCCCCTGTGGATGAATACCATTTCATAGCCAGTATAACATCTTCCAATCTGTCTGCCCCTGACTTCTCCTGGATGATCCTGGTTATCTGGCCATCTCGGATTTTTTATTTAATGATATATTCAAGGTTATCTTACTATATAGTGAGTGATATATTCATAGGTTCATGGGATTATGTGAGCAGCTTTAGGATGACCTTACTTTGCAGCTCATCTATCTTGGGGCACTACTGAAACCCAACATTAACAGATGCCACAACAGTGGCCCAGCTGAAGGTACTTGAATCATCATGACTCCACAATGGCAAGACTGCTTCCAGAAAAAAAGTATAATTTTAAAATTTGCTTTGGGACAGAGAGGTTAAGAGATTACCATTAGCAAAATTCTGAAGTGATGGGGAAAAGATGTGTGTAGCTCTAAGGGCCATTAACTAACTGTAGCATGATCTGACTGCTGTGCCCGAGGTTGACACCTGACCATCAGAGTCACTATGTTCACTTAGTGGTGAAGCTTGTAATTGCTCAAGTCTGGCTGTCTCTTCTAAGGAGTAGCATTAACTTCACACGTACAGTTGCAAACCAGGCACAGTAGCACACATCTTTAATCTCAGCATTCAGGAGGCAGAGGCAAGCATATCTCTGTGAGTTCGGGGCCATCCTGGTCTACACAGCAAATTCCAAATCACCCAGGACACAGTGAGACTCTGTCTCAAATCAAACAAACAAACAAGCAAACAAACAAGAGTACAGTTATTTGGGAGAATTAGTGTTGTCATAAGAAATCTACTATTGCTCTGTAGTGTACATATTTCTTCCAGGCTTAGCATGTCCATGCCCATATTGAAAATACAGTGACTGTGGCCACCTATAGGAAACCTTGTCCCTGAATTATGGCAATGAAATAAGCTACACAGAAGATAGCAAGAATAGAGCTGTTATCATTCACTTCTGCCTGGAAGGGAGGGATCACAAGACTTTTAGGAGGCACAAGATCCTATTCTGGTATCCCACTCAATACTCCATTTCCAAATGTTACATTCAGTAAGAGGTTTAAAAAACTGACTTGAGGCAGGACTTAATTGTCATTAAGAGGTATAGCTGCCTCTGAATCCTCCATGCTCTTGTAAATCACCCCACTAACTTATTTATTCACTAAGCTGGATTTGACTGAATCTTTGTTGTCCCCTTCCCTATTTGGAGTGTATATATATCTCATTTGTATCTTACCAGGAAAATCACAAAACAAATGGCAACCAAGCAAGGACCCAATATAACCAAAGATGAATGGGGAGGGTGTGCCCATTTATGTCCTCCCTAAACAAAACAGCATTTTTAATTTAGGATGTTTCTGGCAACAGTGTCTTGCTCATGAACAATATAGACTACACACAGACTCAAATTACTTTTTTTTTGCTTGAAGAATGGAGTGTATTCTAGCATAAATTAAGAGCTGGTGATATATCTTCCTTTTGTTTCTGAGTCTATGCTATCTGGGCCTACATGAAGGAAATTACAGGGTAGCTTCAGATCCTATGAGAAGGGTCAAATCTGTATCTTTCTGTCCAAGATCAGAAGACTTGTGGTGAGCAAGAGATGGGGAAAGCATTTACTAAGGGCCTGAAGTGAGAACCCTAAGCTTGTCAAGAATCAAAATTGAGCCAAGACATCTCCAGGTTCAAAGATTTGAGAGGCTTGGCCCCAATACCCATTCTTCCACACAGCACATACTCAGACAAAACAAAGTAAAACATCCCTTTATTTCAAACAGCCCCTGTGATGAATTTGGGGTTAGTGTGTCCTGCAGGCCAAGTAGGGTATCAGGTCCTGCTAGGTGGGCACTCTTGATCTTTCTCCTCATGGACTTCTGGGGGCTTGGGACTGGCCTGTGGGAGGTAAAGGTCCAGGCATTTTTCCCTTATCGCACCATCCCCTTTCCACCTTTCTGTGCCCCGTGCTACCATGTGCTTACACCTTGGCCTCAGCTGTGCCTCCTGCAGTAGGAATGCCCTTTTCCACAGAGTACACTCTGTTCTCTTTTCCCTTCTGCCCCAGGATTTACCACCCTCCGTGAGTTGTCTCCTTCATCTTGCATACTCTGAACTTGAGCAAGGATCTGTACACCATGTTTTTCCAGTTCTTCTTTCACCCTGTTAAGGAAGAGTGGACAATGAGAAGAAATGCAGGAAAACTGAGAAAGTATGAAGAGACACACAGAACAGGGGAGACAGCTTTCATTCATCTTCCTAGGAGAATGAGAACACAGGAACTCTGAGCCTACCTCTGCCGTTTCTGCTGTATCTGTTGGCACCTCTGCAGCAGCTCCTGGTGGTGTTGAGTTGCAGCCTCTAGGAACTCCTCAGCTTTCTTGTTCTCATCCTTGAACAGCTGCCTGAAAGCAGAGAAAGGAGTCAGCACTGGGCATTTTCTCCTCCTGCCCCACCCCTGCATCTTACAATGCTACAGCTGCCTCACGGCTTCGGAGGAAGAGCCCCTCCATGAGGGTGGGAGACCCCTCAGGTCCACACAGGGCATACAGCCGCTGTTTCACATCCTCCAGCTTTACTTCGATCAGTTTCTCTACAGAGAAAAAGAGTAATCAGCAGGTGAGGGCATGTTGGTGCAGGTGAGGGCCATCCTTCCACCCTGGCTTCACCTTCCTTCCGCCCTGGCCTCACCTTCCTTGAGCAGCTGCTCCTTGCTGCTGTCCAAAGCACACATCTCCTCTGCCAAATGTTCAGGCTTCTGAAGGATGGCACAAAAAGAAGACCTGTCCAGACGTGTCCTGGCCTCCTTGTGCTTCAAGAAGCCTGTGTAGATCCAGTCACTTCCTCCCTCAGTAAGTCTCACTTTCTAGCACCCTGCCCTTCCGTGAATGCCAGCCACAACATAACCTCAGAGCACTGAACTTGCCAGTCCCTCGCCTTGGGCCCTTTAACCCTGGACACAGGTTCAAGGGAAACCTTAAAATCTTCAAACCTACAATCATGAACCATTTCCCCCTCTCCTCTCTGCTCCATGGCCTCCTCACTGACCTTCTGACATTCAGCCTATGGTCCTACTGGGAGTCTCGGAACTCCCAGGGACAAATGTTAACTGTTTGCTCCTGATGTGTCTCCTGCGTCTGGGATAGTCTCGTACACATCCATGGCTATTCTCAATGGATGATTCCACGTGGTGTTATCACAGCACCCCCTGAACACTGAATGACACAGCAACACGGTGAGTGTGAAAGACCACCAGTGAGGACACCAAGTACCTCAAGAGTGGTCACAGGGGCTGGATTTAGGATGACGGCAGGACCGCCAAGGCCTGCATAAGGATAAAGTGATAGGTGGCATAGCTTTGTATGACTCACATGAAATTCCAAGAGGTCCTTGTGCTGGCTCATCAAAGTCTCCAGCTGTTCTTCAAAATCCAACCTAGGAGCCAACCAGAGCCATGAGGGCCATGAGCTATCACAGACCAGGCCAGAGTCTGTACAGCACTCAGGGAATCTGTTCGTGTCTACTATTCCACAGTGAATACCTACACCCCCTTGATCATCCAGGAATAAGCTGGGCTAGCTCCTCTGGCCCATCCAGGGCATAACTGTAACTATAGCACATCTCCAGCACAAACCTCATGCCTTGAGGTTTACCTCATTCGTCTGAGTTTGTCCTTCTGGTTGTCGATCTGAGAGTTCAGGAAAGAAATCCTCTCTTTACACTCCTGCAACATGCTGTGCTTCCTGGGAAGGAAAGCAACACTCAGCCGTGTTCTTTGGATGACTCCTCTGGAAGGAGGGTTGGGGGCTTCTATTCTGCTCCTCTTTATTCAGGACTGTGTCTAACACAGTAGGTGATGTGGGAGGTAACAGTAACACCGAGGGAGTCCACTGCAGGCATGGTATCTTACCTTTCTGCCTCACTTTCCTTCTCTTCGCAGTGCAGTCGGATAATCCTCAGGGTCTCTGTAAGGTCAACAACAGGGCCCTCTTAGTGCTTGCTAAAGCATCTAGTTTAGCAGATGGAACAAAACAGATCACATCAAGTCTGTAGACATTTTCTTGGTCTGGTAAAAGTCACAGGAAGGACACAGGTCAGGAGGTCTTAAGATTCTAGCTACTAGAGAGAGTGGGCTTAGATGGGGTATCACAAGACCCAGAAATGGGAAATCTAGGAATACCTTGCTTTTTGTTCAAAATATCCTTCAGACGTACTTTCTCTTCATGTACTAGAAAACATGATGAAGGTTGAGGCATTAGGGACCAAACACAGAAATGTCAAGGGCACTCATATGAGAGTCAAAGTACAGACAAGACCCTGACCCAAATGTGGAGTCTATAGGGGTGAAGGTCTCACCCCTATAGTACCCACACTCCTGTAAACACAATGGGCCCTAACCAGGACGTGGTGGCACATACCTCTAATCCCAGCACTCAAGAGGCAGAGGCAGGCAAATCTCTATGAATTCGAGGCCAGCCTGGTCTACAAAGTGAGTTGCAGGACAGCCAGAGTTACAACAGAGAAACCTTGTCTCAAAAAAAACCAAAAAAGGGTGGGGGTCTAATAGTCACAAAAGTTGTCTATGAGGACCATGTGTGATATCCATTAGGATTGGGAAGAACTACATCAATCACATAAGGTTATGTGACCAGGTAAGGCAAGATGACTGAGAAAGACTCTCCAATGATTCAGAGCTGGTGCTGTGAGACAAGAACCTGTGTTTTCTGGAGCAATGCATGGAGACTTATCTCTGCAAAGGACTCAGAGCAGGAGTGTCAAGGGCATTTCCAGAACCTCTCTATTACAAGATGAAAATACTGGAATAATATGAAGTTAAAGAATCTTGACCCTGCTGAGGATATCAAGTGCCTGCAATGCTGCATTAGGAGAAGTCGAAGACATTATGGGAACTTCTAGTGATTCTCAGTTAACTTACATGAGTCCATTTCCTTCTGCAGGGTATCCCAGACAGTTTGGGCCTCTCCAAGTTCCTCACTGGCTTTCTTTTTGGCTTGACCAAAGAGTAGGACAAACATTGGTAAGTACAGCTTCGAGCACAAATGGTGACATTTCATATTTGTCTCCAAAATTACCTAGAGGGGTCCATACTTTACAAAGCAGGAAGCAAGGCATTCTAAATCCTGCCCTTCCTGCTGTGCTCAGGTGGCAGCAGTGCCATGTTCACAGGCAAATGACGATGGCAGTTACACGCAGAAGGGCCCTGTGCTTATGATCTCATGAAATAACTACAGATATTTTAACAAAGACTTCTGTATTTCCACTGTTTACTGGGCCTGGACTGGAAAAACATGTAGCTGTTCCTGGATAGCAACCAGTTACTGAGCTCACCTTGCTGAACCTCATTAATGCGGTTAATCAGGACTTCAACCCGAGGCTCTAGACTTCCCACTGCAGGGAAAAAAGGAAACTCGTTGTTGACAGAGTATGTCTGCCTGGGATTCTGCAGCTTTCACTTTAAATAAATCTATTGAGCATCTCATATGTACAGATGCTACATTACGGTCTCAAACTTAAGAGTGTTGGGGACAAGGAATAGACACCAGAGATATTGAGTCAGGATGTGGTAACTTCAGTCAAGATAATGAAGCGAGGGGAAAGGTCTAAGTAAAAGTCGAAAGCGCTTCTCAGATACTTGAACGTGTCTTATGGGACTTATATCAAGGAAGGAAGGAAGGCCCTCAAGCTCTCCAGGTAAAGAGGACGGTGCACAGTGCAAAGCCTGCCCTGGGGAGGAAACGGGAGTAGAGTAAGATGAATATGAGCAACAAGTAGAAGGTGGCAGGATGTGAGGGGAGCGTTATAGGTAACACCTCTGGCTCTAACAGAGTTCTGTAGGAGGAAGACTCGGGGTAAAGTTTAGGAAAAGCATTTTGCCTTCTCTTCACTCATGTTCTATAATTTTGAATCATCATTGCTCCATTTTTTGTTCAAAATTAAATTTTAAAGGGCTGGTGAGGTGGAGAGATGGGAAAAGGCACTTGCCGCCAAGCCTGACAACCTGAGTTTGGTCCCTGGAACTCACATGGTAGAAGGAGAACTGACTCCCTTAAGCTAGCCTCTGACATCAGCGCATCCTGCGGCATGGCGTGTGTGTGCAAGCATGAACTGTGCACACACACACAATAAATGTTTCTTGAAAATTAAAATTTAATTTCAAAAGCATATCTTTTTATGTTGTGAGTACTTTGTTTGCATATATGTATATGCATCACATGTGTGCCTGGTACCTGCACAGACAGGAAAAGGGCATCAGACCTCCCAGAACTGGACTTACTAATAGTTGTGAGGTATCATATGAGTGATGGGAAACAAACTTGGTCCTCTACGAAAGCAGTGGACTAACTGCTGGGCTATCTCTCTACACACATACCGAAATTTAAGTTTAAAAGAAAAAGCTTATGTGAATAAAATAATTTCTTATTTTGTGAATCTACATCTGCCTGACTTCAAACCTCAGGTAAAAGAGACACATGACCTTTCTGCAACTTTTTCACCATATTCATTAAGTCTTCAATTTTCTGTGTGGACACGGGTGGCCCTGTGGAGAGAAAACCAAACATTTCAACTCAGCAGTATAAACAGCCAGGAGTAGGGTCCAATACCTAGGCTGACACTGAGATTAGCTGAGGATAGATCTCTAACCATAACAGTGTTCCTGGTCCTTGTTCCGAAATGGATGTACAAAAAATTAATTCCCCCCCTCCATGATCAGCCTTTTCCTATGAGGTACAATAGCACCACAGATTCTCGCTTCATGTAACTCAAGGTGAGGGCAGTGCTATGCTTAGTTCGTTTGAGCTGCTGATGTCAAATCTGGGTCAAATTCACAACCTAATGTATGAGAAGGAGGGGGTGAATACTAGGTGTGATGGTACATACCTATAATCTTAGAACTTAGGGGAAGTGACAGAAAGATCAACGCTTTAAGACTAGCCTAGCCTATACCACAAGGTTAAGTCCATCTTGAGCTACATAGAGGAGATCCTGTCTCAAAAAAGCAAATGGCTAGGGATGTGATTTAGTGGTAGGGTTCCTGCTTTGCAAATGCAAGGCCCCGGAGTTTAGTTACCACTGGTGGGAAGAGGATGTTGCTTTAAAAAGAAAAAAAAACTGGGAAGTAGCTGACAATCACCATAATAGGTTGATAGCATTATCATTTAAGAAATCTAGAAAGTCTTAGACAAAAAAAAAATGCATGAACTATAAACAAAATGTATTAAAGTATCTGGTTAAATACATACAAATAGCTTTTTGATGTATAATTGATACTGATTCTGAAACTTCCACATACAGCAACACTTTGAATTCATTTTTATAGTCAATATATGCACCTATTTTTAATTCCCTGGTGAATTAGATGTAAGAATTTACTATTTGTGGCATTACCATTACAGAAAAGGAACCAGACATTTGAGTCACCGAATACAAAATAAAATAAAAATGCCACCTATCAAGAACTCTTGCCAAAATGATGCTAATACTCAGTAACTAACTCAAGTTCTACGTAACAATTCAGAGGGAATTCAGGGCTAGAGACACACGGTAAATAGCACCTAAGAGTATGTGGCACCATCCAGATTCAGAAACTACATAGGGAATTTTTTTAATGTTGACGGGTAGGGGGGAAAGACGCCTAAGGAATTAATGATAGAGTCTCAGGAGAAACATAAATTTAATCTCAAAGAATAGTGTGTAAATAGATTCTGATTCAAGTAAATGCATTGTAAAAAAATTATATATATATATGTATATCTAAATATGTATATACATATATATATATAAATAATTAGCATATTCTGAAAATCAACTAGACACTTGCTGTCTGGGGTGCTCTGTCATGAAACGGGACTAGAGTGACAAAAACAAAAATAAAAATTGACCAACAGTCATAAATGTCGACGCTGGAGGACAGACTCACGGCTGGAGGACAGCCATGGTGTGACCCCACTTTGTCCTCTGCTTTTATATAAACTTGGGTTTGGCACAATAAAAATACCGCTTTACCACCCGGTGCGCAGAAGCTAAAAATCGCCTGCACACTGGATCCGAGAACAGCAGCTGTGTTGGGACGCGGCCTGCGCTCGCTTCTGGACGGCCAAGGGCCACTCCGCTCGGGTATGGCCACCAGACGTCAGGCCTGGTGCCACAGGGCCCCGAAGAGCCCGCTCCGAAGGTGACGGAGGTGTGTTCCCTGCAACAACCCCACGGGGCGGCGGCTCTGAGGCGACCGCCTCGCCTCGTCAGTCAGCGAGGACCCCAGCCGGCGCGCAGGCCGCAGGATCTCCTCAGGCCTCAGGCGGCCCTCCGCCTCCTCCCTCGCCAGCTCACCGACCCCGGCTCCCTTCAGCCGCTACCTCCAGCACTCTCAGGCCGCTGGACCGAGTCTGCTGACCCCTCGGACTCCACACGCAACGGTTGAGGCCTAGTGGCCATACTGCTCCACCTCGTCAGCTGCCAAGGCGGCCTTGCAGCTGTTAGACACTGCGCCTGCGCAGTGTGTTGCGCGGGTCAGAGAGAAACCGCGTTGTCGACCACTGCGCATGCGCTGTAAAGTCCCGTTGAAATAATGATTGAAAGAAGACTTCCAAGCCAGTAGGGACTGGCCAGGTGCGGAGGCAAAACGAGCATAAAGGCCTCTCTCTCTACAGGGCTCAGGATTATGGCTGTCGGGGTTAGGATTGGGGCTGGAGGGTGGAGATTTTCTACTCTTGATGCAACAGTGACATTGAGCAGACTCATGATGCCTACTGAAAAGGACCCCAAGGACCTGCAGTGGACATGGTAAGCCGCCAGTTCTCAAGAGACCATCCACCACTACTTCAAAAAAGCCTGGTGCCTCCCTGCATGCTGTGCCTAAGCCATCTGCCAAGACATGGCCCGGGTCTGAGTGCTTCCAGCACATTCCACACCGACATGGGGGAACTACTCTCAGCTTGCTCGTCTGTGGTAGTCTCTGTGACTCAGGTGCAGACCTTCTTATACCCAGATAACCCAACAGTCCCTGTGTCTGGTAGTCGGCTGGCTCCAGTCCAGTCTGAGGTTTCAAATACCTTAGGAGGGGGAGGCTGGAGAACTCCTACCCTGGACAGATGCTAAGCACTAGGTTTCCAGACCACCCCCAAGTGCCTCCCCAATTCCAGCCATCTCTCCCCACACACTCTCCCTCCATCCTATCTCCCCCTACACCTTATCTCTCCCACTCCTGTTCCCACCTGCTACCAGTCTAAAATCTATTCTATGTCCCCCTTCCCGGGGAGATCCGTGCATCATCCCCTCTAGACACTTCCTTCTCACCTAACCTCTCTGGGTCCGTGGACTGTAGCTTGATTATCTTAATAGCTAATATCCACTTACAAGCGAATACATATTATATTTGTGTTTCTGGGTCTGGATTACCTCAGTCAGGATTTTTTCTAGTTGCATCCATTGACCTTTAAATTTCATGACGTCGGTTTTTAACAGCTGAGTAATCCTCCATTGTGTAAATGTGCTACGTTTTCTTTATCCATTCTTCTACTGAGCGACATCTAGTTCACTTCAGTTTCTGGATATTATGAATAAAGCCACGATGAACAGGGTTGAGCGAATGTCCTTTGGACACTCCACCCTTTGGGTATATGCCCAAGAGTGGTATAGCTGGGTCTTGAGGTAGGTCGATTTCCAATTTCCTGAGGAATCACCATATTGATTTCCATAATAGCTGTACAAGTTTGCATTCCCACCAGCAATGAAGGAGTGTTCCTCTTGCTCCACATCCTCGTCAGCATGAACTGTCACTTGTATTATTGATCTTAGCCATTCTCACAGGGGTAAGATAGAATCACAAAGTAGTTTTGATTTGCATTTCCCTGGTGGCTAAGGATGTTGAACATTTCTTTAAATGTCTCTTGGCCATTTAAAATTTCTATGTTGAAGATTTAATGTTTATATCTATACCCCATTTTTAATTGAAGTATTTGGATTTTTGATATCTAGTTTCTTGAGTTCTTCATATATTTTGGATATTTGTCCTCTATTGGATGTGGAGTTGGTAAATACATATATATATTTTCCCATTCTGTAGGCTGCCACTTTACCTGATTTGACAGTGTCCTTTGCCTTATGGAAGCTTTTCAGTTTCATGAAGTCCTGTTTATTAATTGTTGATCTTAGTGTCTGTGCTATCGAAGTTCTGTTCAGGAAGTTGCCTCCTGTGCCAATGTGTTCAAGACTATTCCCTACTTTCTATTCTATCAAGGTCAGTATACCTGGTTTTATATTGAGGTCTTTGATCCACTTGGAATTGAGATTTGTGCAGAGTGGTAAATAGGAATCTATCTGCATTCTTCTACATGCAGACATCAAGTTGATCAGCACCATTTGTTGAAAATGTCTTTTTCCAGTGTGTATTTCTGGCTTCTTTATCAAAAGTCTGGCATCCATATGTGTTTGGGTTTGGGTTTATGTCTGCATCTTCAATTCAATTTTATTGATAAGTATGTCTGCTTTTATGCCAGTACCATGCAGTTCTTCTTACTATAGCTCTGTAGTACAACTTGAAATCATGGATGGTAATATCTCCAGAAGTTCATTTATTTTTCATGATTGTTTTTACTATCATAGGTTTGTGGGGGGGTTTTTTTTGGTTTTTTGTTAGTTTGTTTTTGTTTCATATGAAGTTGAGTATGGTCCTTGCAAGGTCTGTAAGGAATTATCTCCCACTATCAGTGTGTTAGGGTCAATATGTGATTTAAGCTGTAGTAATTTTTTTATTTTACAAACTTGGGTGACCTTGTGTTTGGAGTTAAGAATTGAAATGTCTGCTGAGTGGCAGTGGCACACATCTTTAACCCCAGCACTTGGGAGGCAGAGGCAGGCGGGTCTCTGTGAGTTCGAGACCAGCCTGGTCTACAGAGCAAGTTCTAGGACATCCAGAGCTACACAGAGAAACCTTGCCTCCAAAAAAAAATGAAAATGTCATCTTGGTGATTTTCCTTTGATTAGTATATAAGCACCCTTTGTTATCACTTTTGATTAGTTTTGGTTTGAAGTCTATTTTGTTAGACATTAAAATAGCTACACCACCTTCCATCTTAGGTCCATTGCTTGGAATTACCAACCCTTTACCCTGAGGTAATATCTATCCTTGATGTTGAGGTATGTTTCTTGGATGCAGCAGAAGCATGGATCCTGTTTTTTAATCTATTCTTTTAGTCTGTGTCATTTATTGGGGAATTGAGACTGTCGATATGGAGAGCTATCAATGACCTGTGATTGTTGATTTCTGTTATTTTGTCATTGTTGTTGTTTTGGAGGTGGTGGTGGTGGTGATGTGTGTGTGTGTTCTTTTGGTTTTGCTGGTGTGATGTTATTTATTTCCTCTGTTTTCATGGGGTAGTTCACCTCCTTAGGTTGAGGTTTCCTTTTAGCACGGCCATTCTCAACCTGTGGGTCATGACCCCCTTTTGTGGTGGAACATCCCTACACAGGGATCACCTGAGACCATCTGCATATCAGACATTTACATTACAATTCATAACTTTAGCAAAATTATATTTATAAAGTGGCAATGAAAATAATTTTATGGTTTGGGGTCACATTAACTTGAGGAACTGTATTAAAGGGTATTAAGGGCAGCATTAAGAAGATTGAAGACCACTATTCTAGCACCTTCTGTAGGGCTGGGTTTGTCAAAAAATATTGTTTAAATTTTACTTTATCATGGAATATCTTATTTTCTCCATCTATGGTGATTGAAAGTTTTGCTAGGTAGAGTAGTCTGGGCTGGCATCTGTGGTCTCTTATACTTTGCAGCCCATCTGTCCAGATCCTTCTGGCTTTTAGAGTCTCCATTGAGAAGTCAGGTATAATTCTAATGAGTCTGCCTTTATGTTACTTGGTCTTTTTCCCTTTGAAAACTTTTAGTATTCTGTCTTTGTTCTGTGTGTTTAGTGTTTTGATTATTATGTGGCAAGGGCACTTTTTTCTGATCCAATCTATTTGGTGTTTTGTATGCTTCTTGAGCTTTTATAAGCATCTCCTTTTTTAGGTTAGGAAATTTTTCTTCTATGACTTTGCTGAAAATATTTTCTGGACCTCTGAGCTGGGATTCTTCTCCTCCCTCCATTCTTATTATTCTTGGGTTTTGTCTTTTCATAGTGTCCTAGATTTTCTGGATGTTTTATGTCAGGAATTTTTTACATTTAACATTTCTCCAACAGATGTATCCATTTATTCTATCAGATCTTCAATGCCTGAGAGTCTTTCTTCCATCTCTTGTATTCTGTTGGTGTAACTTACCTCTGTATTCCTGTTCAAGTTGTTAAATTTTTCATTTCCAGAATTCCCTCAGTTTGCTTCTATTTCTATTTTCAGGTCTTGAAAAATTTTATTCATTTCCCTCAACAGTTTGTTTTATTTTATTGGTGTTTTTTAAGGGATTTATTCATTTCCTCCAATTCTTTGTATTTTCCTGGATTTCTATGGGGAATTTATTCATTTCCTCTCTAAAGACCTCTGTTGTCATCATATAGTTTTTTTAAGGTCTTTTTTCTTGTGTTTTAGCTATGTTGGAATATTCAGGGCCTATTGTGGTTGGATAGCTGGGCTCTAGTGGAGACATATTGTCCTGGCTGTTATTGATTGACTTTTTATGCTGATATCTACTAGGGATCTGGGTTTGGGATGATTATAAATCTAGGTGCTGATTTCTGGGTTTGACTTTGTTAGGTGGATGTTTTATTCCTTGGTTTGTGTTTCCTCTCTGGACTTTCTGAGAATGTGATGGCTGTGTGTAGCCTGTTTTACTGGCCTGCTCAGCTGGTGTGTTCACATGGAATGTCTGTTGGTGTGGTGCCCCGGTCCGTGGGTTTCTGCAGCAATTGCCCTAGGAGAGGGAGCGAGGATTGGGGGAAACAAGGAGACGCAAGAGAGATTGGGAGGCAAGCCTCAGTTTATTGAATACACAGCAACAGTATTTAAACAATTTTGGGAAGGGGAGGGGAGATGGGGAATACGTAAGCAGGTTGCTATGGTAACCTATCTGGCAGAAAGGCTGGTCCGCTCAACTGGGTCAAGGAACTGCAATCAAAATGTCCCTGAAAGATAGATAGAGAGCTATCGGCAGCTACGAGATCTCCCCCAGAGCTTCTTGTGCGAACAGCGCTGTTTATCTAATCCATAGGGGCAGAAAGTCCTGGGGGATAAGGAAGCGATAAAATTGAGTTAGTTTAGCGGTGGTCTCCCAGAACTGGGCGGCTTCAGGCTATCTGACCTTCATCGAATTCTGTCCTTTTTAGGATCAGAGAAAAACGGAGCCTTTTTAGGCAAGATGGAGTGCCTTGAGTCAAGCCAGCATGTCCAGAGGGACGGCTCCCCACAGTGTGGGAGGCTGGGGAGCATCGATGAGTGGAGGGAAGGACATTCAGAGGGAATGGTCTGTGGGATCCACAGGAGTTGTAGACAGGGGAAGGAAGTCTGCAGTTGGTGATCTGTTGCAGTTCTAGGGACAAAACTGAGGGATTGAGTCTGAGGGAATCAGAGAGTGGCGAATGCCTGAGGGCTACCTTCCAAGTTTTTGGAAGGCATGGCCTGCATTCGAGCAGGAGGATGCCTGCTTGAGTTGGGGCTGGCCTACAGCAACAGGTGGAGAATGGAGATTAGGAGAGGATGGTCTGTGGGATCCAGGGGGAGGGATCCCAGGGATCCCAGGCAGGGGGAGGGAAGGCTGCAGCTGGTGACTGTTGCAGCACTAGGGATGAAACTGAGGAGGGACTGGGTCTGGAGTAACTGAGGTCTATGGAGTATTTTATTGATCAATGATTGATGTGAGAGTGCTTAGCCTACTGTGATCAATGCCACCCCTGGGCAAGTGCCCCTAGGTTTTATTAAAATTAAAAAAATAAATAACAAGTTGACATGGGGTCACAGCCTCCCAACTCACCTCAACGCTGTCTGCTGCTCAACAACTAAGGCAGAAGGCCCCCTAACCCTAATCCTGCAACAATCCCTGGAAAGGCTCCCCAAGTCGGGCCCTGTAGGACTTACTGGCCACTTTTGGCCTGAATGTGGGACCCAGACGCCAGGGAGCCCTTGTGCAGTCAGTTCGGGTCAGAGGAGAACAGCTGCCCACTACTTACGGCTCAGCCTTTTTAATGATTACCCTGACTGCGCCCCACTTCTCACTTTTCCCGAAGCTCTGCCACCCCTCAAGAGCCCTTGCCCATAATAACTGCTTTTCTGGCACTATCCTGGGAGACTGATCTGTAAGACCTGTAGGTTGCTGAGATGGCGAATAGCCCCTACTACTGAAACTCCAGCTGGAAACATCATGGAGCTCTGAGTGCTGGTTGCCAGTGTCCCTCCCCACCTTGTTATCAACAACACAGAAGACCAGAACCCCCAGAAACGGATGAGGTTCTCCTCCAAACCAGGTGCCTGGGCACCAGGACCTTCCCCTGATTGGAAGATACTATACTCAGTGGCGCCTCAATGGAGTGCTTCAATTATGATTTCAAATATTTACATTTATGAAGTCACATCATCCCAATTATTATGTATTTCCTACAAATTATGATGCCATTTTTACAAATTATGATGTCATAGTCTTCCAATTATGATTTCATATATTTAGTTTGATGATGTCATATAATCCAAACATGATGCCATTGCCTTGGTATTATGTCATAAATTTATATTTGTGATGTCATATCATCCAATTATGATGTCATTTCTTTCCTATTATAATGTCATTTTTACATAGATAATGTAACATACTTTCGATTATGATTTCATGCATATACATTGATAATGCCATATTATCCCAATTACGATAATAGTTCTTCAATTATGATGTCATATCCTTCCTATTATGATGTCATATCCTTCCATTAATGGTGTTAGACTATTAATGTAATATTGTTCCAATTATGATGCCATATCTTTTGAATTATGGTGTCATATCCTTTCTATTATGATATCATATGTTTACATAAATTGTCATATAATCCCAATTATCATGTCATATTCTTCCAAATATAATGTCATTTTTTCCTTATATTTTCCTTTCCTTATATATTCCTTATATATTCCTTTCCATATGTTTACATTTATGATGTCACATCATCCTAATTATGATGTCAGTTCCTTGGTAATATGATGCCATAATTTACATTTTATGGTGTCATATCATCCCAATTATGATGGCATTTCTTTCTTATTATGATATCATATAATTACATTAATAATGTCAAATACTTCTGATTATGGTTTCATATATTTACGTTGATAATGCCACATCATCCCAATTATTATGATAGTTCTTCCAATTATGATATCATATCCTTCCTATTATGATTTCATATCCTTCCATTGATGATGCTAGACCCTATTACCATCAATGTAATATCCTTCCAATTATGATGTCATATTTTTCCAAATTATGATGTCATAGCCTTTACAGCTACTGTGTCATATATTTATACATACGACATCACAGCATCTCAATTATGATGTCACATCATCCCAATTATGTTGAGATTTAGTTCCAATTATGATATCATATATTGACATTCATGATGGTATAATCATCCCAATTATAGTATCTGTTGGGGAAGTTTATTTTTAGTTACGTTTAAAATGTTTTTGTGCACCAAATTTTAGTGCATTTCAATTTTGGAAAAAAAAAAGGATGCATAGTCCTTGGTGTTTTGTACTGTTTTGCAGGTGTAGGGTTTCTGTGGGGATTGTTTAATTGCTAATGGTCTGTATGTGCTATCAGTAGAATATCTGAGAAGTTCTGAAAGAATAAAAACACCTAAGCTGAGATGCTCAAGGTTCCACTGTCAATAGAGTATGGTGCTGGCAGGACACTGATTCCCTCTGCTGAGGTCTGACACGGCTTTGACATATGAAAATGCTTCCTTGTCTTCCTGGCTGAGCCCACACAGTAGGCTAACTACTACATCTATCCCTACCATTATGTTTACATTTATGATGTAACATCATTCCAATTATGATATCAGTTCCTTTCAAATATGATGAAATAACCTTCCAATTATGATATCATATATTTACATTGATGGCATCACATCTTTCCAATATGATGTCACTTCCTACCAATTATGTCATATCCTTCCAGTTATGGTGTCATATATTTACATTGATAATATCACATAATTCTGATTATTATTTCATATACTAACATTGATAATCTGACATCATCTCAGTTAGGATATCATTTTCTTCAATTGACTGTGGAAAATACTTCCATTGTCACAATCTTTCAATTGTCATATGAGATCATTCTAATGTCACACCGGCATAGCCTTCCAATTATGTCATATCCTTCCTATTATTATGTAATATATTTACACTGATGATATCACATTATCCCAATTATGATGTCACATCACCCCAACTATGATGTCATACCCTTCCTATTACAATGTCTTATATTTATCTTGATGATGTCACATCATACCAATTATGATATCATATCCTTCCATTGATGGTGTCAGATTCTACCACTATTGATGGAATATCCTTCTCATCATCCCAATTATGATGCCATTTCTTTCTAATTATGATGTCATACCCATAACTGGAAGGAAATCACATCATTATTGATAGGATATGACTTTGATAGGATATGACACCATAATTAGAAAGCTATAACACCATCAGTACAATGACCTCACCTGACAATTTGACCAATATGAAAATTGAAGGGTCTAATATCATTAATGGAAGGATATCACATCATGATTGAGATGATGTGGCATAACCCATGTCATCCATAAGACATCATAATAGGAAGGATATGATATTGTAATTGGAAGATTATGACATTAAAAATTGAGAAGCCAGACACCATCAATGAAAGGAAATGACATAATAATTGGAATGATGTGACATCACCAGTGCAAATACATATCATAATAGGAAGGATACAGCATCATAATTGGAAGGATATCACAGCAAGAAGGGTAGGGTCTTACACCAAAAATGGAGAAGGCTGACACCATCAATGAATGGAACTGACATCATAATTGGGATGATGTGGCATCGTCAATGTAAATATATGACATCATAATTGTAATAATGTGGCATTATCAAGATAAATGTATGAAATCATAATAGGAATGATATGACATCATAATTTGAAGGAAATGGTATCATAATGGAAATTATGCAACATCATCAAAATTCCAACACAATTCTTCACAGAAGTGGAAAAGACAATTTCTAGTTTCATATGGAAACACACACTCACATACACACACAAAAAAAAAGCAAGATAACTAAAACAATCCTAAATAATAAAAGAACCACTGGAGCTATGACCAGCTCCGATCTCAAGTTGTACTACAGAGTTATAGTAACAAAAACAGCGTGGTATTGGCATAAAAGCAGATGTGCTAATCAGTGGAATTGAATTAAAGATCAGACATAAGTCCACACAACTATGAACCCCTGATTATTGACAACAAAGCCATAAATATACACTTGAGGGGTTGGGGGAGACAGCATCTTCAACAAATGGTGCTGGTCAAACTGGCTGCATGTAGAAGAATGCAAATTTATCACTCTGCACAAAACTCAACTCCAAATGGATCAGGGACCTCAATATAAGGCCAGATACATTGAACCAGAGAAGAGAAAGTGGGGGATAGTCTTGAACTCATTGGTATAGGAAAATAATTCCTGAATAGGATATTGATAGCACAGACACTAAGAACAATAATTAATAAATGGAATTTCATGAAACTAAAAAGCTTCTTCATGGCAAAGGACACCACCATTCAAACAAAGTATCAGGCTACAAAATGGGAAACATCTTTACCAATTACTCTGGCAGAAGGTTACTATCTAAAATATAAGAAGAACTTTAAAAAAATTTAAATTTTAAAAATTGGACATCAAGAAAATAAACCCTGATGTGGTGGCACACGCCTTTAATCCCAGTACTTGGGAGGCAGAGACAGGTGAGTCTTTGAGTTGAATCCACCCTGGTCTGCAGAAGGAGCTCCAGGACAACCAAGGCTATACAGAGAAACCCTGTCTCCAAAAACCAAAAAAGAAAAAGGAAAGAAAGAAAAGAAAACAAATAACCCAATTAATAAATGAGATACAGAGCTAAACAAGAGTTTATCAAAAGATGAAACACACATGGCTAAGAAACACTTAAAGAAATGTTCAGCATCTTTGGTCATCAGAGAAATGCAAATCAGACTAGATTTCATTTTACACCGGTCAGAAAGATCAAGATCAATAAAACAAATGACAGTGCATGCTAGCGAGAATGTAGGGTGAGGGGAGCACTCATCCATGGCCAGTGGGACTGCAACTTGTACAGCCACTATGGAAAGCAGTGTGGGAAGCTAAGGAAGCTGGGAATCTATCTACTTCAAAATCCAGTCATACTACTCTTGGGAATATACCCGAAGGACTCTACTTCTTACTACAGAGACACTTGCTCATACGTGTTCATTACTGCTCTATTCATAATAGACAGAAATAATCAGCCTATATGTCCATCAACAGATGAATGGATAATGAAAATATACAATTACACAGTGGGCTATTATTACGATAAAGGCAATATCATGAAATTTGCCAGGCATAGTGGTGCATGCCTTCAATCCCAGCATAGGATTCGGAGGCAGAGGTAGGCAGATCTCCATAAGTTAAATGCCAGCCTGGTCTACATAATGAGTTTCAAGACAGCTCGAGCTACATAGTGAGACCCTACCTCAAAAAATAAAAGAAAAAAAGAAAGAAAGGAAGGAAGGCAAAGGAATGAAAAGAAAAGAAAATCTGCAGGTAAATAAATGGTGCTAGAAAAAAAGTCATCCTAAGTGAGGTAGCCCAGAGCCAAAAAAAAAAAAAAAAAAAACAAATATGGTATATATTCTCCTATATGTAAATATTAGCTTTTAAGCCTTCTATAGGCATGTTATAGAATCCATATAACCACAGAAGTTAGGTATACTGTAAGGAACTATGAGAGGGGTCTCTAACCACCACAGTCAGCAGAGTAATGATCCACAGAAGGCAAGTTATATTCAGTTCAACATGACTAAGTAGCCAGTGTTGGTTCAAACTTTGGGAATCTGATCACAAGTACTTTATTGTAGGCATATTTAAGCACATCACAATTTGTTGAAAACTTTCCTGGTGATAATTAACTCAATCTTGTATGCATAATAAAACTTAAGACTACATTGAAACTCTTTGTAAAGTACCTGCTATATCTTCTATAAATATGGGTTCTATAAATTGACTACATGTGACACCTTCCATAAAGATAGGTTCTATAGATTGACAAACTCACAATAAGAGTCTGGGGGATCTAAGGGTCTGGAGAAGATCTGGCGTGATCTTGGCCATACAGATAGTGCAAAGGTCACCAGGTTATTAACCATGTCCATCCCAGCTCTCTGAGCAAATAACAGATTATGCATCCCTTTCTTTGAAGGAACAACCCTGTGTGTTTAATATTCCTGATTCCCCTTGTACTTATCTGTGAGAACAAGAACCTCTGTACCTCCAACAGGATGAGGGAAGAGGAGAGAGGATGATCTCCCAAGGAAGAAAAAAATTAGGATACATAGTTATGAAGAGACAGGGTAGGGGTGGGATGGTGCAGTAGAATCAAATGGAGAGAGGGGGAGAAGATAGGGAATACCAGGAGGGACAGCTAACACTAAGGGTCTTTGGGGGGATCATGTAGAAGTATAAGCTTCTTAAAATATGTATGAAAGAAATCTAAACAGAGTCAACAAACAAAGGTGGAGACAAAGCTCCAACTAAACAAATTTTGCCATCTACTGAAACTTCCAGCACCAGGAATGTGTTACATCTAATTGAATTTTGGACAACTGGGCCCCACAGAAACCCACAAACAATTAAGCTATTGCCATGGTCATGGGTTGCTCTCCACCAACTGATGGTAAGGCCCTATTGCTGAAGACAACACTTACATATTTCACTGAACACAGTGAAGTTGAGCTGGTGCCTACTAGAGCCTTCATTCCTACTGACTAGGTAGCATTCATGGTATTGGAAGTCGTTCTGCATATTGTTAGAGGATAAAGGTAAACACCAACCCAGCTACAAAACCTTCAATCTATAATGGTGACCTGCCTGCATGATATGCTAGTACAATAGTGGTACAAATGTTGTGGGAGCAACCAACAACTATCTGACTGGATTTAAAGCCCATTCCATGAGATAGAACTGATGCCTAACGCTGCTTGGATGGCCAAGAACTGAGACTATATAGGCCATGGACCTAGAGGAAAACCAAATACTATTGTTCTGCTAAAGGAATATAGCAATAAAATGACTCCTAATGGCATTCTGCTATAACTATAGATTAATATCTCACTCAGTCATCATCAGAGAACCTTCATCCTACACAAGATAGAAACTAATACAGAGGCCTACAACTGGACAGTGTGCAGAGGATGAGAGACCTTGTAACACTCATCCCTAAGTGGGATGTCTTCATCAAACCACTCCCCTCAGGATTCAGGAAGGAGATGTAGAAAGATTGTTAAGAGCCAGAGGGGGTAGATGATACCAAAGAAACACAGTAGGACTGACGCACATATGAGCTCACAGAGACTTTGGCAGTGTTGTAGAATACACAGAGCCTACACAGGTCCACAAGGGACTGATTCAGAAGGGACTGGATTCAGAACTGAGAGGAGGGAATGGACATGAGCTCCCATCCCTAACAAAGATACTATCTCCAGTTGACAACCACTTGCAAAGGAAAACTTAGTTTCTCTAATAGAGTCTCACTGGGTATACAAATCACATTTAAGAGCAGGCCCCGTGCCCAGCAGTAGATGGGAAACACAATGAACTCAGTGGTATTTTCTGGAAATTTTTTCATTTCATATTGCTTTGTTTGGGCATTTTTTACCTTACTGGTGTTTTGCTTACATATTATAGTTTCTTACTTTTCTTTCTATGGGGTTTTTGTGTGTAAGGGGCTGACTCTGCATGTGTATGTGTTTCTAGTGCTTTTTCTTTGTTGTTTGTTGTATTCTGGATTTTTTAAATTTGCCTTTTTTTTCCGAAAAAGACAGAGAATGAAGGTGTGGAGTTGGGAGGGTGGGGAGTAGGGAGGATCTGAGAGGAAATGAAGGAAGAGAAACTGTGATCTGAATATTGTGTAAAAAAAATATTTTCAATTAAAAAAAAAGAATATGGATTGGTGTTACTTTTATACCCAGTCATCTCTGTTGCCCCTTGTGTATATGTTAGTAAGTCTGTTCTAGGGCCAGATCTCTGCATGGTTTGGCTAATACTCCATCTATTTGTTTATTCTGCGCTGGTTGTTGGATAGCCTCCTATTTTGCTTGCAGGACATTTCGACAGGATGTTTATTTTGGCCTGATTTCAGAGCATTGGTCAGATCTTGCACATACTTGTAAGCACTCAGCCTTTTTCTCCAGCCGCTTTTACCTGGCTTTCTTTCTCCTCTCCTGCTAATTATAATGTTGTCCTTTTCTTAGTTTAGAAGTTCTAAGAGTGTCTGATCATAAAGATCCCAAAGTTCTATGTCATTGTTACCTATGGCCACACATGGTAGAGGTAATTGTCAGCTTGGGAAAATCACCTGAGAGAAGGGCCTTTGGGCATTCTCAGAGGAGATTATCTTGAATACATCAAATTTATGTAGGAAGACACATCTTACTTGTAGACATGACTACTTCCTGGGCAAAGGATCGTGAACTGTATGAAATGAAGAACATGAGTTAGCATTAGCATGCATTACTCTCTTCTTTTGACCCCAGACATAATGTGATCACCTGCTTCCAACTCCTGCTGCCTTGACATCAGACATGAAGGATTGTACCCTGCATTGTGAGCTGCAACATATCCTTCCCTCCGTAAGTAAGTAAATTTTATCAGAACTGGGTTTGGAAGGGTTGTTTATATGTTGTGGGGGGGGGTTATTTTGTTTTTTATTTTGGTTTTAGTTTTGGTTTTTGGGTTGTTTTGGTTTAATTTGGTTTGTTTTGTTGTCTTTGGTTTTTTTGAGACAGGTTTCTCTGTTGTAGCTCTTGCTGTCTACAGAGTTCCACTCTGTAGTCCAGACTGGCCTCAAATCAGATACACCTGCTTCTGCCTCCTGAGTGCTGGGATTAAAGATGTGCACCACCACCACCCAGCAATCAGGGTATTTTATCACAGCAACAGGAACAGAAAAGACAGCATGCAACATTCTCAGAGGGAAGGCCGAGACATTCTACCTTGAGCATGCTTTTGAAGGAATCTTACTGACTCAACTGGGAAGACACACATATAAGAGTGATCATGAGCCTTGTCATGTTCCTAAATCATGCAGAATACATTTAAGACACATATCAGTAAGAGCTGACCTAGAGGTATGTATAATCTTTGGGTATTTTAGAGGGTAGTTATTTAAATCTGTTTGTAAAATTTGGCCTATTGTGCATAATTTTCATGATGCCAATGAAAAAGGACTTTTTTTTTAAGGCAAATGTCAAAATTACTAAAAGTTTTGGCCTTCTTTATCCAAAGACATTTAGTTCTTATATATATATATCCCTCTTTGAAAAACATTATTTCCTTATAAAATAATTATTGTAAGCTGGGCAGTGGTAGCACACATCTTTAATCCCAGCACTTAGGAAGCAGAGGCAGGCAGATCTCTGAGTTTGAGGCCAGCCTAGTCTATGGAGTGAGTTCCAGGACAGGCAGGCTACTCAGAGAAACCCTGTCTGGAAAAAACAAATAATAGTGGTGGTGGTGGTGGTGGGTGGTGGTGGTAGCGATGCAGCCTATAAAAATTAGAAAACAGAATCTATAAACCATCTTTACTAAATGGAGATATTATGCACTATTGTGAGGGACTTTGATGGTAACTTAGAAGTAAGAATTAGTTACTGAGATTTTCCACAGTGCACTTCCAGAAGACAAAGAACTAAATAAATGAGAATTAAAACCAAATAATTGTGTCAATTGAAATATACTGTCCAGTTTCAGTACAAAGAACCTTATCGAATCCTTCTAACCCTCTTTGTGCTATAAAACCTTAGGTGATAAACTCTCAATGTCTAGCTTCAAAATTGTGCCAGTTTCACTTGATACCCATAGAGACATCAGAAAAGTGAGATTATGCTCATTTCAATGACACCAATAATTTAGTGTCCCAAGTACATGAACTCCTTCCAGTGACTACTCTTTAACTCTTGCCCTTTTAAACATATTTCTTAAATCATTTTACATTTAGATGTTTTTTAATAATTTCTCTTTTCTTTATTTTTCACAATACAACCCAACCCCCCTCCTCCCCTCCCTCTACTCCTCCCAGTTCCTCCCATCTCCCTTCTCCCTCAGATCTACCCCCATCCCCACCCACAAACCACCACTACCATGACCACCACCCTGCTTCTCCCCAGAAAAGAATAGTCTTCCAGGGTTACTGCTCAAACAGGGCATGGCACAGCAAGATGGAACAAAGCTGGGCACTAGTCCCTATATCAAGGATGAACTAGGCAACCTCATAGGAGTTAAAAGGTCCCAAGGACAGGTAAAAAGGTCAGGGACTCCCCCACTCCAGCATGTAGGAGTTTTGTAAGAACATCAACCCAGACAGCGATAAAACATATTTAGGGGACCTTGCAGGTTCCATGTCTGCTCCTTCAGTCTCTGTAAGCACCTAAGAGTGCTAGTTAGTTAACACTGTGGGACTTGTTCTCCTGATGTTCTTGACCCCTCTGGTCCCCACAATCCTTCTTTCCCCTATTCCACAAAGTTCCCCCTGCATGATGTTTGGCCCTGGGTCTCTCCATATACTCCCATCAGCTGCTGGAGGGGGCCTCTCTGATGCAGACTAGGTAGGCACCAATCTATGAGCAGAGCATGTCATTAGAAATCATCTCCGGGTTATCCAGTCTCTAGTTCCTGGCCTGCCCTTTGGTTTCAGTCAGCGGTTCCCTCCTTTAGCATGGAGTCTGCCCTTCCATTGTCCCAGAGAATCCTGCAGGAAGGATAGGCCATAGGTCAGATGTTCTGTGTCTCATTCCCACCACTGGAAGCCTTACCTGTCCACAGGAGATGGCCTGTTCAGGCTCCCTATCCTTGATCACTAGAGATTCCTGCCAGGGTCTCCCCCATAGATTCCAGTGAGTTTCCATTGCACTGGGTCTCCCGATCACCCCCTAATCATCCCCCAATTCTGGTCATCTCTCCATATACTTTCTTCCTTCGTCCCTCTCCTTCTCCTGGTCCCTTCTTATAGTGAGATGCTTTGCCAAGAAGCTTTTTACTATGCAGCCTTCCTTAGTGGTTTCAGGCCGCTTGGACTTCTGGGAACAGCTTGTGGGGAGCTATTTAAGAGAATATGTCTGTTGGAAAAGACAGTTGGTTGTTGTCAGAGGAACAGTGATCATCAGAGTTGGTTGGTTAGTGTCAGGGGAACAATGAGCACAAAGTTTGTGTTAGGGGAGACAGTAAGCTCCAGAAGCTGATGATAGGGAAGGCAGGCAGAAACAAGGCGCAGATAAAGACAGAGAATAAGAAAGAAGGCAGACAGTTGCTAGGAAGCCTCAGACACAGGTTACTGAAATAACTGGGAAAAACCTTAATGGGATAAAGTTAGAAGTTAGTCCAGTTCCCCAGGCTTAGAAAGATAAAATCAGCCAGAAGGGTTAGGAATCTTTCTCAGTAACAGTCAACAGCTGGGAAAAGGGAACAGGAGGGTGGAATCAAGTTACCAGTGAAAAGGTAACAGTTACAAAAGGCTACAAAGCTTAGATACAGCATTTGGGAATGGGTACTACCTTTTAAGAAAACATTTACATTAATTCTCTCATTAATCAAGACTCTTTACCCAAAACTCCTCATACCTTATTTGAACCAAGTCTTCATGTTTGAAAAGATTCACGTTTTCCATTATCTGACAAAGGTCTGTGTTAAATATTCTAAAAGAATCTCAATTTGGGGTGCCACCACCTTAAATCCAACTTTCTAGAGTCCCACAAATATTTCATACTAAGAAAACTGTAAGAGTATTAAGCATGTTCAACCAGTTGAGTTATCATTTTATTATTGATATTAAACATGTCAAAATATAACAAAGATTTTGTGAAAATGTATTGTCAACTTGAAAGGATCTAGAATCATCTAGGAGATTATTGGTCATGGCATTTTATCACGACAAAGTAAAATAACAAGTGTCTTCCTCAGTTGGTCTCCACCTTATGTTTGGAGGCAGAATCCTTCTCTGAATTTGGAGCTCATTTAGCTGTCCAGCAAGCGCCAGTGATCCTCCTACAGTGAACCACCTATTCTATCTCAAGTCTTCATGCTTGCACAAACACTTTACCCATGAGTCCTCTCCCTAGTTCTCTACCTTATGTCATTCTGTGTTTTGGTTAGTTTAATTGCTATAGCTCCTCAGTGCTATCAGCAAGTTACTTTCCTCCAGAGCAAGAGAGCATCTACCACCTCGGGTTCAATGCTGGCAAAACACTCAGCGATTGGAAGCAAGAGCCATTCTTCTCTGGCAAGCCTATGTTGTGGAAGTTTATTCTTAGTTGTGTTTAAAATAATTGTTTTGTGCACTGTTGGAAAAATGAATACAAAGGCCTTGGCATTTTGTATTGTGTGCAGGTGTTGGATTTCTGTGGGGGAGGAAGGGACGTTTGATTGCTTATGATCTGCACCTGAGGAGTTCTGAATGAATAAAAGCACCTGAGCTTAGATGCTCAGGGTTCCGCTGTCGATTGAGTATGATGCTGGCCAGGACCGTGGTTCCCTCTGCAGAGGTCTGGCAGAGTTTGCCCGTAAGAATGCCTCCTTGTCTCTCTTGGTGAGCCACCACAGTAGGCGAACTGCTACAAGCCTACATGAGTTTTTACTTCCCATTGTCAAGCTCAGTTCAGAGCTATTTGAGTAAAATAAGAAATAATATTTTATAGGATAAATGTACACTATTGCTCACTTAGTAAACAACTTAGATTTTAACAATTTATATAATTAATGTCAGGATCCATTTGATTTAATTGGTTTTATAAAGTATCACATCAAAACACCAGAAAGCCCCATCCAGGCTGTGGGCTGCAGAATGCAGTTTCCTTATGAGCCTCAGAAGCCTGAAATTTTTTGCTACTCCTTGTAAAGTAACAGTCTTTTGATAACAATTCTATTAATAATAATAATAATAAATAATAATTTGGTTTAACTTTTAGTAAGAGGTTAACAGTGAAGATAGCATTTTTGACACTAAAGTTCATATTTCACACAAAACATACTTCACATCAAAATGTTTTGTTTCCATATAAAAACCACCTTTATAGTTTAGTGGGCAGAACATTCCTGTCCATTCCTATCACCAAGTACTTAATCTCTTTCCTTGGCTTCCCCAGGCAGAAAATGATAAGCGTAAAGTTACTCTTAAAGTTAAGGAGGATTAGAAATAGCTTCTGCAGGCAAGGCTTGGCGCAAGAAATATGTATCTATTGTAAGAAGCCCCAGTACCATTGTCCATCCCCGGAGTAAGAACTATGAAGCAATTAATGGAACACAGACAGGTCTTCAGGTAATGAAGTAAAAAAAAAAAAAGATTTTAAAGGTAGTAGAGTTTTCTCTTAAGCAACACAATTTCACTGACATAAATTAAGCACATAATTTAACTCCAGTTAATGATTGTCATGAAGGAGGAAGGAAAAGAGGGGCTGGGAAGAACCCTTTCTGGGTACTCCCTTCAAATGTTTTTCAGGTCAACAAACTGAGGAGGAAAGTATAATGATGTTATTATTGTTTTGAGGGAATGTCTCACCTCTAGCCCAGGCATCCCAGAACTTGCTCTATAACCCAAACTGGGCTCTTACAGTGATCCTCCTGCCTCAGTCTCCCTAGTGCTAGGATTACAGGTGTGGCCGAGCAAGATATTACTCAAACATTTAAGTAATAACTTTCTTGGAGTAAAAACAAGCAGCATCTGAACTTCTACCTCCTCAGTCACCTTAATATGTACATGTGTGTTCACATATGCACACATGTGTATCATACACACGTGTATTTACACACACGAGTGCCTTTGGACCAACTTTCACAAGACAACCTCAGATCATCATTCTTCTTACTCCTATGTGGCCCCTTTCTACCCAATATTATTAAAGAGCCAGCTATTGGTATTAGTAAAATAATAATAATAAAAGTAAGGGCCTCTCAGTCCTGCAGAGGAGGCTAGAGCGTAAAAATAAAATAGCCTAGAAGAGAGGTAAAATCATCTGCCCCGAGGCAGGACCTGGTCCAGCTTCAGACTGCTGCATCCCACCCTGCCCTCACCACCTGGCCTTTGTGCCTTCCGCCCAGGGTGGCGCTGCAGCACATGCTTTCCCCCACCCATCAGGGAGAGCTGTATGATAAGTGGCAGCCTAGGCCATGGGAGTGGCAGAACTGGTTTAGCAGGCAGGAGAGAGGCCAGGATGGCCTGGGGCAGTGTGAGGACCTATCTCTTGTCTTCCCTGGGTGCGCACCCATCCCTGTCCCTGTCCCTGCCTCCAGCCCTTTGTCTCCTGGTGGTGCTTGCCACTGTTCCCCTCTCTGACTGGTCCCAGAGTCTGCTTCTCTTTGCAGTGTGTGTTCTTCATTCTTGGAGTGACAGCTCACACGTGGTGGGATGCAACAGGGCAGCCAGTAAATAATGTTAGATTTTGTAGGCCACGGCCATAACCCTAACTACTCGCCGTGAAAGCTAATACTTTTTGTTTGTTTACACTTTACAGTTTAAAACTGAGTGACTCTTCTTAGATTATGGACACACACAAAAGCAGCTTGGATTTGGTCCTAGTTTCCCATCCTGCTAAGATGATAATGATAACATAGTTATTGTTTTCTAAGGACAACATATAGAAATGTTGGACAGTTAACTAAACTGATTGAAAATGTGCTTCTGAAACAAAATAATCCTGACTGCCCCAACAGGTTTGAAGAGTCTACAACAGCCCCCAACAGCCAATCACCCGGGACCAATCACCACCTGTAGCCAATCACCTTCTGCAACAGGTGCAGCCTTGGCTGCCACATCTGGAAGGCAGGACGAAGCCCGCATCCACTTCCCTCAAACACACCTGACCTCTTCAGATTCCCTTCCTGGTGGGTGCGGCTGTCGGGTCTGCAAGGATTACGCAAAGAGCTAAATTACTGCTTAAAAGCTGAGGTGCCTCTTATCCCACCCTTCCTACTGCTCACGGTGATGGGGAGCTGGGGAGAGACAGGGGGCGGAGCAGGGGCAGACAGGATGGTGCTCTTGGCTTGGTAGTCCCTGGAGTCTTCCTTCTACTCCTCCCTGGAGCGTAGATGCAATGGAAAAACTACCAGTCCCAGAAGGGAAGTGTGTCTCTGAGTCTGTGGGGCGGAGCTTGGAAGACTGGGGAGAGCCCTGGGTTCTGAGCAAGCTTGGAACTGCACAAAAGGTTCTCCTCCACACAGTGAAGCCTGAGCTCGCACTTGTCACGAGCCCATTTCCAGAAGTGGTACCTTGCCAGTGCCAGTGCTACTGGCACTGGACCCACATAGAGCACACAGGTTGGATGGGTCAGGATGCGTGGGGTGGGCGGGGGCGGCTAATGGTTAAATTTCATGTTAGTTAGAGTTAGGATTTGGGATAGAGGTTGCTGTGTAAGGCTTTTTCCGGTGAGTCGTGAACAACCAAGCCTCTATTCACGACAGGGGGGACATCACTGGCAATCACATAAACAATTATACCAAAGTCCAATTTTGCCTGACTCAGGACAGCCTTCATTTCATTGTTAAGAAGGCTTTCAGACATCACTCCATGTCCCCATGTTATGAATATGCTTGTCATTCGTATGAATATAAATAGGTAATAGGTGTGCTGGTAGTCATCCAGGGGTTCACCGAGCTCATTCCCTGGCAGGACAAAGAATTGAATGCCCTGAAATGACAGAAGATCAAGTCACTGACAGAGGAAGGAAAAGTATGTTTATACCTAACCTTCAGAATGGGAGAGGACTGAGGCTGGGAGCCCATTAGATGGACACTGGCTTGGGTGTTTTATAGAACCCCTTTTCCCCATTGGTCCTGTTTGGATATTTACAGCTGAGTCTAGCCCTTGCATCTTGTGTAGATTTAGCTCCCATCCTCCTTCCTTTTGGTGCACGTATATGTCTTTTAGAAAACACTCTGAGGTTAGCATGATGTCACCTATATAAGGAGACCTTTAAACACACTTTTAGAAAGCAAGACCTTAGGCCACCATCCCATTACAAATAGTGATGCCATGAAGGAAGCCTCATGGCTTCAAGTGAACGCAAACCAGTCTTCAGATCCAGCATCTAAGAGAATACAAAAAAAAAAAAAAAAATTTCCTTAGCAAGGTCTAATACAACACCAAAAAACTGTCTCAGTTAGAGTTTCTATTGCCGCAACAAAACATCAGGACCAAAAATCAAGTTGGGAAGGAAAGGGTTTATTGGGCATACACTTCTACACTGTAGTCCACCGCTGAAGGAAGCCAGAACAGGAACTCAGGCCGAAAACTGGATTCAGGAGCTGATGCAGAGGCCATAAAGGGATACTTCTTACTGGCTTGCTTCCCATGGCTTGCTCAGCCTGCTCTCTCATAGAACCCAGGACCACCAGCCCGAGGCTGGCACCACCCTACCAATCACTAATTAAGAAAATACCTTACACAGCCGATTCAAGATGGCAGCAGAACAGTGAGCAGAGTGCCGGAGCCAGCAGTTCTCTCGAGGGGGAGAAGTGAGGATTGATAAGAGCACAGCTCAGTGGGTAATCTTAAAACACACTGGCCCTGAACTAGCGTTCAGAGCTCTCTTTTATTCAGGAAATACAAGTTTACAACATCTTACAGCATCTGATTGGATGCTTATAATGTATTCATCAAAAACATCAAACTTAAACAACATGTTTTTCTGTTCTGGAGTGGTAAAACAACTTGTACCTTGATCCAAGGTCATATACTCAGCAAAACAATTCTTCAGATGTTAGCTAAAAACAATGACATGTCTTTTTCTCAGAAGTAAGCAAATCTCAGCTTGGTGTGGGAACTTATCTAGTTCTCCACAGCAGAGTCCACCAAGGCTCCAGCAGCTGCCCCACCACCCCCACTCAAGATGTCCACAGCCCCTCACATGTTTGTGGAACAGGAGATGCTACATTAGCACCCAATTTATCAACCCAGTGATTTTATGTTTCCTAAGCTAATTCCTTGCATGTTCTAGCCTCCTACGCACTGCTAGACGGACCTTACTTTCATAATATTTCAGTATCAATAGCTAACCCCTAAGTAATATGGACAATAAACCAATTACTGACCTAAAGAGACATTACAATTTAATCCTTTGAAAGTTTTGAGTCACGTGCTTTTATCCTTCAGATGAGAAAACTGGACCATAATTTGGTTACTAAAAGATAACTATGTCTATGACCACTAAACTATATTATCATCTTTAGAAAGAAAGTTAGAAAATTTTCATTGTGTAAATATATATATGTATGTGTGTATAATGTATTTATATATATGATATAATTATATATTAATATAAATGCATAATATATAAATATATTTATAAATATACAATGTATAAATATATTTATAAATATAATATGCATAAATATATAATAAATGTGTGTATGTTATTATGTGTGTGTGTATATATATATATATATATAGTCCCAAGTACAGCTGTGATTTTCTCACCCCTCAACATCTGTGTAGTGTCTCCTTTGTGCATGGTGTTTTACATATCCTAGCTCTGTGGAATATACAAAGAAGAATATGGCATGCATCCTCACCCTGTAAGAGTGTTCTCTTGGACTGGTGGAACACATACATGTCAGCTAGTACCAAGGAATAAAGAGTATTGACTCTCATTCTCATTAACTTCTAATGTCTCAATGAAACCATTAATCTTACGGTTACAGTTCTCTTGGGTATAAGAGTGATAATCTGCCATAACCTTGTGTGGGACCTCTGGGGCTGAAGAGCAGTTGAAGCTGCTAAAAAGTGCCTCGCCCCCGCCAGGTGGGCTAGCAGGACGCTTTGCAAGCTCCTTCTCTTTTAGCCCTGGAGGGATCCTAGCCGTTCACAGGGGCAAAAAGGAAAATAACCTGGCAAGCGTTTTGTCTGCCCTGTCCCTGATACTTCCCTCTGTCTTTGCCTCTGCAAAGACCATAAGGCCAGGTGTCTACCCCACGCTAATGAGATTTCCCCACCCGGAGTACCGGGATCCTGCCTCCTCTGGGGAAAGATATATAAACAAGGGAATTCCCGCCAATAAACAAGATCAGCATCCTCCAGGCCGTGGTGGTCAGAACTTTCGAGAAATTCCCCGAGACCCATGCCCCGGTCCCCTAGCACTTCCCTGCTGCTCAAACCCGGGCCCTCGCCCTCTTGGCCAAAAAGCGAGGCCTGGGCCGGCGTGGTACAGGGATACCCAGCCACCGTGGCAGATCAGCGGTTCATGTGCGGGACCGGGTAAACCTACAACCTTGTGAAAATTAGTCCTATTAGAGTGTGTGTGTGTGTGTGTGTGTGTGTGTGTATGTGTATGTGTATGTGTGTATCTATGTCTGTGTGTGTGTCTGTGTGTGTGTGTGTGTGTGTGTATGTGTATGTGTGTATCTATGTCTGTGTGTGTGTCTGTGTGTGTGTGTGTGTGTGTGTGTGTGTAATGTGTATGTGTATCTATGTGTGTGTGTGTGTGTGTGTGTGTGTGTATCTATGTCTGTGTGTGTGTGTGTGTGTATGTGTAAATATCTTACTGATGTAAAAGTTGACATGCTGTTTGTTTTTATGCCTGGGTGTGTTAGAGGACACTAAGTGATACCCTACCCCAAAAGTGAAAATTAATAAATAAACCATAAAAGAATCATTACTTTCCTCTTAAAAAACACTTAGGATGCTGTCTGAGAAAGCCACCATCTTTTCCTTCTTTTTCTTCATGACAACTATTAATTTGAATTAAATTTTCATTTTCTGATTAAAAGAGAAACACTGTGGCTTAAAGAAAACTCTGGGAACCCTCGGGTTTCTTTTTATTTGACTTTATTATCTGGAGACCTACCTCTGTCCCAATAATTGCTCCATTGCTCTTCGTGTAGGGAGGGGCAAAAGCACTGGTGCAAGTTACAAGACATACCTATCTTTATACTCAAACTTCTGTGCTAACCCTCACCCTAACCCCACATTCCTAACTTAACCGCCACTCCTCACTGTGGGGGTTTGAATGAGAATGGGCCCCATAGACTCATATGTTTGCATGCTTGGTCCCCAGTTGGTGGAACTCTTTGGGAAGGATTAGGAGGAGTGGCCTTGTTAAAGGTGTGTAACTAGGGATGGTTTTGAGATTTCAGAAGCCTTTATCATTCCCAGTTAGGTCCCCCTCCCCTGCTCTGCCTTGTGAATGTGTATGTAGCTTTTAGCTTCTGCTCCAGCACCATGCCGGTCCCCGCCATGACGATCATAGACTCACCCTTTAAAACTGTAGGTCACAGTACACTCTTTCTTCTGTAAACTGCCTTCATCATGGTTTTTTGTACTAGCAATAGAAAACTACGATACTTACCCCTAATTCTACCACTGGGCCTAACCCCAAAACCCTAATCCCCTATCCCTAGCACCCTATCCCTAACCATACCATTGTCCCTAACCTTCACAACCTTCAAGCCTAAGCCGAAATAACCCTAACCCTAACCCAAACCCTAAAACTGAGGGACTGGGAGTTAGGTAGACAGATAGGGAAAGGTAGACAGGGAAAGGGAACAGAAAATGATGGCATACTTCCATCTCCTTCTTCACACACTTGATCTGAGACCATGGCATAGCGGGCTTCTTTCCCATCAGTATCTGCCCACTCCCTTTCCAGATGACCTATCCAGGCTTGTCAGAGAAGCTCAAGGCTGGACCTGGACATATTTACACAAAGTTGTGGGTCTACCAACTTCCCTTTGTTTAAACTGACCAATCTGAAATTAGGGGAAGAAGACACATTGCTTGTGTGCTATTTCACCTTTAATAACATTTTTTAATGTTATTGCTCCTGACTGATGTGTCTGAAATTCTCACTTCCCCACCTGCTATGCTCGAGACTGTTCCTGTCTTCAGCTCTTTAATTAACAGAGGGGGTGGGAAAGAGCCTGATCTAGACCCCTAAACAGTAACATTTTGGGCAACTCATGGTCAAGGATTTTCTAAGAACTACTGACTCAGTATAACCCAAGCCAAACCACGAAAGGATAGGAGCAATCATTGAGCTTCCAGAACCCCTCTCCATCCCAGAACGGGGATGAGGGAGTCTGGGCATGGTAGAAGTCACAAGCTAATTTATTTCTCCCTTCTCTCAGGAAATAATCCCCCTCAGACTTTAGCTTCAAGGTGTTTCAGAGAGCAAGAGAATTTTTTCATAGTTCTGACCTCTGAAACTACTTCCTGGGATGGACCAAGAATTCTTAGACTCCAGGGAGTCTTGATGAGTTTTACGCCTACGGAGATTCACTTTTCACCTTTATCTTGTTACTCATCCTTTTCCTCATTAGTTGCAGGATTCTGACAAAATATCTTTTCTCTTTGTGCTTATCTCATCTCTAAATCAAAATGAAAGCTGTTAGCAAAGCAACTAAGAATGTAACCTAGATGCAGGTCACCATCCCTATCAGGGACAGAGGTTAGCTAGCTCCCCCTACTGGCCTAAATTCAGAATAGCTGGACTTAAAGGGGGCTGGTCTTGAAACAACCTTCATAAAGTATAAGGTGATCCTGGTTTAGGTCTTATATAGACTCACTAGTAGCCAAAAAGGGTTTCTGTGATGTTGACTGTTTCACAACAAACTCTCTTGGGGAAAATGAGTGTCTGTCTTTACTGTCACCAATAAAAATGGGCAAGTGCCTTTAAAGATATTTGGGCAGCCATTATCAAAAATAAATTAGACCCTTTGGTTTCTCTTCAAGTCTTTATATTATCCATCTTCCTTAAGATCCTTTCTGCGACCTCAAAATGTAGACAGACAAACAAAGAAATCCAGAGCTAGAGGAATTTCTCCCCTTTCTGTTCCACCTTGGGTATTATGCACCTCCATTGGCTGACTAGGAACTTCCAGAATTCACATCTGGCCAATTGGGCCTTCTTGCTGGCTTTATCATTTCTTTGGGCCATTGTCTGAGATGCACTGGGGCCCTACTCCCCTCTGCAGGAGATAAGAAGTGACTGTAGTTTACATCATGCCAAACAAGAGGACCTTAAATCATATTGCTTCCAAAGGAAGAGTTCTACCTCTGATGCTGAAGAAGGTGCACCTCACCTTTATCTTTCCATTTATAGGTAAGGTTTAGAAGGGAATTAGTGTACTTCCTGGAATAGAGAATTCAAAGGTATCTGATGTATAAGAGAATCTGGTGGGGATCAGAAACAGCAGGTGGGGGTAAGTGGAACCAGTCCTACACTGGGAACAGATTCTATGGGTGCTTTATTGGGTAATGCTAACTTCCCCCTTCAGTGAGTTGACTCAAGATTAGATGACCTCCATTAGTCTCTCCAGCCTTGCTCTCACTGTACAGAGGGGGCAAATGCTACCAAGATTCTTAGGAGTCCTTATTGGCTTGCAGGTTACACTTCCAAAAGCTTAGAAAAAAACCATTTTCAACACACATGCACAACCTGAATATCTGTTAAGGATCTTTTTAGAGTGTATAGCCGTTTTCTGACATTTAGGTCTGGGCTCTCAATCTTTTTAATTAGGGGCCAAAAGGTAAATGTTTTCTTAAAAGGTAACTGCCTTCTTAAAGGCTGCAGCCGTTTCTAAATGCTGTATCTAAGCTTGAAGCCTTTTGTAACTGTTACTTTTTCACTGTAACCGGACTCCTAACAGAACTCCACCCCTTGGTTCCTTTCCCAGCCGTTGGCTGTTAGGGAGAAAGATTCCTAATTTGTAACTTTTTTAAACCCCCTTTAGCCCTAAAAGTTTAGGAAGGAGAAGGAAAGAGAACCTGTTACAGCCCTTTCTGGCTGTCTTAATCTGTCTGAGCCTGGGGAACTGAACTAACTTCTAAAATCCTCTATCCCATTAATGTTTTTTCCCAGTTATCTCAGTAAACCCCTGTCTGAGGCTTCCCAGCAACTGTTTGCCTTCTTTCTTATTCTCTAACATCCACTTCTGGAGCTCACTGTCTCCCCTGACACCACTCTGTGCTTACTCTTCCCCTGACACCAACTGTGTTTTTCAACAGACGCACTTTCTTAAAGGGCTCCGCCAAAGCTGTTCCCAGAAGACCAAGTGACATATAACCATAAAGCTGCACAGTACAGAAAGCTTCTTGACAAAGTGTCTCACTACAAATAACATTTGGGGTGAATAATGAAAAATGGTCCCAGAGTTTTTTGTTTGTCCCTGAGACAGGGCCTCTCTACATGGCCCTGGCTGTCTGGAACTCACTGTAGACTAGGCTGGCCTCAAACTCCAGAGATCTGTCTGCCTCCGCCTCCTGAGTGCTGAGAATAAAGGTGTGCACCACCACATCCAACCCAGAGGAAACTGACTTACGCCACCATTCAATTTCTTGTTCTGTAAATAAGGAAAGTTGTCTGAAATTCCTTATGTCCAACTTCTTTTCCTGCAAGATCACCCAGAACTCAGTAGAAAATACAGGAGGAACTTCAAAAGACTCTAGCTGTAGTGTGCTCTGGCCCAGGGAGAATTGATGTGAAAGTGAAATATAGGATCTTAGGAAAGCTAAGATTAAGCCTCTTAGTTACATTCAGTTACCCACACATACTTCAGGAAGACAAGAGGTCTCCATTCTTTTTCTCAGATTACAGGAGGCTATGAGGAAAGTCTCCTAATACAGGATTGGAATCACAGTAGGAATTTGAATTTTTACTTCATGTCAGTAATTACCATATCAAGACAAGTAAACATATCCACTCAGACACACACACATGCTATTATTAGCTCCATGTTTCTCTTAATTCTAAAATTGATCATTATATTGTAAGTTATATAAATATATAATGTAATATATAAATATATAATGTAACTCAAACCCAAAATGTGTGTGCTTCATAGGCTCCAAAGTGTGACATATAAAAACATTATAGGTTAAAATTTATAATTTCTAAAGACTCAGAAATCAAGTTTATATACTCCTATACTATTTTCCAATAATTAAGTTAAAATGGGGTGAATAAAAATGTAATTTATGGGAATGTTCTCCAAATACTTTTAAACGTTAATGAAAATGAGAACATGATTACTAGAGATAATATTCTGCTTACTCAGTAGTACACTATTAACATGCGGCCTGGAGCCTTTAATGTCTGTGCCAGAGCAATTAATTCACACAATGTACAATTTTAGCATGCCAGGAAAGTACTTTCTTATTCAGTACAACACCAATACACACACGCGCGTGCACACACACACTTACATAATCGAAACAAGGTATTATAAAGTCTTGAAATCAAACCAAGGCTAAAAGCTCTGCAATATTAGCCAAACAAGATACATTATGTGTAAATTATGGATTCTTGTTTCCATGAAGAGGAAATTGTTTGAATTATAAGAAACATATTTTCAGACAGGAGTTATCTTCACTACTCATATCCGTGAGCACATCCTCATTTCCACTAATGAAGTACAACTTTAGCAAATTAAAGACTGCCACACATGCTCTCTATCTTGGATTTCTTTCTAATAATAGTTCTTTTACATTCACCAAGTTCTTAAGTTTGAAGAAGGATGTTGCTTTACTGTACATTAGTGAGCTGGCGTGAGATAGCTAACCGGTAAAGCACCTGCCACCAAGCTTGATAACTTGAGTTTGATCCCTGGGACCCACATGGAGGAAAGAGAGCTGGCTCCCTCAGCTTGTCCTCTGATACATACATACATACATACATACATACATACACACATACACACATACATACACACATACACACATACATATATTCAGAGAGGTAATTATATTTGTAAAAAAAATTTCTCCACTATAAATATTTTTTGCTATTCTCTGAGGTATTTTGGACAAAGGTCTTCCCACATTCATTACATGTATAATATTTGCATACAGCTTGAATTGCCTATAAATGTTTGATATTTGAATAAATAATTTGCCACAGGACAGGAAAGATGGCTAAACAGATGGTGGTTAGCAACTAAATGGCAGCTGATAACTGTAATCCATTCCCAGGAGATCTGACACCCTCTCCTGGCCTCCACGGGGTATCTCAACATGCATGTGATGTACAGATATGCATGCAGATAAAACACCATACATATAAATAAATACATTTTTTAAAAACTTGCCATGCAGACTGAGGAGACAACTCAGTGGGGGAAGTGGATGCTATTCAAGCATGAAGACCCAAATTCAGATCCCCATTTCCACATAAAAAACTGGGCATAAGCTGGGCATGGCACCATAGGCTTTAATCCTAACACTAGCTTGGCAGAGGCAGGTGAATCTCTGTGAGTTCAAGGCCAACCTGGCCTACAGAGTGAGTTCTAGGATAGACAGAATTACAGAGAACCTGTCTCAAAAAAAAACAAAATTTTTAATTAAATAAAAACAAGTTTAGCATGGCAATACAACTTGTGTAACTCCACTGGGAGTTACAGAGACAATTAAGATTCTGAGGGCTTGCTGGTCCCAATCAGTGAATTCCAGGTTCAGTGAGATAGCCTGTCTCAGGACTGGTAAGATAGTTCAGGAAAAGGGTACTCGCCACAAGCCTAATGACCCAAGACCAATCCCTGGGACCCACGTGGTAGAAAGCACTGACTCCTGCAAGTTATCCTGTAATCTCCGAACATCCGTGTGTGTGCACACACAAATAAATATGTAAATAAATAAATAGTAGGTAATTTAATTTTAAAAGTTTAAAGACAGGACTGGAGAGTTGGTTCAGTGGTTAAGAGCACTTGTTGCTCCTGCAGAGGTCCGAAGTGTGGTTCCCAGCACCCATATGGCACTAAGAACTGTCTGTAATTCCAATTCCAGGGGATCTGATGCCCTATTCTGGCCTCTGTGGGCAGTGCACACACATGATACACAGACATTCATATAGGCAAAACACTTATACACATAATAATACATCCTTTTAAAAAAATTTAAACTTTGTATCAAAAAATAAGGTGACATCAGCAAGACATCTCAGCAGGTAAAGGCATTTGCCAACCAGAACTGATCTTCTGAGTCCAAGATCCACATGATGGAAGGCGATAACCACCCCTCAAACTGTCCACTAACCTTCACACGTGACCCATGTCACATGCATGCCCACACATACACATAAACACGCAAAATGTTTAATGTAATCTTTAAAAATTAAAAGAGAGCAATAGAGGAAGAATCTGATATTGACTGACTTCCACATATGCAGTCATGTCACACACACACACACACACAGCATGCCATACTCCTTACATTAGGAGCACTTCTTTTCAGTATGAATTCTGTTATGGTGTCTAAGGCTTGAACATCTGGAAAAGGCTTTGCTGCATGCTTTACATGCATAGGGTTTCTCTCCAGTATGAACTCTCTGGTGTACAGTGTGGTGTGAACAACGGCTAAAGGCTTTGCTGCACTGCTCACATTTGTAGGGTTTCTCTCCAGTATGAACCCTGTGATGCTCTCTAAGACTTGAGTTTGTGGTAAAGGCTTTGCCACACTCTTTACATTTGTAGGGTTTCTCTCCACTATGAACTCTGTGATGCCTTCTGAGATCTGAACCTTTGGTAAAAGCTTTGCCACCTTCTTTACATTCACAGGGTCTCTCTCCTGTATGAGTTCTGTGGTGGTACATAAGTGCTGGCCATTTGTGGAAGGCTTTGCCACACCCTACACTTACAGGGCTTCTCTCCAGTATGAACTCTCTGATGCTCAGTAAGTTTTGAAATCTGAGTAAAGGCTTTTTCACACTCCTTACCCTGGTAGGGCTTCTCTCCAGTATGAATTATGTGATGTCGTTTCAGGCTTAAACCATTGTTAAAGGCTTTGCCGCACTCTTTACATTTGAATGGTTTCTCTCTGGTGTGAATGTTTTGGTGTTGAGTAAGATTTGAAATATGAACAAAGGTTTTACCACACTCCTTACCCGTGCAGGGCTTCACTTCCGTATGAATGCATGATGTGGTCTAAGAGAGGAGCACTTAAAGGATTTACCACATTCTCCGACATAAACTCTCTGGTGCCGAATAAGATGTGAGCTTTGGTTAAAAGCTTGGCCACAATCTTGACATTTGTAAGGCTTCTCTCCAGTATGAATTCTCTGATGTTGCCTGAGGTTTGAATGTTTGTTAAAGGTTTTACCACACTCTTTACAATCATAAGGTTTCTCTCCTGTGTGAATTCTCTGGTGTCCATTAAGGTATGAACAACTGTTAAAAAGCTTTACCACATTCTTTACATTTGTAGAGTTTCTCTCTACTGTCAATTTTCTGGTGTTGTACAAGGTTTGAGTTTTGACTAAAAGTCAGGATGCGTTCTTTACATTTACAAGCCTCATCTTGAAGGTGGGAACTCTGATGAAGATCTTTTGAGCCCTGATGAAAGACTTTCCCATATTTGTTACCTCTGTGAACATTCTCAGGAAAAGGAATACACTTATCATTATTTGAACCATGGTTAAAATTTGTATGGGTTTCAATGCATTCATAAGTTTTCTCTCCAATATAAAAATCCTGGTAATTATTCACGATACAGCTCGGGCTAACAGTCTGTGTAGTTTCATTAAATATGCTCTCCGCTTCCCAAATAGTTATGTCAGTATTTTGATTTAACAATGATGGGTAAGGAAAACCCTTACCACGTTCATTAAAATTATGCATTTTGGCACAAGGAGTTGTTTGTTGACTGCAAAACAGTGAATTTTTTGTAAAAGAACTCTCAAAGTGATCACATTTAGAAATATGTTCATTTTCTAATCTATCTATAGAAAAGTTTGAATAAGAGTATAAGCCAGTGCTACATTTTGAAATGTTCAACTTACTAGTTGTATCATGACCTAGGTCCCCTTTCAGATGTTCCAAATTCTCTTGCAGAGGAAAAGTACATTTCAAATGTTGCTGGGAATGGTTGCTTATTGAAAGGTAGGGCTCTTCTTGAGCAACTGCCATAACCTGAGTTTTTTGCTGAGATATTTTGTGTTCTTGATCTTCGTCGGCAGAGACGGTTTTACTATTGTTAGTTATCACACACTGTCCACTGTGACATGCTTTCTGCCCTTCTTTCTTACTCACACTTCCCCATTTTTTCCTTAAATGCAAACTGTCAGTGCCACACTTTCCATGTCTTCTGCTTATCCATTCTTGGAATGAATGCTTTCTGTTCTGCTTTGATGAGAAGCATTGGGTGAAATGAGATGATACAGATGAAAGAAATGAAAACAAATGACTAGACTCAGGTGAGAACACTGTGCACATACACTGTACTGAAGTGTAGCAAATACATGACAACAGCAGAGAAGCAGATGGCAAACCCAAGGCACTCATTACCCACGGGGACAGCAGCGTGCTACAAACCCATCTGGAAACCTTCCAGAACACCCCAGATGGACACAGCACTGAGGAGGCCATGCAGTCGAGATTGTCACTTTGGAAACAACAGTTTTCCAATCCCCACACGATATAGTGAAGTTAGGGAAACAATCTCCACCTCCTTCCTCTTCCCAAGAAGAGCAAAAAATAAAACACACCTATAAATTCCTGGCTTTCTTGGGGATTATCTGAAAACTGGTTTCAATCTACCAGACACAAGAGTCCTACTAATAAACTCTATTTTGGATGACAGTTTGGCAAATAGAGACCAAAGACACAATACCAAAGAAATATAGCAACACATATAGTCAACAGGGGCAAGAGAATAAGAAATATGGGTCAACTTTTTCAAACAAAATAATACAATAAGCACATATACAGAGAAGAAACAGTGAAAGTATATTTGAGAGGCTTCAACAATTTGGAGCATAACTGATTGTTATATTACCTGGTAGACTATCACATGACCTTGGTAAACTGCTGTATACTGTTTAAGCACACTGAGAACCAAGCTTTAGAAACAGGATTCCTCCCTTCCCCATTTCAGACCCAAGCATGCTGTTTGTCTCCAAGTGTCCTCCAAAGTCTGGGGATGGGCTGCACTACCCCCAACTCTATCATAAGGAGGAAAAGAGCAGCAAAACAGCCCAAGATGCCATTTTTTAAATGCTTTTTTTTTTAAAGACAAGGCCTTTCTGTGTAACCCTGGCTGTCCTGGAACTCAGTATATAAATCGGGCTGGCCTTAAACTTACAGAAATCTGTCGTGTGTGTGTGTGTGTGTGTGTGTGTGTGTGTGTGTGTGTGTGTGATATATATATGTATATATATGCATATACATGCATACATATACAATATACATACATGTGATAGAGATTAGTCACATATATATGTATATATAAATACACACACATATATATGAACATTGTAGATCATTCTCCAGACCATATATAACACATCGATGGAGACAATTCATAGATTGAGACAGGTGACTGTCTTTTTTAATTTCTTTAAATGTACTACTAGTTTTTTTTTAACTGACAATTTAAAATGTATGTACTTATCATGTCCACGGTGGGGTTTTGTCATAAATACACATGGTGGATCTAACACATGGATTACTTCACACAACTATCATTTTGTGACTGGAAAATTTTCTACCCATTCTATTAACATTTATCAAGAAGACAAATACTAATTACTCACCAAATTGCACAGTGGCACTCCTGACAGTCTTAAACCTGTTAAACAATGTTCTATAGCCTTCCACATAATCTAAACTTCCCAAAGGGCAGAGTCACTACATTAGGTTTTCCAGATTCCACATGAGTGAGATCAAGTAGTAACTGACTTTTTTAGCTTAATTCACTCAACATAAAACCCTGCGTGTGACCATGTTGCTTTATATTACTTATCTATGGCTGAGAGTAATCTATTGTAATCTAACATGCCTTTATCCATTTATCCATGGAAAGCCACTTAGACCTATTATTTATGCTACACTGAATTTTTTAAAGTAACTTCTATGCTATTTTCCACAACAATCTCACTGCTCTACTGTTCACTGGTTTAATAATGAACAAATCCCAGTGAAAATTAACAGTATACAAAGAGACAGGGAGACCTGGCTCAATGAAAAGCCAAATAAGATTCTAGAAACTGACCCTGAAAAAAACACAGATTTATGAATTAGCAAAAGAAGTCAACCGTTTGAAAAATGTTAAATGGCCCAAATAAGAACAAAGAAAACAACAAAGGAGGAAAGCAAGAACATCAATGTCCTGGGCTGCGATGGTGTACACCCTTAATTTAATCTCACCACTTGGGAGGCAGCACTCAGGAGCCAGAGGCAGGTGGAGCTCTGTGAGGTCGAGGCCAGCCTGGTCTACCGAGTGAGTTCCAGGACAGACAGTTACAACAGAGAAGCCCTGTCTCAAAAACCAAAAAAATGAACACGAATGTGGCTCACAGGGAATAGCACTATCTGAAAGGGTTAGGATATATATGTGGCTTTGTTAGAGGAGGTGTGGCCTTGGTGGAGGAAGTGTGTCACTGGGAGTGGGCTTTGAGGTTTCGGAAGCTCAAGCCAGGGCCAATGGCTCACTGTCACTTCCTGCTGCCTGTTGATCGGGACGTAGAACTCTCAGCTTCCTCTCCAGCACCCTGGCTGCCCTTATGCGGCCATGCTTCCCACCATGATGATAATAGACTAAACCTCTGAGCTGTAAGCCAGCCCCAATTAAATGGTTTTCTTTATAAAAGTTGCCATGGTCACGCTGTCTCTTCACAGCATAAAACACTAACTACGACAATGAGCAAAGAGGTAACAATTGCAAATTGAAGCAGAAGTTGTGTACTAAAGAATTTTTAAAAATAATAATGGCTAAGCCAATGAGATGATGTGTAAAGGCACCTGCTACTACTCAAAGGACCTGAGTTTAATACTCAGAACCAAGAGGATGAAAGGAGAGAACCAACTCCCAAGTTGTCCTCTGACCTCCACATCCACGGTGGCACATGTGTGTGTGTGCGCGCACACACACCATATCACATTAGTATAATAAAAAGATTTGTATAAGTAATAATGGCTATGAAATTAGAAGTATGAGGAATAGGATGCTATCAAAATTCAAGAAGCTCAATCTCTCCAACTAGGATTAACAGAAAAAGACTCAAAATGAAGCACATTATAATAAGAGTTTCAAAAGTCACAAAAAAAATCCTGAGAGAAGCATGGGAAGTGTTATGTCACCTGCAAGGATGCCCTTGTGTGATTCCCTGTGATCTTCCAGCTGAGGATGCAGTCAAAGAGCTAAAAGATCAAAAGCGACCACCTAAGAACACTGTATCCAGCAAACCACCCATCAAAAGTTGAAGGGAAAATTCAAGGGAGTCCTTACTACTGAAAAATAAACAATGCTGGAACCTTACATAAATCATATGAAATTTTAAAGCTCTCTGAGAAAAACAAATCCATACAGCTCTGTCATGATGATACATAAAACATTTTTAATTCCTTTACAGACTCTGAAAGACAAAAGTATAATCATCATAAAACTGATAAGTGGCTATATAATATAAATTAGGTGTCATTAGTAAAAGCAAAGGATTTTATATGAAATTAAAATCAATTTGTAACCAATTTAAAATAGGGTTATACATTTAAAGTGCTTTTTTTATATTCCCCATATAAATTGCAAAATACCTAGAGAAGATAAACAAGGAAATAGGAAAAACATCAGCATTAAAAGAAAAAAAATTCAGAGACAAAAAAACACTTAGTAGGAAAAACAATTATAAGAAATAAAAAGAAATAATAATTTCTTTTTCAGCAAGTTTATTACATATAAAATGTTTCATGTTTAATCCCCAACAAAATACATATATTCACTAAAGTGATTTTTTAAAAATCTAATCATGGGGATGGAGAGATGGCTCAGCAGTTGAGAGCACTGGCTGTTCTTCCAGAGGACCCAGGTTCAGCTCCCAGCACCCACACAGCAGCTCACCTCTGTAACACACAAGTGGCACACAGACATACATGCAGGCAAAGCACCCATACACCTAAAATAAAAAAATAACCACATGCTGTCTACAGTAAACTCTTAGACCTAAGAACACAAACGGGCTGAAAGCAAAGGGACAAAGAAGAAATTGCCTCAATAAGGGATCACAAGAAAGTAGATGTGGCTATAATGATATTGTACAAATTGTATTTCAAAATTCTTATGCAAGATGAAATATACTTCAAGATTAAAGCTCTAATGAGACAAGAGAAGAATCTTCTATAAGGAAAACAGGAAGCTGGGCATGGTAGCTCATGTCTGTAATTCTAGCACTGGGGAAGCTGAGACAAAACAGTTGTCACAAGTTTCAAGGAAACTTAGGCTACAGAAAGAGACTCTGTTTAAAATAAAATTAAACTAAACTACAATTAAAGTTAAGCAAAATAAACCATAAATAAATAAAAGGGAACGTTTTCTAAGAAATCATACATGTGTATGTATGTATGCAACTCACTCTAATATAGGAAGCAAACACTGTTTGAATTGAAAAATAATAAAAAGCAACACATTAACAATAGGCTTCAATTCATAACTTGTAACAAAATAAAGTCAGATAGCATAGAAATCAGGAAACAAGTGATCCTTCAAAAATATACAAGGATATTTTTCATCTTTGTACAAGGATCCCAGATACACCGTTACACACAAAATGGCTGAAATTCTTTTCTAACCACAATGAAAAAAGAAAGAAATCAATAATGAAAAAAAATCAGAAAATCAATAAATTTGTGGCAATTAAGTAATATATGCTTAAAAATGGTCTTGCTCAAAAACTAGAAAACTTTAAAACAATGTGTACTACCAAAACTGATCTAAAGAGTATATGCACCCACTATCAAAATCCCAAAAACTAGAAAAATCATTGTAAAACCCATATGCAACCTCAAAAATCCACAAAGAACTCAACAATAACATGGGAGCATCATCCTGCTCCCACTGTAATTATATCCCATTGTTATAAAATATATTAAGCTATAGTAATCAAGATAGCTCAACACTGATATGAGATTCGATGAGTGTGTAGGGTGATCTCTAGATGGAAAGATCTTTAAGAGATTTCAAAGCATGATAAAGCAAGAGATGCCCTTCTGTAATAGCAAGACAACAAAAACTAGGCTTCTGAAACACTGTTGCCACTGGGACACAGCCTCTCAACCTACATTTTAAAGTCCAGCTTCCTCTTGGACCTCTCACCTGCTTCATTAATTCTACCTACCTGGGTGTTGAGAACCAGACTTTCTCAGAGGCCCTGACACAGAGATCATTAGTTCTGTGTCTTTGTCCAGGTACAGACTTGGCAAGGTCCTGTCTAAGGCTGGAGTTAAAGTTTCTGTCCCTGGGATCCTGCCTTTTTCCCCTGAAGGGCTCTGGTTATCAGTCCCAAGGCAGTTGTGTCTAAGGTATCCTGTGTTCTCTTTGCCACCACTGATTTAGTTCTCTGCTGACCTTGACCTATTTCTCCCCTACAAACAGCCTATAAAATGCAGTACCTCTTAATAAACTTGCTTGGCATTAAGACGGCTTGTGCAAGACCTCTTGGCCCCAGCCTTCTATCTTCTCTATCTTCTCATTCCCTGGTCCAGTCCCTCTCAGGAACCTGCCACTGAAGAACAACCTGTTAGTCCAGATCACCTGGGCATACAGCTACTGCCTCTTGTTTCTTCAGACTCCGAGCCTCATTCCTTTGCTCTAGAAAGGTAACCATGTATGGCTTACGGACAGCAAGGCTTGTTTATGGGAAAACAGAATATGATGTTTGAGACTCCCAAAGGTAACTAATGACATCTCTATTCCAGTTGTGTGATTAATACAAAAGGGATTAAATGGGGCTGGAGAGATGGCACCGCAGTTGAGAGTACTTACTGCTCTTGCAGCAGCCCTGCCTTCGGTTCCCAGCACCCACGTGGAAGCTCACAGCCATATAACTCCAGTTCCGGGAGATCCAATGCCTTTTTTGACCTCCATGGGCTCCTACACACATGGGTATACGGACACTGACTGAGGCACGCATACATACACATGAAATAAATAAATATTTATTTTTTTAAAGCTATATAAGATTCTAGAAATTTGTTTCTTCAAAGGTAAAGGGGAGAAACTATTTCATGATGTAGGCCATGGTATTTTATACCAGTGAGTTCCTAATAACTACCACAAATGAAGCATGTGTATTACCTCAAGAAAAGGAGTGGGTTACAAGCATATTCTGAAATTTTTCTTGTCTATACCAACAAATGTCTCATTTTTTTCCTGAAGAGCAGGAATCTGGAATTCACTCATGCTGTGTAAAGGCATTCAGGAGGTACTCCCCAAAGGAAGGAAATTAGGGCTGGCAGTGCGTTTCTGAGGGGCGCTGTCCTCACCCACAGACAGCAGGTTTCTGTAATTCTCCACCATCACATCCCATGTGATCACATGTCCCGCTGAGCAGAGTCCAGACATGCCCACGCCTCTGGAGGGAAATTAATGGCCACATCACTAAATGTCATCAGGCCCTGAAAGAAACAGAAATAGCTTATTAACTATTAGCACTGTCAGAGTTCCTAATTTGGCCAAAGATGAAAAGAGCTGGAACTGATTGACAGTAGCCTTAATTACTCATTAAAATAATTTTGATGCAATTACATTTGCTACTATATTAACTAACTCTGTAAAAAAGATGACAAAAAATGCACAAAACCAGTGTAATGTAGGTAATATTTTTATGAAATAATGAACTTGCCCAGTGGTGGTAACACATGCCTTTAATCCCAGGCAGATCTTTGAGTTCAAGGCCAGCCTAGTCCACATAGTGAGTTCTAGGACAGCCAAAGCTACAAAGAGAAACCCTGTCTCAAAAAAAAAAAATTTTAAGAAAAAAAAAAATGATGAAATAATGAACTTTTTTTTTGGAAACAGGGTCTCACAATATAGCCTGGCCTGCCCAGAACTCACTGCATGGACCAGGCTGGCTTCAAACTTACACAGATCCACCTGCCTCTGCCTCCCAAGTGCTGGGATTAAAGGGTGCACCACAACATAGTTGAAATAATAAAATTTTAAAGACAAGCATCAAGAAAGGAATATATATCTTACGTGCAATATTTGTATTTTAGAAAATAAATTAAACATATTTCTCAGACGAGAAAGTCATGATGAGTTATAAGCGTACGTCCAAATTTTAATATATATAAGCATAAATTAGAAAATACAGATTCTGATTTGGTAATTTGGGGTTGGAGACATCAATCACAATGGTTTGACAGATACTCTTGAACAACAGCCATTAGGCAGAACACTAAGAACCCTAAATTTGAGAATTTATGTTGGAAGTTTTTTAAGGAACACATTTTATTATAAACAATAAAGATAACTTCTTGATGCTTCTTGACCATTTAAAATATACTAGGTATTACTCTAACAGATTTTCAAATCTTTTAAAAGATTTATTGTGGGGGGAAGGCATATACACATACATGCATATATGTACACACAAAAACACACACACACACACACACACACATAGACACACAGACACGGGGTGGAGTGGGGGGGGGGTGGTGCAGACCACAGAGGACCACAGATTCAGTAAACGTTTCTGACACTGTAGCTGAATTCTGAAGCCCTATTTGTTTGGAGCCAATTGTAACTGTTACTTTTTCACTCATAACTGAACTTAGAGCTATGGAGAAAACACACTAAGAGTCTTTAAAGGGGAAAGGGGACTAGAGAAATGGCTTAATGGTTAAGAGCATTGCTGCTCTTACAGAGAATCCTGGTTCAGTCCCAACGCCCACAGGGTGGCTCACAACTGTCCATAACTCCAGTTCCAGGGGATCCTATGCCCTTTTCTAACTTCCACAGGCACCAGGCCTGCATGCAGTACGCAAACATATATGCAGGCAAAATGTTCACACCCATAATAAATATAAATTAACGTTCATACACATAATAAATATAATTTTTAAAAGAACTATTAAATCTAACAAAAGCTAAAAATTCTTTGGTCGTTTTTATGTGTATAGGTGCATATATGTGTGTTCAACCAAATGCATGCAGTACTAGCCAAGGGCAAAAGAAAGTGTCAGATATGCTAGAAATGGAGTTACAGATGGTTATAAGCCACTATGTAGGTGCTGAAATCAAAAGCAGGTCCTCTGGAAGAGCAGCCAATACTCTTGACACTGAGACATCTCTCCACCTGCTTCTCTGGGTTTCTTATAATGTATTTTTATGATTGTTTATGTGCATGTGTATATTGTGCTATATGTACATGTATGTTTATGTTCATATGTTTGTATGACTCCAGGTAGGATGGTAAGTCAATGAGCATTCACATGAATTTAAACCATTAGGTTAACCCGAATGACTTTTAGTTCATGTGACTTAAGTCTTTGGTAAATAAGTTAACTTGAATACGTTGGTAAGATTGTAAGGTGGTCTTCACATTGCTAACTTGTGCTTTGACTGCACTGCTAGCCCAGTCGAGTTTACATCTGTCCCTTGGGGATTTAGATTACAGTGTTCACTGCTTTCCAGGTATCAAGTAAGGGGATCCTACTGCTGAGGAGAGAAAGTATTTTTCATAGTTGAGAGCAAACTTTTAGGTTCAGTAGGGTGGGCCACCTGTGTGGAAATCATATTCTAGTGGTTAGGAAGAAATCTACGAATCTCATAATGTGAGTTGCACCTGGTCTTAATATGTGTGGTGTCATGGGCTATGGTCTGAACCTGCTCAATAGAATTCTCTACAGTGATGTCATGAGGCTCTAAAAAAGATTGCAGCTAGAGCTCTTTACGGTTAGTTCCTTATGATGAGGTATTTCCAGCTCTAAGACAGCACTGGCCTTGCTCTGTCCCCATCTGCCATGAGACAGCAGCAGCCTTGTTCTGAGGTTAAAGTTCTGAGGCACAGCTACGATCCGAGAATAGCACCTTAAAGCCTAAAAAGGGAAATGTATTTGAGCCTCTAATAAATACAACCTACTGTGGACTTACTGTGATATATAATAGACAATTCAGAATTAATCTCTTCATGAGTCTTCACTATAAATTATGGTCACTAATTTTTTTTTATTCTTGCTGATATTCCATATACAAAATGAAAAAAATAAGACATATTCAATTTGGATTTTTTTGTTTTGTTTGTTTGGTTGGTTGGTTAGTGGCTAGAATGAGAATGGCCCCCATAGGTTCATAGATTTGAATACTTGGTCACCAGGGAGTAGCACTATTTGAAAGGACTAGAAGGTGTGGCCTTGTTGAAGGAAGCATGTCACTGGGGGTGGCTTTGCGGTTTCAAAAAGCCCAGAGACTCTCTCTTCCTGCTGCCTGGGGATGGGCTGTGGAACTCTCTGTTACTTCTCCAGCAACACGTCTCCTGCATGCCACCGTGCTCCCTGCCATGATGATAACGGAATAAACTTCTGAAAATGTATGCAAGCCCCAAATAAATGCTTTCTTTTATCAGAGTTGCTATGGTCATGGTGTCTTTTCACAGCAACAGAACACTAAGACTGTTGGTTTTTTGAAACAGGGGCTCTCAGAAGGGAGGGAGTGATGCATGCCTTTAATCCCAGCACTCAGGAGGCAGAGGCAGGTGAATCTCTTAAGTTCGAGGCTAGTCGGGTCTACAGAGTTCCAGGACAGTCAGAGTTACAACAGAGAAACCCTGTCTTGAAAAACCAAAAAATAAAACAATTTAAAAAAAAAAAAAAAAGAAACACCTGTCTCTGCCTGGAATTAAAGGCATGTATCACCACACATTGCTCTAATTGAAGTTTTTTATTGGAAAAAAAATATTTCATCTAATTCAGAGATTTCTTAAAGCAGTGTTTCAACATGTAAATTAAGCTGGGCATGGTAGCACTCACCTTTAATCTCAGTATGGGAGGTAGAGGCAGGAGGATCTCTAGGAGTTCGAGGTCAGCCTGTGCTACATAATGAGTTCCAAACCAGCTAAAACTACATAGTGAGATAAGACCTTGCCTCAAAAAACAAAAAACAAACCCCCAAAATGTAAAAATTAAAGCAAGTCAAAACAACACAAAAAGGATCCGACAGGTAACAGAAAAATAAATAAATACATAAAAGGTTTGGGTCAGGCATGGTAGCACATGGCTTTAATTCCAGCACTTGGGAGGCAAAGGTAGGCCTGTTCCACATAAGTGTTCCAGACAGCCAGGGCTACTAATATTTTTAAAAAGAAGGAAAAAGGATAAATGAGCAGTTTTAAAGTTTAAGACTATATTTGGGAAAAGGAAAATTATGAAGAAAGCTTGGTATAATAAAAAGTAATGGGATAAAATAAGATTTTATACTAAAATATGATAAAACTATATGCTTGCGGCTGGAGAGATGGCTCAGTGATTAGGATCACATACTGCTCTTGAAAAGGATTTGAGTTTGGTTCTGGCAAACACATTAGGCAACACGCAACCACCTCAACTCCAGCTCCAAGGGATCTGATGCCCTCTTCTGGCCTCCACAGGCACTACACTCAAATGCACAAATTCACATATACACAGAATTAAAAATAAAAAATAAAATCTTAACATATGTGTGTGTGTGTGTAGATAGATAGAGATAGAGAGATAATAAATAATTTAGGACAGGAATGGTGATGTGTATCTTTAATCCCAGCACTCAGAAGGCAGAGGCAGGTGGGTCTCTGTGAGCTCAGCCCACCCTCATCTGCATAGAAAGTTCCAAGCCAGCGAGAGCTACACAGTGAGTCCTTGTCTCAAAATAATAATCCTAAAAATAACAATTTATAAAAGATAGTAACTAGGTAGTCCTGGAGAACAAATTCCTATCTCAAAGTGCTCCTGATATCCCTCTCCTCAAAATAATCGTCATTCTAAAACTTTACTAACCATAAAAAGGAAGGAAAACCAAGTATACACAGGAAAATAGAGAAAACTAGAAAACTGTGTTAAGCAAAATAAGCTATACCTAGACACGTATCTCATCTTTTCTCTCAGATGTAGGCGCTAAAATGAGGGGGAGGAGTGGTAGAGAAGCAACGACTAGTAGGAAAGGGAGCCAGGAAGAGAAGAGAGGACACAGAAGAGTAGACAGCGGGGTAGATGCGATCAAGGTATGATGTACGTGTGTTAAAAAAAAAATTGTAAAACTTGTTAATCTGTATATTTAATGTGAGATACTATAAATTTTAAAAAATTAAAGGAAACAAAATTGACTAATAAAATTTATATTTTGTGTACCCCAAGAAAGTAATAACTACACATCAAAAACAACAAACTAGCCAGGCCTGGTGGTGCATGCCTTTGATCTCAACACTAAGGAGGCAGAGGCAAGAGGATCTCCGTGAGTTCTGGGCTAGTCAGGACTACATCCTCAGACCCCATCCACAGAGAAAGGGGGGAGGTGCGTGGGGGTCGGGGACCTAGGCATTTTCACTTTGATAAAAGTAAGAAATATACTGTCGTGCAAAAATTATTAATCTGCTTGGAATTATGCTTTTATTTTCTTTTCAGACACAATTAATATGTACACACTTAACAAATAAGAGTGACAGTTGAGCTTACATATTCTTCAATTTTTTCCTGTTCTTCATTTACTATCTGTTTTGAATTATACTTTCGATTTTTAAAACTCTTGAAAACATATGAATTTTTTTTCTGAAAATACAAGGAAAAGGGTGTATATCCATGTCATGAAGATGTACTACAATGAGAACTTTGCACACTGAAGTCGCTTCAGGACCTCCACTAGCACAGCCAGTACATTCAATAAACAAATGAGAAAGCCTCCATTCCCCAAAGCAAAACAAGCTCAGAACTTTAAAAAAGAGTTTCTGTATCAAATACGATGATTTGTGCAGGATTTTTAAAGTTCCCAGGCTAAAGAGACGGCTCGGTGGTTAAGATCATTCTCTGCTCTTGCAGAGGACCAGAGTCTGGTTCCCATCACACATGTGGAGTCAGGCGGCTCAGGACTGATGGTCACTCCTGCTCTAAGGGAGCCAAGGCCCTCATATGGCCTCCACGGGCTCTGCAAGTGTGTGTGTGTGTGTGTGTGTGTGTGTGTGTGTGTGTGTGTTTACACACACACAAAAAAAGTTAATCCACAAGAGAAAAAGCAATTAGCTTTATGATGGAAAATCCAGCAGGCAGCACATTAACCTGGTGAATGAAGTTTTAATCAGCTATGCAGAAACTGGCAGGGAGCAGCAACTATCTGGCTCCAGGACCTGCCTTACCTGACAACTGCTGACAAACCACACAAGCCAATGGGGATCCTCTCCTGCCATCCCATTATCCACCCAATCTGGAGGGATGCTAGGCTGCAGGAGCACAGCTACCCATAGATGACTCGCTCAGGAGGATCTGAGATCACCACGCAGAGGGCGGTAACTAAAACTGTCAGGGACCCTGCAGCCTGCCCAGCACCTCCCTGCAGAGGGACACGATGGGACTCCAGGTCCCTACTGTCTGCACAGCCCCATTTCCCAGAGGAGACATTCGGCTGCTCACTACCCCAACAATGGACCCCATAGCCGACCTGCAAAGCCCGGGTCCTGTCAGGACGCCAGGCAGACGCTCACCATATCGTGGCTTCCAAGGTATCCCGGGCCCGCCACGCGTGCCTCTGGGAACAGGTCACAGGGCGACAAGGAACCCAACAACCTCAATATACCTGCAGCAAAGAACGTGAGATTCCCAAAGGAGTCCATGATGGCCCGCTGCAGCGAAAGCCCGCGAGGTTTTGAAAGCCTGCCCACCTCTCTGATTATGTTCCTGATTTGGACAGCTATCAAATAACACCTCTGATTGGACAGAGCTTCAGGCCTTTGGGTGACAATAAATGGCATAAGCCCTTGACTAAATGAGACCAGAATGGCAGCTTCTTGGTTGCATTTGATCTGGTTTGGTTTGGGTTTGGGTTTCAATTTGGTGGTTTTGCTGGGTTTTGGGTGGATTGAACCCAGGACTTCTGACAGCAGGCAAAAATTCCACCAGGGGGACCTAGCCCATCAAAATACATTCTAATTTAACCTTACATAGTCATATCAATTTATTAATTATGTATCTGTAAATATTCACACAAATACAATATAACGATACATATTTTTTAAATTTTACTTAACTTTTCCAGTGTTTGGTGTTAACTGGAGATTTGGCAAAAGCCGTAACTCCAGCCCCAGCAGGCTAGATACACTATTGGTCCAGTAAACCAGTTAAAGTGATAAGTAAGGGTTAAAAAGCCCGGGAAAGCTGGATCTGTGGTTAAGAGTGAGTACTGCTCTTTCAGAGTACCCGAGCTCTGTTCCAGACACAACTGCCTGTAACTGCAGCTTTCTTCTGGCCTCCAGCACAGCACTCCGGTGCGTGTATTCCCTATACATGCACATAAGTAAAAGTAAGGAGATGGAGAGACCGCTCACGGGTTTAGAGCACTGGCTGCTCTTCCAGAACAGAGCTTCAGTTCCCTGCACCCACTCCGAGTCATAGTTTTCACAACCACCTGTAAGAACACAGTAGGAGACATGCATACTGGCAGAACACCCAAATAAAAATAATAAAATCTCAAAAGAAAAAAGAAAAACAGAGCACGGAATTTAATCTGTGTGCACATGGATAACAGGAACAAAGAGTTCCAGTGATCCCCGAAGTCTGTCTTTGGAGTACCAATGTGAGGTTTGGGTTTAACTAGAGGAAGAATAGGAGCAGGGGACTACAGGTGTGTATAATTAAGCATTCTTGGTCAGAGTGTGGTTGAGTTGATCAGTTTGGCTTCTGCAAGGTGGCCTCAAAAGTTATTATTTCAGAGGACAAATCTGGTTTCCATAATGACTCATAAATGACTTCATAATGACGGTGGAGCCTCACCTGCCCTCATTTGGGGGTGGTCTATCCTAAGCTCCCCAATTGCATGGAAGTAATTATTCCTTAAAGGTGTTTATCAGTCCTGTAGTTTATGAAATTCAAGGAGAGGCACCATGGTGGGGTGGGCTGGATCAGGACATTGTAAAAGCTGACAAAGAGTGTGTAAAGGAGACGGGTACAAAAATGAAAGCAGAACCACCAGGCTTTTTATTTTTTTTTAATTCTGTAGACCCAAGTGAGAGTTCATAATGCTTTTTGGTAAAAGTAGTTTCTGAGGGCCTATTTTATCAGGAAGCAACTTAAGCTTTGAAATGAGAAGCAGTCCCTCAAGGCAACAACAAACCAATACACATACAATGTGAGGCCCACATGTAAGTTTTAAATTTTTTAATTTATATTATTTACATTTTAAAATAAAAAAGGACAGGCAAATTGCCATCAAGCATTTCAAAAGATGCTCAAAATAACCTTAAGAAAAAGTCAAGGTAAATCACTGTGGCACATGACCTCATATGATGTCACAAATATGGAGAAAATGGAACTTTTGTTTCTATATTTAAAACAATTAGTTCTAACCAAATAATGCTTTAGATGATGATGTAGTTACTTTTCCTGAGATGCAACACCATGACCAAGGTGAGATAGATATATATATTTTAAAGATCATTTCATTTGGAGCTCACTGTTCCAAAGGATTAGAGTCTGTGACCATCATGGCAGGGAACATGGCGCTGGAGCAGTAGCTGAGAGTTTACATCTTGAAACACAACCGTGAGTCAGAGAAAGCTAACTGGGAATGGCAGAAGCCTCACACTCAGTGATACACCTCCAACAAGGCCACACCACCTAATCCTTCCCAAATAGTGACACCAACTGGGGATCATGTATTCAAATACATAAGACTATGGGGGCCATTCCCCTACCATAGATGGGGATACAAATCAAAGAAAACATCAGTTAGGTTGTACTTTCAATCCAGTAAAAACCTTTTTGCCTTTTTTAATTTGTTGAAGCATGCTTTTCAAGTATATTTTAACTGATACATCAAAAGTGTACACTTTAATGAGATAACGTGATGTTTTGACATGTGTCTACACTATGTAATTTATAAATCATGTTAATTACATCTGTTTAAATAGTATTTATTTGTGGTGAAAGCTTTCAAAGTTCTTCAAGTTTTTTTAATCATACTACATGATTGGTATGTGTAATTACCTTGATGTGGAATAACACAGCAGAATTTCTTGCTCATCTACCAAAATGATCATTTCCCTCTATTCTGCCAACTCTCTCTCTTAACTCTAATAAACAACAGTTTAGCATTAGCTATTATGAAACCTAGTTTTTTAGATCCCATACATGAGATAATGCAGTGAAAATTCCTTCCCTGGTGAGAACCAACCATGTCTAACGCTCTCCTCATAAGGTTCAAACACCAAACCAAAGTAAGATTCCATTAAAGTACACCCTGGGGAAGCAATGAGTATATTGGCTTAGTTACAGCCCATGAGTGAGGGGTTGCTACCATGATTGTGGGATGAACATAAAACATCTGTACTGGAAAGTCTGCACCCAGTATAGATGATGCCTTCCCCAGTGGATGCATAGATGGAGCCATCCCTGTTAACCTTCCCCAGACTCTAGCACCTCCTGAGACCACATGCAGTGAGGGCAGAATTACATGCAAATGGCTAGGAGTCATGGCTGCAAACTCAGGTGAGGGTCCAATGACCCTCCCTATGCCCTTCTTCTATGACAGAATATCAACAATCCCTAAGCCTGATCATGACAGACTCTTACAAGCAGGCACAGCTAATCCAGGAAAAGATGGCAGCTGCTTGGCATGGAGGATGACATTCTACAACAGATCTCCAATTCCCTCCATACAAATAACAGATTTTCGTTCTTTTTATGACAGAATAGTATTCCCTTGTGTGTTTACGTCACATTTTATCTATTCATGAGATGGTAAGCACTTAGGTTGTTTCCATTTCTGGATTTTTGTGAATAGTGCTATAATGAACATGGCCATAAAAGTGTATTTTGGACATGATGATTTCACTTCCGTTGAATATATATCCTGCAGTGGAATTGCTGGAACATATGATGGCTCTATTTTGAAGAATTTACATACTGTACATCATACCCCTACTAATCTACAGTCCATACCCCTAATACCCTACAGTGGGAATGCTTCCCCTTCTAGTCACATGCACTTTAGTACTTGCTACTTTCCTATTTTAAACCATTCTGAGGTGGTGTGATGTCTGACTGTGAGTTTAACTTGCATTTCCTTGATGATAACTTGTGTTGAGTGTTTTGTTTTTGTTTTTCAATTACCTACTGACCATTTATATGCCTTCTTTTCATGAATCTATTTAAATCTATTGCCTATTGTCTTAGTCAGGGTTAGTACTGCTGTGATGAGACACCCTTCCACATCTCAGTTTATCGCTGAAATCAAGCAGGGCAGGAACCTGGAGACAGGAGCTGATGCAGAGGTTCACAGAGAGGTGCTGCTTACTGGCTTGCTCTCCTGGCTTGTTCAGCCTGCTTTCTTACAAAACCCAGGGGTGGAATCACCCACAGAGGGCTGGGTCCTCCCCCATTGATCACCAAATAAGAAAATGTTCCACAGGCTTGTCTACAGCATGATCTTATGAAGGTATTTTCCCAATTGAGGTTGCCTCCTCTTCGATGACTGTACCTTGTGTCAAGTTGACATAAAACTAGACAGAGCACCTATGTTTTAGCCAGGTGTTCCTTTTTTCTTCTTCACTAGTATTTTTTTAGTTCTTTGTATGTTCTGAATGTTAACTCCTTATCCTGATGTAAGTAATACAGTGTATTAATTACTTTTCTCATTGCTCTAACAAAATACTTTACCAAAGTAACTTAAGAAAGGAAAGGAAAGAAAAATTGGCTTACTGTTCAAAATAAAAAGGTGTGTGGGGAAGACAGAGCAGCAAGAGCGTGAGGCTCCTGGCTATGCAACGCCTGCTGCTGGGAAGCGAGAGGTGAACGCCATGCCCAGAAAGCTCATTTTCTCCTTCTTATTCCCCCCAGGACAGCAGCCCATGGAATGCTGTGATCAGAATGCATTTTCTACCTCAATTAACCTAATATAGATAATTCCTCATAGACATACCCAATGCTTAACATAATCTAGATAATCCCAGAGACTGGTCTAGACGATCCTAAATCCTATCAAGTTGGCAATCAGTATTAACCATCACAAATCAACCTGACACCCAAATAGCTCACTTTTAAGTCATAACCTTCCAAACCTTGCCCTAGAGAATCATGGCTATCTCATATGCATTCAGTCCAACTTCAAATGTCCATAGTCTTTAGTAGTTCCAACACTGTTTGAAATGTAAGTAGACTCTTTTCAGACTCAGGCAATTTCTTAACTGTGAACCCTGGTACAAAGACAAGTTACGTACTTCTGATATACAATAACATGCAATAAAATATTCCCATTCCAAAAGGAAGAGGACCGTGGCAAAGAAACATCAAACCAAAGCAAAAACAAAACCCACAAGGCAAAATATAAAATCCAGTAGCACCAAGTCTGGCACCTAGAGCTCTTGATATAATCATTGGAAGGTAAAATGGAACCACTGTCAGGATATGGGGTTGGAGAGCAATAGATAAGGGAATAGCAAGGTACAAATGATCTGATAGGGGGGCCTCTTTATGAAGGAGGGAGGTAAATAAAGAAGAAGGTAAGAGGAAGGTGTCAGCTTGACACAAGGTAAAGTCATCTGAGTGGGGGAACCTCCATTGAGAAAATGCCTCCATAAGATCAGGCTATAGGTGATAGTGTAACTCATTTTCTTAATTAGTGATTGATGGGGGAGAGATCAGTCCTCCTGGGCTGGTGGTCCTGGTTGCTATAAGATGAGTAAGTCAATCAGCAGCATCCTCTATGGCCTCTGTTTCAGCCCCTGCCTCCATATCTCCATGCAGTTTGAGTTGCTGTCTTGGCTTTCCTCAATTGACTGTGATTCAGGATGTTTAAGCCAAATAAACTCTTTCCTCTCCAAGTTGTTTTTGGTCATGATGTTTCATCACAGCAATATTAACACTAATAAAGACAGAGGGTAAAGGGGAATAGCAAGTATAAGTGATCTGATAGAGGAAATGGGGAAGGAGGGGGTTTGGGGGGAGGGAGGGAGGAGGTAAGGAAGGAGGTAAATATAGAATGAGAGAGAAGGGTAAAATAACAATAGGGGTGTCTGAAAAAGCCATACTATTAACTATCTGAAAAAAAAAACAAAGCAAACCTATAATACAGATGTCCCTCAGGGCCCACCAAGAGTTGCCTCTATAACCAGACTTAAGGCAAGCAGGATCCTGGAGGAGAGATAGGAAGTGTAGTCCATGAGAAGGTGCAACACACTTCTGAAGAGTTTAATGAGTTTGCTGATTAATTCTAACAGAAGTCTGGGAAATGTGTGTGGGCATGGACTTTACAGGTGTGGGATAATGGTGAAAGAAACATAAAACCAGATCAGGCTGAGTTTATTGATGGCCCATTCTAAGTTTAGTGGAAGATTCTAAGTTTAATATGGAATCTCTCACAGTTTTAAAAGAGGTGTCAAACGTTTTAACAAAGTATAATACATGTGATTCTATGTATAAATATATAGTTTTAATGAACTCTTCTCATTTGGTCTGATAGTGCTCCCTCCAAAAACCAAAGACCACCTAATAAAAACCCCAATACCAGACATGAAAAGCCTTCTTTTGAGTTGTTGGCCAGGGCTGTCCAAAAGACTCTCAAAATATACAGCTATTGCTATTGCACATAGAAGGTAAGCCCCTCTTGCTAAAGACACCATGCACTTCAGAAATAGCGCCCTGAATTGGAACTGACCCGGATGCCTCTTCTCTGAGGACTAGCTTCCATGGTGTCAGAAGCTTCCAAAGGAGGAAGGCAACCACAGTAGGATCCAGCTATGATACCTATGAACTACATCAATGACCAGCATGGCATGATCACTTTAAGAGTGCAGTAGCATCATGCATATCTTGGTGGTAACCAACAGCTCTCTAATTGGACTTAAGACTCACTCAAAAAGAGGAAAACCGTGTCCAGTCCTGGAAACCTAGCTAACTGCTCTGTCCTAGTGAAGTCATGGTTACCAGGAGATCATCTACAGCCACTACTTTACTAAACCAGCATAATCACTAACAGTAATCTCTAAACATTTGTCCTTCTACCCACAGATTAGTGTAGTCTTCACCCCTCATCAAGAAAACTTCTCTTTGCAATGGATAGAAACCATTACATAAAACTATAACCTATGAAAATGCAGAATTGTAGAGCCCAATCCCAGTGGATAAATCTACAAAGCAGTCCTGCACCTAAGGCTCAGGGAACATTGCAGAAGAGAGGGTGGAAGGATTGTAAGAGCTCTCCACCTCCCCCCTGAGGATCAGGAAAGATTGTTCCCCATCCTACACCACCTGGTCCTCCCTCCAAGCAGAAAGCATCCGGCCTCTTCTGGGGAAGGTTTAAAGAGAACTTTCAAAAAGGGTTGACTGCTGTTTGTCAGCTTATATTTGAGCCTTCACAAGAAGTGATCTGAGTCCACGGAGCACTGGAGAAATGGCTCAGCAGTAAAAGCACTGGCTGCTTTTCCAGAGAACCTGGGTTTGATTCCTGACACACACATAGCTGCTAACAGAGGAGTATTACACAAGTCCAGAGGATCAACAGCCCTCACCTGGCCTCTTCAGGTGCTGTGACAGTAGTACACAGACAGAACATGCAGGCAAAACACCCAGACACATAAATGAAAATAAATGAGTCTAAAAGAAAAAGTGCCAAGAGAACAAAAGGTAAAGAGAGAAAATAAGGGTCCTCATCCACAAATCCTCATCTTGGGCTGTGGCCAGCACTTCCAACTTTCTATGCATTCTTCTAAAGCAGTGATTCTCAACCTGTGGGTCAAGACCCCTTTGGGGGTCAAACAACCTTTCACAGGGGTCGCCTAAAGCCATCTGCATATCAGATATTTACATTACAATTCATAACAGTAGCAAAATTACAATTATGAAGTATCAATGAAAATAATTTTATGGTTGGGGGTCACCACAACATGAGGAACTGTATTAAAGGAATACATTAGGAAGGGAATATACCAAGGATGGCCTCTCAGCTTCTTCCTCTGGACAGTAGGACTAACGGGGAGCTAGGATGACAACTCTGACAAGTCAGTTCTTTCCTGCCACTTTGTAGGATCCTGGGATCAAACTCCAGTCATCAAAAGCCTCTACCTGATAAGTCATCTCACCAGCCCATCTTTGCTTTCTATGGATCACATGATACCTCCAGAATGTGTTCTCTCTATATAGTATTATAATATATAATCTAACACAGAGGAATTAGGATGAAGTCACAGCTGCCATCTACTGAGCCTTGCCCTCCCACCGGTCTGCAACAGAAGGTGCAACAGCCAGAGGGCCTTGAGGAGGGGGAGAGCTTTGCTTGGCGTCTCAACCGTAGTGGTAGCTGGGAGCACTTTCTGCTCCCCTGTACCCATGTCGAAACAGAAGCAAGGTCACATGACCTATATGTAGTCAGAACCGGGAATCTTCCTGCTCTCTTCAGCCTTATCAAAATGTGAGCTGGGAGGCTGGAGACCTGGGTCCACTAATGCCTCAATATTTTTTTAAATTAATTTATTACTATTATTATTATTATAATATATGGGATGGGGGAAAACATGTATGCCACAACACGCGAATGAAAGTCAAAGAACAACGTCGTGGAGTCAGTTCGCTTCTCCACCTTTACAAGGATTCCAGGAACTGAACTCAGGTCCTCAGCGCTTTAACCCTTTAGCTATTTTGCCTTCCCTGCCCCAGCCTCTTAACCAATTTCCTACCAGTCTTTGCATCAGGCCCCACTGGCCCCGCCTCTCGCAGGACCAGCCCACCCCCTCAGCAACCCTCCTTCCCCAATCGCCTACAGGCCCGCCCCCCCCCCCACCCCCGCACCCCAAAGGACGCTCCACTTGAGCTCCACTCTTTCCCCTTAAGTCACCACCCCTCAGGCCCAAAACCGGAGCAGGCCGCCAAGACTAGATTGGCGGGAAGAAAGCCGGTTCCCCTGATGCGTTCAAATAGGTGGCCCCAGGAGCTGGGGCGGGGCCTCGGGTCGGGCAGGTCCGGGCTGACCAGAGCAGGCTGACTGCCTGTGGGTGTTGCACAGACCAGAGCTCCAGGGCAGGACATGAGCTCCAGGACCGCCCCGCGGCTGCTGACGCTCCAGAGACACCTGGGCTGGCCGCAGGTAAGGAGTTGGCCTGAACCCTCAGAATTCCTGTCTCAAATGTAAGGAGCAGAGAGGGGGTGCAGGTGTGGGAGGTTGGGGTTGAGGGTTGTTCCTAGGAGACCCACCCAACCAGAGGCGCAGGAGAGCTGGGTTCTAGAAAGCGAAGTCCAGGTGACCAGCTAAAACTGAAGGGAGGTGCCCGGGCAGGGGCAATGGAGGGCACAGGCCAGCTTTGTTTAGCACTTGGCACCTCATCCTGCAATTCAGCAATTCAGCCTGCCCCTGGGCAGTAGAGCTGTTTGTTTGCTGTCCTCACAAAAGAATCGAAGACCCAGCTGGGCCTGTACATACAGGCCCCAAGGTAATCACGCTGACTTCTGTTCAGGCTGATGACATGGCTACGGAGAGCAGTCCACTGACTACTCATGTGCTAGACACTGCCTCGGGGCTCCCTGCCCGAGGCCTCTGCCTCCGTTTGTCTCGCCTGGAGGGCCCTGGCCAGCAGTGGATGGAGCTGAGGACAAGGTAAGAGGCAGTTTCTGGGGTGGGATCCATGCGTGCCAGCTTCCGCAGCAGAGTCAGTCCTGCTATGCAGCAGGACTTCTCACTTGGTGAAGATCTTAGGCAGTGTGACCAGGGGAACACTGAATGGGACTGAGTCTGGTGTGGGCACTGGGGGCTGGAAAGCAGGACTGACCATTGCCCTGCTGACCCCTGTGCCTCGCTCTCCTCATCTGAGATAACAGGGATGGTGGCATCAACAGCAGACGTGCATACCTGGGACAATGTCGTGGAACGTCTGAGATGGCTTTGTTGGTTCCTCGCCTGTCACACCTAGCCCAATGCCCCCCTACTGGGATGGAAGTGGGGGCCAACTACAGAGGGCTGGCAGAAAAAAAAGGCCTCAATTACCTTGTGATTGAATACCAAGCACTTATTTCTCTTCTCTGTTCTCAATAGCTGTGAGCTAGTGCTGTAATTAATCCCTTTTACAGAAGGGAAGACTGAGATAAATAGAGTCAAGGTAAAAGCTAAGGCTCCAATCCACTCTGGTCCAATACTCAGGCCCTGGCCCTGGCCATGCCTCTGGTGCATGCTTTGCTGGGGGTGGGAATCTTCCTGTTCCACGGTTAGCCAGCTGGAGCTGGCAGAGTTGTAGCAGTATGAGCTACCTAACTATTTAAGGGAGGCAGGTTCACCCATCTCCTCCCTTCCCATGTGCCTGTGGGAACAAGGTGTGGCTCGTCCCCTCCTAGTTCAATCCTTCACAAAATCTCAGGAGGTTTTATCTTTTGCTTCTCTGTTCTATATTTTCCTAAATAGACAGTGTGGTTGTCCCCACATTTGTGTGCCCCTGTGAGACTGGAAATCATCTGAGGATGCTGACGTGCAGACTGGGAAAGCTAGGGGAGGTGGGAGGGCGTTCTCAGCTCTTCTCTCCACTTGTCTTTTTCCAGCTACACAAACCTGGATGGTCGCTGTCCTGGGCTCCTGACACCAGGCCAGATAAAGCCAGGCACCTATAAGCTGTCCTTCGACACAGAGCGCTACTGGAAGGAGAGGGGTCAGGAGAGCTTTTACCCGTATGTGGAGGTGAGGGCAATGGGTGGGTAGAGCAGGTGGACCCTGACTCACTTTGACCACAAACCAGGTCCTGCAGCCAGGTGTCCTCCAGGCCAGGGAGACTGGCCCCACCTCTCCCAGAGTGGTAGCAAGTGAGTGAACTCATCTCCTTGAGCTCTCAGAAGGTATCCAGGGATCTGAGGCACCATTACACTTCATGATGACACACTGAGCTTGGATCAGGTTGGTAGAGGGAGAGGCCAGGCTGAGAATAGCTTATCTTCCTTTGTAGACAGGTTCTCATCAGAGCCCAGACTCTGGAGCACTGGGTGTGTTAGTTACATCACTGACACAACTTAAGGGCGAATTATTTCAACCCGTGATTGATTGCTTGGCTCCATGCACTCACCATGGCAGTGGAGGCATGTAGAAGAGGAGAGCTGTCACCTCCTAGTAGACAAGAAGCAGAGAGGAACACAAAAAAAAGACATAGCTCCCTAGGACGCTACCCAGGAACCTTCTTCCAGTGGGGCCCACTTCCAAGTTTCAGTACCTACTACTGATATCATCACATTATGAATCAAGAGATTAACTAATTGATTAGGTCAGAGCCCTTGGGATCAAATCACTTCCCCAAAGCCCACCAACTAACAGCCGAGACCACCTCCTGTTGGAGACACTATTCAAACCATACATTGTGCTTTACCTAAGTGTCCCCCACTTCTCCTACATAGCCACCAAACCTGACCTCTAGACGCCTGCACATCTAGAAGGCCAAAGACTGTTGCAGGAAAGACTCACCATTGTCAATGTCTTCAAGTGCCTTCTATGCTTCTCATAGGTTGTTTTCACTATTGCAAAGGAGGCCCAGAAGTTCCATGTACCTCTGCTGCTGAGTCCGTGGTCCTACACCACCTACCGGGGAAGTTAGAGGGACGCCTTGCCCGAGGAAAGCCATCTGTCTGCCTGTCCCTTTCTCTGACTTAACCACCCACGCAAGTCAAAGGTGTGGGCTTTGTCCTCATCAAAGAATATGCAGGTGTTGCTTGCTGAAGAGATTCTAGCTGCCCTGGAGTTTCCTAGTAGGCAACTCTGATCTCGGTGCCAATAAAGCTTAGTTCCAACACCTGCAAATCTGACCTTATCCTTGGGACAGGGGACAGCCAGCCAGAGCTCTGCTAGCACTGACCGTGCTCCAAGTATCTTAGTTTTTCTTCCTGTTGCTGTGATAAAATACTCTGAAAAAACAAATTTGAGAAAGGGTTTTATTCTGGCTCAGTTCAAGTTACAGTTCTCCGTGGCCAGGAAGTCCCAGTGAAGGAAGGCTGAGGGAGCTGGTCACACTGCAGCTACAGTCAAGAAGCAGAGAGCACAGCTGGGCAGTGGTGGTGCACCCCTTTAATACCGACACTTGAGAGGCAAAAGCAGGCAGATCTCTGAGTTCGAGGCCAGCCTGGTATACAGAGCGATCTTCAGAACACCCAGGGCTACACAGAGAAACCCTGTCTCCAAAAACCAAAAGAGGAAGATGAGGAAGAGGAGGAGCAGGAGAGCAGTGCGTTGCTAGTACTCAGCTGCTTTCTCCACTTTATACAGTTCAGGATCTCCTAACAGGGAATAGTACTTCCCACAATTAATACGTGTCTTTCCACATCAATTAACAGATAAGCTAGCCCCTGATTCAGGAGATTCTAAATTTTGTCAAGTTGAGAACACTATCACATCAGGTGATGAAAGCGGCCTCTGAGAAGAGGCCACTGAGGTCGAAGGTGGAATGCAGAGGTGGGCATGGTACAGACAGGGAAGCAAGCCACCAGTGAGGTCCTGTGAAGAGCCCAGCAGGAAGTTCTCCACAGACAGGAAAGACAACAGAGAGGAAATTCAGGGAAAAATATTTACTGCTTTGCTCTCTTTGGTGTAGAAGAAATACCAGGAGAGTGGAGTGGAGCCTCACTGGAAAGGTGACAACGTATTCATGAGTCACAGACCACAGCCCAGAATCTGTCTGATCACACCATTCCCAAGGGGCTTCAATTCCACGTTGTCAGGGAAATCCCAAAGACCAACAATTTTATCTCATATGTGCAAAAAGTAGTATCCCTGTAGGAACGGGGCAGTGTCAGGAAGGGAAGGAGTCCGTCTAGGCACTGTGTCAGACATGCTGTGTCCCACTAAGATTTAGGTTCCGCTCCTTGCAGGAGCAGGGCCAGAGGAATGAGCCCAGTGACATGGTGCAAATGAGTAAAGTGAATGTTTGTTTACACTTTGCCAGACCAGGGCTCACACCTTTATATATGCTCACTCATAGCTCACATCGGGGAAGAGGCAGAGGGGGTGAACTCAGCAGACTGGCTTGCATGGGCTAGTGGTTCCACACCAGACACTTCTCAGGGAGAATGGCCAGGTTGCCCTCATACTTCTAGAGGTCTTCCTGCTTCTGCCGTCCCAAGTGCTGAGACTAAATGAGCACACCTGGCATCAAACCACATCTTCTTTCCGCTCGTGGACACAGCCTCTCCTCACTCCTTGGTGACTTTGCATCTTCACTAAGGCCTCCCTCTGGAAGGGCCCAGATCATCCTGATCTATCCCAAGAGGCAAGACCTGAGGTGACAGTGTTGGTGACCTAACAGCCAATGTCTTCCCGTCCCCTCAGTAGGGTTTCTGATTCCCCACTCTGAAAAATGCACCCTGTTTGTTTGTTTGTTGAGAGTCTCACTATGTAGTTCTGGCTGTTCTGGGACTTGCTGTGTAGATGAGGCTGACCTTGAACTCACAGAGATCTGCCTGCTTTTGCCTCCCAAGTGCTGGGATTAAAGGTGTGCACCACCACAACCTGCCGGTCCTATGTACCCTTTTAAAAGGGTGAACTTCAGGGGCTGGAGAGATGGCTCATGGTTAAGAACACTGACTCCTCTTCTAGAGGTTCTCAGTTTAATTCCCAGCACGTACATGGTGATTCACAACCATCTATAATGGGATCAGATGCCCTTTTCTGGCATGTAGGTGTACATGAAGATAGAACACTCACAAAGTAATGGGTAGGAGAAAGGTTTGATGAATTGCTATGTGTAGAACACTTGGAGCCTGGCCAGACTCCAAGGAAATGCTTGAGGATCCGTTTTCCTAGCAATGGCTTTCGAGCCAACAGTTAGAGGGTGTGCAAGGATGAGCGCTAAGTGAGAATTTGGAGGCTCAGCCCTGGTTCTCACCCTTCCTATGCTCAGACCCTGAGAATCAACTAAATATCATGGGTATCCCTAAGAACCATATACACAGATAGCCCTACTTTTTGCGGACAGGTGCCAGCATCTGAGGGACAGGTACAATGGAAGAGCCAGAGCCTACACTAGGGTGTTGAAAGCTGAGTGGCGAGGGCAGTTTGAGCAGCATGAATCCAGGGAACCAATGACAGACATTGCCTGTATCCAGGGCTCTTAAAAATGAGGATGATGGAATGTCTAGACATGGCCTCAGATGTAGGACTCCCACCCTACAGAATTAAAGGTGAGTTTAATCCAGCTTTGTGAGATGGCTACTCTAGGTAAATCCTTTGACAGATATTGGGCAAAGCACTGACCCAGACTGAGCATCCAATTCAGGAACAAGCTGAGGGCTGAGCCCAGGCCTCTCTCTGGTGCACAGTATAAATATCAACCAAGGTTGAATGACCCTTTCATAGGGGTTGCCTAAGACCATCTTCTATCAGATATTTATGTTATGATTCCTAACAGTAGAAAATTACAGTTATGAAATAGCAACAAAAATAATTTTATGGCTTGGGGTCACTGCTTCACGAGGAACTGTGTCAAAGGGTCACAGCATTAGGAAGGTTGAGAACCATTGGCTTAGATCCATCCAAACAGCCTTATTGTAGATCTTCTAGGTGTCTGCAGACGTAACAAACAATAATTTGGAAACGAGATTCTAAAAGCACTCCAGCTCCTTTCTGCTTCCTTCTGTGGCTAACACACTCCCCAAGGAGTTCTTCGAAAGAAAGGGCACTAAGTTTAAAAGTTAGCAAAGGAGATATTCCTCCCTTGGAAACACCCCCCAGCCCAACTCAGGAGTTCTTTCTCACTTTTCCTTCATAAATTTATGTTAACTCTGCTCAAAAACAAAAAGTTAGAAAATCAGATTTTCAGTATTTTACATATAAGGTCTCTTTTACAAGCTTTCTATGAAATAGGATTTCAGGTTGCTGAGCCCAAACAACAGACACAGCTGAAACACCTCTGGAAGCCCGTGCTAAGTGTTCAAAGCATTAAATACTGGGTAATCTACAGCACAGAAACTAGTTCAGGCACCTTTTTGTGAAAACACCATAGCTCAACATACCAAGAACGTGGCTACTGAGACCACCTACTCACAGAACACTACCCAACTTTTCCCCTGCATGTAATGCTCTTCTTGATAACATGCCTGTTCCTATAGTGTATGTTACTTGAATATAATGTTGATTTGAAATCAATTTGCTTTCAGCTTCACTGCCACTGAAACCAGTAGGTATGAGCTGTCTGAACCTCTGCAGAATTCCACTTCCAACAGATGCAGTTTGAAGCTTAGCTGTGTGTTGTATTCTCTGATGGCACAGCCACCATGGAGAGAATCCTGAGCTCTAAGTTGGTGCACTGCCTCCTTCATTTTGACAGTGCACTGTTATGAATGTGGTCCCAGCTAGTCTTAACTGTAACTGCCACAGAAAGCAATGCCTTGCACGGGAGAACCATTATGATATGAAAGCTGGCTGCAAACAACTGCCTGTGCTGTTTTAGATGTGCTGGTTACCAGAGAGGTTCTGTTAAGACTTGCTACGTGAATTTTTCCTACACCTACGCACCCCAAGTAGTCTGCCAATGACAGACCAAAGTACAATTCCACCCAAGTTCAACTTGGCAAACCAGTGAGTTCACTGGACCTACATACAGAGCAGGAATGAAGGGTTACTTACAGGAGTATGAGTCAAACAACTGTTTCCAACAAAGCACAGCCCATTGTGGATTCTGACTTCCCTACAGCTGAATAGATGGAGTCCCCATTCAGTTAACCTTCAACTCTCTGTACTAGTACAAGACCACATATAATTAGGACAGAGTTGCATACAGCTGGCAGGGAAGTACAGGAAGGAGTAACAGAGATCACCAATGAGTAGTCAGAGTTGCTTCTGGTGAAGATGGTAATGGCTCTTATGCTCAGAGTGACAGCATCCTGCAAGATGACCAGTTAACTGTAGAATGAGTGTTTCTGTGATCAAGGCTAGTTTAATCCCAATTTATTAACAGCATAGAGCAGATTGTCTAATTTACTTACTTGGTTCATATCCTCAGTGTTTTAATGATGTTAAAATTTCCACTAGAGGCTGGACATAGTGGTGCATGCCTTTAATCCCAGCACTCAGAAGGCAGAGGTAGGAGGATCTCTGTGAGTTCGAGGCCAGCTGGTCTACATAGCAAGTTCCAGGACAGCCACAACTACATAGAGAGAACCTGTCTCAAAACAAACAAACAGAAAAATTTCCAGATGTCAATGCAACATGGTTTTCGTTCAGTCAGAGAAGGTCAGAGGACACAAATAAATGTTAGAAAACCAGATAACCAAAATGTGTGCATATTGCTACAATGGATTCTATAATTTAACAAATATAGCCTTTTTGCACATCTGTAAAAATTATAATCAGGTACATCACAGATCAATACAAGATCAATACAGAGCACTTTGATTTTACTTATAATCAAAGAAGATTCAAAGCCAGGAATAGTGTTGCATGCCTTTAATCCCAGCACTTACTTAGAAGGCAGAGGCAGGCAGATCTCTATGAGTTCAAGGCCAGCCTGGTCTACAGAGCAAGTTCCAGGACAGCCAAGGATGTTACACAGAAAAACTCTATCTCAAAAACCCAAAATAAAAATTTTTTTTAAAAAAAGGAAAAAGAGATTCGAGCATAAAAACCTAGAACTGGGGCTGGAGAGATTGCTCAGTAGTTAAGAGCATTTACTGAGGAATCCTCAGTCATGAGGACCAGAATTTGGGTCCTAACACCCACATCAGGTGACTCATAACCACCTGTAAGATCAACTGCCTTCTTATGGTCTCCATGAGCGTGCATATGTTCACTCACACGTTCACAAAATTACACTCACATAACACATAAATAAAACTAAAAACTGAACTTAGATCCCAAATCTATCTGCCTTGCCTCTGATCACTGGTGCTTGACTGACAAACCCAACCCACAGCCAGAGGGTTCAGATGCTCACAAAAAGAGCAAAGGGTGGATGGCAGGGACAGGACACCAAGCACAGGTTCTGCCTGAATATGGATGTATGGAAGCAAAAGCCTGTGGCAATGACAGGGGCTCAGCAAAGACAAAGCCAGTGCAGAAAGGTGTGGCAAAGGCCTTACTTAGAGAGAAGTGGTCAAAAGCAGCCACAAGAGGATTGGCTGTAGATCTCTACAAAGGCATGAGGGAACAGGAAGCAGTAGGTTCTTTAAATGAAGGCAGGGTAGAAGGTTAGGTGATCAGTTTGCAGGGTTATGTTGTTGTTTGCTTGGGTTGTTGTTTTCTGATTACCTCCATGTCTATGAAATATGAGCCAAGACACTGAGAATGAAAGGGGACAGGTAGTGTGACAGGCATCATCTCTGGGGTGTGAGACACAACCACTGTATAAATCTTCTGAAACTGTCAGCACCTAGGATGAGGTTGTGTGGCCTTCTGAGGTCTGGTAGGTAGTTTTCTAGCCACATTCACCTAGTGTTATGAATTCATCCTGTGTTGGGGCTTTTCCAGAAGAAGATGCGTGTTCTAGTTAAGCTTTCTAATGCTGTACTAAAACACTGTGACCAGAAGCAACGTGGGGAGGAAAGCCTCATTGGCTTACATCACAATCTGTCAGTAAGGCAAGTCAGGGCAGGAACGTGGAGGCAGGAACTGAAACAGAGGCCGTGGGGAACTGCTTCTTACCGGTTTGCTCCTCATGGCTTGCTCAGCTTGCTTTCGTATACCACCTAGGACTACTTGGCCAGGGGCAGCACTGCCACAGAGGGCTGGGCCTTCCCCCATCAATCACTATTCCATAAGGTGCCCCACAGGATTTCTCAGTGGCCAATCTGATAGAAGCGATTCTTCAATTGAGATTCCTTCTTCGCAAACATGTCTAGATTTGTGTCAAGTTGACAAAAACCAACCAGCACAAGACAGTACCAGAGGTGGAGAGCAAAGGCCAAGGAGTGACAGTAAGGGTGATGCAACAAAATACAACTGCCTGGACATGATGGGGGCCAGGAAGCATGACCCCAAACAACTGCAGAGCTCAGGTACTCATGAGTGTAAGGCTGGATGGTCAGAGGGTGCATGCGATGGAATGTGAAGGGACTACCACTGCAAACACTGTCCATGACTAGTGCCGGAAGAGGTAGCAGACAAGACCACAGGAGGGGAGAGGGTAATGGACAAAAGAGTATGAGGTTGCTGATAAGGGCGGTGTTGCCTACAGTAAGACAGGAGTAGGAGTATGGAGACTCTCCTATGCTCATCCCAGGCTAGCCTGCAGAGCAGAATCAGCCTATGCCGCTGAGGGTCTAAGGTATGCAAGAGGAATAACTGCAAACTGGATACCACAAAGGGAGGCCAGGGACCACTTGTTCCACTTGTAACCCCAGTGGGGGACAATGTAAGAAACATAAGCTGATCCAGGTAGTCTTTAAAAGAGCCAGTTCTGTGTCAGAATTTTCCAGCGGGGGGGGGGGGGACGCCTGCAACAGATGTCCAGGCCTGGCCCCCGTTGATGTTACTTGCAGGAGTCGGTTCTCTTCTTCCATCATGGGAGTTCTGAGGAACAAACTCAGGTTGCAAGTCACCACTCGCCTACTCACTAAGCCATCTATATAGCTGCCAGAGCCAGAATTTAAAGATAACCCTGAAATGGGATATTTGAATTAGGTATTTTATAGTTATATACTGTCTTTATGGACTCACGCTCCTATAGACATGCTTTCTGTGCTATATGGGGGGAGGGTGCTTCCTGATGCCTGGCAGCTTGTTTCACTCTGTAAAGAGTCGCTTCCTGCACCTGTTTGTACCTCTGTGCTAAAAACAATGAACTAGCCCCCTAGATCGCCACATGAACAGGCCATTGGTTTATGTTTTATGTTTGTATTTGTTTATGTTAATGCAGATGAAGGATTCCTAGAACTCTCACAGGCTATGCAGCCACTCAGGTCTTCCTCAGCTTGGACACAAGCTAGGATAGGCCAGAAATCTGCTGGCAGACCATGAGGGGTGTTAGGTCTTATTCATTTGTGTAATTAAGGCCTGTGTGGAGGTAGGAGGGAGTTTTGAATGAATAAAGGACCTAGAGACTGAGGCAGAGGGAGCCATGAGAGAGCCATGTGAGAGCCATGTGAGAGCCATGTGAGAGCCACGTGAGAGCCACGTGAGAGCCATGTAAGAGTGATGTGCCTAGCTGCCCAGGTACTGCATCTCTGAGAGTTGTCCTTGTTTTTTATTGAAACCTGCCACAGATACTAATATTTCCTTTACATGACCCAAGGTGAGCTCCACAGCAAGGTAGAAGGCCAGTCTGCTCTCCCACTAACTTTGGTGACAGATGCTGCATTGTACCATCACTCCCATATTTACATACTTATACTATAAATAGGTTCTACCCCTATATATTAATTTCAGCTAGCAAAAGGGGTTAGAGAATATTCATTATAAACAAGTCTAAGAAGGCAAGAGCTACTGACGTTGGGACAGTGCTTGAGGGACACAGAGCAAGATCTAGGGTTATGTCAGGAAGATATTTACAAGGCTAAATATAAGCATGTGAAGGGTGAGGGTATGAAGGACACCATGATGCCCTGCTCAGACACGGGATAATGGGGCTCACTCGAACAGTGCGTAGAGGGAGAATTCTGTGTTGAAGAAGGGGCCTCCTGGGTCTGAGCAGGATCTGCAAAAAGCACCATGTAGGAGAGGCCATCGAGCCACCAGGTGGCAGCAGAGGACAGGAGAGAGGCAGGACACCGACCAACTGCAACTCTTCTCAGGTACCCTCCCTCACCTGGACACTGCCTCCAACTTCAGACCTGTGGCCCTGGTTCTCCCACCCTAAGAAGCCCCCCACCCCTCTGACCTCCGTGCCCAGGCTCCTCTAATGCCTGTAGTAGTAGGGTGGTCTCAGCCTACCCTCTCTGATTGCAGACTAGGGCAAGACAGCTCATTAAGCAGAAGTGGGGGTACCAAACCCAAAGAAAGGTCTAGACCCAGCTCAAAACCTGTCACTGCCTCCTGGGGCCATGCATGACCTTTGGCTCTTCTCCCTGTTAACTAACTATCACTAGGTCCACCCTGACTGGGATTTATTCCACTTACCCCAAGTTGTTTGCCAACAGCCCCTTTATGATCCACTCAAGTCTGGCACTTCTTGGCACCTGGTAGAGCACAGGAACATGCCTGGCCCAGTTGGCCTGACAGGTCCTGATAGGTATGGCCCGCCCCCTGGGCAAGGTGCCACCTGCTAAAGCATAAAAACCTGGTATCCCCCAAGCAGTTCTTGAGACTGTCGCCATGAAGGGGAGCAGCCTTCTGCTGGTGGCTCTAACCCTGCTCTGCATCTGTGGTGAGTCTAAGCCTTATTCCTAGCACTTTCAGAAGGTAAGAGGCCCCAAAAGGCTGAAAGCCTGGGATCAGGAGGACAATGCATCACAGACCTCACCCCCAAAATGCAGGAAATCTGTTGACCCAGTCCCAGCCTAACCCACCCTGACCGAACCAAGGGCAATCCCCCTTACCCTGGCTCAATCTAACTTGACTTGGCCCTCTGAATTGGACTAATCCAGGAGAAGAAACTGCTCTGCATCAGGGCACCAATTTTTCTTCCCTCATGAGGTCAGGAACTCAGAGGGGAATCCACAGCAACTCCCACTAGTAGCAGTGGGAAAGGGATATGCAGAAGGTTGTCCTGGGGATGACAGATATGGGACAGGGAAGAAGATCAAGCCTCTCCCTGGGCATTATATACTCCTTGCAATACAGGGCTGACTACAGCAGAGGATGAAAATGAGTTTTTCATGGACTTTCTGCAAACGCTGCTGGTGGGAACCCCAGAAGAGCTCTATGAGGGGCCCCTGGGCAAGTACGATGTCAATGACATGGTTAAGGAAGCACTGAACGAACTCAAGTCTTGCATCGATAGCCTGAAGCCTGTGCATAAGGAGCAACTGGTCAAGCTGCTGGTAATTGGGTTGGGACTCCCATCCTCAAATGTCAGCGGTTCTTCCAAGAACCACCCATGCGTGATACCTGATCGCCATCCCTAAACGTACATCAGCAAGTTAAGGTGGAGACCTCACAGAGGAGCCTCCAGAGTCCCTTAGTTCTGCTTCCCCCACTCCAAGGACTATGTCCCACATAGGCAGTGTGTGTGCACACAGCCCCTCCCCGAGGTGCTAGGAGGGGTACAGCACAGTGTGCAGGGAGCCTGTATACTTCACTGATGTGCACAGGCCTGTCTGCCTCTGGAACTCGTGGCACTTGTTGGTTGCCAGCTCTCCTGGTCTTCACACATTTCCCTTTCAGGTGCAAGTGCTAGATGATATAGAGAACACAAGCATGGCTTGACTTCCAAGAACCACAGGACCAGCCATACATGCAGCCACGGATGTGCTAAGACCACTGCTTCCTCATGAGCAAATTCACCCTCGAACTGTTAAATCAATAAAGCCTCCTGCAGCCCAGACACTGGCTGGTCTACTCTGTCTCTCTTTCTCCCTCTCTTCTCCTCCCCTCTCTCCCCAACATGGGGACACACAAAAAGTCCTATCAAAGGCACACTGAGGGATGCACCAAAGATGCAATGCAGACTTATATGTGGGGTCACTGCACAGAAACAATGTGTGAGAACAGCTTCAGGACACCATGCAAACACCAGAAGGTGTCCAGGGGATGGGGTCTATCTACAGAGACAGGATGGAGGAGCCTAAGCAGGCTCTATGAGTGATTCCTCACAGGAGCTATGCATCAAAAATAAAGCAATAGCACAGCCAGCTGATACATAGGTCCTGGGAGCTTTCTAGTCTGTCTTCCCAAAATCACTCAGGAAAGAGAGCCCAACCTGAGCTAGAAGCCTAAAGGAGCCTTAATGAGGTCAAGAAGGAAAGCCTTCTCTGATACCAGGGAAGCTGAAAGGTCAGTCGGGTCTGAGAAAGTGTAAGGAGAAAGCAACCTCTCTAGGTAAGCCCCGCCACAATCAACACAGCCTCTAACCCAGCCCTGTACCCCAAGATCCCCAACAGCCAGAACCAGCCTCTCCCACAGTTTCCCCAAATCAGTGGCTTGTAGTGGGCAAAGCTAAGAGTAAACCTGCAACCTCGCTGTATCTACATCTGCCCCAGCCACAACAAAGAGTTAAAGAACCTGGAGCGTAAGGAGGTCTCTGGCGGGGGTGTCTTTGGAAGAGGGAGTTCTCTGAAGAGATGGGGATTCCATGATGGGATGGGAGTCTGTACAGAGATTGGAGTTCCTGGAGAGGCACGTGGTCCCTGGAGATGTGGACACCCCTAGAGGGGAGGTCCCTGGAGAGGGTGGGGCGGGGTTTCCCTTTTGAGGATTAGTTCCCTGAAGACAAGGTCTCTGGAAAGGGTAAAGTCTGACGAGAGGCCTTGGGCAAACACCATTGTTTCTGTCACACACACTGTGATCTAGAACTCCTTGTAGGACAGAGCTACATTCTAGAACTCCAGGGCAGGGACCCCTCCCCCAATTCTCAAAACTGGGGAGAGAAGGAAGCTTTCTCTCCATGCTCCTTTTTAGGAAACTGCTGGCACAGACGCCAGGGGGACAGGCCACCTGTGAGGAGGCTGGGTCCTAAGCTGCTCTAAGCCCTTTCCTGCACAGAGGAGGTGAGGCATCCCAATTGCCCTCCCTCTCTCCCATGACGCAGCCAAGAAGCTCTCCATCCTTTTGAGCAAGCTCTTTGCAAAGTTGCACCCAGGGTTCTCTGACCAGCCTAAGCTCCCTCAGAGCCAAAAGAATAGTCAGTGCAGGGCCAGAGCAGGCAGCTCTCTGGACCTGTCCTGAAGGCATGACTCCCAGATCTTGTATCCGGGTAGGGTTGAGCTCACCTCACTGAGTCGGGAGCTTCCTCTGCTTGTAACTGTTTGAGACCCCTCCCCCCATGTCTCCATGGGGCAAGGACTGAGCCTGCAAGATCCAGTATCAGCACAACCAGGGATGGGGACATGAGGGCCAGGAATGAGATGGAACAGGGCATCGCAGCACCTGGCCACCTCCTTGTTCATGGACAGAGCCAGCCATGGCAGAGGAGGTATGGGTGGGCACCTGGAGGCCCCATCGCCCCCGGGGGCCTATCATGGCCCTCTACAGCAGTCCGGGACCCAAGTACCTGATTCCACCCACCACGGGTAAGATTGCCTAAGGGCCTAGGGCTTGTTGGGGAAAGGGGGAAAAGCCAGAAATGGTGTGGCCTGGGCTGGGGCTGGGCTCAATCCTTGACTCCCACTGGAGAGAAGGATGTCTGGCTCCAGCAGCCCTGAGCCCCTGTGCCCACAGGCTTTGTGAAGCACACACCCACCAAACTTCGAGCACCGGCCTACAGCTTCCGTGGGGCCCCCATGCTCTTGGCGGAGAATTGCTCCCCAGGGCCCCGCTACAGTGTGAACCCCAAGATACTGAGGACTGGCAAGGACCTTGGCCCTGCCTACTCCATCCTGGGGCGCTATCGTACCAAGACCTTGCTGACCCCCGGCCCGGGTGAGTGACCCCCACCCCACCCCCCGCCTTCAGATCCAGACCCTAATATTCATGTCCTAATATGTAAAGGCCAAATAGCCTCATTCCTCCTGGTCCTGGGGACACCAGTAGGCCTGAACAGCAGAGCCTGAAACCCGGCAGTATGACTCTACCAGGAGTCCAGGGACAAGGCCCACATCAGATCTCATGATCACTGCTTGAAAACAGCCCTGGAGCCAATTTTTCTACTGTGGACACCCCTGACCAAATCTGATCAACCACAATGTTGGGGTCCAGAGGCCCTGTGAATTAACTATTGGGACATCCTTCATGGCACCCAGTATTGAGGGTGGGGTGGAGAACATCAGATGCCTGTTGCTCCTGCACGCCTTCCCTCCTCTCCAGGTGATTACTTTCCAGAGAAATCTACCAAGCACGTGTTCGACTCAGCACCCAGTCATTCCATTTCTGCCCGGACTAAGACCTTCCGAGTAGATAGCACTCCAGGTCTGCTGCAGCCCTGTCAACTGACGGAATGGAGTTGGGGTCCTAGGGGTGGAGAAGGAGGAGCCCAACATAGGGCTTCAGAAGGTAGTGGGTATCACAGATGGGAGGTGGTGTGCCTGTCCCAGCCTGAGGCTCCTCATCACCCACAGGCCCTGCTGCATACATGTTGCCTGTGGTGATGGGGCCACACACGGTGGGCAAGGTCTCCCAGCCCTCCTTCTCCATCAAGGGCCGCAGCAAGCTGGGCAGCTTCAGCGATGACCTGCATAAGGCAAGGGTCATCCCAACTGCATACAAAGCCTGGCCCCAATGACCTGTCTGACCCTCTTCCCAGAGACCCGGGAACCCCCAGCCAGTAACTGCCCTCTTCACCTCTGGGTGCCTGCCATATGCTCAGGCTACATTCAGTGGTGGGGAGGGGCCAAGAGACCAACTTGGGAGACGTGATGTCACTGGGAACAAGCTAAGGTGTTTGTGGAAGACTGACTGGAGGGCAAGCACTAATTTTAGATAGAGGACACGGAGCAAGGAAAGGGGGTAGGGGTGAGCTACTTAGGGAAGGAAATGTCTACCTGTACTAACAGCTAATGGCCTGTGCCCTGGAACACTGGATAGTGTTCCATCAGGAAAAAGGGCCTTGCACATACCCTTAGAGGAGTGAACCCAAGACTGGAGTACTGGAAATGCCACTGCCACAGTGAGGCTGACATTGATAGTTAACACCCCATAAACAGTGGGGCATTGTTCCATGGCTAACAGACAGCTTAAGAGTGCCTTTGGTGAATCAAGGCACCCAAACCTAACCCTATCGCCTGGGGGGGCCACATGGACTGGGAAAGCCAAGCCTGCCTGAACTCTCTTCATCTTCCAGACTCCGGGTCCTGCAGCGTACCGTCAGACTGACGTTCAAGTGACCAAGTTGAAGGCTCCACAGTACACCATGGCTGCCCGGGTGGAGCCCCCAGGGGATAAGACCCTGAAGCCAGGACCAGGAGCCCACAGTCCAGAGAAGGTCCAGGAACTAGAGGGATCAGATCAGGGGTCAGGGGAAAATTATCCAGAATATGGGGGCCATGAACCCTTAGGATCCTGTGCATTTCCAGCAGTGGCCCTGATGGTAACCTTTCAGTTACAGGAAACCTGGGTTCTAGCCTCATCCCCAGAGGCCAGCCCACTGTCCCCAGTGACAATTAAGGTTACAGAGTACATGACCTTCACATTGACAACCTGGTCACAAGTTCAGGTGGGACTGAGCCCCTCACTCCAGCCCCAAACCAAGAATGCTCCTCACAGTCCTCCTCCTCTTCCTCCTCCTAGGTGAACTTGAACAAACCCTGTGCCCCCATCGTCACCTTCGGCATCAAGCATTCTGACTACATGACACCCCTGGTTGTTGATGTGGAATAGCCTTCACCTTACATCCCACCAGCCTGTGACCATGATCCTCCCACAGAAATGTGCTGGGTTGTCAATGGACTGGGCACTTCACCAACGGGTCCACTGCCAGCCTGGCCCTGCACCACAGAGGACGGATGCTAGTTTGGACGGTTTTGACAAGTTATTTTTTTCCTATCCTATCTCCTGTTTATTAATCTGGTTTCCTGCCATGTCCAAATTATTTAATAAACTACAGATTGCATTTGTAAGGGTTTCTCTTGGAGAAAGGACAAAACTTGTCCAGAGGGGCCCTCTCTTGACTACCTGGCCTGGAGGACCTACAGAGAAAGTAGGACTGGGAGGCTCAGAGTTCCACACGATATATGAGCCCCCCTTCACAGGGGGGCTCTCTCTATACTCCGGCTCTGAGAGCCAGGGATCCAGAACACCTTGATAATTAGGGTACAACAAAAGTACTGATGCCTCATGTGTCTGTCCTGAAGCAGCTCCACACCTGCAAGGTTATGCAACCACCTCACAGGCAGACCAGCCAGAATCTCAGCAGACGTCAGCACTGACACTCAGGATTTCAAGGTGATACAACTCCAGCCTACCCACCAGGAAGACCTGTGCATGGCAGAAACGTGGCCATTTTTACCGTGCTGCCTCAAGTTCTGACCACAGGAACAGTGGAACAAGACACGGTCTCTTCACTGCTATGAAGTACAAATCCTAGAAGAGCTTGTTTCCATCCACAGCCAGGAGGACGCTGTGTGCAAGAGAGCTACATCTCAGCTGGGCCTGAGGGCAATGTCTAGAGAGGCTCTCGGGGGTCCAAGGCCCAGCTTCAGAAGTATGCAGTATCACCTCAACCTTGGGGCAGGTCACGGCAAAACAAGTGGCCTTATCCAACACACCTTTACCTGTGCAAATCCGTGTGTCCCAGCCAACTTGCTCTGACTCCCTCAGCCCTTAGGAGGTGACGCCATCAGCATCTTACCCTCAGACTGGCAGAGAAGGGCCACACAGAGGAAGTTGGTTGCTCTATGGCTGTCCTGCCCAAGGCCAAGGAGACAAGGCATCCCTGGAAAATGGGCCAGGATGGACTTCAGTGTCCAAGGCCAGCCACAGACTAGGGTTGGCTCAAAATAACTCAGATTCCTGGGAAACAAGGACAAGGAATGTAATGACTTCATGATTTTCTTACTGAGATCTTGAACTGTAGGATGCACCTAGTAGCTCATGCGCACAGCCCCTCACACAGCACCAAAGGCTTCTATGGCTTGCTGGTTTTGCAGACCTACCCATCCATTAGGAGAAGTTCCAGGTCCACAGGCCAGAGTTGGGGGATATGGTTACTTGACCTTCAGGAAGTTGGTCTAACTCAGTGGCTGTGGAGTTGGTATCCCCCTTCACAAGATTCATGCAAGGAAGAAAAATAGTTTAAATGTGACAAGAGCTACAACCCTGAGCCCAAAGTAGCCAGAGAACTACAAATAGCCATGGAAACTGAGGCGAAAACTAGCCATGGGGTGACCCACAGAGAGGGATGGCAAGAACACTGCTCCAGAGGAAGTCACCTCCAAGTGCAAAAATTTAAACCTAGTTTAGAACAGCAAGATGAGAAGGTGCTAGCTGTTCCAAGCGTCTTAGGAAGCCAGAAGTAAATGAACATGCCTGTCATACCATCATTCAGAAGGCTATAAGGCCAGAGGATCCTTTGTTGGAGACCTGCCTAGGCCACATAGTTAAGAGCCTGGGATGCACAGCAAGACACACTATCTCACAAAAACAAAACAACAAAGTATCCTGGGGGCTGTCAACATTCCCAGAAAGTAGAAATCAGCGGTACATGAGTCCAGGGAAACAATCTGAAGTATGAACATGCCTACTATGGGTCCAGATGGAAGAATGATGCAGGTGGCTATCACCATGCTTGGTGACAGGCAGAGGGCAAAGCCAAAGCCCTGGTCCACAGACACTGGGAGACAGGGATGATATGCCTGGAGAGGGAGGCCTGAGAGGCACAAACTAGATGAGCCCAGCTGGAAATGTGTGGGGCAAACAGCAAAGCTACAGAGCACGTGTGGTGAACTGCACCTGGTGGTGGGAGTAGTCAAAACGAAGGATGGGCCTTTCTCCTCCAGAAGGTTCATGGGCTCAGGCAGACACCATGGAAGGGCCAAATGAGCCTTAGGTCAATGTGTGCAGGGAAAGGCTGGCCGGTAAAGGAAGAAGGAGAGAGTGGCTAGTGCTACAGCGGGGCATTGCTACAGACACTAAGAGGCCAAGCTACGGAAGAATCTGGCTTAGCTTGGAACTCAGGGGTAGTGATTCTGGACAGATGGACCTCTTGGCATAGCCACATGGGTGGACCATGAGCCAGTCCAGAGAGAGGGAGAGACGAGTACACAGATATGAGTTAGGTCAGAGAAGGGCACAGAACTGCATGGTTCATTTCTTAAAAGACATTTTATGCGAAGACAAAAAGTGCTGGGCCCTCATAAACTGTTGGCCTTGTCAGCTCCACGGGTCAGTGTGTATGCAAATGGAACTGGCCAAGGAGGAAGGGAGAACTGGGAGATCAGGGAGAGGAGGCAAGTGTGTGGAGTTATACAAGGAGGTGGCTGGAGCTCCCCCACACCTGGGAGACTGGCTGTACAGTGCAGAGCAAGGTTCAGTACAAGGTCAAAAGTTCCTGCTACAAATGCTTTCACTTGTGGCCTCCAGCCCCATAAGGACCCCCAGAAGAAAGACCACTCCAGTACTGCCTTTTTCTGAAAAGTCACACTGCACTATTTCTCAGTCTGTTTGCCTGGGGATGTATACATCTTTGGCACTGGGAAGATTCTCAATCCCAAGGACATACATCTCTGCTCCTGGACACATGGACTTGTGGCCCAGAAGGATCTGAGTCCAGTGCTTCTAACGAGGGCTGCAGTCCATTCCTCTATCCACAGTCTTGACTCTTCCCTGGGATCTGACTTCAGCCAGCCTTGGCTATTGGCCTGCACAGGTCTGTTCCTGATCAGCAGCCTCAGACTGAAGATTCTGCCGCATCCATCCTGATGACCATCATTGGAGAGGGCTCTTGGCCATATCCCTTTTGGGTGTCAACTCCAGACTCAAGAACACAGACATGGTCTTAACCAGGCATTGACAGTACAGGACAAGACAAAACACCCTTAAGATAATTGGCTTCTGAGGAATATAGCTGTTGGTCACAGTGGGCACATTCAGGACTCATAAATGCTTTGCTTAGACCTGGCTCATTCTGATACAATGTGGCTCTGGCTATGCCAGTGTTTCTAGCACCAGGGACTAGGGTTGGGTTTTGCCTATTTCTCCCTCCTTCATACACAGAACAAGCCAATAAGAGCTCATTATGATGAAGGCAGCTGTAGTTGTCCTGATCTTAGGAAGATGAATGACTCATGATGATAATTTCAAAGGAATATTTTTCGTAGTCAGGTCCTCATGAAACCAGGATATCAGGTGTAGAAGGGCCTGGCTGCCCTTGACTCCCATTGGTTCACGTCCTTGTTCTCGACAAAAGGTAGGAGAGGATGAAGAAGGCCACAACCAACACCACGGCCATACCACACAGAAGCTTCCGGTTGTCTCGCCCAGACCGTGCCACTGTGGAAAAGCGCTTCACACTCCCTGTGAGTAGGCCAGTCACACTCGTGAAATCTGAGTCCTGCGGGAGGGACCCAATAGGATCAAACGGAGGTGGGACCCTGACCACCCAACCATATCAGCATAGGAAGGTAGAGCAGACAGCCTGGGGGCAGAGCTGACTGCAACCTGTGTATACTGCAGGTGCTTACCATGCCGTCTAGGTATCGGTTCTGGTCTTCTGTGTCCCTGTCGATGTCCAAGGCTAACTGGTCAAGATATATAGAGAGGGCACAGTCAAGCAAGGACAGACACAGGACGCAGGACCCATCTTCCATTTGGGACCAGCCAGACTTTACCCACAACTATGCTAGGTACCTATCACCAGAAAGAGCTAAAAAGATCACAGTATTAACCTGAGACAGCACTCAAGTTAGCATGTCCATGCACAGCACATGGCCTCCTTCCTACCCTTGCAGCCCCACTCACCAAGGTACCACATGGAAGGGAAAGGGTCCCAACTGACCGATTTGAGCCTGGTAACTTTGGAGGCCAGGCTGTCAGCCATCCGCTTGTTCTCCCGGTCTAGAATCTCCTCCACAGCACCCGAGCTCTGAGCTGTAAGAGAAAGAGACTGAAGGGTAGCACTCACTCTTGAGAGTGGCTCCCGACTTCTCACTCCAGTGGGGTCCAGCCTAGCAAGACATCTAAGGATTCAGTCCATATGTCTGCTAACTTAGCAGGTCCCACCCTGAGTTCCAACAGGTAGACCACCCACACATCAGATGCGTACATGGGTCATGTGAGCACATGTCTTGTATGCATGCCCAGGAAAGGATAGGCAGGGGAACCAGCAGGCTCAGCCTACACTACTCTGTACCCTCTTGGATACTGTGCCTGAACCTGAATGATCATTGCGTTAGCTTAAATCACCATCTGTGGGTGTGGGACTGGTCTCAAAGAAACAGAGTAAATTCTGATAGGGGCATAGGAAAGAGAACGCCCAAGCAGGTGACAGGAAGGCTTTGCGGGGCAATGACCTGGGAATCAAACCTAGGAAAAGTGTGAAAAAAAAGTTTTTTATATATAGCTACCTAGCCCACTTCTGCATCCCACACAGAACTTCTTACAACCCCTGGACAGACTCAGGAAACCTGAGTCCAATGGACTGGGGCTAGACGTGAAGAATTTTGGTCATGGTATGTGAGTGAGAATCACCTAAGCGCAACTGGCACCGGTCTCGACCCACCTATGGAGAAGGACCGCAGTACCAGCAAACAGGTGCACCAAACACTAAAATAAAGGGTGGCTGTGACCTGCCAACCACTGAGTAGTCATTAGTATGGCCCAGGCATTAGTATACTTGGCATACTGAACACAGGCACCAAGAAGTGGTGCCCCTCATCAGTAAAACCCTACTTGGACCCTCAGCTTCCAGCTACTGGCACCAACTATACACAAAACTGTTGCCACGCCGCCTTGAGTCCCATGGCAGCGCCACCCGCAGTCGGGCTGTTTTTTTCTGGTAGAAGTAAGCGCCACCCGACGCAGGTGCCTCCGCGGAGAATCAAGTGGTGGCTCCGGTTCCGGTCCGCGGACCTCGCCTCCTATCCCTACTCCCTCCTAAGCGCTCACCGCGAGTCCAGTCTGCCATCGCGCCCTCCAGGGACCCACTCGAGGGCTCCGCAACACAACGACAGACGTGGCACCAGCACCCGGGAAAGGCTTCCGGTTCCGCCTCAGGCGTAATAACTTCCGGGGGAAGGGCCAGAGAGGAAAAAAACAGAAATGAAGTTGATCTCCGGAATGTAAATATGGGAAGGGCGGGTCACCAGCATTCAGGGCCGCGGATTGGCCAGCAATATCAGTCCGGAGATGTGGGTGTTACCTGGAGCATGCGCTCAGGCACAAACCTGGAGTCCAGGCTAGGAACCAGCTCAGCGAAGTGGGCCGGCACCTCGGGTGCTGGGAAGCGCAGGTGCGGCAACTACGGGGTAGGGAGGATGGACGGAACCCGGAGACTGGCGAAGGAGACGCCAGGGCCTGACACCGAGTACGTGCGGGGCAAGCGGCGGCTAGCTCGGCGGGTGACGATCCCGGAGCATTGCGTGTGTGTGCTACCGCAGGTGCGCTTTCACCGACTGTGCTTTCAGCCACGTGGCTTACGGACCTGGCTCCCCACTGCCCGGCGCTCGTGCGCTCCGAACCTCTAACGCGCCGCGGCCGCCCGCCTCTCCATCGCTCCTCACGCACGAGTGGCTTCCTCCGGCTGTTTTTCACTTCATTCTTTCCGATCCTTCCTCACACACTCTGCAACTTTCTTTTTCCTTTGCTAACCACATTACTTTGGTGAGTTGGTCTTGTTTATTTCGAGACCCGTCTCACTCTGTAGCCCTGGCTGGCGTAGAACTCACCAGTCTGCCTGTTTCTCCCACTCGAGTGCTGGAACTAAAGGCGTGCGCAGCCATGCCCGGCTAAGCACATTATTTTGACCTTCCGAGTCGTCGTGCTTCTTTCCCTGTTCCCCATGGAACATGAGCTCCAAAGTCTGGACTGCCAGAATCCCTGTGCGACTCCTGCTGCCTAAGCGGCCAGGGGACAGCGCTCCCATCTTTTCCAACCCTTCCCTGTGAAGGGGGCGGTCCACACGTGGGCCGAGCGCCCCAGCCGCCTGCCAGAAACTCCTGCTGGGGGGGAGGGGGGCACAAGACGCCACTTGGTTGGCTAGCAACGGCAGCGGCCAAGTTGCTCCACCTTAAACCGGAGGCCCGCCCCACGCCCTTTCACACCCTTTCGGCTCCCGGCATCCTTCACGCCTGGACGCTGGGCTTCCGGACCTGGGCGGAGCCCGCGGGTTTGGCCGATTGCGTCTTCCTGGCCCAAGCCTTCCAGCACCCGGTGCCAGGGGCCATGGAGCCCCGGGCAGTTGCGGATGCCTTGGAGACGGGAGAGGAAGACACGGTGGCAGAAGCTCTGCGATTGTTTAACCGGGAGGTGAGAGGCACCCGGGAGGAAATTCAATGGAGAGAGGAAGCAGCCGTGTGTGCGGCTGGGATGGGCGTGCAAGTGTGGCGGGGATCGCGGCGGTGGGTCGCGGGCTGGGCCTCAGTGCTTCTGCGGTGGGGCAGGTGTATGGGAGGCGACGGTGAGTCTTGCGTTGAGTTCAGAGCGATGGCTGCTGCCTCAGAGGTAAAGCAGACCGGCTGCTCTGACTCGAGGAATACAGGTCCTACCTGCGTGTAGACCTGAACCTACTGGGTCTCCCTGCAGCACTGCCAGAGCTTCACCTTCGATGATGCCCAACAGGAGGACAGGAAGGTAGGTATTAGCCCAAGAGGGTCCTAGGGCAGGAAGGGGCTGCCCAAAGAAGATGGCCTGGTGGAACCACTTTTGTCCATCCCTACAGAGGCTTGCAAAGCTACTCGTCTCCGTACTGGAGCAGGGCTTGTCATTACCACACCGTGTCACCTGGCTGCAGACCATCCGAATCCTTTCTCGAGACCGCAGCTGCCTGGACTCATTTGCCAACCGTCAGAGCCTACATGCACTGGCCTGCTATGCTGGCATCACCATCTCAGAAGAGCCCATCCCAGAGCCCCCAGACATGGATGTCCTACTGGAGTCTCTCAAATGCCTGTGCAATCTCGTGCTCAGCAGCCCTACAGCACAGATGCTAGCAGCAGAGGCTCGCCTGGTGGTGAGGCTAGCAGAGCGTGTGGGACTGTACCGCAAAAGGAGCTATCCCCACGAAGTCCAATTCTTTGACTTGAGGCTCCTTTTCCTGCTAACAGCCCTTCGCACTGATGTGCGCCAGCAACTGTTTCAGGAGCTGCATGGTGTGCGCCTGCTGACAGATGCGCTGGAACTGACACTGGGGGTGGCCCCCAAAGAAACCCCCCCTGTGATACTTCCGGCCCAAGAGACAGAGCGGGCCATGGAGATCCTCAAAGTGCTCTTTAACATTACCTTTGACTCTGTCAAGAGGGAGGTGGATGAGGTAAGCTGAAGCCTGAAGTGATGGGTGGGACTTAGCTCAGCTTGGACATTTTGTCATTTTGCTTCCCTTTGTACCTCAAGTTCCAGGGTGTCAGATATGGCAAGAACAAAAGAACCATCTAGGCAGGGAACCCAAGGAAGGTTTATGAGCTGTGTTGTGCATGGGGTGGGGGCAGTCTCCACAAGGCTTCAGGTGGCCAAAGGTCACCAATGTGGACATTTTTTGTGTGTGATATGGACAAAGCCTAGTAATGAGCTCCATGTGGCCCTGGAGCACAGGAACAGGGACTCCTTCTTACAGGAGCCCCTTTCTGTCTTTGGTTAGGAAGATGCTGCCCTTTACCGGTACCTGGGGACCCTTCTGCGGCACTGTGTGATGGTTGCTGCTGCTGGAGACCGCACAGAGGAGTTCCATGGGTGAGGGGCAGGACTTACCGTGTTGGGGGTGGGGAGAGCACTTAGGCATGGGTACAGCAGTTCTCAACCGTATCTGAATCAGAACCACTAAGGAGCCCAGGTCCCACCTTAGAGTATGGCTTTGTCAGGGGAATGGGATACCAGTGTATTCCAGAGAGCCTCAGAAGCTCAGGGTATGACTAGAAGAGCAGCTATGAACTTAGAGACAGGGCCTTAGGTGGAGGCAGTGGTGGCCATGGCATTGCTGGTGGTAACCAGTAAGTGTCTCAGCTGATCTTGGTTTCCAGAGATTGCTTGGTAGCTCAGCTCAGACAGAATGGAGCAGGTGGAGTGTCTACAGAGTGTCCCCACTAAACTTGAGTGGGGGGGGTACCACCTGTTCTTCCCTCTAGTCCTCCATATCATGTGTATCCCAGGAATAGCCAGGGATTGCATCTATGCTAAGAAGTCACTCTATCAAAGCCTGTCTGTCCCCAGCCACACAGTGAATCTCTTGGGGAACTTGCCCCTCAAATGTTTGGATGTTCTTCTCGCCCTGGAGCTACATGAAGGATCCTTAGAATTTATGGGAGTTAATATGGATGTGATCAGTGCCCTCCTCACCTTCCTAGAGAAGCGTCTGCATCAGGTAGGTGGGGGACCTGCTATACAGACACCCAGGGGCTTTGGCCACTGTTTCTGCACCACTGGTACTGGCAAGTACAGGCTAGCTTGATGGTATGACTTGGACAATTCCTCTGATAGCGCTGTGGCCCAGCCAGATAGTAGCCACTCAGTCAGACCTTCTCAGCAACTTGTGGATACACCATGTACACCGAACCGAACCGAACCTCACTGCTGCTGATTAACAAAGAAAAGCAAGTTTCTCAGAAGGAGAATATTATCTTTTAGGTCTCTGTGGTTCCCTCTGAAGTGGTTCTCAGAAGCTTTGGTTCCTGCCTGTGACCCTCAGGCTTCTAGTGTTCCTTTTACATAGTCAGCCATAGATGACAGCACAGTTGTTCCTCTGCATCTTATCTTTTTTTTGACAGGGTTTCTCTGTTGTAACTCTGGCTGTCCTGGAACTTGCTCTGTAGACCAGGCTGTCTTCAAACTCAGAGATAGAGCCTTCCTCTATCTCCAAAGTGCTGGGATTAACCGCCAAGCTGTCCCTCTGCACCTTGAGGAGACATAACCAAAGGTTACCTGACTCCTGTGGCTAGTCCATGGGACATCCAGAGAGCTGGCGATGGCGATAATAGCCTATCCCTGTGGAGCTCACGCAGATGAAAGCCGTAGATTGAGTCATTAGTTCTCTGGGGAGCCACGTTGCATGGGCAGTACCCACGAGCTGGGTGAGGACACGGGAGCTGGCATTGGAAGTCCTAGCTGTGACTCCCTAACCCTATTGCCGTAGCTCCTAGTATTGGGCGCCAGGGAGATACTGGGGAAGGCAGGGATGGAATAGGTAACCCTGCTTGCTGTCGTGAGGCACTTGGAGTAGGCTGTTTGCTTTTGCTGTCTCCTGAGGGCAGTGTATCTGAGGTGTGAGGACAACTTCAAATGCTTTTTCTGTTGTTCATGGCCCTGATTTACAGTCGCAGCAGTTAGTCTTAAAGAAGTGAGTTGTTTGAACCATGTCTCAAAGCTTTTCAGGCACTTCCAGAAATAGGACCTGTTTCCAACACTTTTTCTTAAGGGTTTCATATACCCTGTGTAGCCAACGCTGACCTTGAACTTCTGAATTTCCTGCCTCCCAAGTGCTAGGATTACAGGATCGGGCCACCATGAATGGTTTAGTTTCCATACTTTTTAAAGCTGATAAATACCCACTTCCACCTTCGGCTCTTAGCTAACTTACTGAAGCATGGCCTCTTTATAAGTATCTGTTGCCAGAACCATCTGGTGAAGTGTGCCCCCATCTTACATTGGGAGCATACCAGTTACAGAAGCCCTTCTGCAGACCCACAGGCTGAAGGAGTGCGTGGCACCTGTGCTGAGCGTGTTGACAGAATGTGCCCGCTTGCACCGTCCTGCCAGGAAGTTCCTGAAGGCCCAGGTACTTAGAAAAGGAGTCAGAACTGGGGACATGGGCTGGATCCATTTTATAGGCTTCTGGCCGCTGCAGACAGAGGCTTAGAGACAGCTGCCTTCCCAGGTCCTGCCTCCTCTGAGGGATGTGAGGACTCGGCCTGAGGTGGGGGACCTGCTTCGAAACAAGCTTGTCCGCCTCATGACACACCTGGACACAGATGTGAAGAGGGTAGCTGCTGAGTTCCTCTTTGTCTTATGCTCTGAGAGTGGTGAGTGGGGGGAGCCCAAGCCCCAGGCCTGCCCTGCCTCAGCCATGTTCACACATTGACCTCTGCCCTGGTCTTCAGTGCCCCGATTCATCAAGTACACAGGCTATGGGAATGCTGCCGGTCTCCTGGCTGCCAGGGGCCTCATGGCTGGGAGCAGGCCCGAGGGCCAGTACTCAGAGGATGAGGACACCGACACAGAGGAGTACAGGGAAGCTAAGGCCAGGTATGTGCTCCTAATATACACCTGGGTTCCCTTATCACTCCCCAAGCTTCCTTACGCCCAACCAGAACCAGTAGTACATAGACAGGATGAGGAATAGGTAAGACCTCATGCATTTGTGTTTTGATGACAAGTTGTGTCCTGAGTGGACTGAGGCCCACCAAGTGGGTTCTCTGGAAACCAGGAGGTCCTGGGCAAGAGTTGTCTGGCTGGTGTTCCAGGGTGATCTCCCTTTTGAAGTCCCACCACCACATAAAACAAGAAGGTGGGCTCTTGCTAACCCAGCCCTAAGCATGCAGATGGAGACTACCTGTCCCACATAACCCCACTTTCCTATGACATCACTAACCCATCCCCCATGCACTGTTCTTGGGAAGCAGCATCAACCCTGTGACTGGAAGGGTGGAGGAGAAGCCGCCCAACCCCATGGAAGGCATGACAGAGGAGCAGAAGGAACACGAGGCCATGAAGCTAGTGAACATGTTTGACAAGCTCTCCAGGTATGTGTTGTGAGAAAGGCTTGTAGCTAGGAGACATGGGAATAATTGTTCTGTGAGCCCAGGGAGACTGGCTTACAGGAGATTAGGATCCTAGTGAAGCTATATTACTGACATTTGAGATGACTTTCCCTAGAAGTAACCTTCCAGAAAGAGATGGGGTCCAGTCAGCATTGAGCCCTGTTTATAGATGATGAATATGAGGACAAGAATGTAAAGGACTGCATAACATCTCAAAGCTAATTAGGTGGCAGTTAGGATCTGGGCCTGATTGACAGTTAACCTAGGCCAAGTAGCAGCCAGGAATGAGCAAGACCCTCTGCCCTGCACACTAGGTCCCTTCCCAACCATACTGTGCTTTCTCCGCAGGCACCGAGTCATCCAGCCCATGGGGATGAGTCCTCAGGGTCACCTCACTTCTCTGCAAGATGCAATGTGTGAGACTATGGAGGGGCAGCTGTCCTCAGACCCTGACTCCGACCCTGACTGAAGATGGCAGCGGCTTTGCCCCCCTTCAGAACTGGTGCTGCTTCCAGACATGTCCTGGGGTGCTGCCTAGAGAAGCCACACTCCTCTCCAGCTGGGGAGCCTTTCTCTATACTCCCCACACTATCCATGATTTGCCTTTGGTCCAGTTTCTTGTGTTTAGGACTGTGGTAGTCTTGTCCTCCTTGAAGATTGGGAACCCACCTTTAATTTCCACAAGTGAAGTCGTTTCTTTTATGTTTGCCAAGCATATGCCATAGCTGCAGCCATGGGCAGAGCTGCCTTGACACACAAATGAGCATGCATGTATGAGGGTGGTGACTGAGCAGGGTGTACACTGTGTAAGCATGTCTGGGTTGCCATGACAGCCCAGAGTCCATATGTAAGGAATATGCTGTGTTCCACACATGAAAGAATCTGTGGTATCCAAATACCCAAGCCTCACTGGTCGTGACAGCTAACTCAGTCACAACCACTGGTTTAGTAATTATGTGAAGACAAAAGTTGTAAGACAAGGTAAAATCTTGAGATTTCTGAGGCACAGAATAAAGAAGAGTTTGAGATAAGACTGTATATCTGAAGTAGCCCAGTAGAAACTAATTTCATTCTTTTTAGAATTCAGTACTTCCTAGATCATCACACAGCTGCTGTCATTGAAAAACAAAGACAGAAGACCCCATTCCCTGGAATCTGTTGTTGGGTCTACCCATCAGCCCCGTCAGGATGGGTGCAATCATAGGAGGTTCTTCTACCTGGGAAACAGCCTGTGCTTACTCATAACTTCATATTGGACAGGAAAAATAGGAGACCCGGTGGGACTTCCCAAGCCTACCATTGGTTTTAGCATCGTTACTGGAAGAAGCATGGGTGGAGTGGGGAGAAATATCTTAGGAAGGGCTGGGCAGATGGGGATTCTTGAGGGGCCTGAGCTGATACCAGGATGAGTCAAGGGACTGATGGGCTCAGTCCTAGATCTCCAAGAGGAGAACAACCACATAACCTGAAATATGTCAATGCTTACTATTCTGAGAGATATGAAAGGATGCCAAGTTTTCATACTAAAATTTATTTCATGCAAGAAATGAAATGTTTTCTAGTTAAAGATGGCACTGTAGAGACCAACATGCTAGATTCCCTAGTGTATCACCCCACCTGAGTCTGGTGGTGGACAGACATACTGTGCTGCCTTCCTGATCACCGCAAGGGCCACCGCCAGAGCATTCTGCACTACAAGCTTCAGCAGTGAAGAGGTGGCCAGAGCACATGTGGCACTCCTTCACATTGTAATGGCATGGCCCCAAGGGTAAACATCCCTGGTCAGCTTTTCCAAGGCAGCTTCTGAAGACCACTGCCCAGGTCACACTTTGTGCTTTGGCCCAGATTTGTAAACCTGTCCGAGCTGTTTTCAGGCATGAGGTCTCCCTGGAAATAGGATGATGTCCTGTGTGACTTTCCCGCAGGCGAAGAAACCATAGTCTTATCTGTCCTGTCCATCCAGCTGGAACAGACATGTCAGTTAGCTTTACAACCAGATAGGCTAGTATATTCCAGACCTGAATCAGTCATTGAAGCCATGCAAAGTATTTTATGGAAAAAGCATTTGTCATTGAAGTAAACTAGATAAGGAATCCCAGAATGCCTAGCACAACATAGGTGGCTAAATACAGACTGTTTTCCAAGAAATGGCACCAGCATACATTCAGCCCTAAGAGCCAAACTTGGAACAAAAAGATAAAAATACTGATGGTTACATCTGTGGAAGCAGTAAATGCCAAGGCTTGTCTTTAGTATGCCTTGCTTCTCTTTGGTCCAATTTTGTTAAAAGCTTAGGCTAAATACAAGAGGCTGGGAGCTTTTGCCAGTGAATGTGAGGAGACTGCTGGCCATGGCTGAGCCACAAGACAGATGAGGGGCTGGGATTTCTTAAGACTTATCTTGGCAACAACAGAACATCAATTGTGACATATTCTGGTGAAATCCTCTGGGCAGTGCCGCACCTGTCTATAATCATAGAATTGGGAATTAAATGCTAGCACTCCACTATAAAAAATAAACACATATGACATGATGCTCACAGGAAATTATCTTCTGTGAGTCACAGGCACTGTAAGGTCTAGAAAGCATAATGTTCTCTGGCTTCCTATTCCCAGTGGCTGTGATAGCTAATGCTACTGATTAACAACCATCTATGGTTAGCTCTGTCCCTTGCAGGGTGCAGAGAATGTCAGCTCAGCCCAACCCCTCCCCCAGGTTACAGAACCATGTGCCAGCAGTGAGTTGTAGTGTAGGAAGAAAAAAGCAATAGTCTATAGGAGCACCATCCTAACTGCCAGTAATGCATTGAGATCAGTGCCCAGAAGAGGATGCACTCTGTGGAACTGAGCCCTAGAACTTCGCTTTGGTACCTTTCCAGTTTCCTGCTGGATGAGATCCTGCAGCTCTTGTGTCCAGCCCAGGAGGTCCACCAGCCTTTCCACGCCATGAACTACATCCCCTAGCTGGGCTACATCTTTGCTGCGAGGACTCCAAGCAAAGGGCCCCACCAAGTCTCGATTGATGAGCAGTCGGGGTACTGATTTCTGTACTGCTTCAGACAAGCTGGCAAAAGGCTCCACCTGAAAGATAACCCAGATGTGAAGGGCAGGGTGTCCATGCACCATCAGGACATTGAGCACCACAGCCACAGAGGCCTTGGGGCAGGAGTCAAGGCTGACGTTGTGACACAGAGCCGGCCACTTCATTTCTGAAAGCTTCTGCCCCCTGGTCTGGGTGACTTCTTTCCTGTCCACAGTCCCCTACCCCACTTCTGCTCAGTGCGCCAACACAAACCCTGACTTCTCCCCACACTCCACCCTTCCTCCAAGTCTGCATGTTCTACCTACAAGCATCTTCCTTCCACCTGTCTGTCCACTCTACAGCCTGGGCTTTGCCCTGAGCCTCTCCTATACTTGCCTGACAGAAAAGCAAGCACCCTTCACCATCCTGCTACTGCCCCACCTCTTGGGTCCCCTCCAGTCTCCTAAAGGGCCATGCTGCCAACATTTCTGCACCAAGAGTGACTGGAGAAAATGAGTAGATTAAGGAGTGATATCAAGCCTAGCTCTTATCTAAGAGGAAAAAGTCAGCTCTCAGCTTTTCCTAAAGTTTCAAATAGATTATGGATTTAAATGTAAACAAAACAGTTGTTAAATAGGTATGGTAGTGGCATACCTATAATCCCTAGCAACAGAGAGAAGATAAGAGGGTCAAACAGTCAAGGTCATCCTCAGCTACAAAGCAAGTTTAAGGTCAGCTGAGGCTACATAAGACCCTCACTTAAAAAAAGCAAAGTGGCTAGAAAGATGGCTCATCAGTTAAGAGCATTTGCTGCTCTTGCCGAGGACTTGGGTTTGGTTCCCAATATCCACACAGGCAGCTCACTGTAACTCCAGTTCCAGAGTAGTCAATACTCTGTTCATGGGTACTAAATAAACTGGGCACACTGGTTGTACATATATCCATACAGGCAAATACTCATAAAATACAAAACTTTTAAATAAAAAGCAAAATAGGCCAAAACAAACAAACAAAAAAAAAAACTCAGAAACTTTATTGAAGAAAAAGTAAGGGGGCCATGATAGCTCAGAGGGTAAGGAGCTTGCCACCAAACTTGACAATCTGAGTTTGAGTCCCCAGGACCCACATGGTGGAAGGAGAGAACTGATTCCCACAAATTGTCCTCTGGCCTCCACACACCCATACACACAAACAAATGTTTTTAAAAGTTCTTTAAAAAAAGAGAGAGAGGAAAAAAAAAACTAGAGTTTATAAGTAAGGGTAGGGAAGAATGTTTCAAACATGGTAACTCAAGTGAGACAAAGGAAAGGAACAGCTGACTGCCAGCACTGCCATATCGATCTACATAAAACCCCTGTGGGGAGAACTTACAGTGATGCCTTAGACACATTGTGTTGCTAATTTATAACCCAAAGAAAACAAACAGTCAAAAACATGGGCAGAAGCATAAGGTCTCACTATTTGTGGTGGGGAACTAACCCAGGTTTTGTACATGCTAGGCAAAGAACCTACTAAGCCACATCACCCGCCCTATCATACCTATTTTTAACTGTTCAAACTGGCAGAAAACTAAAACAGGACATTTTGGTATTGGTGAAGACATGAGAAAATGGACCCTTCTAGACCAAATACCAGCATTTGTTCTGCAGAAGTACATGCGTGAGTGTAAATACACACAACAATAGTCACCACAAGCAGACTCAGTACAAAAATTACTGTTTGTCTCCACTTCCAGCAATAAGGAACTGCCTACTAAATTTCCCTGTCTTACAACCCTTATGACTGGAAATGTTTCAGGATTCTGGATATTTCAGATTTTAAAAAAGTGGTTTTATATAACATACATCACAAGGCACAGTGGAGATCCTGAGTGCTCCACAATCTAACACATTACTATTGTTTCCACAAACATGGGTTGCAGGACACCGCAGATTTGTCAGTTCACACTGGTAATGGATTGAGGCCTGTCCTGGCTGGGCCCTCACATTCACAGGGCACACGATCAGCAGGACACTAACAAGGTGGGTGCTCATAACACCCATATAATTGTTCAGCTTCTGGCCATTTGTATCCAAGAAAAGAAATCCAAGAGGACACAGGCTAAAACTGGGCTTAAAGCTGATTCTTGGGGCTGGAGAGATAGCACAGAGGTTAGAGCACTGGCTGCTCTTCCAGAGGAAAGGGGTTTGAATCCCAGCACCCACATGGTTGCTCACAACTATAACTAGCTTCTGGGAATCAGATGACCTCTTATGGTCTTCACAGGCACCAGAAATACATGCAGACAAAACATCCACATACATAGAATAAAAATATAAAATTTAAAAGATAGTAGAGTTGATTCTTTACATGCCTCTGTTGTTTAAATGAGTCTTTTAAAAGAAGCATATGATTGGCTAGATGTGGTGACCCATGCCTTTAATTCCAGCTCCCTGTGGAGGCAGAGGCAGGTAGATCTCTGTGAGTTCAAGACCATCCTGGTCTACACAGCCCAAGACAGCCAGGCCTTTGTAGAGAGACCCTGCCTCAAAAAAAAAAAGAAAGAAAGAAAGAAAAGCATGTGGTAGTTTAATAAGCAAGGAAAGTGTCCTTATCTGATAGCTGTCATAGTCAGTAGGACTGGGCCCATACTTTTTGAGTACCACAGACCACAGGACTCACCCTTTAGCCCCTGACTGTCCTTCCACTCCCACCCATGTCTGTCCTCTATACCCATATGCAGACCCTAACCCCACTGGCCTCTGACTGCCCCCTACCAGCTAATTGCTGATGCTTCAGCCAACCTTCTCCCACCAAAGATCACTTCAGGACTGACAGCTGCTCTTCATCCCAAGGTATAGCTCTGCATCTGGATCAGTCCCTTCGGTCCTGCCTCATGGCTAACCTTTTACTACACCCTTATGCCTTCCCCTCCTGCACAGCCATTTGCTCCCGAACCCTGGAATGTCACTACCATTGACTACTCACCTAAAAGGGTGATACTACCAACCAGGCCCTACCTCTCCATGTCTACCACCCTCCCACCCATCCTCACGCTACTGTCAACAAACCTCCAATGAGGTCCCCAGAATGATTAGCAGATCTGCCATGGCGAAATCAGTCACATGTAGTAAGAACCTTGCAGGTAGCGGCTCCCCAAAGAACACAATGTCAGGTTTCACAACGCCAGTACAGACAGGGCAGCGGGGCACCCTGTCTGCCATCACATCAGCCTGGGGAAGCAGAGAGGGAGGGACCAAGGAAGATGCCTTTAAAAAGAGGAAAAGGCAACAGCTTCTCAAGGAAATTTTAAACACAATCAAAAGGTGAACCGGGTAATGGTCGCTTTGGCAAATTACCAACATTTTTGTCAACTGTTTCTTATAACTCTCCAAAATGGGGGCTGGGGCTGAAATATTTCAAATCAAGGCCTAGACATCACTCAGTTTTACCCATAAGTTCTCCTGTAAGGCTCCACCTGGGATGGAGTGTTCTTTGGGCATCCTGCATACAGTGAGAAAGCCGGTCCCCAGTTTGAGCTGAAGGGGCCAGCGGACTGCTTCAGCTAGAGAAGGCATTCGGGTCACCTTCAACTCACCGTGGGCTGTCGGGTGTCCGGAGTAACCCTAGCTGCCAAAGACTGCCTCCTTGCAGGACAGTGTAAAGTAGGGGACAATTACTAACATCTACACCCCAGACCATGACTCACGCCAAACAGAAAAGGAGGCAATATCACTTTCTGGCAAGGCACACGGACACATCCTTGTTAAATAAAGCTTTATAGCCAACTGAGTAGATTTTAGTGGGCTAAACTCACCAAGAATGAGTAGAAACAACTGCCAAAAGAGGTCAGAAATTATTAGCTACAGATAATAAAACCAAATGATGTTTAAATTAAAAGGAGAAAGAAATGACCAGCTTGAACAGCTTGAAATATCCATTAATAAATAGAAAATTTTTAAATGTCATGGATTTTTTTTTAAGAACCAAATACAAAGTATTGATGAGCTTGAAATAAATCAGAAGAATCACCCAGAATGCAACACAAGCCGTAAGACTACAGAGAAGCCATGACTGTCAGAGAGAAGGTGGGAGATTCATTTCTCAGAGAACCATAGAGAGTGGGAGGAAAGGGGCAGACATGATGAACATCTGAGGAGAGAGTGAATGGGAATTACCCTGCAATGATAAGGAAAGCCGTGTGCATTTCAAGCAGAATAAATAAAAGGAGATGCATGTGGAAATACAACATAGTGAAATTTCAAATTCTTGAAGGAAAAGTCTGGGAAATATACAGAAAACATGATTAGCAAATGGATTCAGAACAGCCAATACAACATGGAAGAAGGAAAGCTAAGTCAGAGACCTCCCAGATATTAAGACTAAAGCCAAAAGTATCAAGAGGTCAATGAAAGAGAAGAGAGCTCAAAGCTGACACAAGAATCAACTGGTCTCTGACTAAAGAACAGAGGCAATTCAGTAGAGAAAGGACATTTTCAACACACGTGCTGGAAATACATATACATGCAACAGAATGAACCTAGACAGACTCACATGCTTCATAAATTAACTCAGAGACCTACATGTAAAGAGAAAAACTTCTAGAAGATAACATAGGAGGAAACCTAAATGATCACTGGTATTTTTAGATTCAACACCAAAGCCAACCCATGAAAGAAATAAGGGATGATCTAATATCAGAATTAAGAGCTTCTAGTCTGAGAAAGACACTGTAGAAAGAGTGAGGGGGAAAGCCACAGACTGGGAAAAATATCTACAGAAGACATATCTGATAATGAACTATAAACTGAAATACACAAGGAGCTTTTATACATTTTTAATTAATTGTATATATGGGACACCCTGTGCCAGTTAGCATGTGAAACTTAGGACAACCTGTGGGAATTGGTCTTCTTCCTCAGCACGAGTCCTGAGGATTGAAAGACTGTCAGGCTTGTCAGCAAGCACCTCCACCTGCTGTGGTACTCTGGATAAGCAATGACCCCACAGGATCAGGCATTTGAACACCTGGTCCTCTGCTGGTGGTGCTCTGTGGGGAAGTTTAGGAGGCGCAGCCTGGCTGGAGGAAGTATGACAGTGGAGACAGGCTTTGAGAGTTTATCCTCCTCAATCTACTTCCACTTTGCTCTCTCTGCTTCATGCTTGCTTTTGAAGATGTGAGCTCTTAGCTTCCTATTCCTGCAGCCATGCCTGCTGCTTGCTGCCATGTGTCTCCACCATGATGGAGTCTTATCCCTCCAGAACCATAAGCAAAAACAAACTTTTAAAAAATTGCTTTGGTCACAGTATTTTATCACAGCGAAAGAAAAGTAAACAATGTACCTGCCGAGCCACCCTGATAGCTCTACAATAAACTCTGAAAGCTCAACAATAAGAAATCAGTTTTAAACATAATGAAATACATGGACACCTCCCCAAAGAATATAAGATGACAAATGACCACTTGAGAAGATGCTCACCATTAAAGACCACCAAGGAAATGCAAATTAAGTCAATGATATATCACTGCACACCTAAACAGATATCTGACCCAGATTCTAAAATGGATAACAAAAGATACTAATGAGGACAGGGAGCAGTCGGCTGCTGATTGAAATGCACAGTATTATAGCCACTTTAGAAGATGTGTGTGTGTGTGTGTGTGTGTGTGTGTGTGTGTGTGTGTTCCTGTAAACTGAACTCAGGGCCTCATCTGAGCTAGAAAAGCTCTCTAAGCTATATTTACTACATATACCACTAAGCTATATCTAGACCTAGTTCTGTGCTTCTTACAAAACTAAACACATTGCTACTGTGATCCAAAAATTATGTTTCTTGGTATTACCCAAATGACTTGAAAACGTATGTCCACACAAAAACCTGCATAAAAGCAAATCATATCCTTGAACTGAAGCATTCATATCACTAGCAGAATGGGATAAACCATGGAACATCTAGACAAATTGCACATTATTCAGAACTAATAAATCTTTTACCAGGCCAGAAAAATACATGGAGGAAACAAATACACACTGCTAAGTGAAAGAAGCCAGTGTGAAAAGGCTGCACACTGTATGATCCCAACTTTATGACATTCTAGAAAAGACAGAACAGTAAGAAAGTAAGATCAAAGTTGCTAATTGCTAGGGTTTGGGGTGGAAGAAGGCTGAACAGGAAGAACACAGAGGAATTTCACTGGTGTATGCTACCATAATGATAGATCCTTGTTCCTACACATTTATCCAAACCCATAGAATACAGCACGCTAAGGTTACTGTGGGCCCTAGGAAGAGTGCTGTCAGTGTGGGTTCATCAGCTGCAGGTATCTGACTTTGGTGGGGATGCTGGCTGTGATGGAAGCTGTGTGTATAAAAGATTACAGGGATATGGTAACTATGCTTTCTATGGAATTGTGCTAAAACTCTAAAAAAAATAAAGTCGATTTAGAAGCAAAACAAACAAAAACCTATCTTCAAAAGCTATATTTTGAGGACTTAATCCTTAGCATGTGGTGCTATTGGGCAGGGGTAGAGCCCATAGGTCTAGTTAGGGTCTCAGAGTCGGTCATATGGAGCATGCTCTCAAAGGGATAGTGGACTCCTCCTTCTTCCTTTTTCTTTTCCTTCCTAACCATGGCATGAGCAATTCTGTACCACACACTCTCCCATCATATTGTGCTACCTCGCCATAGGCCCAAGACATGGACCAGTAGACGTGGACCAGAATCTCTAAAACTGGGAGCCAAAATAAAACCTTTCTAGGTTTATTACCTCAGATATTTCTTGCAATAACAGAAGGCTGACACGACCATCCTAAAACTTGTTAAAATTCATATTTCATGGGCTGGAGAAATGCCTACTGATTAAGAGCACTTGTTGCTCTTGCAGAGGACTTGGGTCTGATTCTCAGGACCTACTTGGTGGCTCACAGCCATTTGTTAACTCCAGTTCCAGGGGATCCAATGTCCTCTTCTGATCTCTGTGGGCACCAGGGGCACATGTGGTACACATTCATACAAGCATGTAAACATATATATATATATATATATATATATATATATATATATATATATATATATATATATATTTAAATTCATATTTCTGACTTCAAAGCTTGCTACAAGCTACAGTAACCAAATCAGTATAAGACTGGCATAAAAACAGACATGTAGATCAACAGAACAGAACAAAGAGCCCCCAGTCAAATCCTTACATACATAATCAATACTTTTTTTTTTAAAGATATCAAGCCTATTGTGTCAAGGGAAATTATAGTTTCATCCACTATGGTAGCTGGGCATGGCAGTGCACACCTTTAATCCCAGAACTTGGGAGGCAGAGGCAAGTGGATCTCTGTAAGTTCAAGGCCAGCCTGGTCTATATAACAAGTTCCAAGCCAGCTAAGGTAACATAATGAATCTCAGTCACAAGAGGAGGTGAGAGGAGTCTGTGAGGGAAGCTGGAGAGACAGAGAGGTTAAAAACACTGGCTGCTCTTCCAAGGCACTTGGGTTCAATTCCAGCACCCACATTGTGGCTCACAACTTGTCTGTAACTCCAATTCCAGGAGATTCGACACCCTCTTCTAGCCTCTGCTACACATGGGGCACAGACATACATGCAGGTAAAACACTCATATATATAAATTTAAGTGCTGAAAAAAGTGGATAGCCACATGGAAAAGAATGAATTTTGTAAAGGGAAAAAAGTCACAGTTGAACAGCACTGGTTATAAGCCCTTAAATGGAATGTGTGGCTTGGTAAAGCCAGGTTTCTGGCATGACTGGAGATGAACTACAGACTGGGGCTGCTTGCACTCACCAGCACATGCAGACCTACGAACTGTGCCAAGCCATGGCTTCATCATGAGACGGTCTGACCTTTGCACACCAGTCACAATCCCAAAATAACCACCCTGAGATTAAGCTATGAAAACAGCCACCACCAGATGGCACTTTTTTGTCTTCCTGAATTGTCTTTTGAGACCACAATACCAATAAGCCCCAAATATATGTAATTTTTTGTTCTAGACTAGATTGACCTTATCCCAACTGATAAGTTGGAACCTTATATGTATATCATACACAAAAATTAATTAAAAATGGATCGAATTCATAAATGTAAGAGCTAAAAAATTTAAACCCTTAAAAGAAAACACACAAAAGAAGCTATGATAGATGCCAAAAGCATAACCAAGCAAAGGAAAAGTACCCTGACAGCACTGAAGCTACAAAGCTCTGTGCATGCGGACGATGTCATTAGTGTAACAGTGCAGGAGCAGGGACAATAGGTAGAAATGTAAAAGGTACAGAGGCTTCTGTGTAAGTGTCCAATGAAACCTCAAAAACTTAAGTTAGGTTTACCATGGGATGCAGTTCCACTCTAGGAATATAATGAAGCAAATTGAAAGCAGGGTCTCAGAGAGAACTGCACACCCACATTCATAGTCTCAATAATAGGGAGCACCTTCTTCTGTCACTCTCCAGTGTGTATGTGTGTTTTCAGACAGGGTCTCTCTATGCAGTCCTGGCTATCCTGGAGCTCAGTATGTAGACCAGGCTGGCTTTGAATTCTCAGAGATCTGCCTGCCTCTGCCTCACATGCTGGGAGTGAAGGAGTATGCGACCTTGCCTGGCTCCACCTTCTGTTTTGAGATAGGGTATCTCACCACCTGCAACTCACTAGTTAGGTTAGGCTGGTTGGCCAATGAACTCCACAGATATACCTATCTCTACCCACTCAGCCAAGGGGTTACAGACACGTAACACTGTGCCCAATTTTTCCACAGGTGCTGGGGATCTGAATGCAGGTCTTTGTTAGCGCTAGTCTAGCTACCAGCTTGTTCTAGGACTCTGAGATTCCAGTTTATATGGCAAGCACTTTACCTATCGAGCCATCTCCCTATCCCCTCCTGTATTATTTTTAATAGAAAAAATTATTAACATTAAAAGTATTTCATAATAAGTAACAAAAGGAGTAACAGATGTCAACAAAGATACCCATTATACTGCTTCTTAGGATTCAATGAAATAATTTTAACATTTGTAGGTGTGTATATATACACACCTGCATGCGTGTTTACATGTACATATCTTTTGTTTTAAAAAAACCCAGGACATTACATTATCTACTAAATTGTGAAAGGTAGGCAAAAGGGATATTGGTTAAAGGGAGGTTCATTTTCTTTCTTTTTTGTTTTTTTGTGACAGGGTCTCACTATGTAGCTCTGGCTACCCTTGAACTCATTATGTAAACAGGGCTAGCTTGGAACTCGTAGTCTGCCTGCCTCACCCCACCAAGTGCTGGGATTAAAGGTGTGCACCACCACACTTGGCTTGGGAGATTCATTTTCCCTGTATATTTCTGATTTACATTTTGGAGGTAAAGTGCTAGAACCTAGGGTCTTGTGTATCCTCAAGCCAACTTCAACTTCTTTTACAAGTATGTGTTATCTTTCTAAAATAAAAATAAAGGAGCCAGGTAAGGTGGAATAATACATCCTTAATCCCAACAGAAGCAGAAGGATCTCTATGAGTTCCAGGCCTGACTGGTCTATATAGTGAGACCCTGTCTGAAAAAACAAACAAACAAAAGCCAAGCATGGTAACATATACTTGTAATCCCAGCACTGGGGAGGTGGAGGCAGAGACAGGCAGATCGCTAGGGTTCCATGGCCAGGCAGCCTAGCTAGTTGGTGAGTTTCAGACTGCTGTGAGCATCCTGTTTCAAAAACAAATAAATAAGCATAAAATACCACTATTATCGATCCTCCACCCCCAAAGGAGGCAGATCATTTCATGGGGTAACTCACCCACGTGTCTTCCCCCGGGAAGGACCTCCGACAGACTGTGCAAGTAGATGATGCAAAGGACCCATGAGCTTCAACCAGCTTTGAGGCAGGGATACCAGATGCTGAAATACAAACCAAAGCTCAATGTTGCAGCCTCTGGGATGGCTATGTAAGTACACGAGCATGACTTCTGGGCTTGACCACACTAGATTTCAAAAACTGTATGGCTGATAAGCAACAGAAAATGACTTCTCAGTTGGGTGTGGTGGCACATGCCTGTAATCCTAGCACTGGGGAGGCTGAGGCTGAAGAACTGTGAGTTCCGAGACAGTCTGAGTTACATAGTAAGTTCAAGGTCAGCATGGGCTCTAGCAGAGCCTTCTACTGCCATGGACCTGAATGTTGCACCTTGGGGAAGCACCAACAAATACTTCCTTAGGGTGTACAGCCTGGCACTGATGCTGTCACTGTGTGAGGTAGAACCAAGACATCACTGGCTGACTTGGATGGAAATGTTGGTAGCTCTTCAGAATGATGGCATCAGAGCTATGCTTTAACAAGGCTTTATCTGCCAGAGATATCCAGAGACATTTAGACATTGCTCTATGGTAATACTATGGGAGGGATCTGCATGAAAACAGTCTGAGGTGAAAGAGGAGGTGGGGAGAACAGAGAACAAGGCCTGGCCATGTGTCAGGGATGGAAACTGAGGGAAAGGACAGAAGGATTCCTTAGGAGGAAGGAAGGCAAGGAGGGAGGGAAGGGAGAGGGGGTGAGATCCACACCAGATTAGCAAAATAACATGAACTTTAGTTCTATCCAAAACTCAGAACCCAGAAGGTGTGTGGGAGACAGGCCCACAGAGAGGTTTCAGCTGTGGCCTCAAACGCAGAAGTGGAAAAGGCATAACCAGCTGCCTGGCAACAGTCCCAGGATGACATATAAACATAGGCTATAGATAGTTCCCTTTAGAAACAGGCACATGCAAGGGGCAAAAGGCTCACCTCTCTCAAGCCCATCGATATTCTGTGTGTAGAGCCGCAGAAGCAGCTCCTTATCATGGAGCAGTCGAAGGAAGTAGTGCGTGACATTAGGCCTATAGTGCCCGGGGTACAGTTCCTTGGCCAAGGCAAAAAAGGGCTTGGGGTTGTGAAAGAAAAAGTCAAGTTCAAAGATGGCCTCAGGGTATGGAATGTCATACTGCTGAAGGTTGCTGTAAAGGCCGCTCCCTGGGGATCTGGGGAAAGAGAAGGGAAAAGCTGAGCTCTGAAGAAGATTGTGGGGAAATGACATCAGATGGGAACCGCAGCATACCTGAAGTCTGGGATGCCACTAGGTGTGCTGATGCCAGCCCCCACCATGACCACGACCCTCCTGCAGGCTCTGGCCCGAAGCAGCTCAGCTACATCCTGCAGAGAAAGCTTCTCCTTCTTACTGTTGCCTCCACTTCCAAAGCAGCCAGAAGCCCCCACAGAGAGGGATATGGGCCTTCTCCCACCTGTAATACTGACAGCAAGAGCACAAAAGAAAGGCAGCAGGGGGCAGTCAGTCTTAGGCTAACAAGAGTGGCTCTTCTCATCCCACCATAAAGGGGAACATGCACTTCTGTCCAGTGCCATCCAAATAATCACTTTCTCACCCCGAGTAACTACCAACTAAAGCAGAAAGCTGTCTTGTATCAGAAACTGAGATTTACTTGGGAGCAAAAACTTTTGGGTTTATGGACACTGAGTGCTCTGAAAAAGCCACTGCTGTGAAGATCTGCAGACTGACTGAATAGTTAGAACTAATCTTGGGCCACCGTTAGTCCCATGGATAGGGTACCTAACATCCTTTGGGAGTAAGACCTTTAGAATGTATTGACTTCAAAGAACCCAGGAGCTAAAAATGTCATTAGACAGTATCCAAAACCTATAGCAGAGATTTACTGCTTGGCTGTAACCCACCTACCTGATGTCCCCACCAATATATTCAGTAAATACAATAATTTCTATCTTTTGTTCTGCGACTAAAAGTTTGGATAACCTCTTCCATAAATGAGATTTTACTTGGAGTAACTTGAGTCCATGTTTCCAGGACATGGTCACTCATACTAGGCTCAAAATCAACTCTGCCTTATTCCCTTTGAATCAAGAGCTGTGCACTGTGTCAATGGTACTGGCACTCAATGTGAGACCCCCATGGATGATCTAGTCCCATCAGAGGAGTCATCAGGATCAGTGCCAAATGCCAGAATGGGCCTTTTGGGTCCAACTTCTTGGGTAGATGTTTGGAGTCATTCCTGGAGTCTAGAGATCTGGACCTGCTTTTGTTTGACAGACGGCCCACTGGCTTATCTGAGCTGCTGTACTGGGTAGCCTCTTGCTGTTGCAGAGCAACTGTCAGAGCATTTGTAGTAGAACATTCATTAGAATCTTTGTTTCCTAGCAGTCATGCTTTCTCTCCCAGCACCCTTTTTGCTTTTCTGTTTTTTTGTTTCTATCTCTTGCTTATTGCAACCTGGCCCCTTTTAGTTTAGAAATTCTATGAAGGCTTAATCATAAAGATGGTGAGGATAGTTGGCACTTGTTCTCCCTAGACCAACAGGGTAGAGGTATCAAGGAGGAACTCCCCAAGAAATGCAATAACTTCACAGAAAAGCCTCAATTGGAAGAAACCCTGTTAGCTCAGCTGGGAAGACACGCATAAGAGGTAATTACCCATGTCCTGAGTGCCCTTACTTTCCAGTAAGCACACAGGATAAACCCAAAATACAGTGGGAGACTGACCAGTGAGAACCAAGAGAGCTACTCCCATAGCTGGCACATAAAACTTACCCCAAATGCAAATCCCACCAGCAAACATAGCAGTTCACAGTTCTCAAGAGCAAAACACTAAAATGGGAAACAGAACCCCAAGGAAGGAAAAAGTCTTTGGAGAAAACCTGCCAGTCAGTACTCCAGCTGTTTTTATGTCTGATAATTACAATAGTTCAACTTAAAAGTGAATGAGAAAAGAAATAAAAAGGAAAGGGTGTGACTGGTTCTTCCTAGGTACGGTGGAGGAAGAAGTTTATTGTATACACGAAGGAGAACATAACCACAGGGAGAGCATAGTCAGAGGCAGAGACGTCTGGGAGAGTCTAGTGTGGACATGACCAGACTGAGCTGCTGGGTCATGTGAGGAGAGAGGAGAGAAAAGAGAGGAACCTGGAGACCAAGAGGCCAAGAGAGAGAAGGTAACCAAAATGGCTGGGTTATATAGGGAAGAGTATCCCAACCCCCTAGGCTGGAGAGTTCAGGGTAGGGGATGGGGTATGCAAGCCAGGAGGACCCTGTAACAGATAGGGGCAGAGGGATGCTGGGAGAACCTGGAGGCCAGGTCCACTTATGTTATATTATGATATGTTAAGTAGGTATCTCAGCCAGCAGTTTGTCCAGAGTTTGAGCCCTAACAAAATGTATTTGAAAAAATGGGACACATTTGATATTTCCAAATTGTTTTTGTTTTGTGTACAAAACTAGAAGTCCTAGACAATAAAAGATGACTATGGGTAAACTAATTAGGATTTCAAAGCATCTAACTGAAAAATGGTTAAAATTGTTAATTTCTAAGAAAAGTTTGGAAATGAGCAAAACTTTTTAACAGATGTTAAAGGACAGGAAATAATAAAACTTCAGAGATTGTGTTAGAACCTAAAGAATCTAATTTTCCATCACCTCAGTCTCATCAGCCACCTCACAGTCGGCTCTATCCTCCACCTCAGTCTCCTCTATCCTCCACCTCACGATCTCCTCTATCCTCCACCTCAGTCTCCTCTATCCTCCACCTCAGTCTCCTCTATCCTCCACCTCAGTCTCCTCTATCCTCCACCTCAGTCTCCTCTATCCTCCACCTCACGATCTCCTCTATCCTCCACCTCAGTCTCCTCTATCCTCCACCTCAGTCTCCTCTATCCTCCACCTCACGATCTCCTCTATCCTCCACCTCAGTCTCCTCTATCCTCCACCTCAGTCTCCTCTATCCTCCACCTCAGTCTCCTCTATCCTCCACCTCAGTCTCCTCTATCCTCCACCTCAGTCTCCTCTATCCTCCACCTCAGTCTCCTCTATCCTCCACCTCACGATCTCCTCTATCCTCCACCTCAGTATCCTCTATCCTCCACCTCAGTCTCCTCTATCCTCCCTGTCTTTGCCTCTTATTTCTTTAACACACCTCCAACAGTAACACGATTCTGTATCAGAGCTGGTGTGGTGGCACACCCCTTTAACCTCGGTGCTTGGGATGCAGAGGCAGGCAGATCTCTGTGAGTTTAGGCCAACATAGTAAATCCCAGGACAGTAGCAAGACTACACAGAGAGACCCTGTCTCAAAAAGGAGGAGGAAAAAAAAAACAAAAAACCTTCTGAATCAAAGGGAAAGACTGTTACTGCCTCTGTGTGGTTTGGATACGAATGGCCCCCACAAGATCATATATGTGAAGTGAAGGCTTAGTCACTAGGGAGTGGCACTATTTGAGAAAGATTAGGAGGCGTGGTCTTGTAGGAGGAAGTGTGTCTCTGGGGGTGGGCTTTGAAGAGTCAAAAGCCCACAGGCACAGTGGCACATAGAGCCAGGCACAGTCTCTACATGCTGCAGATCAGGAATAAAGCTCTCAGCTCCTTCTCCAGCACCATGCCCACCATGCCCGCCACCATGCTCTCCACCATGATGTTAATAGACTACAGCTCTGAAACTGTAAGCAAGCCCCCAGTAAAATGCTCTCCTTTATAAAAGATTCTGTGGTCACAGAGTCTCTTCACAGAAATAGAACAGTGACTAAGACAGCCTCTTTTAAGATAAAACCCATATGCAAAGGACAATTGTGGGAAAGGTGAGTAGAATTCTTGGACTTACACCACAAAATAAAGCCCAGAAATAGACCCACACATGGTGATTTTGACTTGCAACAAAGGCATCCAGTGCTTTCAATGGGGAAAGGTCTGTTGTGTTGTTGTTTTATAGTTAAATGCTAGAATAATTAGATGTCAATATGAGAAAAATATTACATTTGGGACCCTCCTTCACACCATATAAATATTGATTTGAGATAAGCCAAGCACGTTGGCACATCCTGTAGTCATGGCTACTCAGGAGGCCAAGCAGAGGGGACCCTTAAGCCTAGGAGTTGAAAACCATCCTGGGCAATATGGCAAGATCCCATCTCAAAACATAGTGCATCAGAGTGTAGAACAATAAGATTTCTAAGAAAAATCACAGAGGATTATCTTTATGTCCCTCATATTGCAAAGAATTATCAGATATATATATATATATATATATATATATATATATATATGTATATATAAAACAATAAACACTTTTGCTAAAGTAAAAGATGAAGCCTAGAGGAAGAAAATATCATAAAACTACCTACAACCCCTGGACAAAACCTGGGCTGAAAATTCTGATTATGGGTTTCCTAATCCTTATCAGGACCCTCTGGGATTTGTTGAAGAGTTTCAGGTCACCATTGCCTGATTCAATTACTAGCAAGGCAGATAGACAGTGTCAGCTGATAGACTGGGGAAAAACCTCCTTTGAAGACTCTAGCAAAATAAATGCTAATGCTAAGAATGCTGGCTAACAACGAGGAAATCACTCTGTGCTATAGTACCAAAGATTCTCCCACAAGGATCTGATAGATACCGAGATGTTTAAAGAACATTAAAATGCTCAGACTTTACACCATTATATAATTGGGATAAAAATGAGGCTCTAGAGATGGCTCTAGAAAGAAACATTCGTACCATGAGAACTAGGGGGATTACTGCAGACAGCTCATCAGGGCAGCTGCCATGACTCAATAGCCAAAGCTATACAGTCAAACAAGGCCACAAACATCCAGCAAATCCGGGATCTCCTTGCACAGCTCTAAAAGGATTCTAGGGTCACCTTCAAATGCCAGAAAATAACAAGAGGACCATGAAATAATTTCTCAAAGGAAGAATATCCAGAAGCGCACAAGTGATGGGCTTCACTGATGCCTCAAGAGGTTGTTTATTTGGGAAAAATGTGAGTTTGACAGTTTTAATAGTAAGAATCAGCAGCATGTGGTGGTGCACACCTTTAATCCCAGCACTCAGGAGATAAAGGCAGGCAGATATCTGAGAGTTCAGGGCCAGCTTCGTCTACATAGTGAGTTCCAGGATAGCCAGGGCTATGTAGAGAGACCCTTTCTCAAAAAAAAAAAACTAAGAATCAAAACTTAAAAAAAAAAAATTACAACCAAGTTTTGCAACCAGGAAATGATAAATTTCTGAGGCAAAGAAGTGGATCTCTGTGAATTCAAGGTCAGCCTGGCTGACAGGAAACTCTAGGCCAGCCAGGCCTACACAGTGAGACCCTGTCTCAAAATTTAAAAAAAAAATTGAAGCATATCTTACATAAATATGGAAAAGCATTAGTACATTAATATATTAAAAGCTATTATAAATTGGATGGGGGAAAGCACCAAAATCCCTATCAAGTATTAAAATATATATAAACTCTAAGAAAGGAATGAAGAACAAAAATAATAAAAGTCACTGACAAGCCAAGGGTTTGAGGTTCAGAGGGGACACTGGGACAGACTGTCCTTTTGAGTAGGAGATTTAATCAAAGAGTCATTAACACCATGAAAAGAAAGCCGCACAAGGGAAGGGCTCTGAGACAATTCTGGACCACAAAGCAGAGTAAAGGTCCCTTCTTGCAGGTTTTAGGGGAAGAAGAGGTTCCATGCCACGTGGTAGATGAGTAGTCAATAGTATGTGCTTGTAATCAGGTTGATTCTTATTTTCAAGCACCAGGGGCAGACCAGAGTGCCTTGCATTGTGAAGAAATGTGTGACTTTGAGGATGTGGAGAAATTAGTTTGAGGGGCTCACTTAGTTAATATGTATCCATAATACAGGACGTATCATTGGTTTTCTCTGATAGACTGGAATCTGTTACTGTGAGGCCTGTACACAGAACCAGTTATGAGGGTGGAGAGACACAACTACAGATGGCATGGCTTAAGCAGTGTGTAGCCAAGGTTTCAACAATTCCAGTGTTTTTGTTTTTATATAAACAAATGGCAGGATAATTTATAGAAGAGGAGATAACGGAAAGGCTTTTGGGGGGTGCAAGGCTCATAGTCAATTTCTGGCTTCTTTCTATTGGCATCAAGAGTGTATAAATGATTCAATGCCTAGATATTTAACTGGAAGAAAAGCTTGAACCCTAGTAGCCATGTAAAAGCCAGGTATGCCTCGGAGTGGTGGAGACAGGTGGACCCCTGGAGCTCGTTGACCAGTCAACCTAGCCAAGTTGGTATGTTTCAAATTCCTCCATATAACCTGTCTCAAAAAACAAGGTAGGGACTAGAGAGATGGCTCAGCAGTTAAAAACACTCACTGCTCTTCCCGAGGACCCAGGTTCAATTCCCATCACCCACATGGCGGCTCACAAATTGTCTATAACTCCAGTTCCAGAGGGTCTGACACTTCTGATCTTTTCGGACACTTGTACCCATGTGAATATACCCACATACAGACATACACAAAACTACATATAACTAATAACAATAAATATAAAACTTGTTTTAAAAAAAAGTAGAGGGTCTGGAGAGATGGCTCAGCAGGTAAGAGTATATACTGCTCTTCCAGAGGGCCTAGGTTAAATTTCCAGTACCCACATGGTGACTCACATCATCTATAACTCCAGTCCCACATCCTCTTCTGGCCTTCACAGGCACTGAATGCATACGGTGCACACACACATGCAAGGAAAATACCCATACACATAAAATACATAAACTTTAAAAAATGATTATTTTAAAAAAGGTAGAAAGTAACTGAGAAAGACCTCCTATATCAATCTATGGCTTCCATACACACACATGTACTCACTCAACATGAAAATACACACACGGGGGGGGGAACAATACAAACAGCAAAGATCCTGTAACCTAGCCTGAAAATGCTTCCAACAAATTCTGCAGACAGAGAAACACTGGGCACTGCAGCCTCATGTGGCCCTGGACAGTTCCTGAGTCTACAGCCTTGATTCGGGGCTCTTCTGATATCTAACCAAGCTGCAATATCTCCGTTACCATGGCAATCTGCCCTGAATTCAGGACCATCAGGCTCAGACCACAGGCAATTTCCTCACACTCTGAGAGCTGGCACACCAGGCCAATTCTCCCATCAGATAGCCCTAATGACCACTATAGAAGACCTCTCCACACTGATAGGAACAGATCAAATCGATAACCCTCCCCAAATGAGTGAAGTCTAAAGTTAGTACAGCTATAAAACAGGCAACTGAGAGTATTTCTTTTACTCTTTATATAGTCCAGAAATAAAGATCCTAAAAATACAGCTCTAAGACAGGACAGTTCAGAACCTGTCTTTGAGCAGGATAATCCTGACACAGTGTTTGCTCTCTTACAAAATTCCTTACAAATATCCTTACAAAATTGACTTCACATTCTGCTGCTCTCCCAGAAGCTCTCCTAGTATGCCACTCTAGTGACAGTTTTAACCCTTCATTTTAGCCAAACAAAACTTTTTTTTTTTTTAATGTCCTAAATCCTAGTGGTTGCCCTTCTCCCATCCAGCATATTCTGCCTGAGAAGCACCGTCTCCACTTCAGAGTACCATAATCCCCTAAGGGCCAAATGCCTTGCTGAATCCCAAGGATAATCACTGGCCTTCTTCTTAAAGGCAACATACTGGCTCCCTCTCCTGAGAGGGTGACTGTCAGCTCTCCCTTCTGTGTAGCTGTAATACATAGCTGCCAGCCCCACGCACACAGAGTCAGTGTTCAGTTATGCAGGGACTTGTGTGCCACCAGCAAGCCAGGAATAATCTTCCACCACCCTGAACCTAGCTGCCAAAAGCAAGGTCAAAGATGACCAGAGTATTTTGTTGCTGTTGTTGGTATTGTTTTATTATGCTATGGGTGAAGAGGCAAGAGCTTTATCACTAAATTACATCCCCAGTCCTGAGATTCTTACAGCCTTACTTGGAGGAACCTATGTTTATAAACCTCTCAACAGAGAGTACAGGAAATAAACAGGAGAAAAAACAACAACAGGAGAAAGGCCTTACCCCCTCACACACTGAAGAGATGAGCCAAAGCTTCTAAAGAGGTTCTGCTGTATCAGAGTTGAGTAAAAAAGCATTTTACCAACGTCCTTCTCTAAGCTAAGTCAGTGAAACCCTCCAAGGGGACTCCAGATGAAAACAATGAAGAATGAGAAAAAGAAAGCTCTGACTCCAAAACCACCTCCCACCTATTAAATACCCCATCTCACAGGGCACCAAGGACAGTTCATTTACAGTTCTTGCCCTAACATTTTCTGAGTTCCTCTTAAATACAAACCATATGAGAATACAAAAGGGACAAGAGGAAAGTTGTGACCATTACTGAGTGTCTGCCAACTGCTAGACATCACTCAGGGCATATGAAGATCATCTCTTAATCACCTATACCCAAAAAAAAAAAAAAAGTTTGCAAGTCACTGACATACATACACACGGACAAAATTTTATCAGATATCTATAACATACTAAAGGTATAACTTAAAGTACATCTACATGGTATGGGAGGCTCCTGGGATGAAAAGACTCAGAGGCTAGCACTGAGTGCTGCCTGAAACACTGCAACAAGACAAGGGATGAAGTCACATAAGAGCCCCAAAACCTAAAATCAAGAGGCAGAAGAAATGTTCTATAAAGGTACTTCTCTTCACAGACACCCCCAGGAATTCTGTGTTAGGGTTAATGGTAGTCTTAAAGATGATCTGATATTAGAATTGCCTCCATGAATTCGAGTGTCTTTCCTGATCCCTGCTCTATCCTCAGCACCCAGAAGTCTGGTATAGAGAAAAAGCTATGTAGCAATAGCCTGAATGCACACCTCTATATTAAAGTCTTCCATGCATCAAGTGGATGGACCATTGTCTACCCAAGATTTAATCCATTATAGGGCACTTAAAAATCTTTGCTAACAACTGTGGGACCTAAGAATGTAAAGACTTCAGGCTGTATGTGTAGTTTAGAGGTAGAGTGCTAGCCTAACAGGCAAGTGCAAGGCCTAAATTTAATGCCCGGCGCGCGCTCTCCAAACTTGTACATTATATTGGTTAATTGTCATGTGTTGTTTGAGCTCACTGAGAAAGCTGGCTTTGGAGGCAGGGTTGACAACCCCTTCCATTTCAGACCCATGTTTGTCTCAAAGTCCAAGGTCTAGATGGGCTGGCTCTCCTAACTGAGTGATAGGAAGGAAAGAGAACAGCAAAAAAGCCCAAGAGTAAAAACACTGTGCCCTTGAAAACAGCTAGAAGGTGAATCATTTCCAGAAGTTACTATTGTCTATCCTAGGATGTAAAAGAGCCTGCAGTGGAAGCGAGAAGCCAGAAGCTCAGCCATAGGAAGCTCAGCAAGAAGTCTGGGAACTCCAGCTGACTATCTCAACTCTCTCAGTTTCTGCTGGATGTAGCAAGTACCCAATCTATTGCTATTTGTTCCTTTACTGAAAAACCTAAACGAAGGGGATCACTCTGCTCTATCAGGAACTTTCTTTACCAGGAACTCCCATCTGGCTACCTTAAAAGGGCTTCCTCCGTAGATTCTGCTGGACTTTCTGAATATCCAGTGATGATTTCTCTGTCTCTTAATAAATTCACGCATTTGAAACTGAAAATACGCCTATAATAGATCAGGACTATACAAAACATGTTACTATTTTGCAGACAGTATTACTGCTAAGTGAAAATCTAACCTCACAACTTTTATGAGGGACAATTAAAACATAAATCACAGCTGGATGCGGTGGCACATGACTAATCTCAGCAGCTGGAAGTGGAAGCAGGATTAGAACTTCAAGGTCATCCTTCTTAACACAACCAGCTGGAGACCAGTATGGACTAGGAGATCCAGTTTCAAAACAATACAAACCACATTAACTTCTGCACAAGGTAGTGTAAAGTATTGAGAATTTATCCTCAAAATGAGGTGCAAACAAGGATATTCAACACGTTATTTGTAATAATACAAGATTAGAAAATATTTCAACAAGGAAATAAGTTATGGAACATCCATATAGTGAACTTCCACAAAACAGCAAAAACTGCGCTGCAAAAGGAAATAGCTGCGTTAAAAAACAACAACAAAACATCTTTAAGGAGATGAGGTACAGACGGCCGGTCAGTAGAGCCTTGTGGAAGAGCACACCTTCCAGGTTCTCACTACCGCAACTGCTTCCAGCTGCCCGCTCCTAAAACACCGCCGACAGCCTATCTGCCGGACCCCGCATCTCCCTTGGCGTGGCTCACCTCCCGGGCCCCACAGTCTGAGCGCGGCCAAGGCCAGACGACCGCTCAGCGCCATGATGCTCTCTGCAGGGCGACGGCGCCTAGAGGGTCAAGTGCCATCCGAGTCCCCGCCCCCGTGAGCCAAGCCCCGCCCAACACCCTTACCCCGCCCCCCCGCGCTCCAAGTTCCGCCCCCCTGCACCTTCACTCCGCCTCTCACCAGGTGCAGTGCCCGGGTCAGCCCCCCGTACGCTAAGGCGAAGGGGATGTCAATGCCGGGTGCAGGCAGCTTCCCGCTTTGTGGAACTCCGGCTTCAACCCGGAGGCTTCATCGTTTTACCCCGCGCTCGACCGTCTTGACCCGGCGGGTGATAACTAATGGTCTCTGAGCGCTTACTGCGGTCAGGGATTGCATTACACCTAGTCCTCGCCAGGCACCATCCCGGTTTGAGAGGACCCACGTCCGAAGGTTTGAGGCTACGTGACCAGTCGGTGGCCCGCCGTCCCCAGGAACCTCTCCTCTTTATCTCAAGGGCAGAGCCAGATACTCGGGAGAAGTTTGGCCGAAGCTAAGAACGCGGTTACCTTGACGACCGCGACCCGCGGGGCTACTGGGACTCGCCCGGCATGCCCCGCGCGGCGCAGTGCCGGAAGTGAGCGAGCACTTCCGTCCGCCATCCCTGCCGGTTCCAACCACTTGGTATTTCTGTTCCCAGCTCTCTGCAATCATGAAGGATGTGCCCGCCTTCTTACAGCAGAGCCAGAGCTCCGGGCCGGGCCAGGCCGCCGTGTGGCACCGTTTGGAGGAGCTATACACAAAGAAGTGAGCTCCGAGGGGGTGACGGGATGAGACGGCGCTGGGAGGGCCAGAAGGCTCTGAGCTGTCCCGAGAATCAGGGCTTTGGAGGAAAAGGGGCGACAGGCTAAGGAGCAGAGCTGTGGCCAGGGTTCCGAATCTAGACTCCTTGCTTTCCAGGCTTATCAGCTATGACAGGCTTCTGAGCTTTGTCTTCCGTATGGTCTTAACTTAAGGTGGCCTGGGCTGGCTTGTAATAGTAGCTCTTAATTCAAACAAGCAAACCCCCTGCCGCCCCGTCTGAGACGCAGGCAGCTTGTCCTAAGCCCTGGTGTGATTGTCTACAGCCTGTGATTTCTTGATTCTGTAACCGTTGACTCATCTCCTACTGCCCTTATTTTCTGTTGGCCTTTTTGCCATTAGAGAGATCTTCGTGTTTGAGTTTGGGAAACAGGATGAACTTCAGAACAATTACAAATTGCTGGCATTGATCTAGAGCTGCCCCATGAAGAAACAGCTCTCCTGCAGAACTTTTCCACACAGATATTCACGTGTTTTGATGGTGTCCAGCTGTTTTCTACTATTAGCGTTTTCAAGAGAAACTTTTCAGTGTTCAGTACACAAATGCCCGTGTGGGATAACATTTTGTAGTTCTCAAAGCACTTTATTTGGATTATTAAATACTAGCCTTTGGTCTTTGTGTGAAATGTGCAATGTTAGTGTCCTAAAGGTTTGTATATTGGTTATTTTAAGTATTACTTTATTTCATCCCTCCTTCATCCCAACCACAAATAAGGACACTGAAATTCAGTTTTCTATCCCCCCTGAAGTATTTGGCTAATAAGTAAGAGAGCATGGTGTTCAACATATAGCTGTATAGCTGTAGGATTCCCAAGTTATTCCAGTTGACATTCATAGTGGGTGTTGAAGTAGTCTCAAAAAATGTTCTCCAATGTTACCTGAGAGAACTGAGTCTTGGAGAGGATAAGTGCTTACTAAGGGGCAGCAGAGTCAAGAAATGAACTCAAGTTAGTTGTCACTATAACAACTACTGTGCAGTGGAACCTGGGTAGTACTTGATACTGTTGGGACCATCCAGGCTAAAGGTATCTGTTACTTCGTGTTAGTTTACGGGTCTGAAGGGCTTTTTGTATTTCAGGTTGTGGCATCAGCTGACACTTCAGGTGCTTGATTTTGTGCAGGACCCGTGCTTTGCCCAAGGAGATGGTCTCATTAAGGTAATGGCTTACCATACTAGGTCAGATTATGTTGGGTATACTCGCAGACTTTTATTATTATTTTTAATTTATTTTTAATGTGTATGTGTGTGTGTATGCCACATGTGAGTGGGTGCCAGAGGAGACCAGAAGAGATCTCCTAGATCTGGAGTTGCAGGCTATTGTGAGCCAACTAGTATAAGTGCTAGGAACCCAATTTGAGTCCTCAAAATGTTCCTAACCATCACTGAGCCATCTCTCCAGCCCCTGCTCAAAGTTGTTTGTTTGTTTGGTTGAGATAGGGTCTCACTGTATAGCTCTCACTGACCTGAAACTTGTTGTGTAGACCAGGCTGACATCAGATTCACAGTTCATCAGCCTTGACCTCCCAAGTGCTGGCATTAAAGGCATGGACTACCATGTTCTGCTCTGCTTATGGACTTTTAAAGACAAAAGATGAGTTTTATGATGGTCACAGTAAACTGTATCTTTTCAGCAATCACTTTGTGTCAAGGACTATTGTAAGCCTTATGTTATTCATGATAGCACTGAGAAAGTCTCCTCCCTCTCTCTCTCTCTCTCTTTCTTTCTCTCTCTCTCTCTCTCTCTCCTCCTCCCCCTCCCTCCCTCCCTCTGTCCAGAGTTTCTCTGTTGTAACTCTGGCTGTCCTGGAACTCACTCTGTAGACCAGGCTGGGTTCAAACTCACAGAGATCCATCCACCTGCCTTCACCTCACAAATGCCAAGATTAAAGGTGTACGCCACCACTGCCCTGTACCCCCCCCCTTTAATGCAATTACAGACATAGGTAAATCAGCAGAGGTTACAGCTAATAAGTTACAGTGTTAAACAGACTTTCTGGTTTCTAAAAATTGAGACTAGAGCTGAGAACATGGCTCAATGGAAGTATGTGCTTAACACCCTTACACAACACCACAAAAAAACAAACAAAACACACACACCTGGACCAGTGGCACCGATTTCTGTCCAGAGTAGTATAGAAAAGACAATGTCTCTTCAGTTGAAGATGAGAGGGTTGGAGGGGGATCTGCTCTCACCAGGAGCCTCTTTTTTGAAATCTTTCCTGTTTTCATCTGATTTTGAAAGGGATAGTTAGTGTGTAATTGTAGCTTGAGTTATTTCTCCTGAATACAGTGTAACGCACACAATGAAGCTTACCAGTTACCACCTCACCTCCTGGGGTTGTAAGATTTTCTTATGGTTTTTACTTACCAGTCTGGCATTTTACTATGCTTAGGGAAGTAAGCCTAAGATTTTGCTGGGTGTTCTGTCTTCCAGATGATGTGGGAAAATGATAAATTAGACAAATTGCATTTTCTACACCATAGTGATATATAGTTCATATTAGGCCTTTGCTTTCTAATCATCAATTGATATGACAGACACACACAAACACACTTCTTTGTTTCTTTTTGAGGAGGTATTTATTTTATATATAAGAATGTTTTGCCTTCATGTGTCTGTGTTCACCATAGGCGTGCTTGGTGCTCTCAGAGGTTAGAGGAGGACATCAAGTCGACTGGAACAGTTCTTTCAGGTGGTTGTGAACCATCATGTGATGAGGACTGAACCCAGGTCCTCTGCAATAGCAACAGGTGCTCTTAACATCTGAGCCGCCTCTCCAGCCTCTTTATGTTTCTTTCTTTTTTTCAAAAAATTTTAATGATTTTTTTAATGTGCATTGGTATTTTGCCTGAAAGTATATTTCTATAAGGGTATCAGATACCCTGGAACTGGAGCTACAGATAGTTGTGAGCTGCCATGTAGGTGCTGGGAACCCAGATTCTCTTAAAGAGCAGCCAGTGCTCTTAACCACTGAGCCAAGTCTCCAGCATCCTCTGTGTTTCTTAAACTAGAAATATTGTCATTTGTTTGTTCTGTCTTCTCCAATAGTCCAGGAGCATTTTAGAAGCTCAGCATTTGCCACACATGGTGTGTCTATAGTATTGGCCTACCATCTGAAGAAGTACTCGTGTGCAGAGGAGCTAGGAAAATACAGACCTATAAAAGGCCTGTAGCCTTCTGAAATCTGAAGGAACTCTATTCTGTTGGATTAGGAACACTTCAAACTTACGGGGCTAATGTACTTGAAGTACCCTGGAGGAAGAATGCAGGAATTAATATTCTTTTTTTTTTTTTTTAGACAGAATCTATGTCTGGTCCTGTATCTATATTGAGGTCCTCGAACTAGTTCTGTAGAACAGAGAACAGTCTGGCTTTGACCTCAAAGAGATCTTCCTGACTCTGCCTCCATAGTCCTGAGATTAAAGACATGATCCACCAACTATTTAGGAGATTCTTACAGTGTTTGATTCTCAAAACTGGAAGCTCTCTGATTTTCTTCACTAATCCATTGGTGATAATATATGTGGACTCGAATAAGCCCTGATATGGTTCTCTCATCATTCAATAGAGGTTTAGGCAATTCTTTCTATGTGATGGATGTTGTGGTTTACAGACCCACACTTGACAGTCTTAGTGCTGTATCTCTAACTAGAAGCAGCTTTTGGAGTCTAGTTTTGCTGATGAAGCTCATTCTGTACTAATTCTCTGTCTTTGGTTTTGCAGCTTTATGAAAACTTCATCAGTGAATTTGAACACAGGTAATCTTCTTTTGTCAGTTTTTTATTTTGAAAATGAATAATTAATGTGTTTTAGCATTCAAAAACTGGTGATTTTTATTTCAGGGTAAACCCTTTGTCCCTGGTAGAAATAATTCTTCATGTGGTTAGACAGATGACTGGTAAGCCTCTTTGTTTCATAATTAAAAATACCAAATTGGCCAGGTTTAGTGATGCATACCTGTAATCCCAGCACAGGCTGAGACAGAGCTACATAGTTCAGGCCAGCATGGGATACTTTGTGAGATTTTTGTCATAAACAGAGAAATATTACTGTTTATCTTGCCTAAAGATGTCTTAGATGGTAAAATGCTGTTGGTGGGTCTGACTTTGTTCTTGTTTTCTATTCTAGATCCTAATGTGGCTCTTACTTTTCTGGAAAAGACTCGTGAGAAGGTGAATATGAAGTTTGAAAAACATTTTCTGGTGTATATGTGATTTGTAATTTGTGTCCACATGTTTAGAAGTCACGTTTCTGGTCTCAGGGTCAAGTCAGTACCCAAGGAGGAGGCCCACTTTGCAAGTTTGCTGCCTAAATTTCTGAGGTTCCCTTGTTTTGGTTTTCTTAACTCAGGTAAAAAGTAGTGATGAGGCAGTGATCCTTTGTAAAACAGCAATCGGAGCTCTAAAGCTAAACATCGGGGATCTACAGGCTACAAAGGTGAGAGCACAGTAGCACAGTCTTCCTCTGTTGACTGTTTCCTTAAAATATTTTAAGTTACAGGGGGAAAAAAACAAAGATGTGTATTCTAACCTAACCCATTATTTACATATCTCCACCTCTGTCTTATATATTCCACCCCGCTGTTTTGTTGGTGTTTGATTTGTTTGTTGGTTGGAGTTTTGTTTTGTTTTCCCATCTAAGATTAAGTTGCTGATAAGACATTTGGCTCTTAAACAAAGAGCGTTTCCTGTGTGACCACAGCTCTCCGTCCAGTCAGGACTCCATGTGGTCTCAGTTGTACAAAGCCTGTGGGCTTTCATCGTAGCAGACAATATGATTCTCTGTTCTTTCTTCCTCTTGAGTTGAAATTTCCTGTCTACTTTTATGCCTTTTAAAAAAGAGAGATTTATTTTTATGTATTTTGGTGTGTGCCTGCATGTATGCCTGTGCACCACTTGCATGCAGTGCCAGTGGAGGCCTGAAGAGGGCAGTGCATCATCTGGAACTGGAATTATAGCAGGGTGTGGGCTGCCATGTGAGTGCCAGGAACTGAACCTAGGTCTCTGCAAGAACAGCAAGTACTCTTAATGGTTAGGCCATCTCTTCAGCCCCATTTGTGCCTTTTTTTCATTTTAGTCCAGTTTGGGAGATGGGCATAAATAGAGGTAGCAGGGAGAACAACATATGTTGTCACTCCACCTTGTTAATCTAGAGACTGTATATGCTTTTGTTTTGGTTTAATTTTAGTAACCATAATAAACAAAAATACTGGAAGTGATGGTTGAAAATTTATATTTTCATTGCCCTAAAAAGTACTTACTTATTGCTTCCTAGTTCGAGATCACATGCATCCTGATTACATTTTGTTTTGAGATATTTAAGACACACTGAAAGCTGTGACACAGTGAGGCATGCTGTAATGAGCACCCTTAGACCTCAGCCATTCCAGGAGGAGAACAGCACACAGCAGACCATACGCCCTCAGTCTATGCTAGTCCCCCACAAGCCCATCTCAGCCCACGTGCACTAGTTACTGTTCTTGATGCCATGACCACATACCTGACAAGAAGAAACTTACGGGACAGAGGTTTATTTTGTCTTATAATTGAGGGGATACAGTCCATTGTGGCAGGGAAGACTTGGCAGCAGGAGCAAGAAGTGATTGGTTATACCGAGTCCACAGTCAGGAAGCAAAGTTAGAGAAGTGCTGGAGCTCAGCAGTTTCTTGATTTTATTCAGTCCGAGACCCCAGCTCTTGAGATGGTGCCCACATTTAGGGTCTTTCTACCTCGGTTATCCTGATCTAGACATTCCCAGAGATTGTCTCCCAGGTGATTCTAAATCCTCTCAAATTTGATAGATTAGTTATCACAATTATGTTTCCTTGTCAATCCTCACATTGGGGGTGGGGGGAGGTGATAGGTATCTTTAGTCTTCTCCGGAGAGGGAGGGAAAGAGAAAGGTTGGGGGAGAGATTGTTTCATTCTCTAGCCAGATCTGTAAGTTAATATGTGTAGGCCATTCAGTTTTGCTCCGTGTAGTATTCCACTGCATACATGTTTTACAGCATATGATCTATTCTGTAAAGGGATTTAGATCATTTATTATATTACAAGTGCTGTTCATGTTAGCATTTCTGTGCCTGGTTTCCTTGTGCATGTGCAGTCTCATGGTTGTGTGTCTGAAGGTGGTAGTGTGAGGTATTTTACAAAACCTCTGAGGCTCCCTGTTTGTAGCCTTTGATATTTTCACAGTATTTAATTCTTCATGACCCAGTGGCTGTTAAGTGATAGTGGTTTAATTTTACATTTCTCAGTTGTTGGTGGTTTACTAGAAACTCCACTCACAATGTTGTCAATCTTTGCCCTGGTAGCTTAGACTTTTCATTTTTGTATTACTTTGAAGATCGTTTAAGTTGGAAGATGATTTACTTCTTGTGTATAGGAAACCATTGAAGAGGTTGAAGAGATGCTCAACAATCTCCCAGGTGTGACATCAGTTCACAGTCGTTTCTATGATCTCTCCAGTAAATACTATCAAACAATTGGAAACCACGCATCCTACTACAAAGATGCTCTACGGTTTCTGGGCTGTGTCGACATCAAGGATCTGCCAGGTAACACAGGTCCTCACAGTTCATGGCACTCGGGGAGTCGTGGCTGACCACAGCATCTTCAAGGTGCTCATCACTTTTAAAGTGGAAAGCTCTATGTTCATTTTAGATTTTATATCATATTTGTCTCAAGTGTTGATTCAAATCCCATGCCAGCTCATCTTTCCCAGGCCCTTTACTCTTCTGCTTGTCCATATTAGTAACTAAGTCAGATCCTATAGGTATTGTAGTGATGTGTCTCTCCAACCCTGTACAGGATGGAGGGCATGTGAAATCCTCATAACTGAAACCTTTGCTCTAAAAGGAGTTCATATCTTTTAAAATACATTACAGAGTCTTCCAAGAATAAATTTCAGAGTCTTTTGAGAATTTGAGGATGGAAGGAAAAATAGCCAGAGAGTTTTGGTAAAAATACAAAGAGACAGTGTTTGAAAGAAATTTTCAACATTTTGTTGAATGAGTTGTTGGTGGTAGGGAGACTGGCAACTCCTAGAAATGCTGGTAGCGCTTGATTGCAGTACCTCAATAGAAATACATTAGAAAAGCAACTGCTGTGGCCAAGAGAAGAGAAAGCAGACTCCTTCCAGTCTAAAAAGCTACAACTATGATAACCATGAGACAGTTGAGTGGCAGGGGTGGAGGTTAAAGGATCTTATTACTCCAGTAAGTAGTACAAGCTGAACAGTGAATAGATCACATATATCTATGGAGAAAATTTTAAATAAATGGTATTTCCACACAATTCACATACATGTGGTTCCTGGTAGAACGTAAATTCCAGCACTTTTGAAGAGATAGCTAATGTTGAGGTTTGGTACTAGAACCATTCCAATAATGGTTTCTGTACTTTGTTATGTGAGCTTTATAAAGCCAAATGAGACTGGTATGTGACTGGCTCTATCACTTTGTAGTGTCAGAGCAACAGGAGAGAGCTTTCACATTGGGGCTTGCTGGACTTCTCGGCGAGGGAGTTTTTAACTTTGGAGAACTAGTAAGTGGGCCTGGCTCTGATTCCTTAATATTGTGGGGAAGAGGAAAGTCTGACTTTGTGCCAGCTTAGTGTCTCTGTCTCTGTCCCCACAGCTCATGCACCCTGTGTTGGAGTCACTGAGGAGCACTGACCGGCAGTGGCTGATCGACACCCTATATGCTTTTAATAGTGGTGATGTAGATAAGTTCCAGACACTGAAGTCTGCCTGGGGCCAGCAGGTAGGTTTCATGTACCCCTGCATCTGTGCTCTTCCAACAAGGATTCACTAAGCTTCTTTCCTACACACATCAGATACCCAGTAGCACCTAGGCATAAACAGGACATTGGCAGGCCAGGCTTGATCTCCCAGAAACAGGGCATTAGAGGTCTGGGTCACTGCAGTGAAAGCACATGAAAAGCTCATGAAAGAACAAAATACTCCTCTGTCTGTGCTGGGTAAGGTGCATCATAGACCTCCCAAGGGAAGTGGTGTATATGTGATCTTGAATGAGTGAAGAGATGCAGTAGGAACAGAGGAAAAGGAAACTCTTAGCACGTTTGCTGAACTGAAGAGTGTGTGGCCAACATGAGTAGACAGTCCCCAGGAGCACAGGGCAGCAGGAAGAGCAGAGCAGGGATAGACACTGAAGAAAGAAGCCAAGATAAGTAGTAGCAATTAGCCAAAGACACTTAGCAGTAAGTCAAGCCTCTTTTATTATTTTTTATTTTGCATTTTACTTATCCATATGTATGTGTGAGGTATAAATTTATATGTGTGTTTGTGCGTGTTCACATATTTGCACAAATGCATGTAGGGCACAAGGTAGATAACAGGAATCTTTCTCCGTCATGTTCCACTTTATTCATTGAGATAAGATCTATCTATCACTTGAGCCCAGAACTTACCTGTAGAGTTAGTCTTGCTAGCCAGCTTGTTCTGAAAAGCACCATCTCTGCCTCTTTAGGCTGGAGTTACAGGTGAGCAGCCACATCACCTGGCCCACCTGACGTTTACTTCTGAGGATCTGAAGTCTGGTCTTCTTGTTTGCATGACAGACACTCTGAGCCTTCTCCCCAGCCCAGTCACATCTCTTTTAAAATAAAGTTATTAGAAGTAAATATTTCTAAAATACTAAGTGTGGTCGGAATTACGGTTATGTTGTTCTTGTACTTTCCTGAAACTTTGGATTTTCCGATGTTTAAAAACTTGTAAAATGTATATGGAATAGAGTAGAGTGGGTATGAGTGGAGAATACAGATACAGAAAGCACCAGATCCAGCGAGACTCAAGCATAGTCTGACTGTGGATTGACATGTCAGCAAAATGCCACCCACAGAGGAAGCTGGAGCCAGGAACTGTGGTTCATTCCTCTAGTCGCAGCTGAAGTCAGAGCATCACTTGAGAGTGGGAGTTGAAGACCAGCCTAGACAGCATAAAGAATGAGAACCCTAGCTCAAAAAAAGAAAAAAAGAAAAAGAAAAAAAAACAGAAAGACCAGACAGACAGACAGACTGGCTTGTAGTAGCAATTTATAAGAAGAAAAAGGATTCAGGGATGTCTCCAGAAATGTCCCTGCTGGCACTTTCCTTGGCAGAGTATGACCTTGTTTTTGTTTTTATCCCGAGACATAGTCTCCCCGTTTTGTTCTGGTTTGTCTTGAACTCCTAGGCTCAAGTGATCCTCCTGCCTCAGCTCCAAAGTGCTGGAACCTAGGTATGATGTCATGCACTGCATACTTGTAAAAGGATGTGTTTTAGTTCTCGCCACAGCGGTATTTTCTGTTGTAAATATCAGCACAATCCGCTAGGCCTTAGGCACTTTCCACAAACTGCTTGCCTTGTGCTGACCAACAGGCAGTGCCACCAAAGGCTTCCAAGACTTGACTTGTTCTTTGCTAGCGGTGCCTCTGCCAAGAGTCTTGAGATGCCCGTTCATTGAGTTTGTAACATCAATGTAAACTCTGATTCATACACTCCTGTCTTCAGAGACAGCCTGTCAGTCAGTTTCTTCTTCAAATTCCTTGAGACAAAGAGATTTATTATCGTTTAGCTATCAGTGAGCCTCAGCTACCCACAATGTATAATGCCTGGGCTTGTCCAGTTTCTTTTTGTTTGACCCATAGTAGAGCTTCAGAGCCCATGTTTCTATCCTTCTATTCTTCCCAGCCTGACTTAGCAGCAAACGAGGCCCAGCTTCTGAGGAAGATCCAGTTGTTGTGCCTTATGGAGGTAAGAAGCACCCGAGATTCCTGTCCACAGTGCTTGACTGGTGCTCTTGAGCACTCTAGGCCCAGCAAGCTTTCCCGCCTCTCCTGAGCAGTTTCTTCCTCCTGGCCCCACTCTTACCTGCTTCTTCCCTTTTGCCTCTGCTCTTTTAAGTTTGAATTTGGACCGTATATGTATTTTAGGTTTATTCTTTTTGTGGGGGAGGGGTACACACATCAGAGAGCAACTCAGGAGTCAGTTCTCTCCTTCTGCCAAGAGGGTTCTGAGGATCAAATTCTGGGTCAGACTTGACAGCAAGCACTTTTACCCACTGAACCATCTCACTGGCCTGTGAGTTTGACTCTTAAATAAGCTCCTGTAGCCACTCCATAAGTTGTCTCTGCCCAGTGAGCCTGAAGCCACTGTCTCTTCCTGCCAGTAACCTGCCACACCCTTTCTATCCATGTGTTTTTCTGTTTCCTCTGATAAAATAGGAGCTTCTGGAAGAATTGGAGTGTGCATTTCCAGTTTCCTACAGTGGTCCCTGTACAAGGGACTTGGTAGCCTGAACTATCTTGTCAAAAATTCCTTTAAAGTTTAACCTTTAACCTTCTCTGAGCATTGAAAACTTGTTTGTAGTGGACACTAGGTTAGCTTGGGGAAACTTGAATATTTAAGAATGGGACTAATAAAATGATCTATATTTTCAGAGGGTTTGTTTTGTTTTGTTTTGTTTGTTTGTTTTGAGACAGGATCTCACTATTGTCACCCTGACCCTAGCCTGAAATTTGCTGTGTATCCCAGGCTGGCCTCAAACTCACAGAGATCTGCCTGCCTCTACCTCTTGGATACTGGGACTAAAAGCATGTGCAGTCTTGCCCACAGAACAACTTTCAACTTTTGACAAAAAAAAAATTCTTAAACAATTACCTGACCACTTGTGCTTAGAAAAACAAAAAAGTATTTTGCTTTTCAGATGACTTTCACACGGCCTGCCAACCACAGACAACTCACTTTTGAAGAAATTGCCAAAAGTGCCAAAATCACTGTAAACAAGGTATGGTCTTGGACTTAGGGTGTCCCAGCAGCAGAGTGCCCCACCCTTGGCAGAGCTCTGGCCTCGGCAAACACTGTGCTCCCAGTGTATCTCATGCAAGCCCCTTGCACAGGTGGAGTTGCTGGTGATGAAGGCCCTCTCAGTGGGGCTGGTGAGAGGCAGCATAGACGAGGTGGACAAGCGGGTTCACATGACGTGGGTGCAGCCTCGAGTGCTGGATTTGCAGCAGGTAAGGGGACTGAGCTCCTGCCCACCTTCATAGACTCGGTTATACCAGTGCTGTCCTAGTTTTATGTGGACAGAAGCCATTTAGGAAGAAGACGTTATTCCACTCAAGGTACTGCAGATGGGATTACTGCTGTAGAGACCTGGGTAATGCACGCCTGAGGTCTGAACCCTGCACTTAGAGGCTTACTGTGACAACAGTGCTGGCTGTGCTGGTGATGCCTTTTAATCTTAAAATTGGTACTCTGGTCAGATATGTTCCTGGTTTTGTAACTTGATCCATAGCCTTACTCATGTTTTCTAGACATTTAATCCTGTAATTTCCTCCGTTTTTCTTTCATGTGAGTTTTTAGAATGTCTTTGTGATAAGAATTGGCACAGTAATGCCATCACATGCCTCCCCCTTCCGCTGTATTGTCTTTAGCATTTCCCGGAGAAGTAACTAGAGATTTAGCACTACCACCCAGGGCCTGCGGCTCCTGTATAGCCTGACATCCATATGATCCTGATTTGCCTTTAGATCAAGGGGATGAAAGACCGTCTGGAGCTGTGGTGCACTGATGTGAAGAGCATGGAGATGCTGGTGGAACACCAGGCTCAAGACATCCTCACCTAGTGTCCCAGTGTCCTGCAGACCCTGCCTCACCCTGCAAGGCATTCCTGTGACCCCCGAAACTGTCAGCAGAGATCTGTATTGAATGTGGATGGAGTTTGGGATCCTGCTAGGAGTAGGAACTGTTCTTGCTATACAAGCGGAGATTGGTGGGGGTATGATTACTTGAAGGCTCCTGTGTGGGGTGCTTTGTAGCCTCCAAGGGGTGAGAGGGGGGTCTCCAGGACTGGGTAATGAGGAAGGGCAAGAATGGGAATGAGGACAGGGCGGTCTTCACTCAGACCCACCTGAGTGGACCTTTTCCAATGTGTTTTGAGGATGCTCCTATAATAAATGCCGTTGCTTTGTTCTGTTGATGCTTTTGTTCTTGGCCTTAGCTTCTTAGGTATCCTGTGCCTGAAGAAATGAATGTTTAAGCTGGAACTCGGGGGGTCCTTACTCCTGAGGAATTAGCCTTACTCCTCCCCTACCATCACGCACAGGTCTGCCACCAAGGACGTGAGTCCTGTGTCATTACACAAGGAGGCATTTGTTCCTCTTTGCAGCCCCTTCAGTGCTTTCTCAGACTGAGGCATCCACACTTGCCACCTAGCATCACTAACACTGGATATTACGAGTGGCAAGCACAGGAATCAACACAAGCAGTGGGTGGATAGAAGCGTTTAATGTAGTCTCAGGACTGTGCCACTTTATGCTGCAGAGCTTTTTTTATAGCTCTCCAAGTGGGATAAGACCCATCCTGCAGGAACCAGGAAGCCGGTGAATATGGCCACGATCCCCACAGCCTGCTCCTGTGGAAAGAAAGGCAAACATGAATCCACTGGCCATTAGGCTTTCCCCAGCCACTGGGCAGGGAAACTTCTCTGTCCTTAAGAGTCCTGCCGTGTTGGACTTCTGCCTCAGCAAGAAGCATCCCTCCAACTGGAGATTTCTGCCTTTGCTCTCACTCTAGGTAGGGCAGCCATAGTTCCCATTTGCCTCTGCTTCTCTAAACTGTCTTGTAAGCAAGCAGACTCCGCTGTGTCAGTAAGCTTGGCAGCCTCAAATTCTTGGCACAGAGAATGACCTCAGAAACCAGGAGAAACAGCCTTGGGCTTCAGAGCCCAAGCCTGCCTAGCTAGCTACAGCAGCTCCCAGTAAGGCAGAGGTTCACTCAGCTCCTGTGACCCACAGTCATATGTTCCAGGGTGCCTTGCAGAAGAGCAAGTAAGCAAGTAAGGTTTCCATTGTTAGAAACAAGCACAGGGTCTTTCTCTGAAAGCAGTACCATTCAGAAACCGAGCTGGGTTGAGGTCAAACACCTGCCCTGCATGGGTGTCTAATATGTGCAGTAATGATCCCGTTAGGAGCCCTGTATTCTCAGTAGCTTTACTTAGGGAACCAGATTCTGGGTCACCAATTACATGGTACCCTGAGCTCCTCCCTGAAATGAAACCTAGATCCAGGCTTCCCACCTCTCACTCCTGAAGCTGAATCGGTACCTCATTTGAAACTAGTCTTTCTTATTGGCCTTAATCCTGAGTTTAAGCAAATTTGATACAGAATAGAATCAGTCTGGACTGAGTCATAGCTATATGTCTGACCAAATGACCTGGTCCTTGCATTAGTTCATACTTAAGATAGACACTTTGTATGTCGGATTCCATTGGGTATGCTGCTCTCTTAGTTTCACCCTTACAGCAGCCCACCTTTCCTCATAACAGAGGAATAAATACACCCTGATCTGAGCCTGCATCCTACTTGAACTCTGTGCCCCTTAGTTCTGCCATTGTTGACCTTGGCCAGAGGTATGTGAGGCCAGAGGGAAGTGCCCACCCCACCATTTGTAGCCCTTTGAGAGCCTGGCCCACAGGCAGTGGTGCCAGAACCTCTCTTCTGGCATTCAGACACTGTCTTGGCATAAAACACTGATATCTAGCACCACATTCACCTGTCCTTTATCGCTTTAATCTTCCCTGTTGCCCTGAAACCCAGGAAATGCTACCTTAGAAGTTTCTTACCATTGCAGAAGTCGGGGTTTTGGCTGGCTTGGCAGAGACATGGGCTTTGGGAATCACTGTGTACCTCACAGGAGCTTGGAGCAGCTTCAGGACAGGGGGGATCCTTGGCATGATTCTCAGGTCGTGTTCTTTCCTTGGCCCCAAAGAGGTTCCCTGAGTGTCCGCTGCGCGTCCTCTGCTCACTTGGGTGGTTAGGGCTTTTTATAGCTGGCCTGGGGAACTGCAGCTGTCTCCTGTCACAAGACTTGGCAGAAAAGTTACCTGCTGGAAGCTGGGAGAGAACCAGTGTGCCCTGAGATCCTGCCTCAAAATGTAGGTAGATAACATGGGCCCTTCTGAGCAAGATTCACTTCTTTGCAAAAGAAAAAAAAAGACCTCAATGGGATAGGCCCAGGAAAGTCAGGCTTAAAATGCAAGGGATGTGGCATACTTTATTTCTATTTTAATTTATTTTATCTTAGACAAGGTCTCTAATAAGTAACATGGGCTGTCCTGGAACTCATTCTGTAGACCAGGCTGGCCTCAAACTCACAGAGATCCTCCTGCCTCTGCCTCCCTGGTGCTGGGATTAAAGGTGCCACAGTCTGGCAAGATACAGCATACTTTAAAAGGAAACCTTAATTTAAGCCTTGGGGTATCAACCAAACTACTGTAATGAACTGCATTGAAGTTCTGTGACATGGTTCCTGGATAAGTGACTGTGACTGGCCTTCCCATTCCCTCAATGTAGTCCTATTGTCTTGGGTCTGTTCTTCCTAGGTCTAGGCACAGCTTGGGGTGGGGGGGGGTTCTACAGGGAGCCATATACCTCTGCTTGGTGCTTAGCCTCACAGTTGTGCTGCACAGGAACAAAAGCAGAGCACTGAGCAGGTGCTTCCTGAGTACCTTGTCTGACCCCAGACCTCTGTCCCCAGTCAAGGCACCAGGTGAGAAGCTCTAGCACTCTGGCCTCTCTGTGTCCACAGCTAGTGTGCTGTCCATTCCTCCCCAGACTTGCATCAGTGCTTTGTCACCCTGCTTCCGGTGCAGACCCCACTCTCCTTGCCGTGTGTCCCCAGGCAGTAGCTTCTGTCCTCTTACCCCCACCTCATACCTACCAATGCAAAAGCAGTGTTCCAGCAGGGTCTCAGCCTTGCTTTGCTTGGTTGCTGTTTCCCTCTGTCTCACTCAGTCTCTTCCTGACTTCTGGTTAGCCCCAAGCTCTTCAGGTCTCCATCTGATCTTTCAGACTTTTGGCCTTGGTCCGGTCTACCTTAGCACTACCATCTCTCAGTCATGATCTGGGATGGACTAACCACTGATGGCCATGTCAGGGCCAACTCCTGTAGACTTGGAAGTGTTCCTTCCCCAGCGGCAGCCTCTATTCCCTCTGGAGTTCACACTCCACTTCCAGATGACCAGCAGCACCCAAGGAGATTGGCTCCCCATCTTCCCAAAGTCTAACCCCAAACATCTCGACTCTGGCCTCTCCACACATACCTCAGACAGTTCTTGTTAAGCGGCTGTCATTACTGCCTAAGCTCTGCATCCTCCAACATGGTAGGCTCCATGACCTTCTCCACAGCCCCCAAGGCCCAAGTGATATACATGACACACAGTCAACACACAGTAATGCCTTTAACTAGACACCCTTGCCCTTAAATTCACACGTATCTGTTCAGGTCATGAGGCTTTGTTCAAATGACACTGGAAGTATATCTTGCTCCAGCATGCTCTCCTGACTAAAGGAGAAGTGTCATGAGGGTCGGAACTCAGTGTTCTCTACTGAGTCTTTAGGATCTAGAGCAGTGTCTGGCTTAGCAGATTGTTCAGTCAGTGTTAGGCAATCAAGATAGATGGGTGATGAGCTGGGCAAGGAGATGTAAGGAGGTGGTGGTGTTTCCATTATATACCAGGCACTGGGCTAGATTGGGGGATAAAAAGCTAAGTCATTTTCAAGGAAGATGCTCCATGATCACAAGGTCCAAAATATTGTCCTGACTGTTAAAGGCCACAGCCAGTGTGCTTTTTAGTTGCTTTTAGACTATACTGGAGTAAGCCCAAGCCCAAGGACATTGGCCACACAGCCTAATAGCCACACAGCCATTATCTGCACCCATAGAGTTGGCCAGGTCACAGCCCTTGCTGGGGGACAATTGAGCCCTTATTTGCTTAGAAAGGATGATGATGAGAATCTGCTTCACTAGGAACTTTATTCTTTCCTGGAAACCACAATTGCCAAGTACATGGGAGTCTTCCTTAAGTTCCACCCACCTTGTAGGCCCAGTCCAGTCTTTTCAGGGAGGAGCCAAGTCCAAGGAAGTCAGTGGATGTCAGAGGGAGAGGGTCGGGGTAAGGAGGTGTCCTGGATATTATTTCCACCATCACTGGGCTCCAGATTCCAGCCTCAGGCTGGGGGTGGGGGTGGGGCAGGGCTCTTCCCGCCTCAGGATTAATCCCTTCCGCCTAAACCTTTAATTATAGCCTTGGAGTCCTTTCTTGGATAAGGCTGTGGACCTGAGCAATATGTTAAGAGGCTTGCTCTCCCAGTAATGTTTCTTCTTTCACAACTAAGATCTGTCCCTAACCCCTCAGGGGCCTGCCTCTGGTGGAGGTCTCCATCTCTGCTCTTCTGGACCTGGGCCATTTTCTGGCTGGCCATTGACAGGACCATCCAGATCTCTCAAGAGTGCTCTCGAACATCACACCACCCTTCTCAGAGTGGTTCCGAGTTCTGTTAGCAATGTCAGGACAAGTGAATCTCTCCTGTTTCAGATCTGTCTGATACTTTATTTTTAAAAGAAGTTTTAGACTTACAGAAATGTTGTAAAGATAGAGCAAAGTGTTTGCATGTGACCCATACTATTCCTAACACAGTACTAACAGTAGGTGCACGATCCAGCACTTGATGCACAGCGCTGCAAAAGCACCTCGAGCCAGATACAGGGTAGAGAGACTTACCACTCTCCACAGCTTCAGACTTCCCAACATCTCTTAGCCCAGCCATGGTGGATGAGGGCCTATGTGAGGGCACGGTGAGGGGTTATAATCAAGGGAGTTCATTGGTCCTCCTAAAGCCCAGGGGGCCACACCATCGGTAGCCCTCCATTCCTTTCCCACACCCTTCCCAGACCTTTTGACCTTCCAGAACTTTCCATCCCTCTTAATTTCTCCACTGAAGTAGTCTCTACCCTGCTACTCAGAGTAGGGAAGTAGTTGTCCCTCCTCCCTGGCCTACCTTTTACTCAAAGAAAACATCGTTACCTGAAGAGGAAGGTAATCAAGTGCAGTATAGGATAGAGATGAAGACCCCATGGACCAGTCAAGGAAACAGGTGCAGAGAGAGCTCAGTACAGGCCAGCCCACCCTGGCTTGGCCTGAACATGAGTGTCTCTCTGGGTGTCTGATGGACAAGCTGCCCTTCTGCTCAAGTCTTTAGTCAGCATTCAAACACACAACTTATGTGTGTGGCCCCACCCTTGCCCTCTCCTATCCTCAGAAGTGTGAGAGGACCTCCAGCCTGGACGCTCTTCCTGTGGAACCGAAGGTCCCCTATGCCTACAGGACCCCCAGCAATGTGAGTGGACAAGTGTGGACGTGGGGCACCACCCTGTGTCCAGACAGGGAAGTGCAGGAGCTGCTGGGAAAAGTAGTGAGCCGGCAATAGAGTAGTGTTCCTTGAGACTCCAAAGGGATGCTGTACCTATCAGGTGCCTAGAGGTCATTAGTAGGACCCTTACTTTGCACTTTACAGTGGGCTTCTATTTGCATCTCATAAAACAAGTTCCCAGAGTGTGGTATTTGAGCCAGCAGCACCTGGAAACCAGCTAGAGGGGAATCTCATATTCCAGGGCAGACCAGCCTCTGGCTCAGCAGGCCCTCCTGAAGGCATATTTACAGCAGATAGATTATAGACCTGGGGTTTGGTGAGCATTTCACGTCACCATTTTCACGTCACATAAAAACGTGATGATTGGGCTAGAGACATGGCTCCATGGCTAAAAACACTTGCTGTGCAATCACAAATGCTGTCCAGATCCCAGCACCCACATAACTAGCCTGCTATCCCACAACTGTCTTGTAGCTCTAGTTCTAAGGGATCTGAAGCCCTCTTCTGGCTTCTGTGTGCGGACAGCGACACACAGTGTGGGAGCCCACACATACATGGCAAAAAGTCATACCGATAGGTATGTACACATAAGTACATAATTAGGTTTTAAAAATTAACACTTGGTGCTTCGTATTCATTCAGAACTAACCAGCCACTTTCAGAAGTATTAAAGGCTTGCCCAGGTGAGACTCAGTCTTTTCCCTTAATCTGCAGACTCACTGTACCACCTTCTACTTCATACATTTGCTAGTTACAGAAAACTAAAGAGAGAGATCTTACGTAGGGTGTAAGGGCTGTTTGGTTTTGTGTTTGCTTGTTTGTTTGTGGGTTTGGTTTTGCTTTGTTTTGGTGCTGCTCTGGAAGGATGACCATTGAGATAACCTCAGAATGAGGGAGGATTCTTTGGCCTCAGAGAAGGCTGAACTCAGAGCAGAGTCCCTACTGGCTCTGAGCAGGACTACTTGTAAACCCTTAACAAGCCCTGACAGCAGTCTGTCTTAGAGCAGCAGTACCATTGTTTCTACTCTTTGATAAGCAGCCTCAGATCCTCAAACATTTGACCCATGCTGCCTTATGTGGACAGCAAGTCTCAAGATAAGATGACAATACACTCTGTAAAAACTTGTTCCTTAGACTGGAGAGATGGTTCAGTGGTTAAGAGCACTGGCTGCTCTTCCTAAGGACCCAGGTTCAACTCCCAGCACCTACATACCAGCTCACAACTGTCTGTAACTCCTGTTCCAGGGGATCTGACACCCTCACACAGATATATATGCAGGTAAAACACCAGTGTACTAAAAATAAGATTTTTTAAAAAACTTATTCCTCAGTGTGAAGGTTAATCTTCATTGGTAACATAAAAATATATTTCTGGGTTTGTCTATGTGGATGTTTCCAGAAAGGTTTGGCAGAAGAAGACCTGCTCTAAATTTGGGGAGCACCATGTGGTGAATGGGGCCCCAGACTGAGAGTAAAGGAGGAAGCCCGCTGAGCGTCAGCGTTCATTTCTCTCTGCTTCCGCTTTCTGCCTGGATTTAATGTAACCAGGCCGCGTGTTCTTTTTGCCAGGCCTCCACCCACGATCCTTCAAACTCTACGCCAAAACAAGCCCTTTCTTCCTTTAGTTGTTTTTGTCAGCTATTCTGTCATATCAACAAGAAAAGTAACCAATACATTCAGCAAAGTAACACGTCCACCTAGCCATCCAGGTGTGAGCCCTACCTGACACAACCTAACAACCAAGGTACCCTGACATTGAACCCCAGCTCTCTCGTGTGAGAGCCCCCACCATAAAATGAACTTGTATCGGACAGGGATGCGAGATCAGTTGGTTGAGTGCTCTCATGACCAAAGCCCTGATTGGATCCCCAGCACGACATAAACCTGGTGTGCTAGCATATGCCTCTAATACCGGTTCTAGGAAGGCATAGGCAGGAGGAGTATAGGTTCAAGGCCATCCTCAGTTACACGGAGAGCACAGGACCAGCCTAGGATGCATAAGGTCCTGTTTCAAAAACAAAACAAAACAGTAGTCAGCAAGATGGGTCAGCCTAGTGACATGAGTTCAGTCCCTGGAACCCACATAGTAGGTTACTCACCAGTTACTCTCTGGCACAGGCATGCTATGACTTGTGTATGCTCCCCACCACCAGCAAAGAAGTAAATAATTAATTAATATTTAAATATTAAAATCAAACATTATTTTTTTTAATTGAAAAGCAGCTCTTACGCCTCCGTGTAGTTTTTCTCTACTGTCTCACTTGCTCTGCTACAGTGTGTTTAGTAAACTGCCTCTGCCTTCTGTCTTGGGTGTATTTATTCACAGCCTAGCACCAGCCTGACAGTGCTATTTCGGCACAGCACTTCTAAACTTTGGACAGCCATGCTGTGATTCTCCTCCATGGAAGGCAAGCTGACGCAATCCCCCTTCACAGGGTGTGCCCTATGGACCTGGCCATGGGGTTTCAAAACCCCAACTATTTTGTTAATGTAATGACTAACTTTATGTTGTCAGTTTGACTCGATCTGAAGTCCAGTTCTTTGGTCAAACACTATTCTAGATGTTTCTGCAAGAGTGTTTTTGTGGCGAGAATAAGAAGGAAGTTGGTGGACTTTGATGAAGCAAACAACCTTACATAATGTGAATGGGCCTTGTGGTCAGTTGAAAAAGCACGAATAAAAGTCTGACTTACCTTGAGCAAGAGAGAATTCTGCCTTCCACCAATTTTGGGCACAGGTGCAGTTAGTTCTGCCCTGGGTCTGTACCTGCCAGCTTCCCCACCAGGTTCTAGGCCCTATAAGCCCTATAATCAAGGGATCCATTCCTAAAATCAACCTGCTACTCCTTCCCCAACCCTTCCTCCTCCTGCTCTTCCTCCTGCTGGCTATGCAGCCCTACAGACTGCACTGACTGCACTGACTCAGTTGGGGAAACTGAACCATAAGAAAAGGATAGCTTTTCTGTCCTTTCACTTTGCAATGAAAAGTCATTGGTCCTCTTTTCTGTTTGTAGTGTTAAACGGTGTCAAGTGTAACATAGATGTGCCATGTACTACAACAGTGGCATATTCCCTCTTATTTCTAAAACCACGCACACCTGATGTGCCAGGGAGCATCCCTTGACTTTGGAAACACTAGGCTCATCTGTGCCACAACACAACCTGTGCTTCTGCTGCCTACCAGGGACTGTGCCTGCGAGCAAAACAAAACAGGAGGAGCAGTGGAGGGAGAGTGGAAGCCTCGGGGGCGGGGAGGGAAGGAGCTGAGGAGAAAAGTGGGGTGACGACAGGACAGTCATTTTTACAAGCCCATTTTATCAATGTCATCTCAGGCATGAGCCGAGGAAGAGTCGGGAGGTGCCGAGATTGTATTTGGAGAACAGAATCAATAGGATGCACGGAAGACAAAGAAGAAACCCACTCCTTTGCCGCAAATATCTAGGAATTGCCGTAATATCTAGGACTGGTCATAAAATAAGGGGACCTGCCTGCGATCCAAGAATTCTCTTTTGCGACCTGCAGGTGGAGCCATCGGACTGTTGTCTGAGAGTCGCGCCCTGGCAGGAATTGATTGCAGAGCTTCACCTTGGAGATCACCAGCGGAGTGGCGTCCATAGCTGGCGCCTCAGGGTGTGGGCAGGTTTCAGGGCAGTCAGAGCGCAGCAGTGTGCACTCCAGGTGGCGGCAGCTGCAGGGTGCACAGTGTGCTGCAGGACGCGGCAAATTACAGACCGCCGAGAGCACTGCCGGGGTCAGGGCCTGAGAGCTCTCCTCAAAGAGCACGCTGATGGCTGTCCTGTGAGCCTGGGCTAATGACAGCTACAGGTGTGTGTGTGTGTGGGGGGGGGTGACAGTGAAGGAGACAGAGCTCCTTGTGGATGAAGAAGTTGCAGCAGGAGAGCTGGAGGGGTTGATAGAGGTGCAGAAACACAGATACTGTTCCAAGGAGTGGGGAGTCTCGCGGGATGGGGGGTGGGGGTGCAGTGGTAATGAGAGCCGGTGGGCACCGCTGCTTGAGAAGGCCCAGGCTTGTTTCTGCCCTCTCAAGTGTTCAGTTCAGTGATGTTCACTGCATCCAAAATAGTGTGCAGAAATCACTACTATTTATAAAATTCTTATCACCTCAAACAGAAACCCATCGCCTGTTCTGTGCGCATCACTTACATAGATTTACAGATTCCTACCCTGGGTCCTTGCTGCTGGATCGCTTAGCATGGTGCGCTCAAGGTTAACCCACGTTACGGCACCTGTCAGAAATCCCTACCTTTCTGTGGCTGAACTGCATCCTGTTGTTGGTCCTGACCACATTCGACAGTTCGTTCATTTGTGATAGGCATTTTGGCTCCGATGAGTGGGGTGGCTCACTCAGAAACTACTAGTATCTGAGTTCCTATTTTCAGTTGTTTTCAACAATCACAAAACTTATCCATGGTGGCTGCATTGTTTTCTGCATCTGCAGTGGCTACAACTTTCTCTGTGTGTTCAGCATCTCTTTTCCTTTTTATTCCGTTATTTTTTTTTTTCTATTTGTGCTTTATTCTGTTTGATTTCAATTTGAGACCAGGCTCTGTGTAACCTCTCTATGTAGCCTGGCTGTCCTAGAACTTACAATGTAGACCAGTCTGGGCTCAAACTCAGAGAATTGCCACTCTGCCCCCCCTTTCTGCTTCTCTCTCTGCTTATCTGCCTCTCTGCCTCTCTGCCCTCTGCCTCTCTGCCTCTCTGCCTGTCCTCTGCCCCTGCCCCTGCCCCTGCCCCTGCCCCTGCCCATGCCCATGCCCATGCCCATGCCCATGCCCAGTGCTGGGATTAATGGCGTGTACCTCTGTAGGGCTTCCAGGCTAAAGAGTGAAGTTGTAGCACAAGCGGTCCTCGCCCCAGGGGCTGGCAGGACACTCGGAGTCTCCTTTACTCTTGAAGCCCTGGAAGCTGCTAACTCAGTAAACAGATTGGCAAAATGTCTGCCTGCCTGGTGGTGAATCATACACCTTTGTCTCTGCAAAGGCCATGGATATTGTGGGGGTTGGCCAGGTACGCCCCTCCCCCTGCCATGCTAATTAAGGCTTCCCCGCTGGAGGGGAGAAGCCACGCCCTTATGGGAAGAGGTTATTTATCGGGGTGATCCCTTGAATAAATGAGTTCGGGTCCACCAGATGCCCTCTCCATCTCATGTTCGTTCTCAGCAAGCTGGGTCAGGCGACACCCCGTGGTCCTAGGAACCCATGTTCCAAGCGTCCCCGGCGCTTCCCCACGGCTTTCGGCTTGTCTCTTCTCGCCTCTGGCTAGGGCGGAGAACAAAGCGGCTTCCCAGCCAGCTCCGGGCTGGGATAGGGTGGTGGCGGAACGTGCCGGGGAGACGGAAAACTAAAAACAACAAGCCTCCATGCCCAACTGTTTTATTTTATAATGGTAGCCTTTCCCCAGGAGATATGCCTATTCGAGCCTGATGCCTTTTTCTTTCTTCCCCCACTTAAAAAGATACATTACTAGGATCTGGAGAGATGGCTCAGTGGTGAAGGACTGTGGCTACTCTTGCAGAAGACCTGAGTTTGATTCCCAGCACCCACTTTGCAGTTCACAATTGTCTGTAACTCCAATTCCATAGAATCAGAAGTCTTCTGGCTTCCTTGAGCTCCAGGCACACATGGTACACAGACTTACATACAGGCAAACCGATCAAAACATAAAATAAATAATAATAATTTAAATGTTTTAAAGAGCAACACACTACTCAGAATTTTTATTTTTATTTTATGTGTATGTTCTGGCTAGTGTTTTGTCAACCTGATACCAACCACTACAGTCAGTTGTGAAGAGGAAACCTCAGTTGGGAAAAGGCTTCCCACCAGATCAGCCTAGAAGCATTTATTTGTTTGTTTGTTTGTTTGTTTGTTTGTTTTTTACTGTTGATTGATGGAAAGCCCAGACCGATGTGGATGGAGCCAGCCCTGGGTAGATAGTCCTAAACTGCATAAGAAAGCAGGCTGAGCAAGCCACGAGGAGCAAGCCAGTAAGCAGCATTCCTTCATGGCTTCTGCTTTAGTTCCTGCTTCTGGGCTCCTGCTTTGAGCTCCTGCCCCGACTTCCCCCAGTGATGGAGTGTTACCTGAGTTTTAAGATGAAACAAACCCTTTTCTCTCCAAGTTGCTTTTGGTCACAGTGTTTATCACACTAATAGAAACCCTAAGACGCTGTGTTAGAGTGTTGCCTGAATTTGCACAAGTGTACCACGTTGAGTGCCTGGTGCCCATGGAGGCCAGAAGGGGCAGGGACTCCTCTGGAAATGAAATTAAAAATGGCTGTAAGCCACTGTATGGTTGTGAAGAGACAAGCCTAGGTTCTCTGAAAGAGGAGTCATAAGAGCAAAAGTTATGTTTCATTGCGCCTAGGAGATCTGTGGAACAAGGGCATAACTTCCTGGAGTGCTAGGTGGGGCTGTTCAGGTGAGATAGTCTCGAAGCTCCCTTGCCCAGGGACATCATCTCTTGGGTTGTTGGGTAGGGAGCACCTAGATCTCATTTAGTTGATCATACTGACAAGATGACTTGAATGTATGAGCTCTCTACTCTGTGTTCATTTGGATATTAAAAGTTATACTGTTACCTTTGCTATCAATCACCAGCCACTATGGCAGCTGTGGCTGTTTTAGCCAGGGCACAGTTTAGCATGGATTCAAATGTTGTTTGAATGTGAAAAATTAAGTTTATTGGATATGGTTAAAAATCTGTAAAATCTGTGAAAAAAGTCAACTTAAAGCTTGTAAGATGGGGTTGATTGTAAAGAGAACTACATGGCATGACTCCATTTTAGGATATGGACATCATGTGATTTGCTGACATGTGCTTTGCAACCATCTTGGCTACCTTCCTACTTGGGGAGGAAGGCAGCCACGTGGATGGCAGCTACGTTTACTAGGGTTAAAGAGGACAGATGTCAAGTGACTTCACCATCTTGAAGTGGCCACATGTTATGATCAAAGAGACAACTACAGATCTCTGAGATATTTTAGATTAGGATGCATTTTTGTATGGTGGTTCCTGTTCTGAAAACAAAGTTTATAAAGGTAGGATTTTAAAAATAATGTTTAATAAGGTATTAAAGCCACACCTCCATGCGTTCATATACAGGAATGTACCTTGTGCTGGCAGCCAAACCTTTCAGTGTAAGAGTCACTCAAATGGTATTTTAAAGGTTTTAAAAATAAAAATAGCAGAGGTGTGGTTAAAGGAACCTGGCAGTTTTGGAGATTCAAGTGCCATGTGATAGCTGCCACTGTGGTGGAGCTGACTGGGACCTGGAAGGCAGGCTGTTGCTAAGGGGAGGTCAAGAGAAATGTGCATAATCCCAGATATAGAGCATTGAATTGTTTGCATTATGGGGATTCGTTTTGTTCAGATTGTGATTATGCCCTCCCTGTATTTTTTTCTCCTGAAGTTAAAAGGCACTTATTTTTGATATTGTAAGAATACAAAGTTGATTTTAAACTCCTTTAAGTGGAAAATTTGGAGTTTTACAGAAAGCTGAAAATTTGAAACTGGATATTTTAAGGAACAGCTTTTAAGGTATTTAAATTTACAAGGCTATGGGACATTTTAAGTTTATAAAGTGTTTACAGTGACCCAAGCAGTTTGGCAAAGAGCTTGGAGTGGCAATTCTCAACCTATGGGTCACAGCATTTTGGGGGTAGAAGGACCCTTTGTGTGGGGGGAGGTGAGTCTGGGATCATCTGTACATTGAATGTTTGCATTTTAATTCTCCACAGTGGAAAAAAATTTCAGTTGTAATTTTTATGGTTGGGTGTAGCAGTATGCTACAATCTTTTACCCTCAATTTAGGGAAAGAGAAAGGAAAGAAATCACCGCTTTTACAAGCGGCCTTAATCTAGAAAGAGAGAAAGGTAGAAATCTTCACAGCCTCTTTTTAGACTATTCTAAGCTCAAATCTCTCCAACCTTTGTTCTCTTAGGAATTATGTCACTATCTGACGACAGTAACCCAACCAACGAACCACCAACCAATTCCCACAGTGACTCTCAGGACTTCAGACATTTTATGCAGTAAAACAAAAGTTTCCATAAAAAAAACATGCAGCATGCAATGCCAGACAAGCAACAGGTGCCAGAACGACCGCACCTAACCAAATGATAGCCACCTGCAGCAAGCATTCCAATTCCAGCTCGTGAACAACTCTACCACAGCTGGGGCGGGAACGCAAACCTCTAGTGACTAGTCAGCTAAACCAGAAAGCTTTTCTTAACATAAAAATTCCAAATGTTCCTCTACAGCTGGGGATCACTGCAACATGGGAACTGTGTTAAAAGGGTCACAGTATTAGGAAGCTTGAGAACCACTGGCTTAGAGAATGTCTCTGCTAACCTAGGGTGGATTCAGGTGTAAAATGTATGTTTATTGTCTTTGCTAACTTTGTTAAACTTTAGCTATTTTGATAAATAAAAACAGGATAAGAAATTGTAGTATTCTGTAATGGTACACTATAAAAAGGCAGGAAAGGAATGGCCCAAGTCTCTCTGAGGATTGTATTTGTGAGTTAAAATTTGTATTTTGATACAAAAAGAGCTTCAATTCAGAAATTATCTTTTTAAGGCTAAATTCTAACAGGGATTTGCTAAAAAGCTACTAACTTATAAACTGCAATTAATTGATAATTGTGATGTGCAAGTTAACGGTCAATCACCTAATAGATCGTCTGGTTCTCAATGGGCTCAAGACTACACCTGCAGCCATGCTGAGTGCTAATGGACAGAAATAAGCTTTACTTGGCCTCCTATATATGCTGTCTAGGTTGAGCCTGAGACAGATATCTAAAAAAACCAGTCAAAGTTTGGTTAGCACAGAGATACTTAGTAGATGGTCCTCAAAACCCTTCAGAGATCGCTGAATATGGCTTTTTAAATGTTTAATAAAAGCTTCCTGTGATAGAAGTTCTAGCTCCTGGCAGCAGCCCTTAAGTTTCTCCAAAGAAGGTAAATGGGGCACAGAAGAACACCACCTGGAGTCTGCTTTAACTGTCCTTCACCTTGATCACTGCCAGGACCCTGTCCAAACCGTGGACAAGCAGGACACTGGAGAGTGGATTGCTCAGTTCTGCACAGACAATGTAGGGCAGTCTCCCCTAGTCTCTGCCCCACAGGAAAGCCTTTCAGATCTTCTGGGCCTGGTGACTGAAGACTAAAGCTTCCCTGGAACCCCTGACCCCAACAAAATGAAGATTGCCAAGGAGGAACCTAGGTTGATTGTCCAGGTAACTGATAAGTCTCTGTCATTTTAATTGACACAGGCTAATCGAGTTATATTTTCTACTATTTCCAGATCTCTGATGACTTTGATGGCTAACTGTAGTTTTGTTAGTTTAACAGCAACAAACTACAGTTAGTTCTTCCCCACAAGGCTACAGCTAACACATTAATTCAATTCATAGAGCTACCAGAGTCCCTTCTGAGGAAGGCAAACAGGTTTGTCTTGCTAACAGGCTCCATATTAAAGGATAAGCAGGTTTCAGATGTAGCTTTTTTACTGTTCCTTTTTTTTGGAGAAACTTGCCGTGTAGTGACTGCTCTCAGTAATAACTACTCATGTCTCTGGTAAATGGTTAGATTAAAAAAAAAAGTTTAAGGTCTAAGAAAAAAGTATGAGGGTCTGAGAAAGTGTCTTAAGGTGTATAAGATGTTTGAGTAAGTTCTGAGGGCCTAAAAAGGTGTATTAAGAAAGATCTGAGGATGTAAAAGCTCTGAGGGTCTGGAAAGGTGATTTAAAAAGTATCAGTGATTTAAGATTTCAAAGGTTCAGAGTCGTAACGTTGATGGGGTTCTGGATACATGCTCTTATGGAGTTCTGATAAGCTGGTACTGCTATTAGCAGTAATGAGCTCAGGATTATAAACTTCCTTTGGTTATCATCTAAATACAGACTTGAAGTGCTTCTCATTGACTAAAACTGTCTCCATCCAATTTATATATTTGTCTTTCTAAATAGAGGGAAAAATATTCATACTTTTAGCCCAAAGCCATAGCTTTTGAGAGGACTCGAGGGTGTAAGTCTACTCCAGCTGTTTAACAGACACCTGTTAGCTGCTTTTTCTACAATGTGGATTTCAGTGCTGAAAGTTCCAAATACAAACTTCATGAACTTTAACTTCTGCCCCTAGTTCTTTATCTGTCTCAGCAGATTTCCACTTGGTTAATAGACACCCTCCCAGGAATCAGCTGCAGACTACAAACTGCTTCAACTGCTGTGAGTCCTGGATTTGTTGAAGCTGATGTGGACCAGTCCAAGATGTGATTGCTTGCTGTTCCTTCAGCTGGGACAGCTATCCAGATGCATCTGATGAATGCCCCATTACCTGAATCTCCTACCGGTTTTTGACTATCATTCCAGCCTTCCTGGGCCCCCTGATAACAAAGTCCTAGTTCAGCAGGAAGTAGCTATAGAAGAGAATACATCGCCTCATATCCCCAATCGACTGGAATATTTGGTCAAAAGAAAACTCCCTGGCATAGGAGACAAACTGGCTACCTATAGTACCTATTGGCATACTAGGAAGATTACCTATTAAGGCCAAAGAGACCCAGATTCATTAGCTGAAATAATGATTGACCTGCTTTATGCAGAATGAGGAGTTATTGTATAGCTTTAAAAATGTTGTTTCTATAATCATTAGAGATAATATGACTGTACTCAAACAATTACAAAAAAGGGAGACCTGAGATGAATTAAATGACTGTTTCCCATTCTCATTTTTGGGCTCTTGGATAGTAATTCTGATGTCAGCCAATGCAGGGCCTTTGACCTTTCTGTTTCTACTAATTACTGTTGGCCCTTGCATCATTAATGTCTTAATTAGATGGTTACTAGATCCCAATATAAATAAATATCTATAGAGTAAAAAATTTGACTTGGGATACAACTCCAGGGGAGAATGTAAGAGCAAAGTTACACGTTAAATTTTAGTTACTGTGCCTAAGATTTGTCTAAAACAAAAAGACAGATAACCTCCTAGAATGCTAGGTGGGGCTGTTCTGGTGAGATAATGTTAAAATAATCTTGAATCTCCTTTGCCCAAGAACATAACCTCTTGAATTGTTGGGTAGGGAGTGTCTAGATCATTTAGTTGACCCTTCCGAATGGGATGTGCTTAGTCACTTGTAGGCAGGAGAGAACCCAAGCAGGAAGTACATCAGGATAGATGCTTGGCACTATTTGGACCGGTGGGAAGTACATAGCCTTGCAGATTTTACCTTTTAGAGCACCTGTGCCCCATGACTCGGTGCTATGCTGTGGGAGCTCTAGAGGTGACAGGTTCCCTCCATGGGTACCTCAGAATGGACCTTGTCAGAGTCCATCTTCCTGATCAGTATTTAATTCATTACAGTTTTTTTGCTTCAAATTTGGCTCAATTGTGGTGGTCTTATTCTCAACTGTTCTTATTCTCAATAGAGTACTTATTACAAAATAAGTACTCTACTCCTGAACCATCTCTACAATTCCCCTTTCACCCATTTTTAAATTGAGTTGTTTGGGGGCAGGGTTTGTGTTGGGAGTCAAGTCCAGCTCTAGTCCACACGGGGTTCCTCAGTCTCCAAAAAGGAGAATAAACAATGAAGTTATGACAAGTGAACGCAGTACTTCACTCTTCTATGGGACGTACGCCTTTCACACCTTAAATGACATGCATAGACACACTTTTGTATGTTGAAGCACTTCTTTTAATAATAAAAATAAAGAAATTAGAAGTTAGAAAAGTTAAGAGAGTAAAATTATCAACGTGCACATTGGGGAAAAATTACAAGACTCCCCTTCAGACAGAGAGCTGTCCTGACTGAAATAGCAAGACTGCTAACTTCTTATCTAACGGAATGCGGGTGTTCAGGCATATATCAGTGCAAGAGTGTTCATCCCCTCCCAGCTGCAGGCCTCTAATCTTCAGGGTTAGTTTTAGTGGGTAGCCTTAACACAATAGTCTATTAATGAATATCTGATTTTAGGTCTGTATGCTTGCTACAATAAAGGGGGGCAGGCATTCAGGGGTGAATTATCTATTTGCTTTTTTAAGCTTGCTGACATACTGTCTAGACTTCGTTTCTGATCTTGACTATGGCTTTGTCTCTATGGGAAGGTCAGTTCTACCAAGAATAATTTTTATATATCTACAGAAAGCATGAATAGTTTTCACACATGCCAAAAACTTGAAGGCCAGTAAGACTGTTACAATTACTTAGAGCTGAGATGGCAGTGTTCCTCTCCCAGCCAGCCCAGGAATTGATTTGAGTGTTCACTATTAGACCAAATAGACAATATTATTGATGGGAGGCTTTTGTCACCATACAGTAAAGATGAGAAAGGGGCAAAGCAGTTGGTGAGCTTCAGACTCCTAGCAAAGGGAGAAACCGGGATCCTTGTCAAGCTGGTTACATCCACAGCCTGGGTATCATCGGCCCTCAACAGGGTTGATATCGATTTGTAGGTGTTGTTTGTGTAGTCTAGGTAATCCCATATCAGATTGATAAATTCAGAGTTTCCTTTTCTCCTGTGCTGTTATTGCCTTGCCAGTGTCCTTTTATGAACAGAGAGTTAATTCTCATTAAATACTTATCTACGTCTTAGTTACTTTTCTATCGCTGTAAGGAGACTCCATGACCAAGGCAACTTACAAAAGAAAGCATTTAATTGGGGCTTGCTTAGCATTCAGAGGGTGAGTCCATGACCATCATGGAAGGAATCATGACAGGCAGGCAGCCATGACTCCAGAGCAGTAGCTAAGAGCTTACATCTGATCCATAAGCAGGAGGTGGGGAGGGGTAGTCCCTCAATCTTCATAATGCTGCAACCCTTTAATAAAGTACCTCATTGTATGGTGACCCCCATCCATAAAATTATTTTATTGCTACTTCATAACTGTAATTTTGCTACTGTTATGAATTGGAATGTAAATATCTGATATGCAGATGGTCTTAGAAGTTCCCTTGAGAGGATCATTCAACCCCAAAAGGGTCTTGACTTACAGGTTGAAAGCCACTGTCTTAATCCTTTCCAAACAGTTCTACCAACTGGGGGCCAACCATTCAAACCTATGAGCCTATGGAGACCATTCTCATTCAAACCATTACTATTACTTATTTATAATGAGACAGGGTCTCATGTAGCCAAGTTTGACCTTGAATTTTCTATGTAGATGAAGGTGGTCTTGAACTCTCAACCCTCCTATTGCCTCCTCCCATTGAGGAGATATATACACAGTTCGGCAGCTTTAGTTACATCTAAAATATTGTGAAAAAGCAAAACCATATTTATAAAATTCTTATCACCTCAAACAGAGACCCTTTACCCATCAAGCAATAGCTTTGATTACAATAACTACAGCTTCACCACCATACTCAGTTTCGATTTATCTTTTGTTCTTTCTTTGCTTATATTTTTAAAATTACTTGTTTGTTGTTGTTGTTGTTGTTGTATGTACATGCATGTGCTTGTTATGTTATACACGTGTGTGGAAGTCAGAGAAAACCTTATGGAGTTGATTCTCTCCTTCCACTTTTGTGTGGCTTCAGGGATCCAGCTCAGGTTGTCAGGCCTGTGTGGCAGAACTTTTGGCTACTGAGGTTCTTCGGGGCCATTTACTCATGTTTTTGATACTGTATCTGAGGACTCACTGTCAAATTCAAGCAAGATTTTCCTGTGTCTTTACTGAGGGTTTTGTAGTTGTAGCTCTTGAACGTAGGACGTTGGTCTATGCTGAGCTGATTGGTACCTGGTGAGGTGAGTCACACTTTCACTCAGGAATGATCTTGGCTGCTTCAAGGTTACGTCTTTCCAACTTACAACCAAAGAGAGGAACTGTCGTAACTCTGGCCCAGGCAGGTCAGGAGAATGTCACAAGTCACAGATCAGCCAGTGAGCAGTAAAACTCCAAGACAGACCTAGCTGCCCACTCCGCGGTATTGCAGGAGGGACAGGGTGTCAGGCCCAGAGGCCTCTAGGGATGAGGTAGGGAAGGATTGAACACCCTGGTGAATGTGGGAAGACATAGGAACCATAGCTTTTAAGATGGGGCATCACAGACAGAGCAGGTGTGCAAGGCTGGATGCCTGCCACCCTTCACTGCAGTCAGAGTGTCATCCTGGGATGGGGTGGGAACTGCTGTGCCAACAAGGGTGGAGGACAAGGCAGAGGCCCCGAGCACCCCAGCTCTGCAAGGAGGAGAGGTTGAAGTTTAGCCTTATGTGGTTTCCCGGTGTAGCGGGAAGGTCCCCATAGTCTTAGTAACTGGGAGCTCCTCAGCCCTGCCTTACAGCACCGGGGTTTGGTCCCCTCACCATAGGGAAAGGCTCTGTGCACCCTAAGGGCATTCTTCCCTTCCCAGACTATTTGCCCCCACCCTGTGTCCTAAGATATAGAAGGGACAGACCCAAGGCACTTTAAAGGAAGCTCCTTTGTCTGCCCACCTGCTAAGGCAAACAAGGGCAGTCCTCAGAGGCTTCATTCAAGTCTGGCTCCTTTAAAAGCAAGAGCTTGCCCGTGATTCCCACCCACAGGAAGTGCCAGGCTGATGGAAGATGCTTTGCTGACAATAGTGATTATTTCAACCTTGAGGAGGGTTCAGGGTTCTTGCCAGCCTAGACTAAGAGGGAAGCAGACATTGCCCTTGAGGGTGGCAAGGGTCGACTTTATGGCCCTGTTCTCTCAATGGGATAGCACAATCACTGTGCCCAAAGTCTTGAGTTCAGCCTTTCCCAGACGTGCAACAGAGGCCCTGGGGAGAACACTTGAGCTAATGATTAGCCAAACTGTGAATGTATGGCTTCCTTTGTATTCTTTATTCATCGACGGTGCTTGGGACAGGATCTGATTATAGTAAACAGACATAACAGGGGTTTTACCTGGTCTTAACAAAAAATAAAATCATGACATTTAGAGGAAAACAGAGACAGAGCTGGAGATTATTATCTGAAGTATCCCAGATTTAGAAAGACAAGTCCTGCATGTTTTCTCTTGTGTGGATCCGTGTGTGTGTGTGTGTGTGTGTGTGTGTGTGTGTGTGAGAGAGAGAGAGAGAGAGAGAGAGAGGAGAGAGAGGGAGAGAGAGAGGGAGATGAGGGAATAGAGAGCAAGCATAGATCATGATACTGGAAAGGGAACCATGAGGAGGGGGGAGTAGATCCTAAGGGAGAGCTGAGTAGGGGGGGAAAGGATAAAAATAAAGTAACAGAATAGGTGATATGGGGGGGCAGAGGGGACTAGCAGACAGGGGAGACAGGTTAGGAAGATCAACAAAAATGAAGTATATGAAAATCCTTTAACGAAACCCATTACTTCTTACATATTTTTTTTGTAACTAGTAAAAAATTAAAGTCTCTGAGCCAGCAAGATGGCTCAGGGAGTAAAGAAAGGCCTTTGCGGCCATCCTCGGGACCTGAGTTCAGGCTCCAGAACCCACATGGAAGAAGGAGAGAACTGACTCCTGCAAGTCATCCTCTGACTTCACACGTGCGCCATGGCGCATTCGCTCACACACATGCACGCACGCACAGACGCACACACAGAAATGTAAGACTAAGAAGTCTAAATAAAAACACAATTTTTCCATCTTGCCCCCACATCCAAGTGCACACCTCAGTGTCATGAAAGCACGTTCTCAGGGTTGCGCAGTCACCACCACCACCCACTTCCAGAAACTTGCTATCTTCGAAAGCTGAACTCTGTCCTCATTAAACAGCTCTGATCACCCACAACCTTCCAGCCCCTGGCGCCCCATTCTACTTTCTGTTTCTGTAGACCCGAGGACTCCAGGAGCCTCCTAAAGCAATTTTACAGTACTTGTCCCATATCTAGTTTATACCCTCAGGGTGCTGTTCTCAAGGGCCATTGGGGTTGAAACTTGGATTCCTTCCTTCCTAGTGCTGTCTTTTATTGTATTTTATTTTCTACTAAGTTACTTAGTCATGCTAGGTAGGGTTCAGGGGATCAAAACCACCAGGCACAAGCTGGGCAGGTGATTTACCACAGAGCCATAGCTCACAGCCCCAGGCTGTCTGAAGACGTTTGGTCCTTCCACTGAGCCTACTTTGCATCCCTCATGGGGTGAGGGAGAAGACAGAGGAAGTGGTCTGAGGAGACATGAAAGTGAGCTCTGAGGACACAGTTTCTTTTAGGGACACTCTCTGGCCTTGAAAGACACTTGCGTGCAGGTGCCACTGTACACTGAGGCTGGAAGGCTGGACCAAGGGTTCTAGAGGAGACTGGAGCCTTCAGCCATGGACCCTTCTGATTATGTGGGTCTCATGGAGGATCCCTGGAAGGGATCTGGAACCTAAACTTGATCTGCCTCTTAAACTTGCATCAGCACTCTGTTCCTGAGCTGGGAGAGCAACTCCAGCATCACTCAAGCAGAATCCATGTTGATTCCCCAGAGTGGAGCCATGGTGGGCATTGAATATGCTTAGGAGCGAAAAGCCTGGAGTAGTCAGAATAGTAACATTTTCAGAGACAGGTATGTGATGGGACTGGACTGTGACATGCAGGCTGGCACATGTAACTCCCTTACAGCTGGTGAGCCAGGCGTGATTCTGGCCTGAAGCAAGCAGAAGCAACCTGTGTGGATCTTGGTTGTGCCCCTACAGGGAAAGGTGTGCCAGGCCCCTTGCCTCTCTTTCTCCCCAGTGACTTGAGGCATGGTCACTCAGAAGAGGGAGCTGCCCCAGAAAGAGACAGCTGATACCTGTCCTTATACTGCTCATTTCTGATTGTCTAGGTTAATGCTGGGCTCCAGAGCTGTCACCAGAGCTGAGCTGACAATCAGTAGGAGTCTGCTGCACAGAAACCAGGGCCTTCTGGGGCTGCTGTGATCCCTGGGTTTAAGCTGTGGTACAGAAACACTTGTGAAACTGCAGACTGGAAAACTGTCTTTTAAAAACATCTTGAGAGTCTCCTCAGCCACTGCTGAGGTGCGTGATCCTTCCGAGGAAGCTAGGCCGCACTGGGTGAGGCCCTCACTCCACACAGACACCAGCACCACACCAGCAGTCCTCACCATGGCCTCCATCTCCAAGCTCGCCTGTATCTACTCCACCTTCATCTTGCACCACACAGATGACCCACAGAGGGTGGGGTCACTCACCTCCTTAAAGCAGCTGGTGTCAACCTTGAACCAATCTAACCTGGCTCGTTTGCAAAGACCTTGGTCAGTGTCAACATTGGGAGCGCCATCCACACCTAGGAGCAGGTAGACCAGCTCTAGCAGTGGAACCTCACCAGCAGGCAGTCCCATTCTCCCCACCAACACTGCCTCAGCTGAGGAGGAGACCGTGGAAGCTAAGAAAGGAGACTCTGGGGGTCTAGGTAGGGACACGGGCCCATAGGGTTTTTGACTAACAGTAAAAGCTGACTCTGTTTTGTAAAAAATTTTTCAAAAGATATAACAAGCTATAAACATATCACTTTCTGTGAATAACTCAGTAGGGTTTTGGTTGGGTTTGGGTTTGGGTTTGTTTATTTTTGCGCATTCATAGAGCCAAGCACCTGTCAGCACAGTGAAACCCCAGAACATCCCTTCATTCTGGGACTCACTCAGCTCCCACCAGAAGACATCTTTTCCCATCCTGTGTATTTGCCTTCCTCTTAGGGAGGAGCCCCTGAGTTAACTACTGGATCATGTGGTAACATAAACAAAATTTTAACTTTTTTTTTTTCTTTGAAACAGCCTCATTTATGTGGCCCTGGCTAGCTTGGAACTCTCTAACCCAGACTGACTTGGAACCCATAGAGATCCTCTTGCCTCTGAGTGCTAGGATTAAAGGCATGTACCACCACACCCAGCAACATTCTGACATTTTAAGAAACATCTTAGAAAACAGCTTTCTATGATGGCTGCACCATTTTCACTACACGCAGTGATGTCCAAGAACACTCCACATGCTCCTCACCACGGGCCATTGTGCGCAAGTCTTTCTTTCTTTCCTCCTTCCTTCCTTCTTCCTTTCTTTCTTTCCCTTTTCTTTTCTTCTTCTTCTTTTTTTTCTTCATACAGGGCCTTACTATGTAGTCCTGGCTGGCTTGGAACTTGCTCTGTAGACCATGTTGGCCTCGAACTCATGGAGATCCACCTTTCTCTGCCCCCCTCCCTGCCAAGTGCTGGGGTTAAAGGTGTGTAGTGCCACACCTGGCTGTTGTCCACATTTTAAACTATAACTGTATTATTGCCTTTCTCGTTGCTATAACAAACGCCTGCCAAGAAGTAGCTGAAAAAGAGGTTTATAATGGCCAGGCAGTGGTGGTGCACACCTTTAATCCCAGCACTCAGGAGGCAGAGGCAGGTGGATCTCTGTGAGTTCCAGCCCAGCCTGATCTATAGAAAGAGTTCGAGGATAGCCAGGGTTACAATACAGAAACCCTGTCTCAAAAAGTCAAAAACAAAAAAGGTGAAGAGGTTTGCTTTGGACCACTCCTTGAGGGCAGATAGTTATTGTGACAGGCAAAGTGGTGGGGAGCTCTGCAACAGTGGGGATTCGTGCAGCTGCTCGTTCGTATCTCAGCAGAATAGGGAGCGAGATAGTTCTTTGAATCCTGTGCCTTTTCATGGAGTTTTTAGAACTTAACTTTTGATATCCACAAAATACCTTGCTGGGATTTTTATTTTGGTTGCATTGGTACTCAAGTCAGGCTTCAAAGAATATCTTAATGATATTAAGATTTTGTTTCCATGAACATTATTTAGATCTTTAATTTCTTTCACACAATTTAGAGCTCACCTCATATAGAACTTTACATATTTTGAAAGATTTATATCTAAGTATTTCACTTTTTTGATGCCAATGTAAATGAAAAAGAATTTTTAAGGATAGTTTTTTAAAGATTTATTTTATTTGTAATTATGTGTATATGTAGAGGGTAGTATGTGCATGTGAATTCAGGTACTCACGGAGTCTAGAAGAGGGTTTTGGGTCCCCTGGATCTGGAGTTATAGGTAGTTGTGAGCTTTCCAACATCAGTGCTAACAACCAAATTCAGATCCTCGGCAAGAGAAGTACGAGTTCTTAACTGCTGAGCCATATCTCCAGTTGCATGTGTTATATTTTGAATTCTAATTTTGTTGCTGCTACACAGGAAATCAAATAACTTGCCTATGATCCATGTTTTCTACAAGCTCAGTATAATAATTAACTAATTCTAGAAATGTTATAGTTGTCTGACATTTTCTACATGTTTACATTGTATACAAACAAATACAGTGTGTCTTCCTTCCCAATCTGTGAACTCTTTGTTTCTTTTTCTTGTTCTGTTGCATGGACATTAAGACTTCTAATACAGGGTCTGTAGAGATGACTCACTGGTTAAAAACACTGACCGATCTTCCAGAGGTCCTGAGTTCAATTTCCAGCAACCACATGATGGCTTACAACCATCTATAATGGGACCAGATGCCCTCTTCTGGCATGCAGTGTACATACAGATGAAGCACTCACACACATAAAATAAATAAATCTTTAAAGAAAGAGAGACTTCTGGTACAACCTTGATAGGAATGTGAAAGACAAATCTTGTCTTCCAATTCTTTCTTTCTTTCTTCTTCTTCTTCTTCTTCTTCTTCTTCTTCTTCTTCTTCTTCTTCTTCTTCTTCTTTCTTCTCCTTCTCCTTCTCCTTCTCCTTCTCCTTCTCCTTCTTCTTCTTCTTCTTCTTTTTTTGTTTGCTTTTTGTTATTGTTTTGTTTTGTTGAGACAGGATTTTTCTGTGTAACAGCCCAGACTATCCTGGAACTTGCTTTGTAGACCAGACTGGCTTCCAGCTCACAGAAATCTGCCTGCCACTGCCTCCTGAGTACTGGGATTAAAGGCATGTGCCACCATGCAGGGCTGAGGAAGTTCCATTTCATTCTTATTCTACCAAATTTGTTTGTTTGTTTGTTTGTTTGTTTGTTTTTGAAACAAGATTTCGTTACATAGCCCTGGCTGGCCTTACTCACGATGAAGACCAAGTTGCCCTCGAATTCACAGAGATCCACCTGCCCTCGCCTCCCAAGTGCTACAATTTAAGACATGCACCACCAGGTATGGCTCTTCAGTAAGGGTTTGTTTGTTCATTGTTTATTTGTTTTTGAGTCAAGAACAGTCTTTAAGTTTTCACAATTGCCTTTTGTTTTGGACACTCTTACTATGTAGCCCAGGGTGGACTCAAACTTTCATTTTTTATGTTTCAGCTTCCTGAGAACTGGGGTTGCACATCCAGCTTCCAATTCTTTCCTGCTCTGTTGACATGGTCATGTAATGTGATGGACTGCAATAACAAATACCAGTTAAACCAGGCTGGGATGCTAGAAACAAGCCACACTTGATTATGACTTCTTTCACACAAGATGGATTTGACCTGTTAGTACTTAAAGGAAGACTATTGCATCTGTGTTCCTGAGAGCTATTAGTCTACATTTTTTTTGTCTTGGAATCTCTCTTAGGTTTTCATATCAAGGCATTGCTGTCTTTGTCAGGTGATTTAGGAAATGTTTCCTCTCTAATGTTCAGAGAATTCTTATCCACTTCTTTAAATGTTTCTAAGAATTCATCAGTGAAACAATCAGAGCCTGTGCTTATGTTTGGAAAGTTACAAGGTATTGACTCAATTTATCAATAGATATAAGTTATATCAGTAACTTTCCCGTTACTGTGATAAAACACCATGACCAAGGAACCTATAGAAGAAGGGGTTTGTTTGGGGCTTATGGTTCCAGAGAACTAGGATCCATAATGCTGGGGACAGCAGGTAGCAGACATTTTCCAGCTACAGCTCACATTCTAAACTGCAAACACCAAGCAGAGAGAAGCAACTCAAAATAGCTCTCAAAACCTGCCCCCAGGGACCCACTTCCTCCCTCAAGCCCACACCTCCTAATCCTGCCTAAACAGGACCACCAACTGGGGATCAAGTATTCAAAGCTAGAGAATGTGGAGGACACCTCATTCAAACTACCACGTAGGGCTATTTCACTTGTTGACTTCTTGTGTGAGTTCTGGAAGATTTTATTTTTCAGGAAGCTCATAGCCAGGTTTGGTGGTGCACAACTTTAATTCTAGCACTTATGAGGCAGAAGCAAGTGGATCTCTTGAATTCAGTGCCAGTCTGATCTACATAGCAAGTTCCAGACCAAACAAGTCTCATAGTCAGACTCTGTTTCAAAACACCAATAAAAAGACTGGTACATCTTGTCAAATTTATATACGGTTGCTCAGAGTGTTCCCTGACTATTCTTTAATTCGTGGAATCAGTTGTGACGAACTCTCTCCAGTTCTAATATGAGGAATTTGAATTTTATCTCCTTTTTTTCTTCCTGTGTTTGGCTAGGGTTTTATAACACTTATTCTTCCCAAAGAACCAGCTTGATTTGTATTAATTCCTCACTATCAGTTTCATTGATTTTTGCTCCTTTTTTTATTGTTTTCTACTTTTCCTTAATTACTTTGAATTTAATTTGCCTTTATTTTTCTACTTTTTAAAAAAATATTATTTTATGTATATGGACATATGTGTTTGTCTGTGCATAATGTGTGTGCCTGGTGCCCGGAGAGGTCAGGAGGTGTCGGATTCCCTGGAACTGGTCTTTCCACAGCTGTTATCAGCAATCCTGGGAGTGCAGTACCCCACAGTGTGTAGAGGGTCCCTCTAAAGCATATGGAGAACCTAGCCATAACCTTGGGGTCCCAAACCTCCTGTGACAGATGCACAAAAGCCAAAGCCATGCTGCTCTTGAGGCTTAGGCACTGGAGTCTCAGTCTCTCTGACTACAGGAAAAGAATATTTGAAGGACAGTGTCGGGGGGTAGTGAAGGTAAAGTAGAAACAGAACTGAGTCAGGTTTAGAAAGCCAGCCATTCTCAGTAGACCAGAAAACACAGTTTCTAAGGAACAGTGCAGGGAGAGCCACCCAGCGAATGTCACCATTGCACTTCATATCTTATGGGCTACCATACCTCTAAAAACAAAAAAGGGTTCTGTGGGGTTCTAACTCTGGTCCTCCAGCGTACACAGAAAGTGCTTTACAGGCTGAGCCATCTCTCCAGACTCTATACTTCAAACCATGTGACAGGAGTACCAGGAATGTTTCATTTAAAAAATTATTTTATGTGTATTTTGCCTGAATGTATGTCTGTGCACCAAATGCGTCGCTGGTGTATGCAGAACCCATAAGAGGATGTTAGATCTCCAGGAACTGGACTCACAGATGGTTTTGCAATTCCGTTGGGTGCTGGGAATTGAACCTGGGTCCTCTGGGAGAACAGTTAGTGTTTTTAGCTGCTGAGCCATCTCTCCAACCCCCCTATGAGTATCTCATTTCACAGAATGGGAAATGGAGGCAGAGAGGTTAAACAACTTGTCCAAGGTTACATAGCTGTGCAGTAGTTTATTCAAGACCAATTTGGCTTTGTGTTTCTTCCCTTTTCTTTTTATTTAGGCATGTGTGGTGTGGTGTACACACACGCGCGCTCGCGCGCGCGCACACACACACACACACACACACACACACTTAGCATGGGTACCTGCAGAGGCCAAACGAGGGAGTTAGATGACCTGAAGCTGAAGTTATAGGTGGTTGTTAGCTACTTAATGTGGGTGCTTGGAGCCAAACTCTGATGCTCTGCGTGAGCAACAAATACTCTTAACTGCTGATCTATCTCTCCAGTCCCCCACACACTTTTACACTTCGATCGTTGGTGGGCATGCATTCCACAGCTTGAGTGTGGAGGTCAGAGGACAACTCTGTAGAGTTAGTTGGTCGTCTCCTTCCACTTTCATGTGGGTTCCAGGGATGGAACTCAGATTACCAGGCAAACACCTTCACCTGATAAGCCATCTCACTGGCCCGGCTTTGCATTTTCTACCTTCTATAATGATAACAGGGAGACAAAGCAAACTTGTTTTCAAGATCTTATAGAAAAGGGTATGCATTAAACAGCAACACAGCTTGTGAACTGTGTCTTCAAGGACTTCCACTACAAACTCCTTCACCCAAATGCAATGGTAACGTTGCCACGTGGAGGTCCACCCCACACAGTGGAACGCCACACGGCTGTAGTCACTTGCAGGTCCTAAGGTCAGAAGCATCCAATCCCTGCCCCTTGGCTGGGTGTGGAAGGATTCACAGGCAGCAGATCTCAGGCCCTGCCTCCCCCGCTCACCCTGGTGAGAACAAACCTTCTTTCCACCCATAGCCCTGCCCACACACTCCCCCTTTACTTTCACACCCTGTCTACATTTAAGCCACCTAAGGCCATTTCTGAAGACCTGGCTGTGAACCAGCCACTTGTTCTGAATCACCTCCTCACAGCTTCGTGGGATGCCACACCCAGTAGGAGGAGTATTGATGGAATAAAATAGAAGAAAACCTAAGGTCACAGTACAGCACTTGAATGATGTTACACACCTTGCTCAAGTGTGGGAGCCTCGTGACTCTCTGCCCGAAAGACACTAGCTGAGCTGGAATGAACAGGCTGAGCAGACCCCCCCACTCCCAGGATGAGACCAATTTAGCCTGGGAAGGATCACCTCTGCTCCTTGCCTCTGCCTCTTTGTGTTAAGATCCTGGGATAAGGCTCCATGGATGAGGCTGGGGCCTCCTGCTCCAGGTGAGTGTGGCTTCCAGGGAGTTAAGTTGGTTCACCTCTACAGCCTGTCCTGTGCTGCTAATTCCAAGACTATTTTCTATGTCCCCTCCCTCCCCCGCAAAAAAAAAATCAGGGCATTTATGAGTCTGCTTCTCACAAGGGACACAGACTCAGCTCCTGTGCAGGTGGTCCAGAAAGGACTCACCAAAGTGTGCTATGAGCTTGGGTTGGAGAATTCAGGAACCTGGCCAGGGCCTAGCCTGTCTGCTCCTGAGGCCAGCCATGCTAGAGCCCTATCAGAGGGATTGACCAGATCCTAACTGGCTTTATCAGGTGTGGCCAGGTGTATGAAAGGAAGGATACAGAAAGGAGTGATCCACTTCACCACAAGCAGTTAGGAATTTGAGGTGAAGTCTTGGAACACTCCAGTGGGTCTCTACAGTATATTTATTGTCCTGGGGCTCCATGTGGTGAATGTGAGAGGTGTGACCCAGGGTGCTTTGGAGATTCGGGGACAGGTTCCATACAGGTCGTATTAGTGATTACCTTGCCCATCTCCAGCGGGGAAGCTGTGGCAAGGGAGCTGCTTCTGGCTGCATTAGAGGACCTGAGCCAGGAGCAGCTGAAGCGATTTTGCCACAAGCTGCGGGATGCACCCCTGGATGGTCGCAGTATCCCATGGGGGCGACTGGAGGCCTCGGGCCCGGTGGACCTCGTCTATACGCTGACCGGGTTCTACGGGCCAGAGCTAGCTGTGGACACAACCCGAAAGATCCTGAAGAAGGCAGATGCTCGCGATGTGGCGATACGGCTCAAGGAGCAGCAGCTGCAGCGTAAGCTGGTGGGGTGGGATTGAGGTGGTTCGGTGGTCTTCAACCTTCCTGCTGCCCTTGGGAAGATTTACTTCGTTCACTCCACCACCCCCTGAGTCTGTGCCAGTCCCCTTCCTGGGAAACAGCCCATAGTTTCCTGCCCAGAGTTCAGTCCCAGAGGCTCCCAGGGAAATGCCTTGCCCCATCCTTCACTCTCAGTGAACCTCATGTCGGGTTTGCCTTCCAGGGCTCGGCCCCAGCTACTTGGCGATTCTCTCCGTGTCGGGTAAGTTCGGCGGGGCACACAAGTGAGCGATCCTATTGGGTTCCTGATGGAGCCTACGTTTCCTGGTGTTCCTTGGGGATCCTTGGATGTGAGATGGCTGGAGGAGGAAGCCACGACACTAGAGGAAACTGAGGCCAGATTTAGACAGTCAGGGCGTTGGACCCAGGGTGGCGGCAAGCCTATCCCTACCTTCCACGGTCTCACACCTTACAGAATACAAAAAGAAATACCGCGAGCACGTGCTGCTACAGCACGCTAAGGTGAAGGAGAGGAACGCCCGCTCCGTGAAGATCAACAAGCGCTTCACCAAGCTGCTCATCGCGCAGGGGAGCGGCGCCGCGGAGGACAGGCTGCTGGAGCTCTCGGACGATCCGGAGCCCGAGCGGGCAAGGCGCTCGGACACGCACACCTTCAATCGGCTCTTCCGGGAAGGTGACGAGGGCTCAGGGCCGCTGATGGTGGTGCTGCAAGGCCCTGCGGGCATCGGCAAGACCATGGCAGCCAAGAAAATCCTCTACGACTGGGCAGCAGGCAAGTTGTACCACGGCCAGGTGGACTTTGCCTTCTTCATGCCGTGTGGCGAGCTGATAGAGCGGCAGGGTACGCGCAGCTTGGCGGATCTGATCCTGGACCAGTGCCCAGACCGCACGGCACCGGTACAGAGGATACTGGCGCAACCCGAGCGCCTACTGTTTATCCTAGACGGTGCAGACGAGCTGCCTGCTTTAGCAGCCCCGGAGGCAGCGCCCTGCACAAACCCTTTCGAGGCTACGAGTGGCTTGCGGGTGCTGAGTGGGCTGCTGAGCCAGGAGCTGCTGCCCAGGGCTCGCTTGCTAGTGACTACACGCAATGTCGTCCCCGGAAGACTGCAGGGCAGATTGTGTTCGCCACAGTGCGCAGAAGTGCAAGGTTTCTCTGACAAAGACAAAAAGAAGTATTTCTTCAAGTTCTTCCGGAACGAAAAGAAAGCAGAGCGCGCTTACCGCTTCGTGAAAGAGAATGAGACACTGTTTGCACTATGCTTCGTGCCCTTTGTGTGCTGGATTGTGTGCACCGTGCTGCAGCAGCAGCTGGAGCTGGGCCGGGATCTGTCTAGTACCTCCAAGACCACTACATCGGTGTACCTGCTCTTTATTGCTAGCATGCTGAAGTCTGCAGGAGCCAATGGACCCCGGATGCAGGGTGAGCTGCGCAATCTGTGCCGCCTGGCCCGGGAGGGTATCCTGAAGCGCCAAGCACAGTTCTCAGAGAATGACCTGGAGAAGTTGAAGCTTCAGGGCTCCCAAGTTCAGACAATGTTTCTCAGCAAGAAGGAACTGCCCGGCGTGTTAGAAAAGGGGGTCACCTACAAGTTCATTGACCAGAGCTTCCAGGAATTCTTGGCTGCGTTGTCTTACCTACTGGAGGCTGGGGGAGCTCCAGGGACCCCGGCAGGAGATGTGCAGATGCTCCTGAACTCTGACACAGAGCTGCAGGGCCATCTTGCACTCACTACTCGCTTCCTTTTTGGACTGCTGAGTGCAGAGAGGATTCGTGACATTGAAAGTCATTTCGGCTGTGCGGTGCCAGATCGTGTGAAACGGGACACCTTGCGGTGGGTACAAGGACAGGGCCACCCCAGGGTGGCACTGGTAGGGGCAGAAAGGAATGATGAGCTGGAGGACACTGAGGAACCAGAGGAGGAGGAGGAGGAGGAGGAGGAGGAAGATCTCAACTTTGGACTGGAGCTGTTGTACTGCCTGTATGAAACGCAAGAGGATGATTTTGTTCACCAGGCCCTTGGCAGCCTTCCAGAGATAATACTAGAGGGAGTTCGGTTCACCCGAATGGACCTTGAGGTCCTGAGCTACTGTGTGCAGCACTGCCCAGCAAATCGAGCTCTGAGATTGGTCAGATGTGGGCTGGTGGCCGCAAAGCAGAAGAAAAAGAAGAAGAGTCTGGTGAAGCGGCTGACGGGGTGAGTCTAGAGGACAACGTTGTCCTCAACAGGGCAGTTTGTGCCCACGCAGCCGTGCCCATTTGGGTTAGGAAGCAAGTCCACTCCTGATGACCCAAATGGCAGAAAGGACCTCAGAACTACTTTACCCACCCCTTGCAGGGCAGCTGTTCCCCCTTTTCCCCAGAGTGACCTCACCGTGCCCACTTTGTCATCTAGATCAAGGCAACCCTCACAGCACAGCCAACGCAGCTCCATGAAGCAGCCGAGCCCCCTCCCTGATGTACTATCTCATAAATTCTGCCATGTCCTCTGTGTACTGAGACTTTTACCTGCTGTTCCTTCCACCCCAACACTATTTGCTGTCTACCTTCAAAGCCTGTGCTGGGTCTACCACTTGGGTCCAACTCCTGGCCCTGAGGTACCTCCCCTGACCTCTCCTGCCTATCCTCCACCAGATCCAAGGTTCCTACACAGACATGGGCATTTACTTTCTATGAACTCAGCTCTACTCGATACCTGCCTCAAGGCTCGCCATCTGTTGAGAGTAAACACCGGGATAATGGCAGGACTTGGTTCTAGGGAACTGCAGATCCACTCTTGGGTTTTATTCAAGTTTGTTGGGGTAAAGGATGTGGGATAAATGTCAGAGTCAGTCCTGGAACCCCAAGACCTTAGGTAGGAAGGAGCGAGTCCTTTCTAGAAAGGGCTGGAAGGAGCATTCTGGACATTAGCCTTGTTCTCTCTCTCCCAGCAGTTCTCGAAGCACCGTGAAACAACCCCCAGTCTCCCTGCTGCGTCCACTCTGTGATGCCATGACCACTCAGAAATGTGGTCTGAGTATTCTGACGTGAGTCACCAAACCCAGCATGGAGGGGATTCACAGCTGGGTATCCTGTATAGAGACAGAATCTGCCTTCTAGGAAAGGCTAAGGACATGGGCTAAGAGCCTAACTGTGTCCATGGCTATTAGCTGCTGGCAGGGAATGGCTGGTGCTAGGCTTTGTGGGAAACAAAGTGCAGCACACTCAGCCTATGAAGAGGCAGAGAAAGCACAGTGTTTTCCTTCTAAAGGATGCTCCTAAGTGCTCTTGGAGACTGCTGGGCCATCCCTCTTTGGGAAGGCATCCAGGAAGGTCAGCAGCTGCTGCATCTGCCTCTCTGTGCCCTTGAGCAAGTCAGTCTGCCTATGCTTTGGTTTCCTCCTAGTACAATGTAGCCAGCAGATTCTACCTCCAAGGACTGGCTTAGAAGGACTGGCTTAGGATTTACCAAGGCTCCACAGGTAACATTCTAAGAATACAATAGGTTTCCTGTTACTGTCAACTATCACCGGTGAACAGAGAGTAAGAAAAGCTATAGGAGCTGACGGCGACAGGCCATGGTGAAGCAGATAGTCAGTCATACATCAATAGGAATGAGGTGCAAAACTGGCTTCATGGGGCTCAGGGTCCGACAGACCATGGTGAAGCAGGTAGTCAGTCATACATCAATAGGAATGAGGTGCAAAACTGGCTTCATGGGGGTCAGGGTCCAGCAACCTAAAATAAAACAAAAGGAGCCAAAAAGATAGTCACATTTGGTCCAGACGTTGTACCAGAAAACTAAGTGCATGGAAATGTTCACCTTGTTATTTGTAATAATAATAATAATAATAACAAAAGTAGAAACAGCAAAACACTAGGGATGATGGCCCATCCAAACCCAATGGGTAATTATGAAGAGCCGAACCGAAGATCAGGCTATCAGGGAGTGTGTAGTTTGTACAGCTGGAGGTAGAGAAGTAGCCAGGGGCCTAAAAACCAATCTACATGCTTCTTGACCACAGCTTGTCACACTGCAAACTCCCTGATGCAGTTTGCCGAGACCTCTCCGGGGCCCTGAAGGTAGCCCCTGCCCTAAGGGAGCTAGGCCTCCTCCAGACCCGGATCACTGAGGCAGGCCTGCGTTTACTGAGCGAAGGCCTGGCTTGGCCCAAGTGCCAGGTGCAGACACTCAGGTGAGGCCTGGCTTTGGAGGGATGGAGGTAGGGGATCCCACCTCCAGCAGCCACTAAGGCCGGCTCTCCCCACAGGTTGCAGCTGCCTAGCCTCCAAGAAGCAATCCAGTCCCTGGTCATTGTACTCCAGCAGAGCCAGGTTTTGACCACCCTGGACCTCAGTGGTTGTCAGCTGACTGGCCCCATAGTGAACCAACTGTGTCCAGCCCTGAAGTACCCTTCATGCTGCCTAAAGAAACTCAGGTAAAGGCAGGGATGGGGGCATGGTTCTGAAGGCACAGCCTATCTACCCTAGGTTTGGAGGAGGTACGTAGAAATCCTCTCTGAGACCTCACGGACAGATCTGGGAGCCAAGCCTACAGAGATTCACCTTCTACAATCCTATCCAAAGCTCTGGGTCTCAAACAAATGTCCATAGCCTGTGGAGACAGTCTGGGTCAGTGAGCCTAACCCTCTTCTATATTCCCTCAAAGGCCCTCAACTTCTAGTAGATTCCAGCTGACTGCCTTCAGGTACTTATGCCTTTGGCACAGCCTAAGCAGGCAGCTCCAACCACTCCATCCTCACCTCAAGCCCAGGGTTTTTCCCCAGCTGATTGATCCTTGCCCCTGATAGACCCTTGTCCCTTCTATCTCATGTACATGGCTGCAGTCTGACCTCCGTGGAACTGAGTGAGGTGTCACTGAGGGAGCTTCAGGCTGTGAAGACATTGAAGCCGGATCTGGCCATCATACACTCGGCACCAGGCACACATCCTCAGCCTCTCAAGAGATGAAGCAATATCTTCTGAGGTCCTGGAGGCCAGAACAGGATAGAGGATGCTGTAGCCAAAGTCCTTATTAAGACATCCTCCCCATTCAAGAGCAAGAAGATGCCAGCTTCTCCCACCAGGCAAGTCTTTCCAACCAAGAAGCCAATAGGTCCAAGCAAAGACCCAGGTAGATATAGGCCCTTGGCAGCTCCTGGAAAGGCCTGGCACATGCCCTGCCCCGGACACTCTGAGGTTACTCTTCCCCCAGCCCCATAACCACTGCTACCTTCCTTTCTGGGTCCTCCAATATGTCCCTTGCAGATAATCCCCCAACAGTAATAAGAGTATTCCATAACTGAGAATATCGTTTAATGGTGTCACTCGTCTCTGATCTGGCCCACATCTGTTGTATGGGTAGATGAAGGTCCCCAGAGTTCTACCTTCTGTAGGCAGAAGGTAGGAGAGGATCACCATCCCAATCTGGAATTTTGGCCATTGGTTTTTGGAAGGATGACATCACAGAAACCTTGGGGCTTTAGCCCAGATCCACTTGCTGCCTGAGAGATACAGGAAAGGAGTCAGAAGAATGACAGTTTCCATTGATGATGGGAGCTAGGGCAACACAGTGGATGTTTCCAACATAATAAACTTTCTTATGGATTCTCTTTCATTGATTTCTGTAACACCTGTCAAGGTATCAAAGTAGATGTTGACACACTCTTTCCTATAACCATATGTACAAGGCAAGGTTTAATCCATAGTTCTCCACTGAAGAAACAGGCTTGGCGTGCTGGCCTGACTGTAGAAAGTCTGCAAGAGGCTTGGCTTTGAGCATGGAAGACCCAGATCTGAGTCTTCTCTGCTGAGCACTACAGGGCTTGGAGTGCTCTACAGTGAGCCCCTTTACTTCCCAGGGAAACTCCCCCCATAATCATTTTATAAATCCATTCCTTCATTCCCCCCAAATGGAAAAATAAAAACTTGCTTTATTAGTTATGTTTCTGTTATTGTGATAAAACAGCATGACCAGAAGCAGATTATAGAAGACCGAGTCTACTTGGGCTCACAGTACCAGAGGCATAAGGGCCCACTATGAGACATGGCAACAAGCAGCAGGTACAGCAACTGGAGCAGAAGCTGACGGCTCACATCTTGAATCACAAGCACAAAGCAGAGAATGAACTGGAAATGCCAAGAGTCCTTAAATTCTCAAAGCCTGCCCCCAGTAACATACTTCTTGTAAAAAGGCCACACCCCCAGATCTCCCCACTGGAAATTAAGTGCATAAATATTGTAAACAGTTTGAATGAGAATGGCCTACATAGGCTCGAATATCTGAATGTCTGGTTCCCAGTTGGTAGACTATTTGTGAAGGACTAGGAGATGTGACCTTTTTTGGAGGAGGTATGTCACTAAGTGGGGTGGGGGGAGTTGAGGTTTCAGAAGCTAAAACCAGGCCCAGCCTTGCTCTTTCTGCCTCCAATTTGCAGATCAGATATGAGTTCTCAGTTACTGCTCCAGCACATGCCTGTCTGCCTGCAGCCATGATGATCATGACTAATCCTCTGAAACTGTAAACAAGCCCCAGTTAAATGCTTTCTTCTATAAGCTGTCTTGATCATGGTATCTCTTCATAGCAGTAGAACAGTAATCAAGACAAATACCCAAGCTTGCAGGGGACATTTATAATTAAAATCACAACGTGGTCTCAGTCAGAGTCCTTGGTAGAAAATCATGGCAGCACTGGCAGGCATGGCAGCAGGAACAGGGAAGTAAGACTTCACATCTTCAAAGACAAACTTGAAGCAGAGAGAACAAACTAAAAGTGGAGAAAGGATACAATCTCCCAAAGCCTACCTCCATATTCTCCAGCAAGGCTACACTCCATCTGAGCTCTGCTTCCTGTGTCTGCTTCTATACTCTGTTGTAGGGATTAAAGGCATACACCACCACAGCCTTCTGAATATTGGGATTAAAGGTGTGTACCAACATTCCTAACATTCTTTCTACATTCCATCTGGAGGACAAAGGCCTCTAAATGCAACCCCTGTAATATAGACTCTTCCTAACTTTCACACAGGTTTATTCCTCTATAGTTCTGGACCTAGCAGAGAGACAGCTAAACAAGATAAATATGTGATACACGATATGTAAATATGTATGATGTATAAGCATAAGTTTTCCCACCTTAAGTGATCCTATCAAGAAAATCCCTCACAGGGATACCCAACTGCTTATGTTTTAGTTGATTCCAAATGGAATCAAATTGACAACCAAGATTAGCTATTGAGGCAGGTAAGCTGTAAATCTTGACAGGAAAGGGAGAGGGAGAAAAAAAGAGAGAGAGAAAGTCAATCTTTTTCATGTTAGAGTCTAAGAAAGCAGGCGGGTTCCACAATGGAAGTCAGCAAGCAGCAGGGTAGAGCAGTGGGGAGGGAAGGGAGGGGTGAGGTTGGGGATGGAGGAAGGTGGGAGGTGATGACTTCAGCAAAAGACTGAGAACATCCTGAGGGCCAAGGAAGGCGATAGATTATTAAGAAAGAGAAGGCCAGTGAGATAGCTCAGTGGGTAAAGGCACTTGCTAGCCTTCCCATCTGAGTTAGGTCCCTGGGACCCACATGGTGGAAGACAGAACCACCTCCTACAGGTTGTCCTCTGGCTACATATGCACACATAAGTGCATGCTCCCCCCCACACACACAATAAATAAATAATTGTACAAATTTATAATAAAAATAGGGCCAGCAAAATTACTCAGTGGGGAAAGGCACACGCTGTCAAGATTGATGCTCTGAGTTTGATCCTTGGGATCCACGTGGTAAAAGGAGAGAGCTGACTCCTGAAAGTTGTCTTCTTGTTAGAATAAAAAAGCTACTGGCTGAGAGAATAGAATCTCTGGCCTGGATGGAAAGCCATCCAGGAAGATGCAGGTAGAAAGCCATCCAGAAGCAGGTAGACCTCTCTAAGTTTGAAGCCAGCTTGGTTTGTGTAGCAAGTTCCAGGCCAACCACTCAATAAAATATAAAAATAAAAGCCCTTCCCCAAATAGGAAAGGTCCAGTGAGCTAAGGGAAAAGTTTAAAAAGCATTCGATCATGACATTCGTGACCCTCTCTAGGGCATTTACCCAGCTCCCATCTCTGTCATGTTCATATTCTGTTCCTTAGATGAAGTCAGGTGAGGAAGGAAGGGCTTCAAATCTTTGCAAACTGTCCCTAGCATAGTCTTGTTGTATCTAGCCTAAGGGGGAACCAGCTTAAGAGGGTTCCCAAGAGTCTTTCATAGCCAAGTGGCTTCTTTCATGTTAATCTTGATGCAGCTGTGTAGCTGTATACCTACTGCGGTGGCTCAGCAAGGAAGACAAGGAAGCTTGTTTGTAGGTGCAAACCCTGCCAGACCTCAGCAGAGGGACCCACTGTCCTGGCCAGCACCATTCTGGACAGTAGAATCCTGAGCATCTCATCTCAGGGGTTTTTATTGATACCAGAGCTCCTCAGATGTTCTATCAATACCATGTACCGATCATGAGGAATCAAACATCTTTTACGTAAAGCCAACACCTGCAGACAATACAAATGCCAAGGTCTAGGCAGCCCTTTACCCAACAATGCATAAAATGACCATTTTAAACATAACTAAAAATAAACTTCTATAACACAGCTGTCTTCAGTCTCCAGACACATCAGGTGAGTTACTACATGTTTCTTTCTGACTACTTTCCCTCATCTCTACCCAAATGTGCTTCCACTTTGACTTGTTCTGAAATTCTTTCCTGCAGTAGATTTAAAGGCCTCACTTTAACTGAGTAGTGGTCCCAAAGATGGACCAGGGCCTACCAGTCCCAACGCTGGGCTTTGTCCGCCTGCAACAACTGGCAAGCGTTGCTGATACAGGCTGTGGAGGGGAGTAAAGTGCCCCAAGGGCTGGAGAGACTGCAGTCAAGGATTTCTATGACTCTGAGATTTCCAAAGGAGGTGCTTGAGAAGGGAAACAGAGAGGAGATACTTAGAGGAAGGGAGCAACTTGGAAAGTACTGGAAGTACTAAGGAAGCCTGGGTGGTGAATGAAAAATAAGGGCATGATCGCACCTCGGTATGATTGAGGAGACGGTTTTATTGTAGATACCAGGGAAAGTTCAGCCAGAGGCATCTGGAAGGGTCCAGATGAACTGGGACATGGGGGTTGGAGGGGATGGGGGATTGTAGAGAGAGCATGAGAACCAAGAAACCACAAGAGCTCGAAGCCGAAATGGATTATACAAGAATTAGAGAAGCTGGGGAAAGGGAAGAGAAGCTCAAGGGCTGGTGAGGTTTAGGGTAGAGGGCAGGGTATGTCAGCCAGGAACAGAGCATAGACCTTGATATGCTAATAGGCACCCAGGCCTATTAGTTAATGGAGGAGCCATACTTCCCTTTGGCCAGACCTAAGGAGAGTGATTCCTTTTAGCAAGTAGAAACTATCTTAAATCACTGAGGGCATGTTGGCTTTTGTGCAAATGCCAGACTTTGGGGAAAGGAATTTCATGGGGCCTAACAGATGATACTTGTACAACAGAGAAGGGTGGGAAATGTATTGGAAAAACCAAGGCAGCAGAGAATATTTAGGGTGCGGAGAAGTAGCCTGCTGCAAACCTCTGGGTAAACTGAGGTGTGGCCTAACTCTCCCAGCTTGCTGGCTGCTGCCCTGAGTAGGCACTGGAAACAGCAGCAAGGGTCTCTACGGTGGGCCCAGGAGTTTGACACTGCCATTGCTGTTGGTGGAGCAGAGACAGGATAAGCAGGATTTTGATCTGGGCATCTGGACGGCAGAAACAGATTCTGGAGGAGGTGGGGCCAGGCTCTGACTGGACTGGAGTACAAATACGGAGCCCGAGTCAGACCAGCGAACTGATGAAAGACAGGTACAAGACAGGCCCCAGGTCCAGGCAGGAAGGTAGGCAGATGGAAGTCAATGTGATGGAGGCCCAGCAAAGAGAAGGACTGTCCAAGAGGACTGGCCAGTGTCCTTTCTAGTGACTAAACGTCACTGTAGAGAGGGACCTCAGGCCCAACCCACCCTTGCACACATCTTGAACCAAAGCCCAACTGACGCTGATTCCAGTACGATTTGTACAGGTCCAGGAGACCATTTCAGTTTCCCGGGTTCCGCTTAGACTCAGCCCCGCCCTCTTGCCACGCCGAAGGGCCGCTTCTCCTTCCTCCCGCCAGGGGCAGCTCGCACCGGGCCGAGAGCCCACTTACACCCGGGCCCGCGTTGTCTGGAGCTGGGCTGCGGTGAGTCGCAAAAACTGCCCGGCCGCCCTCTCCTAACCGCCCCGCACCGTCTTCCACCAAGTACTCTGAACTTTCTTTCGGCCCTTCACTCCTTTGCCTCCGGTCTTGTCAACTCGGCGACCCTCCTCTCCGGCCCCTCCCCCACTTCGCCACCCGGCTTCCCCCTCCCCAACCGCACTTCCCCCCACACCAGCTTCCTCTTTCCATTCCCAGCCAAGATCCCGCACTTCCCCAGTTATAGCCCCAGCCTCCCCGCCCCCGTCACTGTCCTCTACCCTATCCGGTTCCTTCTCTCCAATCCCGACGCCTCCCCATTCTATTCCCCACCACATCTCCGGGTTTCTCTGTCCCCCACCGTCGGGCCTCAGCCTCCCTGAGGATTTAGGGCCAGCGCAGAACTTTGTTTCCACCTCAGCTCTTCCTACTTAAGGAAGATGGGTCAGGACCTCGCGAGGGCGCTGAGTGCTTTTGCAGTTTCAGATGAGTTCCTCTCGAGTTGAGGGTGTGTTCCCGGTGCAACCCCTGGGCGGCCGCTTCTAAAGTACAGCTAGCCCCTCAACCCCCTCACTGACTGTGCCTTTGGGGATCAGCCAGATCCCGAGGAGATTGTCAGTCTGCAGAGGGAAGCCCCGTGAGTCATGTCAACTCGCCTTCTCTAGGCCACCTGGACTGAGACAGCTCTCCATGGACGGCTCTGAAGATGACCCGACCATATTCAGTACCCACTCTCTGCCCAGTGACCCCAGGCTCTGGGCCACTATAACCAACTCATACCTGGGTACACGTGTGTATCATGACATCATACATGTAAACGGTGTGTACAACGGAGCTGGAGGGGATACTCACCGGGCAGTTCTGCCCAGCCCCCTCAATGTCCAGCTGGAGGCCCCTGCAGGAACAGAACAGCTGACTGAGACCTTTGCCCTGAACACCAACACAGGTCAGCTGCCACCAACCCTGGCCAAGCTGTTGCTCGGGGTGAGAGGGACTCCTCACTTGTCCATGAAGTCCCATAAGCCAGTATGTGGCTCAGGCCTATAATTTCACACTGGGGAGTTTGGGGCAGGAAGATGGAGATTGGAGGACAGCCTCAGGTACACAGCAAGGTCCATCTCAAAAATAAGTAAACAGCTGGTTGTTGGTGACACACACCTTTAATCCCAGCACTTGGGAGGCAGAGGCAGGTGGGTCTCTGTGAGTTCCAGGACAGCCAGAGTTACAAGAGAAACTGTCTTGAAACACTAAAAAAAAAAAAAAAAAAAGTAAACAAATGGCCTTTAACTTAAGAAAGAAAAAAATGTATCAAAAGCTGTCTCCCAAGATGAGGCCTCTGGTTTGTCTTGCTTTCCTTTCATCTGGGTAGGTGCACTACACAGTGGGGAGCAGCCTGAGGGACCCCACTCCCAGCCCAGGAAGACTGTGGTGCTGGTGGTGTTAGGAGTTCCCAGCCTGACCTTCCCCAGGATTACTGAGGCTCCCAACTCTCCCTAGGTTCTTTCCTGTACAACATGGAAGGCCCCAGCTTCCGGGCTTCCCAGTGTCTCTATGCTCACCGCGCATTACCCCACGTCCTGGCCTTCAGCGTGTCCATTACACGCTTGACTACAGGAAACAAGCCCATCACTGTGCTGCTACGATCTGCCTTCTCCCCAGAAAGCCCAGACTTGGACCTGCACATGGGGCCTGACTTCCAGGGAGTCCGGTAAGGAGCATGCTGGGTAAATCTAGGTAGCCCAGAGAGGGCACCCTTTCCCGAGACTCAGCTATGCTCTTACAGGTACCTGCATGGCCACACACTCACCCCAGAGCAGCCAGGAGAGCCACAGCAGGAAGTACACATGCTGTGGGTGCCAGCGCCTCCAGCCTTGACCCTTGAGGAAGATGAGAAGGACAGGACCTGGGACTTTCTGACTGTGGTGGGCAGCAGTCAGGCTGAGGTCCAGGGCTGCTTTGCTGAGGCCCAAAAGCTGCAGACCCAGGGTGTTCTGTACACAATCCATGCAGACTCCTGGGCCCAGTTCTGGGCAGGCTGTGGCCTGGATGTGGCTGGGCCCCTGGCCCTGCGCCAAGCCCTCCGTGGCTCTCTCTACTACCTGCTCAGTGAGATTCCCCAGCCTGGTACCCAAGGCTCCATCAGCCATGGCCTTAGCCCGGGAGGCCTCTCCAATGGGAGTCAGGAGGAGTGCTACTGGGGCCATATCTTCTGGGATCAGGTACATCTTACACTGGTTACACAGGGAGGGATGCATGTAAACATTGCAGGCATTGCCTTTGCATTACATGAGATAAGACTGTAGAAGCATAGACAGGAAAGCTTCCTGGAAGAGGCGGCTTCTCCGAAGAAGGATATAAAGGAATTTGGTAGAAAAGAGTGATCTAGGCCAGAGCAACAGAAGGTGCGAGGGCTGAGTGTAGGGGGCATTTGAAGGCAGAGAAGGGGCCTTGCTGAGGTGGGAAGAACAGCAGGCCCAGACCACCAGAGCCTCAGAGTCAGCCAGGTACAAGGCTGGAGCTTACTGAAGGACTAAGGGACATAGATTGTTTAGAGGGTGACACAGGGGGAGATGCAGCTTTGAAAGACCTACGGCTGCCGGGAGTAGCTGGGTAAAGGGAAGCAAGGGCTGGAGAGGTCACAGATGTAGCATGTGGAGTTCAGTGGCCACTGGGTGAGGCAGTATTGAGGGGGGAAGCTCAAGCCACCCCCACATCTGACACCTTCTGAAGTCTGTGCTGTGGTCCATTTGACAAAGGAAGCTGAGGTCAGGCAGCCAGAGAGCCTAGAACAGTGTTTCTCAACCTTCCTGATGCTGCGGCCCTTTAATGCAGTTCCTCATGTTGTGGTGTCCCCCAAGCATAAAATCATTTTCATTGCTACTTCATAACTGTAAATTTGCTACTGCTGTGAATCGTAATGGAAACATCTACTATGCAGATGGTCTTAGGTGACCCCTGTGAAAGGGTCATTCGACCCACAGGTTGAGAACTGCTGACCTAGAGCAAGCTCTCCCTAGAGGCCTGAACCCTCATGCCAACTAGAGCCCATGAGCATCTGCTGATACTACCTGGGCTGAGGACCAGAACTCTGGGCTGGAGAGATAGCATTAGAGTGGGCAGGCTGGGGAGGCCCCAGGTGGGTCTGGCTGAGCATGAGGTGAGGGACTCGGGGAGAGGCAGAGGGACGGCCAGAAAGGAGGGAGGGGGGAGGCCCCAGCTGCCTGCTTTGCTGTATGTTGGCTGGAAGCCTTGGTGGGGTGGAATGTGGGCAGTAAGCGAGGAAGAAGGCATGGACATCTGTTTAGCCCCAGAATGGTTCATCTTCTCAGGACCTCTGGATGTTCCCGAATATTCTGATGTTCCACCCAGAGGCTGCCAGGGCCATCCTGGAGTACCGAGTTCGTACACTGGGAGGGGCCCTGAAGAATGCCCAGAACCTGGGATACCAGGTAATGGAGCCTGGGTACCACCCCATAGGGCCCCGACCCCAGGGTCTTTCCAGTGCCATTCAGTGGACGCCAGAGCCCCTATATCCGCCTTCCTTTCCTCCCAAAGGATTGCCCCTCTGGTAGGGCTGGGCTGCCCCTCTCCAGACCGAGTCCTGACTATCCCACCTTCTTTCCTCACAGGGAGCCAAGTTTGCTTGGGAGAGTGCAGGCACTGGCCTTGAGGTCTGCCCTGAGGACATTTATGGGACCCAGGAGATCCATGTCAATGGTGCTGTGGTGTTGGCCTTCCAGCTGTACTACTACTGCACCCAGGTGCGGTGTGTTATTTCCCATGTGTGCCCGTGCACCTATGAGTGCACCTCCACACTCCACCTCGTAACCCTGGGAAGTTGTGTGAAGAGGGACTTTGGGATTCAGGCAGTGCTTTCTGGGTGCTCGGAAGGTAGGCACTGGCCATACACAATGGCCCTCTTGTGTGCCTGGTGCTTTGCCCTGCTCTCACTCTCCAGGACCTGCAGCTCTTCCAAGAGGCTGGTGGCTGGGATGTCGTCAGTGCTGTGGCTGAGTTTTGGTGCAGCCGTGTAGAATGGAGCCCCCAGGAGAAGATGTACCACCTGAAAGGTGAGGACCAGGGAGCACAGTGGCCAGCTCAGCACAGATTATTATCATGGAAGGGCATGTCCTGAATCCCTACGCTAACTGTCATGGTGGCCCCATGTGACCAGGAGTCATGCCCCCTGATGAGTACCACTCAGGAGTCAACAACTCTGTGTACACCAACGCCCTGGTCCAGAACAGGTCAGACATAAGACATCCCCTTCCCGAGCCCCAGCCCCAGCACAGCAGACAGGGCCCTGTCGGAAGCATGCGACTGTGGCTTGTCCCCTCCCCAGCCTGCACTTTGCTGCTGCTTTGGCTAAGGACCTGGGTCTGCCTATCCCCAACCTGTGGCTGGAAGTGGCTGATGGGATCAAAGTGCCATTTGACTCTGAGCAGAACTTCCACCCTGAGTTTGATGGCTATGAGCGTGGTGAGTTGTACTGAGTCCCTTCTTCCTGGTCAGGACCCCCCCACATCCACCCTGGCACGCCCTAATCTCTTTGACCAAGAACCCATCCCCAGCCTGCCACCCACTTCCCCCAAATCAGGCGAAGAAGTGAAACAGGCAGATGTTGTCCTCTTGGGGTACCCAGTCCCCTTTCCCATGAGACCTGACATCCGGAGGAAAAACTTGGAGATTTATGAGGCTGTGACTTCCTCCCAGGGCCCTGCCATGACCTGGGTAAGGAGCCTGGTGGGTAGTCTTTCCCTACTGCCCTTAGCTTCCCTCCCCAGTGGGCGAGTCTAACTGCTTCATTTCTGAATTCTGACCTCAGAGCATGTTTGCTGTGGGCTGGATGGAACTGAAGGAGCCCTCAAGGGCTCAGGTCCTCCTGAACAGGAGTTTCTCCAATGTCACTGAGCCCTTTAAGGTCAGCCTGGTTCCCACCCACTACCCCTGTGGTAGTGTCAGCAGAGTAGGGTCTGCCTGACCTCAGGATGGTAGCCTCAGTTCACAGCTTCCCTTGCTGCCTGCAGGTGTGGACAGAGAATGCTGATGGGTCTGGTGCAGTGAACTTCCTGACTGGCATGGGGGGCTTCCTGCAGGTAGTACTCTTCGGGTGCACAGGGTTCAGGTGAGTGCAGTGACCAGCAGTGAGTTCCCACTCTGTCCCATCCCGACCCTCTTCACACAGTTTTCCCCACAGGGTCACTGAGGCGGGTGTGACCTTTGACCCCCTGTGTCCAGACCTGGTCTCCAGAGTGTCTGTCTCTGGCATCTCCTACCTGGGGAACAAGCTCAACTTCGCCTTTTCCAAGGACTCAGTGACAGTTGAGGTCACAGCCCACACAGAGCCCTGGGCACCCCTGTTAGAAGCTGAGCTATGGCCATCACTGGCTTGGCTTCCCCTGCCACTAGGTAGGGAACAGTCTTTGAGCATATGACCCGGCTGTCTTGGTGCATACCCTCAAGGATTAACCCTCTCTCTTGCAGGACACAAGATCTCCTTTCCCCACTCAGCTGGCCGGATACAAAGGTCATCCCCCATAGCTGCACAGAAAGCCCAACTCTTCAGTGTTTCCTGAAAGGAGTTTTGACATTAGAACCCCCTTTCAGTACCTATGGGACACTCCTGGGCACTCAGCTGCATGCCCAACACCCACAGTCTCAATCTGGACCCTGCCTGTCCATTAAGGCTACTGGGTGCTCCCTCTGTACCTCCCCCTTCCTCTTCACTCTCCTCACCCTCTCCAGTCCTGGGCTATCTACCTGGAGTCAGGGGCTTAGCTACCCCGAACAGGAGTTTCCTGTGGCATGCAGTTGGAACCAGGCATGGCTAGCCAAGTTCTCAAGGGTTTGTGGCTTTGAACTTCCTGTTCTTTGACTCTTTTTGACGTCAGATGGCATCTAGCATGGTGGGTTAGCATGAAAAGCTGTCCTTAGCCATGCAACCTGTGAGAAGGAAGATGATGGTATCCCCAGAGGATAAGGTAGATGAACATCAGCACAAGACCCAGAAGTTCCTGGCTAGTGACCAGAGGAATCAAATGAGCAGGGTTCCGGGCCATAGTCCTGGCCATCTGTGCTAAGAAGCTGCCCAGGCTTCACCCCTGGTCCTTAGCTCTTGACATATTTGTCAGTGTTTCTCCAGAACAAGGTGCAATGTGGCCAGGATCCTGAGTAAAACTTGTGCCCCTGTTCTAAGCCAACTTGGCTAATTAAAGTCGATGTTGGCAAAAGTTCCCAAAGTCAGGATATGTGATGGATTCGTGTCCCTTTGTACCTGGGGCTAGAGGGAATGTGGTTTCAAAGCTCAGAGGCAAGGTCTTCCACCTGCTAGGCTGCCCTGGCAGAAGTGGATGTTGATCTATTGCCTCAAAGCCAGGGCTAGTCTTGGGTTTCAGCAGGTTGGCTGGTGGCATTGCACCCAAAGAACAGATGTAGCCCAGATGTAGCCCAGTACCTGGGGTGCATACTACCTGTGTGTATGTGGTCACTCTGTGCATGTAGTGTGGCCTGGGAGTGCATATTACCTGTGTGTATTTGGTCACTTTTGTGCACGTAGTGTGGTAAGCTTCTGGGGTTATGGGGAGTGATGGAGCATGTAGGCTGGCACAGCTGGTCAGGTCTAGCAGCATGGGCCAGGTGAAGCTGCTGCTGCTGCTGCTTCACTGGCTTGACCACACGCTCTGTCCCCAGCACCAGGGCACAGACCAGGCAATCCTGCCCCCATTATATGTGGAAGCTGGCAAAATATCCCATGTTTGGGGACATCTACCCAGGAATACACAAGTGCCTGTAGCCAGCAGGAGTTGACCTTTTCTTGGACCAGACCAGGGGCTCATGGTTAGCACAGTGTCTCGTCTTTGTCTAAGCACAGCCACAATAGGAATAGTGCCCGGAGCTAGCTCCAGCCCCAAACACAGACCAGCGTGTGCTCCTCTCTCCAGTGGTTGGCTTGACACACTGTCAATAGCCTAGAGCCCCTCAGGGCCAGCTGTTGGCTACAGGCATGTAACAGGATGGGGAGTGCCTAGGGTCTCCTAGCAGGGCAGCTAGGCTGAGACCTCCAGCCTAGAAAGAGCTGGCATGAAGAGAAGGCTTCTTGGGAGGAAAGGGACCTGGGGAGAGTACTCAACTCCTAAGCCTACGTTTGGTTAAGACCTATGGTTAAGCCTGCTTTATTGTTAGCTGGCCACAATAAGATCCTGGGTGGGGGTGGAGGGGCTCACTACAGCTTCATGAGGTCTATGTGTCTGTACACACACACACACACACACACACACACGCACTGAATGCCAGGGGCATGTGACACATAGGGTAGAAATAATGTGAGAACATTCCCCTAGTGCCACTGGTGGCTCAGAAGTATCCATGCCCGCTGCCTGTCCACCTCTGAACATGTGCAAGTGACAGGGGAAAGGTGAGAAGACGCTGTGTGTGTCTGTGTATGTGGGTAGCGTTGCTGTCCTACGCGGGAGTCCAGTATCCAGTCCCACATAGGAAATGGACCCTGCCTTCCTTTCCCACAGCCCGTACTGACCCATGAGGGAAGGAGACCACTGTGGCATGTGGGGAGTCAGGGCACACCCTCATTTGTTCTGGGGCACAGCCCATCAAACCACAGGGCAGTAGGAATCAAAGGCCTGAGTTCCTGGACTTCATCCTAAAATACTTAGGCTCCTCCACCCCAGAAGCCACAGGCTGCCCTAAAGCTAAGCAAAAGGAGTAGTGAGGGAAGCCAAGCAGACAGAGTAAGATGACGGGGTCTGGCCCGAGGATTTGGTGTGGGGCTCACTACACAACTACCACCAGGAAGGAGGAACCCACACATTTCTGGAATCTGCCACCTTTAATTGTGGATAGAGGCTCAGCTTGGTAAGTGGGGGGAAGGGACAAAGCCAGGTGCTAGGACCCTCTAGATCAGGGGTAAAGGGTCCGAGTGGGTTAAAATCAAGTACACACTAGAGGGGGTCATGGTTGGGCAGGGATCAAGGTCCTGTGGTAGGCTATAACTCCCAGGAACTGGAGCTGGTCACCCGGGGTCAGTGACCTGGCACGGTTGTCCTTGGTTCAGGACTGACTTGGAACTCTGTCAGTTATAGTCCTCGTCATCAAACTTGGTGCTGAAGAAAGCCGCAGAGTCTTTGGCCAGCCGGGACAGATGCAAGGCTCCAGTGACCACCAGCCCTAGGAGCAGCAGCGGGGGCACCAGTGTCCACATTGCAGCCAGGATGTTGTAGCACTTGGCTTTGGAGCCGTACTGCCTCGCAGCCTCCAGGTCCCCAGCTATCTTCTGGTCTCGGGCCTGCAGAGCAGCACCAGAGCCAAAATGTTACATATTCATGGTACCTAGAGGATCAGAGACCTCCCAGAGCAGCTGGAGGGCGCAGGCTGGACTCCAAACTTGATGGAGGGGCCTGAGGAGACATTCCCCTGGGCTGGGCTTGCTCTGCCACAGTCTCCAACATGACACAATTCGGCCCTTGGCAGGGTCCTGAGTCATGATGGCCCAGCCTAAATAAAGGCTACAGATATAGATTCAGTAGCCATTCTGGGTCCACAGCAGCCTCTGAGAGCCTCCTGTGGGAAGAGTCAGTCCTCTGGGAAACCAAGAACTCAGTCCCACTCAAGAGCTACAATGGGAATCCCTTTATGGGCAACCTTTAAGGACTTTGTCCTTTTGGAGGGGCTATATAGCCAGGCCTTCCTTTGCTATGGACAGTGCATATACCCCTTAATGGAGAGGCTCTCATGGTCCCCAAACTTACTGAGGAACTATGGCTATGCCAACAGACCCCTTCATACATATTTTTTAATCCCACACCCCCTACTGCATATCACCTCACACCCCACACTCTCCCTCCCCAGCCCTTCCCACAAGCCTTAAAGCCAACCTTGACAGAGTGGACCAGCGCCAGGAAACCCAGGCAGCACAGGTTCAGGTAGATCGTGCTGAAGACTGACCAGAGCAGGTGGTCTCGAGGTATACGGCCTGGTGTTCCCATGGAGAGGGCCATGTGAGCATCAGCAGCAGCCTTGCGGGATGAAGGGGCCCGGGGGTCCTCACGGGGATATGAAGTGTCCATGGGTTCCAGCGCCGTGTCTTCCTAGCTGTGACTTGCGCTCTCTGAGCACCAGGCTTATAGCCCCACACTACCCTCCCTGGCTGGCCAGCTCCACCCGCTATATATAACACAAATTACAGCCTCAGCCTGCCAAACAGTGTGGCCCGCCCTTGCACCCCAGCGTCCCCCACCCCTCTCAAAAGACCCCATCAAAGGCCACTGTGCCACATGGGCAGTGGCTGTGGACCACCCAGCAGAGCCCCTCTGCTGTCTTGACTGTCCACAGAAGGCTGCTCCGGGACACTGGCTGCAAACAGATTCATGGTAGATCCTGGGGCTGAGTGGACATGAGGTTGCTACAGTTTGAGGGAACAGCCAGAACTCCCTCCTCAGGACCAGAGCTACATATACCACAGCCCTCCATCTCCAGAACTCAGAACCCAGAATCCAGGCTTTGATCGTGTCACCTTCTGTTGACGTGCACAAAAGGGACAGCAAAGATGTCCCTGGTACCTGCAAGAGATGAATGATGAGGAGAGAGAGAGCTGCAGATAGGAAGGAACCATGATGGAGCCTGCCCCCTTCCCACTGCAAACTATAGGAAGCCCCTCCCCACTCCCTGAGATGGGCCTTCCCTCCAGCTCCTGGGCAGGTAGATCCTCTTCAGTCCCCTTGGCCTGTTAGTCCTGCCTTCTAACTAAAAACTTGAGTGGGATAGTTTCCTTGAGGGCTCAGATGCTCGTGTGTGCCAAGAACTCAGTGCACCAGCAGGAAGTCTCTATCTCGGGACTCACATGACAAGAGTCTCCTCGGTGAAGGGGACCACAGTGTCTTCCCAGCTCGAATCCTTAGCAAGCACCAGATCCTCCTTCACTCATCCACTGCCCAGCCTCCCTCGGCTGCTCAGGCCAAAGGCCTTGCTTACTCCTGCCTGTGACCACAAGGATCACTAAACACCAAACACGTGGTGCTGGGCCCTCCAGGATAGTCTGAGTATGTAAAGGGGGAAGGAGGACCCCTGACCCGATGTAGGGAGGCTGCACTGGGCAGGAAGTATGACAGGGTCCTAGTGAGAGCATGTGGCTCTCAGATGACTTTCTCCAAGGTCTCTTGTCGTTGGTGTCCTCCAATCCGTGACAGGAAGAAAATGGGTGATATTACTGGAGCCCAGGTCTGTACTTCAACCACCAGATGCCCATCTATCCGCCACCTACATCCTTGTAGCCACTGTCCTTATCAGTGTTATTCCACCCTTGTTTCTGCCAGTTCTGTTAATCTCAGATCTCTTGTTAATATTTATTTTTATTCTTTTAATTATGTCCATGGGGTGATGGGTATGTGCACATGAGGGCAGATGCCGACAGAGGCCAGTAGTGTCGAATTCCTAGAGTCCCAGGTAGTTGTGAGCTGATGTGAGTGCTAGGAATCACCTGGGTCCTGTGTAAGAGCAGTGTATGCTCTTCATTGCTGAACCATCTGTCCAGCCCTCGAAGACCTTTTCACAGAAGATAGATTCGACCTTCTAGTCCTGCCATGTGCTCCCCATGAGGTAAGCTAGATGAGATGTGGGAAAAACAAGAAGCACACTGCAGTGGCTAGGCTGACAAAATCTCAGCTGAGTTACAACAGGACATGTGACTATGCAGAAAAAACAAGACCATCCCAAACTGGCCAGATGACCCCTACCTCTCCTTTGATACATTATAATAACATCTTCATGTCATCAGAACTGTAAAATCTCCTACTCCCATTATACATAAGTACAAAGGAAGGAGGGGACTCTGTCGGAGAAAGAAATCCCTCTTCCAATGCTTTATTTAGTTCTGACGGTGCAAAGAACCTGGAGCACTGAGGTCTCAGCTCTCTTTGTCCTTAGGAGCTCCCAGTCTTCACTCAGCAGCAACACATGCTCTATAGCTGCCCTACACCCTGCCTTCATCACAGATGTTATATTACACATCTTTCCAGTGGGACTTTGTAAAATGAACCTAGCTGTTGAGCATGCTATGATACCTCCACTGTTATCCCCAGACTGGTCTAACCCTGCCCTCGATGTCTAAGGGCAGCAGGACCCACGCCTACCTCGCTGTCTGAGGGGAGGAGGGCCCATCCTCTGGTTCAGGTTTCTGGTCTCCTGCTCTGGGCAGATAGAACCACAGTGAGAGTTCCTGGGGCACCAAGGCCTGATTTAAGAATACTCTGTGTCTAAAACGATTAGGGTGCAGAAGACGCTGTCTGGCTTGGGAATGAGAACAGTTCTGGCCCTGAGAGATGGCTCCTTTAGAAGCAGCCGACAAAGCCCTGATCCTTGACCATCCACTGGCCCATCCACCTCTAGTTCCATCTTCCACGATGCTTTCTGTCCACTGGGCACTGCCCACTCTTCCATGGGACTGGGTTTGTAGGCATCCAGTATCAAGTTGGCAGGGGAAAGTCCTCAGCAACAGGTCCAGTGCAGATGCCAAATATCAGACTCATGACCTCCTGGTGATAGGACAGACCCTGAGATCTCAGGTCCAAATCCCTGAGCCTGAGCAGTCGAAAGAGATCTCATGGTGGAGGAACTGCCCTGAGCCCAAGAATGTTCCTAGACCTATGGGGACCCAGGGCATTGGGTATGGCTTGTTTTCCTTAATGGCTGTGCACTGAGCAGGTGAGTTCTTCTCACTTGGTTCATAGGGCTCCAGGGGGGTCTCCAGGTCAGGTTCTGTTTGACTCCTTTCTGTGGACAGCAACCCTCAGTCTGGACTCACAGCCTGTCCTAGGTCTTCCTGTTAAACCACCACTCAACTTCCCTGGCCCCGTTCTGCCATGTATCCATAGGAAGGAAAGGCATTCTTCACCCTGAAAGACTCTCTCTCACCAGTTTGTTTTTTGTTTTGTTTTTTTTAAAAAGCTTTATTTATGTTTGCTTTATCTGCATATACATCTATATGCCAGAAGAGGGCACCAGACTCCATTATATACAGTTGTGAGCTACCATGTGGTTGCTGGGAATTGAACTCAGGACCTCTGGAAGAGTAGCCAGTGCTCTTAAACACTGAGCCATCTCTCCAGCCCCTCTCATCAGTTTTGAGTCAAAAATTCCAACAGAATTAACATTTTCTGAAGACCTTTCTCCTTTCCCAACTGTAAACCTGACATTTTCTAGGGATCTCACCAGAAACTCCTTGTGCAACCCTAGTGGCCCCTGGTTTTACCTTACCAGAGTGTGGTCCCATCCAAAGTACCTCCAGAGTCACTGAAGAGCCTCAGACATCGAAATGAGGAATAAGGTAGAGAAGAGTCCTTTAGAAACCTGTGAAATTCCAAAAGCTTCCAAAGTCCTGCATACAATCACCATTAAAACACTTAGTGGTAACTCCTCAGAAGCCTGCAAACCTACTGAGTGTGCTTTCTATTTTACTCTGGACACCTTTCTTTCTTTCTTTCCTTTTCTTTTTTTTTTTCCAAGACAGGGTTTCTCTGTTGTAACTCTGGCTGTCCTGGAACTCTCCCTGTAGAACAGGCTGACCTCGAACTCACAAGAGAGCTGCTTGCCTCTGCTGGGACTTTTCTATTTAGAATAAACTCCAACTTCTTATTGACTTGTGAAATTCTCTTTTTATCAGAGCCACATTGAGATTTTTGTTTGTTTGTTTGTACACAGTTTCTCTGTTGTAACTCTGGCTGTCCTGGAATTCGCTCTGTAGACCAGGCTGGACTTGAACTCACAGAGATCTGCCTGCCTCTGCCACTGGAGTGCTGCAATTAAAGGTGTGTGTACACCAAGCCACACAAGTTTAAGGGAATCTTAAAAGATTAAGGGAACTTCTCAGACTTGCAGGCCACAGCATGGGGCCTCCCCCTAGCTGCAACTTCCTATTAAAAACCATACTTCCTATTTAAAAAAAAAATAAAAGCCCTTCCTCTTGCTAACGCCACACAGCATTTTCTCATTAGCTTCTCTACCCTGGAGCTCACTGTGCCACTCCTGGAATTTAGGATACACTAAAATCATCACGGTAGTTAGGGAACCAAGGAGCTACTGGACAGCCCAATGTGATTCCAAGGTGCCAGGCTTGGGTAAGCAGAAAGGGGTAGGGTACCCTTTAGATTCTAAAGTTTAGAAAGAACGCCTGGGATGCTGTAGCATGTTAGCAGGGCGCCAACAGGTAGACAGCATCACCTCCAGGTGAGGTGGGAACACAGGAGTGCCCCAGAACCCATTGTCATCTGAGCCCCTCCACTGCTCTGAGACCACCTAGAGAGACATTATGAATCCCCACCCGTGAGCCACCCACTCCAGGTCCCTGCATAAACCAGAGTGCTGTCTGTGGAACAAAAAGAGCGAGGGACACAAAACTCCACAGTAGTACTCAATTAGTTGTGTACGGGTCAGCACAAAGAGTCTGGAGCCACTCCCAAGAGACCACCATGGAAGGAGGTCAAAGCTTATCTTGACCAGAGGTTCCTTTTCCCTTAAGGCAAGGGACTCTTGGCCCGAAGCCTCTTGGGTCAGAGCCAGATGATCCTCAGATCCCCTTCGCTTGGAACAGCCAAAAACTCACACGGGATGCTAGTTGGGGGCTGCCCACATCAGGAGGCCAAAAGCCTGCCAAAGTTTAGGACACCGTGCCTCAGACAGGCAGGATGCAGGAGGAGCTCAGTACAGAACCAGAGAACAGAGAGTCACAGTCAGAGTTGCCACCACGCGCACTTTATTGAATCCACTGCGGACAGATGTGTGAAGGTAACATTTGCACGTGCACCGGGTAAATAAAGGGTCAAAGCCTCAGCACAGGGGGAGGGCCAGCTGTGGACAGGGGAGCACAGGGCAGGATTAGAATCCAGAATGTGGCATTCTTTGTGAAAAGGCTTGAAAGACTGCCACGGAGGTGGTGGAGACAATAATGATGCAGATAATGACCATTAGGATGCTGAAGATCAGGGAGCTGATGTTCAGGCACTTGGCAGTGGAGGCGTAGGCCTGGGCTCCAATCACATCACCCACCATCTTCCTGTCCCTGGACTGAAGGAAACCAGATGGTAAGAGGCCCTGGAGCTGACCAGCCTAGAGCCAGGTGCTCTGACTCAGTTCCCTCATCGTCTCCCTGCCTACTGCAGCCTCACTCCCTCAGGCCAGGGACCCTCCTCTTTTTTCACCGACACAAACTCAAACTATACAGGAGGCCCCAGAACTGGCCGCACACCCCACTTTCCACACAGCTCAGGGCCCCAGTGTGCAGGATGAAGGGACATTCCAGGTATGGGGTGTCTGGCCCCAGAATATCCTATGACTATACAAAAGTTTCCTAGTTACACACACACACGCGCGCGCGCGCGCGGAGGTGCACACAAATTTACTCTTTCTGACAAAGGGCCCCACACCTAGGTGCCATCTGGGTAGGTGAAGCTTCAGGCTCACTCCCTCCTCCCACCCACTCACCTTCACAGAGTAGGCATAGGCAATGAAGCCCAAGCAGCAGATATTCATGAAGAGTGCGTTGAACAGGGACCAGACCACATGGTCAGGCACAGAGACTTCTCTAGGCATGTTGATCACGGTGGTTCTCACAACAGCTGAGCTGTGGGGTTCCCCCAGCTCAGTCACCCCATACTCTTCTTTGATTGTTTCATAGCTTGGGGGGAGTCCGGCATTGGTGGCCAAGAAAGCTTGGGAATTGTGGCTCATGGTAACGCCTCTGGAACAGTCTACCCGTCGGGAGGATGGCTGCTGCTATCCTGGCTCCGTAGGCCCTCCCTTTCTCTAGCAGTTTCCTTTTCCTGTTGGTGGGTTTGTCTCTAAAGGCTTTCTGGGAATTGGCTGAGTACTGAAGGGGGCGGCACCACAGCCTCGAGGATCGAATTACTTCGGGCTGGGTAGCTGTTAAGGTAAAGAGACAGGCAAACTTTCTGAGGTCAAGACTTGTTCCAGGGCCAAAACTGGACCAAAGGTTTCCATCTTCTGCTTAGAGTAGGAGTCCTGGAACTTTCCTGGGGTCTACAACTCCCCATCCCAGAATAATAGCAGGCAGCACCTCACTGCCCTGTTTAGAGCCACAGCCTAACCCAAACAGCCTTCTGCTCTCACACCCCCTGATCATCCCTAACCCCAGCCTCACATTGAGGGCCTCCTCTAATGAAATCCATGCCTTCCCCACCCCACCCCACCCCCACCCAGAGCTAATCTATTGCAGGTGGGGGCTGGGGAAAGCTCCAACTCAATGTTTCTTTGGCTGTCAGTTGGGGAGGGAGGAGCCTTCCAGCCCCCTTAGGCCTTAGATGCTCCTGGCTAGCTGCAAAGGAAAAATTCCAGTTACTTGGCTGCAGCCTGGGAGCTTATGGAAGGCAGATGTTTTCCTGCCAGTTGTGAAACAATCCTTGCTAAAAGGAAGCCTGTGGGAGAACAGCAACACTTGGGAACTCACGTCTGTCCTGGCAGCAGCAAGGAGGGAGCTGAGTGACTGTCAGAACAGAGGTAAATTCCTTTGCCCTGAAGGACACAACAAATCATTTGCCAAACTATTCAGTAACTTCACTTTTCCCTAAAAAATTTCACCCTGAAGGGCAAGATGGAAGAAGGAGATGATCAATAAACCTAACTCCAGAGCTCCTGTTCACCATCAGAGCCAAAGCACATGTCTATAATCCCAGCACTTGGGAGATGTCAGCAGGAGATGTTCAACGTCATCCTCAGCTACTTAGTGAGTTCGAGACCAGCCTGGGCTACACGAGATCTTGCCTCACATCAGTGAATAAATAAGTAGTGAGTACAATTTTTAAATGAACGAAAAGGAGAAATAACATTTCTTTTAGAAGGCTCACAAGGACCAACAGGTTCCATATTCTTGGTCATCAGGAAAATGCAGATTCAAGCCCCAGTGGCCCACTGCTTATACCCGTTCGGTTTGCTAGGGAAAAACAGATGACCACTGTGTTTTAGAGCAAAGAAACCAGAGCAGCAATGCTGTAGGCTTTGCAGATAGTGGGCAGATCTCAGCTACAACCAAGGATCCCACGTCTATGACTGTCAGAATAAAAACATGTCTTCGTGTAGCCTGTATACCTGCATCCCACATCTACAGCAGCGTTCACAATGACAGGCAACAGGTAGAAATGAATTAAACACCTGTCAACTAACCAATAGATCGATGGACAAATCCAGAAAACAGAATCATTAGACCACAAGAAGAAACCCCTGATATATGCCAAGATGTGGGTGAGCCTTGGGAGCAGTACTTAAAAGGACAGAAGTAGGTGAGTGGCTTCCAGGGGCTAGGGGGAAAAGAGGACGGAATAAGGTGTCTTTGGTTATTGTTTTGGTTTGGGGTTTTGTTCTTGTTTTCGTTGTTGTTTGTTTGTTCTTTTTTCTGGGGTGTGTGTGTGTGTGTGTGTGATAAAAATATTTATAGAGAGAAAGTCAGAGATGGTAGTTTCTAAGGCTCAGCTCTGGTTCCCAGTGAGTCCTGTGTATATCCTCTTTTTCACGTCACTGACTGTGGTGTTTAGAATGAGAATGGCCCCCCATAGGCTCATATGTTTCAAGGATGCTTGGTCTCCAGTTAGTGGAACTGTTTGGGAAGGATTCAGAAGTGTGGCCTTGTTGGAGGAGGTGTGTCACTGGGGATGGGCTTTGGGGTTTCAAAAGCTCATGTCAGGCCCTGTCTCTGTCTCTGTGTCTTTCTGTTTTTCCTCTTTCTCTCTCTCTCCCTCTCTCTCTCCCTCTCTCTCTCTCTCTCTCTCTCTCTCTGCTGCCTGTGGACTGTGGATCTGGATATAAAGCTCTCAGCTACTGCTCCAGCACCAGGTCTCTCTGCTTCCTGCCACGATGTTCATGGACTAACCCTCTGAAACTGAAAGCAAGCCCCCAGTTAAATGCCTTCTTTTATGAGTCGTCTTGGTCAGGGGTCTCTTCACAGCAATAAAACAGTAAGACACAGATCTTTCCCAACAATCCAAACTAGGCTAATTTAGCTAGGATCTCCCCTGTCATTAAGGAACTCAAGCCTCACTGTGGCATTTGACCTAACCTAGAAAGGTATCCATACTATTCTAACCATTAGGAAAAGTCTCATATATCTGGGTTTTAGCATTATTCCTGAACTGATGAGGCTCACAATAATCAGAATTCACTTTTAGTCAGGGTAGCTTCCATTGCTGAACTCTGGGGTACTGTGCAGGTCATATCAGGACATCAGTACAGGAAACAGTGGAGTAAGGGTCCACTGGAACTATATAACGACCTCTTTCTTAGAGATGACACCTCTAATGACGAGGTGATTACATAGAAGGGATAAAAGTCTCATAACTATGACAAATTGTGAAAGGTAACACAGATGGCTTCTGAGAACCTTGATCTCTTTCTTTAAAAAAAAAAAGTTTTATTTATTTAATTAATGTATGAGTGCTCTGTCTGCATGTATACCTGCATGTCAGAAGAAAGCATTGGACCCCAGTTTACAGGTTGTGAGCCACCATGTGGTTGCTAAGAATTGAACTCAGGACCTCTGGAAGAGCAGCTAGTGATCTGAACTGTGGAGCCATCTCTCCAGCCCTCTGAAATCTTTCAAGCTGAAACTGTAGACAAGCATATTAGTCTGGACATTGAGAATCAGGAAGGCCAAGGCATCCTGGTTGTACATTATTTAAGACGTGTCTCTCTAGATGGACCAAGAGACTAATTCCATACTGCCCTTTAAGCTCTCAACTTGAGGGCCTTCCACTGAGTCTCAGAAAATGGAATCAACAAGTACCAGGCTCTCAACAAACTTCAGAACTAACTATAAAACTTTACCAAGCGATCCCAACACCGAGGCTTCTCTACAACACTCCTGTGTATAAAGCAATTAACTTTACCTGTAATGCTGGTCCAGACCTATAAGATTTCCCACTTTCCCAGCCTGAGGCTGCGTGGCTTACAGATGGTAGCAGTATTATGGTGTCAGGACACAAACTTCCAGGATATGCTAAAGTGAGACTCGTCTGAGCCACTTTCAGTTAATTAATTCCAAGTCAGCCCCAAAAGCAGAAGTCATTGTGCTGACTAGATCTTTCCAGCTGGGGGCAGGAGTGACTTAAAATGTGTGCAGAATCAGCCTGCGCTTTCCTTGTGACCTGTGTCCTTGGAGCAAACTAAAGAGATGGGGCTGATTAAAGATATCCCTGAGATGCTGGCCTTAAAACTCATCATCTTGACTCCATAGGTGACTATTAGACATTGCAAGACCCATTTTAAAAACAAAACCAGGAATATTCTGTCAGTTTTCTTGGTAACAATCAAACAGATCAACAGGTTGAACAGGCAGTTCGGCTGACATTCAAGGCTGCTTCCCTTCCAACTCTACTCTCCCACACCCACAATGTCCCCTCGGGAAACACAATAGGCTTTAGATTAGGACTTTTCAACCAGCCCAGAGGGGCACTTTCAAAGCAACCCCCAAAAGTCAGGAGTTCCCTGACTCCTCCCAATATCAGGAGAGGCTTGGCTTATGAAAGAAACCAATCACATCAGAATGTTAATTAAGCACAGGACAAAGACAGAGCATAATTAAAGTAGCAAAAAAGAGTTTATAGGAATTTAAAATTTCATACAAAAACTACTTAGCAATTGTCCTAGCCAGGTCTATACTGTATTTCCGTTAAGATATTCAAGTATTTTGATGGTTATTCTGTTTTTTTTGAGAGACTTTTCTCTAAGTCTCTGTGCTGGTTAGTTTTTATATCAATTTGAAACAAGCTAGGGTTATCTGGGAAGAAGGAATCTTTAATTTAAAAGAAAAAAAAAATGCTTCCATGGGATTGGCCTGTGGGTAACGCTGTGAGGCATTTTCTTGATTGATGATTGATGAGGAAGGATCCAGTTCAGTGTGGGGGGGCCATCCTGGAGAAGGTGGTCCCTGGATGGTCTAAGAAGGCAAGCTGAGCAAGTCAGTAAGCAGCTGTCCTCCAGGGTCTCTGCATCAGTTCCTGCCTCCAGGTTCCTGTCTTGAGTTCCTGCCCTGACTTCCCTGGATGATGGACTACAGGCTGTAAAATGAAATAAACCCTCTCCTCCCCAGTTGCTTGTGGTCACAATGTTTTACTGCAGTAGTAGAAGCCCTGACTGAGACAGTCTTGTAAAATATACAGTCATGATTATTTAGAAAAAGTAATTATCCCAAGGTGAGATGGTGAAGGTTGTCAACCCAGCAAAGGCAATGGAAGCATTTTCCTGGGGAAACTCAAGATAAAAGGACAAGAGTAACATCACAAGGAGCAGGCCCTCTGGCATGCTATCACCACCCATGTTTCCTGTAGGGAGAGTTGAAAGCTGTTGAGTCTCCAGTATTTGTATGAGCTTCAAGATCTCTTAAAGGTTATGGTGAGAAACAATGATTGTCCCTTCATAACAAGAGCAATAAAGCTGGGTGTGGTGGCACAGAGGCAGGCAGATTGAGCTCAAGGTCAACCTGGTTTACATGGTGCGTTCCAGGACAACTAGGGACATAGAGGGACCTATCTTAAAAAAGAAGAAGGAGGAGGAGGAAAAGGAGGAGGAGGAGGAGAAGAAGAAGAAGAAGACTGAAGATTCAGAGTTGCTAAAGTGAAGCAGTTTATTCTTAAGACCTTGCAATGTTGGGCTTCAGCCTAGAGTGACAGGCATATTGACTGAATTCAGAGAACAGTTTGTAACCATAATATATGGCCATTCCTTTCTTTCATGAATGATCAGGGAATACAATCTTACATACTAAGTCTTATCTTTCCCTCTCCCATGTACATTGGTCTTTTTCTCAACGAAAAGTGTGTTTTATATCTTGTTTTATTTATTTACTCACTTAATTTATATGTAGACAACGTCTCACTATGTAGCCCTTGCTGGCCTTAAACTCAGAGATTCCCTTGCCCCTGTCTCCTGAGCGCTGGTTTGAATTCATGCACATCATGCCCAGGTATCCTGTTTCTTTTATTTATTTTTAAAGATTGATTGATTTTTTTTTTCCTGTGTATGAGTGTTTTTGTCTGAATGTGTGTCTGTGCACAAAACATGTGCCCGATGCTCACGGAGGCCAGAAGAGGGTGCCAGATTTCCTGGACCTAGAGTTGACAGATAATTTTGAGTTGTCAGGTGGGTAGGTGCTGGGAATTGAACCCCATCCTCTTCCCGAGCAGCCAGAGCTCAACCCCTGAGCCATCTCTCCAGCCCCTAGGCTGTTTAAAGCTTGTCAGATGCATGACTTTGCAGGAGAGCTTGGCTGTTAGTTGTCTACGCTAAACCCCTAAATACTGTGTGTGTATTAGCTTAGGAGAGTTTGGATATATTGGGTCAGGAGGAGAGAAGAGCTAGATAGCAAGCTTCAGCAGGGGTCTAATGTTTTCTGTTCATTTGTTACTGGACCTAAGATGTTTAAGGCACCTTCAGAAATGAATGGTATGATTTTATTTCTAACAGTATGTTAGCTCCCCCTAGCTTTCAAGGAGATAAAGGATTTGGGGTACATGGGGTAAAACTTACTTTTGAGATGATCACCCATTTGCTAAGTGATACTAGAAAAGAAAGCCAGACACTGTCAGACCATAGAGACCAGGGGAGCCCAAAGGGAAGAATAATGTGTTCTAGAGAAAAAGGGGGACTGAGGCCCTTTCTGTTTCAGTGAGGGATGCTCTTCCCTGTGGGATGCTTTTCAGTGAAGGTAGTCACTAGAACCAGTGGTTTTTATAATGGATTGACAGGGTCTCAGCAGGAGGATTTAAGGGATGAGGCTGAAGACTGAATAAAGGTGGGATGAATATGACAGTGTCAGCTGTGATAGAGAGTTTTAGCAATAATGGAGATGGTGAACAGATTGCATTTTTATTTACTTGGAGCAAAAAAAAAATTAATTTGGAAATTGTAAGAGCTAAAGTTATGTTTTAAGTTTTAATTACCGTGCCTAAGCGATCTATAAAGCAAAAAGACAGATAACCCTATAATCTCTACTTGCCCGAGGACAGATAATTTTCTGGAATGCTGGGTTGATGCTGTTCATGTGAGATAACAGGTCACACGTTTCAATTCCCTAAGCAATCCTGGATAATCCAATGACACTAGATATGCTTAGTCACTTGAAAGTGCGAGATACCCAGACAGGAAGTACATCAGGATACATGCGTGCCCCGGGTGGGACCTGGTGTGAATATGTAGCCTTATAGGTTCTATTTTTATAAGCGTCTGCCAAATGTGACTCAGGGTGATTTTGTGGGAACCTCAGAATGGTCCTTGTCAGAGCTCAACATATCGGCTAATATTTACTTAATTTAATTAAAGCTTGTTTCAAATTTAGCTCAAAAGTTGTCGTGATGGTCTTAATCTCGACTGATGGGGATTAACAGAAATAATAAGGCGTGTGTGTGTGTGTGTGTGTGTGTGTGTGTGTGTGCTATATAGGTATGGATGCATATACAAGTATGTATGCACATGTACATGTATGTGTACAGAGGATGTTGGGTGTCCTCTGTCACTCTCTACCTAATGTGAGATAGAGTCTCTTACTGAACTCAGAGTTTGCCATTTTTCAGTTCAGCTAGTGGGTCAGCAAGCCCCAATAATCCTCCTGTGTCTGCACCCTCTCCCAGTGCGAGGTTATAAGTGTGTCTGGCCATATGTTTTAGTTATTTTTTTTATCGCTGTGATAAAACACCATGATTGACATATCACAGAAGAAAGGGTTCATTTGTGGCTTATGGTTCCAGATGGATGAGAGTCCATCACTGTAGGGCTGTCTTAGAGCTAAGAGGGGTTGAAGCATGGTCTAAACCCAGAAGGTATTCACTGCTCCCCTCTTTTACTCTGACAAAACCCAGCTAAATTCTAAATGCTACACCTTGCTTCACAGTTCCTTTTCAAAGAAACGAGGCGTGGTTGATGCTTGTCTGACTGCTGTGGCTGGAAGGCCTTGGGCTGGGCCCATTTTCTGATAAGGTGTCTTCCTCTTGCCCCTCTGAGACCACTCCCTATGCAGGAGAGGATTTCCAGGACTTTGACCCTTAGAATGACAATGAACTTCCCACATGCCCCAGTATCCCAGTCTTAACCAAAGGCGCCCATCTCGGATTGCCAAGGACCCTCCCTCCCCCTTTTCCCTATAAATGTAACCACCCTTGCTTCACTAAACTGAGCTGTTCCTCTGACAACAGTCTCCCAGGAATTCTGCATCCCATGTGGCTCTCAGCTTTCGAAGAAAAGACCTGCCTGGACCCACAGATAGGCCCTGAGCTTTCTTCCCTGAAGCTGAGCCAGTAGCTGATGGCTTAATTACTTCCCAGGGAGAAGAGTAAACACAAAGGAATCCACACATCACCATCACAGTAGGGAAGTCAGGCATCTGACATGGCAGGTCGAATAGCAGAGAGCTCACCTCTCCAACTGCACACAGAGAGCAGAGAGAACAAACTGTCTGGGATTGGCTCATGGCTTTTGAAACCTAAATCATGCCTCTAGTGATAATACTTCCATCAAGGCCACATCTCCTAATTCTACCCCAAAAATGCCACAAACTGGGAAGGACTTATTCAAATGCCAGAGACTCTGGGGGACACACCATGCCTGAATTTAAAAAAAAAAAAAAATTTCCTTCTTTTGTGTGTATGTGTATGATATGTGTTGGGATGGGGTGTGCACGTTTGTGTGTGAGGCAAGTGTATGCCAGGGCCTCCCTGTGAGGTCAGAGGACAGCCTCTGGTATCAGTCCTCACCTTCCACTTTGCTTGAAACAAGGTATTCTTGTTTGCTGTTGTGCTCTTACGCCAGGATAGCCTGGCCCGTGGCCTTCCAGGGAATTCTCCTAGCTCTGTCGTCTCCTATTCCACCATGGGAGTGCTGAGATTACAAACACATGCTACTGCATCTGGATTTTACTTGGTGTTCTGGTTTCTTCTCTGTTGCTGCGATAAAATACCCTGGCCAAAAGCGACTTAGGGTATCAAGGGTTTATTTGGCTAAAATTCCAGGTTACAGTCCATCACTGAGCAGAAGCCAAAGCAAGAACTCAAACAACTGATCACACCACATCCATGGTCAAGAACAAAGAGAAGCAAGTGTACCCAGGCTGCCTCCTTGGTTACTTGCTAGCTTTCTTTGCTCTTATATAACCTTGAGACCCAGCCTGGGGTGCTGCACACAGTGGGTTGAGTTTTTCTACCTCAATTAAGAGTCAGTAATAATAATCCCCCACAGACATGTCCAGGGACTAACCTAATTTAGATAATTCCCCACTAAGACTCTCTTTCCTAGTGGCCAGAGAGATGGCTCAATGGTTAAGAGCACCCTCTTGCTCTTGCAGCACCCTCATGGTGGCTCGCAACCATCTGTAACTCCAGTTCAAAGGAGTCCAACACCCTCTTCTGGCCTCTGTGGGCAGCAGGCACACATGTGGGCACTCCGCTACATAAAATAAAAATAAATGCATCTAAAAATAAAATAAACCCCATATGATTCTATCTTGTGAACAGTTAAAATAAATCAGTATACATGGATTCCAGGAACCCAAACCCAGCTTGCATGGCAAGTGCTTTTACTTGCTGAGCCCTTTCTCTGGCCCCTCCCATACCTAGCTTTTTACATGGATGCTGAGGGTGTGAACTCATGTCTTCCCAACTATGCAGCAAGTGTTCTTACCCACTGAGCCATCTCCCCAGCCCTAGAATATATAGCATCTTGAAAGGATTGTTATGACACGCAAATCCTTTGAGTTTGTAGATTTATTTGAAGTTGGCCCTTGATGTTCTTTTATTTTTAAGACTGACTTCTATTCTGCTGATTTATATTTGTGTATATCTGTGTGACTATATGCACACATGTGTATGGGTGTGTGAGGTGCCAGAGGACGGCAGTGGGTACCTTCCTCCATCACCCTCTGCCTGTTCCTCTGAAGGAGGGTCTCTCTTGACTGTGGAGCTTGTGTCCCAGCTAGGTTGGAAACCAGAAAGCCACAGCAATCCTCCTGCCTCAACCCCCTCCCCAGAGTGCTGAGGTTATTTGTAGGAACACCCAGCTTGCTAAACAGGTGGTGGGATCTGATCTGTGGCCTTAGGACTATACAAGCACTCTTCCTGCTGAGCTGTCCCTCCAGCAGTTGATGTCCAAAAGGACATTAAGGATGTTAAATTCTCCATTGGTTTACTATTTCTTAGGGCTCTCTTACTTACCTTTTCCTTTGCATGCTTGTCAGAAAATTGGATTTTATCCTGATAGGTGAATATATTTAGTAATACCCTACAGTTTGACAGTCATTGGAGCGCTTTGTGTTCAGTATCACAGAAACAATCAAATGAAGCTTCAGAATTCAAAGCTTCTGAAAAGCTAAGGAGAGAGGGAGGTGCAGCCTCCTTGGATGAGACTGAGCAAACACTGCCTTTCTGAAGCATATTACTGATAGTTACACAAAATTCAATTTAGGGCAGAGCAAAGTTCCTCATACCAAGCTTTGAGGGAGTGCTGCTTCAAGGAACAATACAGCCCACACAAAACCACAGTTCCTGTAGGACATTGTTCCAAACAGCCAACAGAGCAAGACACCCAGGTGTGCCAGGAGTACCCTGTGACCAGGTCAGATGGGGGCTGCAAGCATCTCCATCAATCACAGAAAAAAAGTATTGATCAATCATGGATCTCTTCAAAGCCCAAGCATGTCCAAAAACAAATTCTTCACATCTGATGATTAAGTATATGTCTTAAAAACAATTTCTTCACATGTAATGATTAAGCCAAATACACAGGCTTACTAATTTTCCGATTACAGCACTTAGTAAGACCTGAAAGCTTTTCAAATTGGCTAAAGATGTTCATCTGACTGAGTGTCTATGCAGGTCATTAAGACCCCAGGCTCCCTGTCTGAACCAGCTCATGCTGAGACATCTGGACAATGACTGATAAATTTTATATAATATTATTTTGTTATTTTTTTATAATTCCCTTCTATGAGTTTAAAGCCAAGTAGGGGTCTCAAAGGGATACTAATAAATCCAAATTGCCACATATCAGTTGTGAGGGAGAAAGTAAGAACTTGGTTACCCTTAGTTCTCGCAGATCAGGACGTCTGATGGGGATGAGTGGGACATGGCAGGCATGAATAGCATTAGTCACAGGCTCTGTTCTCTCTTCCTCCAAAAAACGGCAGCAGCAAATGCCGGAGCATGGCGTGATGGGGAAGCAAAAAGAAGAGTGAGAGGAGAGAGAATCCTCACAACACTGGATTCGCCTGGGTAAACTACCGCTGCCAACCCTACCTTGCTGCATCAACTGTTCTGAAAACACTCCCATTGTCTCTCTGGGAAAACCTCATAATTTTTTGGTCTGTGTTTTTGTTATTTTTTTGCAGTATGTTTTCTCCCTTTTAAAAAATACTTATTTTTAAATATTTTATTATTTTTATTCCTTAATTTATTTATTTTTATTTTATGTACATTGGTGTTTTGCCTACATGTATGTCTGTGTGAAGGTGTCAGATCCTCTGGAGCTGGAGTTACAGACAGTTGTGAGCTCCCATGTGGGTGCTGGGAACTGAACCTGGGTCCTCTGGAAGAACAGCCAGTGATCTTAACCACTGAGCCATCTCTCCAGCTTCTTATTTTTAATTTTTAAGTATTTTATTTTATGAAAATGGGTGTCTTGCCTACATGTATGTCTGTGCACCACATGAATGCTTGGTACCCACAGAGGCCGGAAAGGATATCAGATCTCATGAAGCTGAAATTAGAAACAGCTGCCATGTGGGTGCTGGGAATTGAACCCAGGTCCTCTGGAGAGCAGCCAGTGCTCTTAAGCCCTGAGCCATCTCTCCAGTCCTGAAGATTTTATTTTTATTTTTAATTATGTGTATGTTTTGTGTGTGTGTGTGTGTGTGTGTGTGTGTGTGTGTGTGTGTGTGTGTGTACATGACTACAGTACCCAAGGAGGTCAGAAGAGGGCAGCAGATCCTCTGTGGCTGACTTACAGATTGTTGTGAGCTGCCTGGCACAGATGCTGGGAACCAAACTCAGGTCCTCTTCGAGAACAGTAAGGAATCTTAACTGCTGAGCCTTCTCTCCAGCCCTGGCATCTTTTCTTAAATTAAATCTTTTTATCTAGACTCTCATCTGGTAAATACTTTTATTCCTGTGCCTTTGACTCCTCATTCTTGGCACATGATCAAAGCTAAACAACGGTGGTAGAATTGCCTGGGAGGTTCCATCAGTGTAAGGCAACTGCTAGAGAGTTCTGCCTGCAGCTTTGCCTCCCATGCCTCTCCCTCCTCTGGTTTGGCCTGGGCCTCTACTGTCCTCCACAACATATTTCATTACCTAAAGATTTTTAAACTTCTGCTGGCCTACTTTACAGCTACTCTGTAGATGCAATTCCCCAGAAGTGATATTAAATACTACTCTAATCATCTCTTTCATCTGAAATGCCAGCTGTAAGTAAAATTAAGTGCTAATGGCTTTGAAAAGTTTAAATCAGATTGCTGTGGACGCCAGGATGCTATGATCATCAGATCTCCTAGAGGTAGAAATGAACAAGGAGGCTGAAGAAAGTTCCAGACCAAGTTCTTATTAGGGGCTTCTACATCAGAGGAAAAGGGGAAGTGGCATGGAGGTTTGGGAGAATGAGGCAGGGGGATGGTTCTACTGCCTCCCACCTTTTTAAGTATATTAAGGGCAGAAAGGGGTGACATTTAGCATGCAATGAGGACTTCAGGCGGTCTCGATAATGCCAGTATATTCAAGAAGTTTCCATATGCTGTGATGACTAATATTGGTTATCAACTTGGTAACATCTAGAATTAATTAAATTAACTAAAACCAAGCAGCGGGGCACACCTGTGAGGGTTTTTTTTTTTTCTTTTTCTTCCTTCCTTTTTTTGGGGGGGGGGAGTTGGATTATTTGAGGTCAGAAGTCCCACCCTAAATCTGGGGCACGCCTTCTGGTGGCAGTCCACATAAAAGGACATGGAAAAAGGAAGCTTTTGCTTTTTGCCTGATTGCCCTCACCCTCACTGGCAAGTTCCTATCTCCTGTTCCTGAGGATTCCAGCATAGCTCTCTGACTGGGACTCGGGACTCTAGCACCAAACTGAGCCAGCTGGCACATCTTGTCTTGTGGACAACTACTGGATCCTTGGCCTTCCATCAGCCATTGTTGGACTGCTCAGACCACAACCTGTAAGTCATTCTAATACACCACCCCCCCTTTTTTTTTTTACCACATGCAGCTGCTTTGGTCGGGATTCAGGGTCCTGTTATCTCAGGGAAATTCTAGTCCTAGAAGCCTTTGTTTTTCTTTCAACTTCAGCTTCTAAAATGAGTGTCCTACAAAGACAAAATCCGATTAACTAAAAATACAGAATCACGAGGGCTCTCAGCCCTGTGTGCATAGAAGGTAGATGTTAGAATCTCTGGAGAGTCGTACCCCCACTATCTGTCACAACGAACTGAGTGACATTAAAAAAAGGTACAAAAAAGTCGTCATTCCTCAAAGCACACAACAGGACAACCACATTCCCTTCTACTTACTGTAATTTATGCATTTGGAATTACTGAAGTCATTTCTTCTCCCCAGTTGGGGGTGAGCTACTGCCCTGCTCTTCAAATTCCAGCCTCTGGGGTTTTCCTGAGACAGTCCCAAAAGGCCTAGGAGTGGCTTTCCCTGAACATAATCCTAATGGTAACTTGAAACCATTATTTATTCTTACTCCCCAGTCCCTAGAAAACACACCAGTTTACAAACAGGGAAGCAGGTTTCCGAGAAACAAGCCCCCACCGGGAAAAGGCCGGCCCACTGTGCAGCAGCCTGCGGACTCCTAAGTTGCCTAAGACTTCTCAGCGAGAGCCGCATTTCCCATCCCTTCTTTATTCACAACTCTTTTATTCTCAAAAGCCAAGAAATGTCTAAGGAGCACCGAGACGTGGTTATGGTGGGAGCGCCACACGCCTCAACTTCTGTGACAACCACCACGATCAACATGCCTTTCGAGATCTCCAAGCCCGATTACGTGGTCTGGTCCATGTTCAATGCGCTCTTCATGAACTTCTGCTGCCTGGGTTTCATAGCGTATGCCTACTCTGTGAAGGTACTGTATATGAGCCTCAAGCTTCACTTGCCCAGATGGCACGTGGTGTGTGTGTTGGGGAGGGGGCTTGTATCTGTGGGAGAGTTTGTATGCATCATTGTGTGTGTGTGTGTGTGTGGTGTGTGTGTGTGTGGTGTGTGTGGTGTGTGTGGTGTGTGTGTATGCGTATGTGTGTGTGGTGTGTGTGGTGTGTGTGTGTGTGTGTGGTGTGTGTGTGTGTGTGTGTATGTGTGTGTGGTGTGTATGTGTGGTGTGTATGGTGTGTGTGTGTGTGTGTGTGTGTGTGTGTGTGTGTGTGTGTGTGTGTGTGTGTGTGGTGTGTGTGTATGTTTGTGTGTGTGGTGTGTGTGTGTGTGTGGTGTGTGTGTATGTGTGTGTGTGTGGTGTGTGTGTATGTGTGTGTGTGTGTGTGTATGTGTGTGTGGTGTGTGTGGTGTGTGTGTGTGTGGTGTGTGTGTATGTGTGTGTGTGTGTGTGTGTGTGTGTGTGTGTGTGTGTGTATGTGTGTGTGTGGTGTGTGTGGTGTGTGTGTGTGTGTGTGTGTGTGTGTGTGTGTGTGTGTGGTGTGTGTGTATGTGTATGTGGTGTGTGTGTGTGGTGTGTGTGTGGTATGTGTGTGTGTGTGGTGTGTGTGTGTGTGTGTGCTGGAAGAATATCCAAGGAGGTGCCTGAGGATCAGGCTATCTTCATGTAGCCTAGAGCCTAGAGGAATTCTCCTTACTGCCTGGTTCCTGGAAAGTCCCTGCACCCTGCAGACTAGGACTCCAGGCTGGGTGGAGTGCACAGGGGACTCACAGGTGGGGTGAGAGGCCAGTACTGGTCTGAAAGCCCCAGAGCCAGCACAGAACATCCTAGATGCCAGATTCTCAGAGCAAAGGAGATTTATTTACCACAGGAGGACCAAGGGGACTGACTGCCTCTGGATCAAGGAGAGCCAGCCTCGGTTTGCTGGCAGATGGCAGTTTTAAGGTCACTAGTGCAGGAAAGAAAGAAGAGGAGGTGCTGTTAGAGAAGGGTTGGGGTGGCTGTCTCTGATAGACTGGGAGGAGAACAAAGGAGGAGAAGGCAGGCTTTTTGGGAGAGAGGCAGAGGTGCTGTGGTGGGATTTCTGAGAGACAGCTTTTGTGTGTGAGGCTGGAGCTTACGTCTGGCTGCCCTTTAGTGACCCATTGCAGTGCTGTGGGAGATGGAATTGGGGGCAACAGGGTCTTCCTGGATAGTCTTGAGTGTGTGTAAGCAGAGAAAGGTCCCTGGCCTGAAAAGCAGAGGGAAATGCAGTGGGCTGGGGGGGCGGGGGGAAACTGAGTCAGAACACTTGCCTCTCAGTTGACCAGCTCCAGGGCCACTGACCATCTGGTTTCCTCCAGTCCAGGGACAGGAAGATGGTGGGCGATGTGACCGGGGCCCAGGACTACGCCTCCACCGCCAAGTGTCTGAACATCAGTGCCCTGGTCTTCAGCATCCTTCTGGCCATTGTCTTCATCATTCTTTACACAGTCACCTTGTCGAAATATCACTGAAGATAACAGATTCTAGGGTCTTCTAGTCCTGCCTTGTGTTCCACTGTCCACAGCTGTCCCCCACCCTAGTCTTAGGTCCTGAGCCTTTACTGCACACATAGGCAAATGTTACCCTCACACATCTGTCCACGATGGATTCAATAAAGCGCATGTGCCGGCAACTGTGCTGTGACTCTCCTTCTCTGAACTAAGCCTGTACTGAGCTGTCATCGTGCATCCTCCTAGGCTGAGGCCAGCAGGGCGCTCTTAGCTTGGCAGGTTTCTGGCCACCTGCAGTGGGTAGTAGCTGGCCAGAGTTCTGGATGCAAGGGTAGGGAAGTACGAGCGTTTGTCCACTTCTGGCTCTATGTCCCCAGAGTACCCAGAAATGATACAGGACAGCAACCCAGGGATTGCTATGTGCTACCAGCTGAGGGCCCTGTCCATCTTCTACCCAGACAAGCCACATCCCAGGGTTCTGTGAGGACTCTGAACTGGGGCTTCTTTGCTCCTGAACCGAGCCCAGATACCACACTGGGCCCCGCAGCAGGAGAGCTCATCATCTCTTGCCCTTCTCTCACCTACCAGCTTCCAGCAACAACACCAGTGTTTATTTCAGATCCTAGGGTGAGCGGTTTGGGCCGAGGGCCGCACAACGCCCTTGTTTTTTGATTTGGTGAGCAGCAAGCAGCAAACCCAAAGGAAGTCCTGCAAGCTTCCAGGAAGTCTGGACAGCCTAGCTCCCCCCCACCCCCTTGTATCCTTGTACAGAGGGCCTCACACTCTCCCCTAGAGGATCTTGCCACAGACAAAACCCCAGATGTAGTGGTGGCCACATCCACACTTGCATCTCAAGTTTGCAAGTCTCTTGGAGTCCCCAGAGCAATGCTGCTGGTTCAGGATGCCCAGTTTTTTCATCTCAGCGGTGCCTTCCCAGAGTACTTGCTCTCGGTTCTCAAGGTCAATCCCTCAGAGTCCACCCAGCCTTTCACCCTATGTCTGTGGAACTTACCCTCCCCTCCCCTGAAATCCCTTTCCTTCTAAACCACGGTTTGAATGTATCCAGAATTCTTGGGTAGCCCAAGGGTCTGGGGTTCCCTTGGTGCCCATGTGGGAAATGCTGCAGTGGACTCAGCCAGGGAGCAAGCCAGCTCTTAACAGGAAGGGGTAGGGATACTTGGCGATGATTGACAGAGCCCATTCATGGATCCAACTTGTCTTCCACCTCTGACTGTGGCAAGAGTAGACTGGCCCAGCAGGGGAGCATTGCCGGCACAAGGAATCTAATGAGTGTGCAGAGCTGCCTTCTAGCTACTCAGACATGAGTGCCCTGCACAGTGAGAGGAGAAGCAGAAGGAAAGCTTCAGAAGTGTGGCCTTGTGCACCCTCTGCATTTGGGAGGTCTCTTTCCTAGGCCAACCATTCCCAGTACTTTTTGTGTCCCAGAAGTTTCCTGTTCCTGAATTTTGGCTTCATGGGAAATGGCTAGGGAGACAGAACTATATAACTGAGGACCAAATTATTCCACGGCAGAATAGCAGGAAGAGGAAAGGGTTTGGGGAACTTCCTGTCCTGGAACTCAAACTGGAGCTTGTCCCAGGACACCCTATCTCCTATTTAGGGTGGGAGTCCTTGGCCGCTTCCAGGCCTGAGAGCTCATCGGTCCTGGTGCTGGTGCACAGCAGCACCTCTCCATCCCAGTGCAGAGCGGAGCCAGGCTTCTCCGCAGTGTAATGTATTACCCAAAAGTGCCTGACTACATTCCAAAGATCCCATTCCCGGAACTCACCCATCCCCCACACCCTACCCAAATCCAGTGGCTTCGCCCAACTCCCACACCCCACCTCACCCATAGTGATACTCCCACCCTCTGTCACCGGGTATCAGATCTACAATGCGCATGCTCCATACAACCACTTTAAAAGACCCCAACTCTCTCTCTCTCCTTTCCCCACTAGGAAGCGACACTTCCTGTCTCACCCCACCCCAATAAACCTCTTGTGTGAGACCCTGTAGCGTGGAGTTGTGCACATTTCTTTTACACAGGGCCACCAGCAAAGCACCCCTAAGCCTGCACTCGCTATGGGGGGACTTTTCTGATGAAATTCATAGCTCTTCCTGTGCTGATCTGCTGCCATATGGGCTGGGGAAGGAGGTGCCTTCCTGCTTAGAGTGTGGATGCTCCCTACTGACTGAAAAAGATCTATGTTGGGAAGCCGGAAAATTCCAGTTACTTGGCTGAAGCCTGAAGTTCCTAGAAGGCAGAGGTTTTTCTGCCAGTCCTGAAACAACCATCATTAAAATGAAGCCTGCAGAAGATGGCAATATGGGGTACTCCAAGTCTATCCCATGGATCCAGTGACAGAGCTGAGGTGAGGGGCTGGGGAGATGGCTCAGTGGTTAAGAGAATTTGCTGCTCTTCCAAAAGACCAGGGTTCAATTCCCAGCTCTACAAGGCAGCTCTCATCCATCTGTAACTCCAGTTCTAGGCGATCCAAAACCCTCTTCTGGCCTAACTTGGTACCACGTAGGCACATGGTACACAATACCCATACACATAAGACAAAAGAAAATAAATCTGAATACTCTTTTTTTTTTTTTTAAGAATCAAAGTAAGAATCTGAGTGTGGTGGCACATGCCTTTAATCTCAGCACTCAGAAGGCAGAGCAGGTGGATCTCTAAGTTCAAGGCTAGCCTGGACTACACGGACAGTTCTAGGACAGCCAGGGCTACATAGAGAACCCTGTTTCAAAAGAAAAAGAGAGAGAGAAAGAGAAAGGAAGGAAGGAAGGAAGGAAGGAAGGAAGGAAGGAAGGAAGGAAGGAAGGAAGGAAAGAAAAAAGTTCTTATGGTGAAGGATACAACAAACCATTTACCAGTTTAACCAACTCAGTAACTTCACAGGGAGTTGACGTTCCCAATTTCAGTGCATGGCAGTGCAGGGATGCGGCAGCGAGCTACCTGATGGCCCTGTGTTATGTCCTGCCCAGGAGTAAACTGCTCTATCCCAGTCATTAGTGACACTTCCCCCAGTGCTCAGACCTGTGTAATGTTTATACACGAGTCCCTGTGGTGACTAAAGAAACTTAGCATGGTACCAGGCATCCCTTAAGGGTCATTGACCTTTGCCCTGGAACGCCTGTGAGATCCTAATGATCCGTAGGTGTCTGCTGTGAGATAAGAACCGATGTCTGCTATGAGGTAATCAACAGCTTGTTCTTGCTTTTGTAAACTTGCTTATTACTATGGGGCTGGGTTCTTATCACCATATAACAGAAAGAGAAACAACCGAGGGGAGGGAAGTAACATTTCTCATGCAGCCAGGGATTCCATAGATAATTGTACTGTACACCCCAACATCCACCTTTATAAACTTTCCCTTTAGCTAGCTCCTGTTTGGCTCTGAGGCTTTTGTCCTTCTGTGAGCAGTAAGAATAAATTCATTTCATCTAAATTTGAACTGTGTCTAAGTTAGTGGTTCTCAACCTTTCTAATACTGCAAATTTTTAATATAGTTCCTCATGTTGTGGTGACCCCACACACACACACCATAAAAATTCTCATTGCTACGTCATAACTGGTCTTTTGTTACTGTTATGATCATAACGTAAATATCTGATAGAAAGACAGTCTTAGGCAAGCCCTGTGAAAGGGTCATTTGACCCCAGAGGGGGTCAAGACCCACAGATTGAGAACATTTGGGCTAAATCTTTGGTCTTTCCCTGTGGATTCAAATGCCACAACAGCAGTGTGGATGAAGGATCAATAAACTGCCTCATCAAAATCTGGAGTAGGATCCACTCTGATTCCCACCTGAGTGGGAGAGACAGAGGGCATCATCTTAGTGGGATGTATACCCATTAGGCCATTCTGGAGGTAGCAAAGTCCAAGGTTCACCCTAGGAGATGTCCCTTGTTCTCTTCAAGTGACTGGCAAGGGATCAAAATCTGGAGAAAACAAGTAACCACAGAGCAGGTTGCATGGCAACAGCCTCAAGCACAAGCCACAGTCACTGTCTTCAATAGACTCTACCAATGGAGGCTGCCCCAATGTTCTCTATCCTGCCTGGATTCTAGCTACAGGACATCTGTGCAAAAAAGAGATCCAATAAGAGAACTGGAAAGGACTTTTGGGGTAAGGCTTATCTTTTGTCCCGCCCTCAGCAGAAGTAGAGAGGAAGCTGGCTTTTTCCAGCTCACCTCTTGAGTTTTCCACCCCCACCTCTTCCTCCACAGAGACCCATGGAGAGCATTGCATGACTTCCCTTCCCTTCTGAGGCTGTAGCTATACAGCATTGTATAGCAGCTAGCTGAGACACAAACAAGGCCTAACTGACTTGACACAGCAAACAATGAAAGGGCAGAACACAATCCAAATGCACCTGCAATCACTGTGAATTCTTGATACACCCACCCCATTTAACAGAACAGAACAAGGAAAGGAATGGGTAAAACCACAGAGAAACTCCTCACGCTGAACACAAACCATGTAAACTACACAGAAACGACCCGAGAAAAAGGCACTAAAAGCAAAACGAAGAATATAGGGGAAACAAAACCAAACAGTTAAACCTAGTTGACTTTGACAAATATGACCTTGTGACAACATATTAAAACTACTATCTTCTCTTTCAAGTAAAATAAAATGCATACAATAGATCTCTGATATGCTTGGAGTACTTAGGAATATCATACCTGCCACAGAATGTTCTAGATCAAAGTGAGATTAACATTCATAAAAGACAACAGTAAGTAGATTGATAAAGACATATAGATCCATATTTATCAGTTGATTTACATATATAGATGTTACAGCAATAATCTAAAAACGAATGAACATTTGAATTGCATGTAAAATGTTTATGTCCCTGTTTGCAGAAAGAAGACAGAGCAAAAACATCTAATATAATTGGAACATAAGCTGCATGGTATAATCTATAGGTTAGGCATTATTAGTGCAGAAAGCCATGCATACATTTCCTTGTGTTGGTCAGTTTCCTGTTTCTATAACAAAATACCCGAGACCATTAACTAATGAAGAAAATGATTTGTTTTGACTCATGCTCCTGAAATCCCACCCAAGATTGGCAGCCCATTTGCTTTGGGATCTGGTGGTGGTGCATCACGGAAGAGCACAGGGCAGAGCAAATACCAGTAGAGGTCAGTGCTCCACAGTCCTCTCCAGGCCACATCCCCAGGAACCTGCACACCTCCCACTAGGACCCATGTCCCCTGACCCACCACCTCCCCAAAAGGCAAAGAAATGAAAAACCTACAGTGAATCCAACCCTGACAGTAAACCAACCCTCAGGGACTCTGGGATCAGCATCAGCCTGAATGATACATATGATGGTTAATCTTCATTGTCAGCTTAACTGGATCACCCATGAAATCACCCGTGAAAATGTGGGTGTATCTGTGGAGTTTTTAAGGTTGACTGAGAAGGGAAGATCCTCCTCGACTGTGGGTTACATGGATGGAGTCATACACTGAATAAAAATGAGGTTGCTGAGGACCAACATTCTGTTTCATGACTTGCTGCTACCGCACATTCCTGCTACTATCTTCTCTACCTTGACGGCCTGCACCCGGAGAGCCAAAGGAAACCCTTTCTTCCTTAGGTTGTGTTAGGTCCCAAGAGATTCCTTTTTCCCAAAGTCTGATAATTAGACAAAAGACAACATTCCCTCAGGAACTTACTACTTAAGAAAGACACTGCCCCATTGACACAAAGGCCTTATTTGCATAATGAACAGAACCCTATAGCTTAGCAACCCCCAATTTCCAGCTGACTCAGTGCTAGCACAGCAGGCATAAGTCAGGCCCAAAGACCTATGTTCCACCATCTCATTGCTGGAAGCTATGGGTGAGAGCCACAAAAAGTCCCTTTGTTAGAAATGCTTTTTAACATGAAGATTCTAGGGGAGAGGGTGTTTCAAACATCAATTGCTTTAGCCAAGAGTTGCTAATAGGCAGGCTACATTCTCAGGAAGCAGATATTAACAGGTTTCTAGAACTATAGCTTTTGTCAAGATAGCAAATACAGAAGGAAGCAGTCTCTTGCATACTTCAGGAAGTGGCCCTTCATACATTCAGAAAGCTGTCTCTCACACATTACAGTGTCTTATCCCTACATGTCACTTGGGGTGACCTTTAAGATTTCAAAAGCCTATGCCAGGCCCAGTCTCTAACTCTCTACCTCCAACTTGTGGATCAGGATGTAAGCTTCAGCTATTGCTTCAGTGGCATGCCAGCCTGCCTGCTTCATGAGCTCAAGATCTTGTGTTGAGGTCTATAAAGAAAGTTGTATGTTTCTCCATAGCAGTGACAGAGGGCAATGCCAATCCCTCAGATTTTGGCAAGATATTCTTCTCACTGGCCCAGGACCCTCTGCGGCTTAGAGCAAAAAAAACCCCACTTAGTTAAACTGAACAGTTTTTGTGTTTTTGTTTTTGTTTTTTCCTGCAAACCTGAATAAGAGAAAGACAAGCTGTCCAGGCACTGGTGATGGTGATGAGAACTCCACACAGGAGGGGACCCTTACTGCAGACAAAGTGATCAATTATTTTTCCAGCAAACCAGACTCTATCTTAAAACCTGGGAAGTGTTTCCTAAGGGTCTGTACATAAAAACTGTCTTCCAGAACTGGCAAGGTTGTATCTCATGCTGGCAGCCTAACTTGGTACTGTAAGAGTTACCCAGCTGGTGCTGGTTTTGAAGACATGAAGGGGTCTTTGGAGAGCTCCTGAGGCTTTGTACTATGAGAGGCCAGCTGAAAGTGCAGCCTCAGTAGCAGTTGAAGGCCCAGATGAAGGGGTCATGTAAAGAAGTTGAGGCTTGGCACCATGAAGAGAGCCCGGGAAAGGATATTAGTGAAAGTGCAGCCCAGTTGCTGCAAGGGATCCCAGCTTTCTGAAGATGCCAGTACCATGGGATGACCACCAAGAACAATAGCAGCAGTGGAGTGAAGCCAGTGGAGTCTGGAGGACAAACTATGTGCACTACAGAGGGCAGAGCCAGAGAAGTGACCCAAGCCCTTTGGAGGAGTCCAGAAGATCGTGAGTGAATTCTAGATAATTGGACATTGATGTTTTTCTGTTAGTATGGTCTCCTGAGCTGTCTCTGCTCCGTCCCAGCCCGCAGCCAGCTGGGTTTTGGCCCAGTTCCCTGCACTGGCCAGGTGCAGAGAACTCATGCTGGGGGAGCAGCGGGGGAGTGGGGGAGTGCGGGAGCTAGGGAACACAGGGGTTCTGGGACCAGTGCAGACCCTGATTCCCTGCTCCGAGAATGAATGAATGAGACTCAATGAATCAGTACCGGGACTCTCTTCTGGTGAAAGCAGAGCTCAGTTTAATGTGGGGTGTCTGCTACATATATCCAAAAGTGGGAGAGGGTCCTGGGTACTCAGAGTGGGGGATCCATTGGCCTAGATAAGGGCATTGGGGTAGCCTTCTTTGCATGCGGGGCTAGGTGCCAGGCCCTACTAAAGAGTGCCTCCTCACAAGGCATGGTCTCACAGAGACAAAGGGGAAGGTATCCTATCAGCCACAGGGCAGATAAGCACCTACCAAGTCACATTCCTTTTGCTTCTATGAAGCAAGCAATATTTAACATTTAGCTGGGATCTTGCCAGGGCCAAAGGCAAGGAGTAGCTGAACGCCTCTAGATCTCAACTCCTGGGATAGCGTGGTGTTTCCTAGATGCTTCAACCTGATCTTCAGCTCCATGGCAGTTCCACATTTTTCTGCTGTCCAAAGACATTATGAAAAACTTGATATATGTTTGGTTTCATTTGGTCCTGCCCTAGCAACCCTCGTGATTGTTCCTCTTGTAAATAGTTTTTCTGGTATAGTGTTATATTGTGTTGAAAAGATAAAGAGAAAAGGGGAAATGTCGTGAAAGTTTATTTTTAGTTGTATATAAAATAATTGTTTTTGTGCCCTGTTGGAAAAAGGGATGCATAGGCCTGGGCATTTTGTACTGTCTGCAGGTGTTGAATTTATGTAGGCAATGTTTAATTGCTTATGATCTGCACATGTTATCAGTAGAATACCTGAGGAGTTCTGAATCAATAAAACATCTGAGTTCAGATGCTTGGGGTTCCACTGTCAAGGATGCCACTTGCCATGATGGTAGTTCCCTCTGCCGAGGTCTGGCAGGGCTTCCACCTCTGAAAATGCCTCTGTGTCTCCTTGCTGAGCTGTCCCAGCAGTAGGAGTATGACTACACACGAACGCCATTGAGCACATGTGAAGATCAGAAGACAACTCTCTGGAGTTGGTTCTCTCCTTTCACTGAGAGTTCCAGGCCAGCCTGGGATCAAACTAGCATCAGTATTAGGCTTGTATGAAACTGCTTTTACCCAGTACCCATCTAACTTGCTCTTTGTCTTCCTTTTTATTTCCTGTTCTTCTTTCTTTTAGTTAGGTTTTACTATAGGCTGGAACTCACTCTGTAGCCCATGCTGGGCTCAAATTCATAGTAATCCTCCTGTCTCAGACTCCTGAGTGCTAGAATTACAGGAGCTACCATGCTCAGTTAAAAGCCTTTTTTAGGTACCCCAGCTGTCTCAACTGTGTTGTATACTTATTCATTCTGAAATGTTTTCTGTTTTTTTGTTTCTTTTGTTTTTTTGAGACAGAGTTTCTCTGTGTAGCCCTGGCTCTCCTAGAATTCACTCTGTAAAATAGGCTGGCTTTGAACTCAGAAATCTGCCTTCCTGTGCATCCAAGTGCTGACATAAAAGGCAGGTGCCACCAAGTCTGGCTCTGAAATTTTTTCCTACAAACTTCTTAAGTCAACATCCTGCCATGACCTAGTATAAAGGCCTCTGGGAGAACTCTTTAGGCTGCTACAACTGACCATATTAACATACGTGAGAAGCTTCTACTGATAGTGCAAATGGAAAATACTTCGTGTCCCACAGGCCTTGCAGTAGTTACAACAGATTACTCTACAGAGATGTGAAAGCCACGTCAGCTAACAAGGCTCACTCGCCCCAAGGTTTTCCAGCGCCATGGGATGAGAAGCCATACATCTCTGTCTTCAGATCTTACCTATTCCTTTGCTGCCTTAAGGTTTTCATCAGCTCAGCTCTATATATAGACATACTGATATCAAGAAAGATTGTAATATAGACAGGCGAGTTGGCACATATGCCTCTGATCTCAGCACTGAGAGACAGAGGCAAGCAGATCTTTGTGAGTTTAAGGCCAGTCTGGTCTACATATGTGGTGAGTTTCAGGACAACCAAGGCTTTGTAGAGAGATCCTGTCTAAAAGAAAAAAGAAAAAGAGAGAAAGAGAGAGAGAGAAAGACAGAAAGAAAGAAAAAGGAAGAAGAGTAAGAAAGAGGGGAGGAGGGAGAAAGAAAGAAACAAAGAAAGAAAGAAAGAAAAAAAAAAAAAAGAAAGAAAGAAAGAAAGAAAGAAAGAAAGAAAGAAAGAAAGAAAGAAAGAAGAAAGAGAGAAAGAAAAAGTTATAATACAGGGTTGATAGGACCTAGACTTGCCTAGACACTCACTCCACAGTTTAGGTTAAGGGTGCCCACAAGCTAGCATGACCGCAAACACCCAGACCATAAACAGAAAAAAAAGAGGGCCTCTAGACTGGGAAGAACTTTGTCTATAACCAGAAATGACTGAGTATTTGCCCTTGGTTAGCTGGTCTCAGGCTCTCATTTTTCCTTCACTTTATTTGTAATGTAACTCCCCAGACTCAAGAGGCAAATTTTCTGGGAAAGGTTCACTTTTGGGTTCTTGGCCAAGGCAAAAAGCTCCTTCTTAAGTCTGTGTCTCATCAAGTAGCATCGGCTTCATTGGAACTGTTCTGACTCCATCACTACAGAGAAGCTTGCTATAGCCCCAGAGGCCCACACAGCCTGCCCCGGAGGAAGAAGCATCTAGAAAACAGAACTTGTCTTATCCCAAGACACTGGCACCATATGCAGGAGAATGGAGAAAGTCCTGTCTGGGAATACTCTCAAACACAGTAGAGGTCATGGTGAAGGTACCTGGCTTAGTGGCGACATGCTGCCATAGGTCAGTTGGCAGGAGAGAACTATGGACCAGGATAATTGGGAGAAGCCAACATTGAACTTGAAGCTTCCTGCAAAAGAGCCACAGTCTTATCAGTCATTTATAGAGCAATTTATGGACTAGAACATGGCGAAACAGTGGAGAACCAGTGAACAGTGAGCATAGCTCCATGGTTGGCTATGACAAGGCTTCCTCACCAACACCAGAGCATCCTGGGAGGACAAGGCTGTCCACAGAGCTGTGCCTCCCTGAACCCATGTGCGTGTGTAATGAGTGAATAAATTCAGTCTCTAACAAGCAAAAACAGTAGGTATCCAGAGTTGCTAGAATGTGCCATGAAAAACCTACCTGAAACTGGAGAAACTACAGAAGCCCTGGTGCCCACTCATTTTTATTCAGGAAGTTAGAGGTCAGACTCTAAGGAGTTTGTTCCCCTTAGCTTTGCCACAAACAACACCTCTGACACGGTTACTATGGTAACTGGTAAGGTTACGTAGGCTGCCTGAGCTGTTTTTCGGAAAGCTGGAAACCACTTTCATCTACAACCAAACCAGATGAAACCACTCATCTTTCATGTGGGCTTTGACAACCTTTGGATATCAGAGAACCAACTATATCCTGGTAGCACAGCAGCCAACTCCTGAGCCCCTCTGAGGAGCCATGATGTCGCACAGGTGCAGGTACCTGCACAGCCCTTTCCTCCCCTCACATCCCAGACCCCTTCACCTCACGGCCGCCCCACTTCTTTCGCCCACTACAGAGAATCTGGCACCTGCTCTTCTGCCTGTAAACCTAGCGAATAAACTTTTTTCTCTTTATCAAGCCTTGTCCTTTTCATGACTGGCACTCAGTGGTGAATAGTCACCACTGGGTTCTGTGACACATCTGAGAAAATCCACCTGCCATGCTTCTCTCTGGGAAACCATGAACAGCAGGAACTTCCTTCAAGAGACTTGAATGTTGACTTGAGAAGGAAGTGCTTCAAAATAGGCGTTATAATAACGTCCTGTGATGAGAAATAAAGTGATGTGTGACGAATACAGGACAGTATCAGTATCACTGAGCAAGTGGAAACTGACTCACAGAAACGAAGGGAAATGCCGTGGTCAAAGAACAGTAACTGGACTCTCACACTGAATATGGAGTTCTGGTTTTCCACAGAGCACGCCACGGCTGTCAGACCCTCACTTCTAATCATAGCCAGAAAAAGGCAAAGAAAACCAAACTCAGCCACACTGCCTCTGCTTGCATCTCACCACCACAAAAGCCACCACCCTCATCACAGCCGCCATACTGCAGCAGCTCTCCAGCTACCGCCAGCTCTCCCATGAAGCCAATCATCAAGGCTCAAGCTCTAAGAAAACTCAATCAGCAGGGAGAAAACAGGGAGACTTAAGGGATTTTAGCTGTAACTACAGCTCCCACAGATGAACCCTGACCTTGGATCCAATAAACATCTAACACTCACACTGTCTGCCTTGGTCTCTCATGCACAACAGGGTAAATGCATATGGCTTGCCATTCCTAATCACGAGGCCTAATGAATGGCCAAAACAAACTCCGAAACTCTAAAAGGCAAAAACAGAATTCAAGTTAGCACAGATGTTGTAGTTCTCACAAGGGGTCAAGGATGGTGTTTTCTTTAAAAAATTAATGAATTAATTAAAAATTTAAAAAAAAAACTTAAAAAAAAATCAATACAGTATGTTTTGTTGTTGTTGTAGTTACTTAATTAGTGACAGTGTCTGGTGTAGCCCAGGTTGCCTCAGACTTTCAGTGTAGCAGAGGATAGATAACCTTGAACTCCTGATCCTCCTGCCTCCATGCCCAGGTGCTAAGTTTACATTCCTGGGTCTCTGGGCCCAGCTTCACATCGTCTTGTGTTTATGGCATAGATTCTTTCATGTGTAGCAGCTATTGAATCCAGGGCCTCGCATACCCTGGACCTGTGCTCTGTCAACTTAAAGACACATGCTCAGCTCTTTTATGCTCTTAGTTGACCTAACAATTAAGGATTTTCCGAAAATAATATAGTTAGGTATAGTAACACACACCTATAATTCCAGCACTTGGGACGTTGAGACCGGAGGATCAGGAGTTGAAGAAACCTGCACTATAGAGTGAGTCTGTGCCGGCTAATTTTATGCCAACTTGACACAAGCTAGAGTCATTTTGGAAGAGGGAACTTGAGTTGAGAAAATGCCTCCACCAGCCTCAGTGGGCAAGCCTGTGAAGCGTTTTTCCTTCTTTTCTTTTTATTTTATGTACATCGGTGGTTTTGCCTACATGTATGTCTGTGTGAGGGTCTCAGATCCCCTGTAACAGGAATTAGAGACAGTTGTGAGCTGCCGTGTGGGTGCTGGGAATTGAACCCATGTCCTTTGGAAGATCAGCCAGTGCTCTTAACTGCTGAGCCATCTCCCCAGCCCTGCATTTTCTTGATTAATGATCAAAATATGAGAGCTCAATGTGAGTGGTACAACCCCTAAGCTGGTGGTCCTGAGTGCTAGAAGACAACAGAATGAAGCCAGGCGGTGGTGGCACACTCCTTCAATCCCAACACTTGGGGGACAGAGACAAGAGGATCTCTGGGTTTGAGCCTAGCCTGGTCTACAGAGTGAGTTCCAGGACAGCCAGGGCTCCACAGAGAAACCCTGTCTCAAAAAACCAAGAGAGAGAGAGAGAGAGAGAGAAAGGAAAACAAGTTGAGCAAGCCATGATGAGTAAGCCAATAAGCAGCATTCCTCTCCGTGGCCTCTGTTTCAGTTCCTCCCCTGAGCTTCTGCCCTGACTCCCCTCAGTAATGGAGTGTGGCCTGAGAGTTGTAAGCTGAAATAAACCCTTTACTCACCAAATTTCTCTTGGTCATGATGTTTTATCACAGTAATAGAAACCCTAACCAAGACAGAACTCTAGGTCAGCCTAGGCTTCATAGTAAGACCGTATCAATACATATGATTACAAGCTTATGTTAGACGTTACAGTTCAGGGAAGAGTGGGACTAAAGGCAAAAATGTGAGGTGGGGTCGAAGAGGCAGGAACACTGCAGAAGGCTCACAGTACCTGGAGGTACACAGGTTCAGGTGAATGTGGACTTGAATGTGGAAATATATTTAGCATTCTAGAGAACAGAAAAACAAGAGCTGGTTCTTAAACAATGAATAACATTGGCAGACGGGGAAAACAGAGGAGACTGAATTACTTGAACCACAAATGAAAGCAGGACATCACTACTAGTTATGCTGATAAGGATCATAAAAACTTTTAAATAAATAAATAGATAAATAAGGGGCGGGCTAGAGAGTGGCTCAGTGGTTAAGAGCACTGGCGGCTCTTCCAGAGGTCCCAGGTTCAATTCCCAGCACCCACATGGCACCTCACAACTGTCTGTAACTCCAGTTCCAGGGAATCCTACACTCTCACACAAACATATATGCAGGCAAAACATCAATGTACGTGAAATAAAATTAAATAACCATTAGAAAAATAAATGAGAAAGTTGGATAGATGGCTCAGTGGGTAAAGGCACTTACCTCCAAAACTGATGATCTAAGTTCAGTCTCTGGGATCTACATGGTAGGAGGAGATAACTTTCCCAAAGTTGTCCTCTGACCTCCACATTCATGCTATGGCACCCGCATGTTCCCATATGTGGATTCCTTTATTCGCTCTCCTCCCCTGGAAGTAGCCAAGCTGTCTGCTGCTGGCTCCTTTTCAGGCTAGAAAGCACAGAGCAGGTCCATGAGTCCAGCCAGGTCTTCCTTCAGAGGCTGAGAGCAGCTAGGAAAACAGAATTCCCGGGAGACTGTTGTCAGTGGAACAGCTCAGTTCATTGAAGCTAGGATGGTTACATTTATAAGGAAAAAGGGGGAAGGGTCCTTAGCAACCAGGGATGGGTGCCATAGGTTAAGACAGGGATATTAGGGCAGTCCCATTTGCAGGTGGGAGGCTCAAAACAAGACCTAGGTGGTCATATCGTCATTCTAAGGGTCAAAGTCCTGGAAAAGCCTCTCCTGCATAGGGAATGGTCTCACAGGGACAACAGGAAGACACCTTATCAGAAAATGGGCCCAGCCCAAGGCCTTCCAGCCACAGCAGTCAGACAAGCATCTCCCAGGCCACGTTCCTTTGAAAAGACATGCCATGAAGTGAGGAAGTATTAGAATGTGGCTGGGTTTTGTGCTGAACGCTTTCTGCTCTCAGGATGAGAATTCAGGGGTTCAAAGCACACTTCAGCCCCCTCTTAGCTAGGACAGCCCCACACCCACACCTATACATCACACACTGAATAGAGAAGCATGTAATCTAAAATTAGAGGAAATGCTACAAACAGCTGTTCGCCAGCATATCAGATGACCTACACAACATGGACAAACCACAAGACAGGTTCAACTACTAACACTGACTCAAGAAGACCAGATAGCTGGAAAGACCTAAAACAGGAGCCGAAGTCAATGGGCAGCTTGTAATCTACCCCAAGATGCTGGCCCAGGTCGCCTCTTCACTAAACACCACCGAATATGTTTTCAAAGAATCACTATCCAGTCAGCACAAGCTTGGCTTAAAAACAAACAGGAAATTTCTCAACTCCCTGTCTCGGGTTAGTGCCACCTTAATACCCACACCAGAAGAAAGAACAAAAGAAAGAAAGAAAAAAAGCATCTCATGAATAGAAAACCTCACATGAATTTCAATGCAAAAATCTTACCAAATTGAATACAATAACACACTTGAACAATGGCACCCAGGACCTTGGGTTTCTCCCAGGAGCACATTGGCTTGGAGCCAGCAATTGAGCTCTCTGTTAGCTTAGAGTCTTTCTTGCAGGTCTACAGTTCTGTCCCCCCACATACAACACACACCTTAGGAGAGTGGCAGTGATTTTTCTTAAACTACTTCTTTTTCTAGAAGAAAAGGCAAGTTATTTCCATCACTGCTACACTTTCTCACGGTCTGATATAAATGACTGAAATCAAGAGAGCTCACAGAGGTCACTACACCGTTCTCTGAGATATTCTCGTCCCTCTGTTGGAGACCGTGGGCACCTAGTGTCTTGGTATGACTGTCCTTAGAGAGAGACCTGGACGGTGACTGGGACGGCGATGTGAGTATCACCAGGGTGTGTCGAGGACGCCGCAGGCGTTTCTGTAAGATCATATAGAATACATCGAACTAGGTTACGATTTGGAGGCTACTAGAGAGTTCTGATCCCAGGATTAACTCTGCCTGCAGCTTTGCCTCCTCCTGGCCTGGCCTGAGGAGTCTATTGCCTTAAATATCACATTCCATCCTTCTACAAGACAGGAGCCACATCTTTTCCTCGCACCTCTGCTGAGTCATTTCCAGCTGTGCTCCAGACCGGAACTGTTAGTTAGATTTAAGCTCTAACAGTATGACTCCAACAAAGCACAGTAAAACAAAGCTCACCGTGGCTGTGTTTTGGGGTTCCAGAGACATGCAGAGTCAGATACCCCTCTTAGGCAGAAGGTCGCCGATAACACCGTACGGTGAGAGCCTAAGATGGATTCCCAGGCTTGTGTGTGGTGTTCTCTTAAGGTTTCTTGAGTGAAAAGGTCTTACTCCAGGAGGACGCCTTAATCAATACGTGACCTACACAGCTGGGATATGAGGAATGGACAGAGGCTACACAGCAGGGATAGGATATAAGGCTTGGTTAGCATGTGGCCTGTAATACCTATATCTTGTCAGGCTGCCTTGAACCTGGAGGTGGGGTGGGGGTCTGGGTGCTGCTGACCTGCTCTCAGCAGCCTTCCCTGTTGATGGTAATCCCATCACTCACTGTCACCCACGTGTTTGAGGTTATTTGTATGACTTAAATCCTGGGCTGATGAAAAGCTGTAGGAATGCCTGCTGCTGCTCATCTCCTCAAACTCTGACCTTGTAGCTACGGAAGGCGGGTTGAAAAGCCTCTGTGGGAGTGGTCTTCCCTGGCACGCACTCATAGTTGTTATTTAAAGCTATAACTTGTTCTTTCCTTGGTCTGTAGGAAATCTGCCAACTTACGAAGTCTCTTCTGAGAAAGGGAAAGCATCATAGAAAGGGTAGGTTTCCTTAGTGCTGGCCTCCAAATCCTCACCAGCACCCCACTTCCCATCTTGTCCCCCACAACTCGGAGATACATAGCAGCAACAAGAAACACCATAGGCCATACTCTAGGGATCCCTCGGCTCTACTACCCTGACAACCAGCACCATCAGTAAGGTCTCTGTGTCTGGTTCCCTGATCTGGCCCCTGTTTGACACACTCTTCCTGAACCTCTGCTGCCCAGGTAGTGTTGCCTATGACTAGTCCCTGAAGGTGAATGTGGTAGAGTTAGAGCAAGAGTCTGAGGTGTATGTAAATCTGATGACTGGCTCAAACAACACCTGGGGTGTGTGTTGTGGATGTAGGACAGTCTGTGTACCTGTCTACTGTGTGTGCCAGGGAGTTGGGGGATGACAGCTTGGAGACTCTCCTGGGCAGACACATAGTGAGGTTGCCTGGATATCCTTGGGATCAGATTGTCCCCACCCCAGCCTAGAGGACTTCTCCATACTGTCTAGTCCATGGAATGGACTTTTCACCCTGTAGTCTGGGGCACAGGCAGTCTGTACCCAAGGGGCTTACAGGAAACAGTAACCCACAGAGGAAAAGGCCAGTGCTGGGACCTCCCGGACAGGCGAGTATGGAAGAGGGGAAGAAGGTCTCTGGCCTAATGGAGGGAGGCTGGCCCAGAAGGACAATGAGGAACTGTGTTGGAACACTCGGCTGTCAGCTGACTGGCTCCGATGCCCCTCACCATCTGTTTTCCTTCAGCCCAGGGACAGGAAATGATGGGCCATGTGATTGGGGCCAAGCAAGGGGAGAGGGGGTGCGGCAGGGTTGAATTTGACGGTTTTCTGGCTCCCTGCTGCGAGCATTAGTTAACAGCATTCTGGGTCCGATCCTCCTTTCAAGTACTCGGCCTCTCTAGGCAGCACAGAGCTGGGCAAATTGCCAGTTCCTATCCCCATTTCCCCCTTGGCACCCAAGAGGGGTGCAGATCCTGACACAGAGAGTCCGCAGTTCTAGGGTGGAGGTATCAATTTCCCAAAGCTGTCTGGCCACATTCCAAGACCCGGTTCCCTGAAACTCGCCCACAACTCTATCAGGAGAGCCAACCACTGGTCCTTGCCCTCGAAGAGAAAGAACTTTGATATGCTGACTAACTTTGTCCTGATTCCGTGGTGGCCGTGGATGAGGCTCCGGGTTCCCTGAACCCAGTGGATGGGAGGTGGGAGTTAGGCGTCCTCCACTCTTCTTCTGCCCACCCACTTCCCGCAGCCTTCTCGGATTTATTCCTAGTCGGGGCGGGGGTGGGGGGGGAGCGGGCTGGGTCCTGCTTAGGGGCAGCTAGGGGTGAAGACTGACAGTCAACAGGGATGAGGCTCGGCGCTTGGGCGCTCCCTGATGGTGGTTGGCGATGATTGGGAAGGGTCTTTCTGTAGATCCCGCACTGTACAGGGTGTGTTCCTTCCGCGTTTTTTTGGCAGGTCACCTCATCAGCTTTCAGTGCTGGGAACTCATCTCTCCCTTTCCGGGTAGCTGCAGAGTCCAGGTTTCCACTTCATTTGGGGAGCTCCAAGTTTTCGAGTTTTCTTGAGGCCCCAGGTGGCTTTCTTTCCCTATGTTGGTGCAAGGATTCCAGTCCTGTGCTCTAGGATAAAGTATGTTTTAGAAGATCCCAGTGGGAACACAGTTGTCATACTGTAGGTGAGTGGCTCACCCAGACAGTCCTGAGTCCTAGGGAGAAACTGTCTGTTCAGTTTGCACCAGCCAGGGAGCAAGGGCTTTCGAACAAAGTTACTGTTGAAAACAAAAAACAAAACAAAAGAAGACCAAAACAATATATATATAAAAGTAATTTGTTTCCAACATGATGCAATCACATTGCAACACTGTCATTTGCAATTTGGGGATTTCCCATTTACTTCTCACATGGCTGAAGAGCTGAAAGGTAACCGAAAGCTGATGGCCATCAGTTAAAACCCCTCCCTCAGGGTTGTGCTGGGGACGGTGGGAATCTATGCTTGGTAAGAGAAATGTGCCACAGGACACATAACCAGCACACAGACTCCAGTTGGGGACCCTGACCCAAGGCCAAAGTCCTCTTGTGACACAGCAGCTGACATCCCAAAGCCACCATTATTTGAACTTTTAAGGCCTGGAGCCACAAGACATTAATCATGGCAGGAGGTTAAGTGAACTGGGGCCCAAGACACAAAAATTAAAACAGAAACAAGGGGTATGGCAGCCTACTGTTGAGAGTAGCCTATGCTCTTGTTATCTGGAGAGCCCAAGGTTTTGTCTCCTTTAATACAGCAGGGGGTGACATGTCTCAAGATCCAGCCTCAGAGAGGTAGGCCAGTACTTTTGTTTTAATCTCTGAGATTTAGGTACTTTACTCTTTTATATGGAGAACATAAATGAACATGATATAAATGATAACGGCATTTTTTGTTGCTGTTGTATAACCATTTGGATCTGTTGAATTCTGATCGAAACAAACTCGATTAGTCACTTAGGGAATCAATTAAAACTCCTATCATCACTCCTATTTATATTATATGTAAACTTCCTGTTAATGAAATGGGAGTGAAAACAATAGAGTAAAATCAATAATTTAACTGTGGTGATAAGAGGGAGTAATAAGGGCCATACCCACTCAATCAATAACAAGGAAAGCTGGCAGCAAGAGGAAAGAGCAGCAGGCCTAGGGTAAAGGAGAGTTTTGGCCACTAGAGGGAAAGAGCAGAAAAGCAAGAACCCACTGTGGTGGGAGGAGGGGTGGAGAGAGACTTGTTTTGCATTATGTCAGGTTATATAACCAGAACATGGAGCCTGCTGTTGCTTGCGTTTGCCAATGACAGATACCGGAACTGAATTTTTAAAACTGTGTATTCGAAGAGCCAGCAATCTGAGAAGACAGGATTTTGAGGTCAGTTTCCCAGGGCTGGAAAGATGGCTCAGCCATTAAGAGCACTGGCTGCTCTTCCAGAGGTCCCAGGTTCTATTCCCTGCACCCACATGGTGGCTCAGAACCATCTGTAAACTCCAGTTCCAGGGAACCCGACACCCTCTTATGTCCTCCACAGGCACCAGGCACACAAGAAGTGCACAGACATGCATGCAGGCAAAACATCCATACAGATAAAATTTTAAAAATTAATTAGTCTGTCTTCCATCTCCTCTCTAGCCAGCAGATGATAAAGCGGGAAGGAGAGAAGGTCAAGGCTGTCCATCATTGCCCCATGGTCAGGTAGTCAGGCACATTGAGAGGCTTACATGCCTGTGCCTGTAAAACCAAAGCAAAAGTAATATGCCCCATAGCAAAGATCAATCTAAAATCTCTGAATTAACTTTTGCTAAGCCTGTGCTAAGTCTGTGCCTTTGCTTTTGTCAGCCCTGTGCTAGAATTCCTTCTACAAACTGAAGTTCTTTGTTCCTGTGCTAAACTCCCACACCCTGCTGATCAGGACCCTGCAATATTGTTAATAAGTCAGGTTTCTATTTGTAGTGAAAACAAGCCCCTGGAGTATGTTAATAGATCCTTACAAGTTACAGCTTTTATCTTTAAAGAAAATAAATTCCTGTGTTCTGCATGTTTTATGACCTACACCAAATTCACAACCCTGGGATGTATTTCCCCTTTCCATTGTATTCTCCTAGCAAGGCCTAACAGCCACCTTACCTCTCACCTTACCTTTCCCATAAAAGACATCTCAAGGGGCTGCTCTCCAAGTCCTAACTAAGGGAGAGTCAGCCAGATTGCCCCCTCCTTCCCCCGCCCCCTCCCCGCCCAGGCACCCCCACAAATAATAAAGCTTGCTTTTATTTGGACACCTGTGGACTTGGTCTTTCCCCTTGAGACTCTCTGGTTTCACATGCTTCCCTCCTTCTCACCCCTTGCATTCTTCCTGTGCATTCTTGAGCTGCTGAGTCAGGTTAGTTTCTGCTGTTTCCAACCTTGTTCTCCTCCTGGGGCATCTGGGTTGGGAGGGGCTACCTCAAGAGGAACATTAACAGCGTGTGGGTCCAAGCTGTAGCACTGTATGTGCTGATTCGGTTTTACACCGTGGACGATGGCGAGACGGCTCAGTACTTGGATAAAGGTACTTGCCATGGAGCCTAATGGCATGAGTTGGATCCCTCAGACCCACATAACAGGAGAGACACTATTGTTTCCCACAAGTTGTCCTCTGAGCTCCACATACACGTTCCCAAGTGTGCATGAGTGTGCACAAGTGTACACACACGTTTTTGTAATGTAATATAATTGAGTACAAGTATGTCCTTATAATACAGACCGGGGAAGGGCTCCTGTCACTTATACTTTGCTGCTTGACAAACTTAGGAGAAAATGCAAGCAACACTCTTGATTAAACATCAGTTTTTGTCCCTCAAGTCAGTTCTTATAAATGTTACAAAGGACATATCAATATCTTAAAAGAACTTCACTGGTGTAAATAGAGAGCCCCTCTGTGAGTTTTCTCTCAGCACGCTCAGTCTGACCTTGGGCCTTTTACCAACCTTAGCCATCATACTCCACAAACTGCTCACTCAGGCCTATGGACACTTAAGCTCCCTGACTTTGTTTCTATTTCCATTTTGGCCCCTCGCTTTAGACAAAATCTTACTTTACAAAAATTTTTTCTTGTGTAAAATATTCTCTTTTCTTTTAGTCTTTCTTACAGAAAGAAGGAGGAGGAGGAGGAGGAGGAGAAAAACCTTTTTTACAGTTCTCTCTCCTACTTACTGATTCCTTCCTTAATATTATGAAACAGAGCAACACAAGAGATTGTTAAAGTATTAAAATTAATATTATTATTGGCAGTTATCAATAAAGAGCCACGACACTTTCTGAGATGGAAAACCTGGATGGCAGAGGCACAGGGTGTGGCCTCACATGGCTGACTTACAAGCTCCACTTCCCATCCTCTGACCTGCTTCTTCTAGCCCTCTCCTAGCACATGACCTCCAGGTATTTTATTGAAAGGAATCACCACCCACCAACACACAGGCCTTAATGTATAATGAATAGAACCTTCACAGTGCACCAACCCCCAACTTCAGCTGGCTGACATGATACCATTTTACCGGCCAGTCAAATCCCCACATAAGGTCTTCCTTATCCGGTGCTTAGGTTGAGGGAAGTAAAGCCCCTCCATTAGCATTAATACAATCCGATGCTCTTAACATAAATATCTCAGTGGGCAGACAACATTAGAATGACGATTGTTCCAATCAAAAGCCATTGAACAAACAATTGCTGGTGCTCCAAAGTAGCATGCTTTCTGCATTCCAGAGTCCACTCCTAAGCAGCTGTTTCTAATAGCTAAGGAAGGTGACCTTCTGGCTGTAGTTCAGGCCACTGGATAAGAGAATAAGTTCAAATATACCTCGACAAGAGATTTATCAACTTACTAAAAGAGAGGTTAATTGGAATTGCATTTATAATATACCATAATAAATTAATGTTGTCTGTCCATAAATTATTAAACTATAAGGTTCTTGCTTCTTGCAGATTATAGCAAGACATTATTACTGCTTGAACTTAAGAAAATAAGAGCACTGACTGTTCTAGAGGGCCTGAGATGGATTTTCAGCATCCACATGACAGCTGATAATCTCCTACAACTCCCCAGTTCAAGGGATGCCCTCTTCTGGCCTCTGCTGGCACTGCATGCACAGACATACAAGCAAGCAAACAACACTTTTTTTTTTTTTTTAATTAATCAAAAGAAAAAAGGAAGAGCAGGGGGGCACTGCAGGGTGTACAGGAGAGTCACTGTTGAGTCCAGTGATGACATTCTGAACTCAGAGCCTTTGTATGAGGAACAGATCACACATAAGGAAGGAAATACATGACCAGACAGAGAGAGCAGTGGTCCCCATTTTATTATAAGATTGTGTTGTATTTAATTTTATTCCCCCACAGAATTTTGCTAGTGATGATTACATATGTGGTAAACCAGACTTCCCAACAGGATGGATCATCTGGAGAGGGACCTGAGTCCCAATCTAAAGAGAGAAGAAACCAGGAATCCAGACAATAGGCATCCCTTCCATTCCAGCTTTCCAGTGACTGCCGCATGTAGGAGCATCCTCCTTCATGAGTTAAAGTCTCCCTTAGTCAGTGTAGCTGGCTGAATTCCTGAAACTATATACTCTCTGGCTCATTTTTGCATCTTTGCAGATAAACGCTTTAGAAAAAATACATCGGGGACTCGGGAGACGTCTCAGAGGACAAAGTGTTCGCTGCTCAAGTCTGAGGGATGGAGTCTGGCTTCTCAGCACTCATGGAAATGTTGGGTGGGTATGACAACCACCCTGTAATCCCAGTGCATGGGAGGCAGATATGGGGATTCTGGACCAAGATGGCCAGCTCAAGTAACAAATCAGTGAGCTCTGAGGTCAAATGAGAGAACCTGCCTCAATATATAAAGTGGAGAACTCTAGAGGAAAACACTCCGTGTCAACCTCTGACCTCCACATGTATGTATGTGGACACACATCAGAACACGTTGTGCCCATACACACGCAAAGATACATATACATGTGCATCCCTGAATACATACACACACACACACACACACACACACACACACACACACTCATCATACCAGACCTGACAGACAGGGAGCTTACATATGACAAATGTCTCTACAGACTGAATTTTCTGGAACTCAGATGCTGGACTGTGAAAGGCAAAGTAGGATAAGAGGATCTTCTTCCATCTTGGGCTGGAGTCACCCAGAAGCAGAACAAATGTCAGGTGAGGGAAAGGTGGCCTAGGGAGTGTGTCCTCATGCCCTGGGAGAACAAGAGAGATTTGCAATGCATGCCTCGCCTTGGGTCCTGTTGGATATAGAAAGGAATAAGCTCTAAGCCCTTGCCAGTATCACTAAGGGAGAGTACAGTGAGCGAGTGGAAGCCCATCAAGTTTCCTTAGCAATTTGGGAGTATTTCCTGTTGGTCAAATTTAAGAGGACTCAGTGCTACAGAGTTTTCAGGGGAAAAGAGGAAGCCAAAGAAGAGAGGAGTTGGCGGCACTCAGATCTTCGCCATCAATCAGAGAAAGAAGTGAAACAGCTCTGCTGGGGGACAGCAGAGATTAATCAGGGGTTGTAAGTAGCCACAGAGGGAAGGAAGTGGTGAGAGGAGGTTTCACGGTGAGGGAACAACAGGGGGCCTGCAGCATAGAGCAGAACCAGAAGAGGAAACATTTGGTACATTCCTAAGATGTGTAAGTTGTAAGAAGATGCGTGAGACATAATAGAACTTTTCCAAGCTCCAGGAGAGCATGGAGTCAAGTGGTCTCAAACAGAGGGGCATCCATCTTGTCTTTGATGAAAGGTCATCGGAACCATGGCACCGAGATATTTTAGGATCGCTTATTCTTAGTTGTTTTGCTTTTCTTTCTTTCCATCTGTCTTTCTTTCTTTTTAATGTTTTATTTATTTAATTAATGCATGAATGTACTGTCTGCATGTACACCTGCATGCCAGAAGAGGGCATCAGATCCCATTATAGATGGCTGCGAGCCACCATGTGGATGCTGGGAATTGAACTCAGGACCCCTGGAAGAGCAGCCAGCACTCTTAACCACTGAGCCATCTCTCCAGCCTCTTTTCTTTTCTTATTTTTTTCTTTTCTTTTCTTTTCTTTTCTTTCCTTCCCTTTTCTTTTTTTTTTAAAGAAAAGATTCCCAATTTAAGCCAAAGTTTATTTAACAAAACAAATTAAAACATACACTCAAGAAAGACTGAAGGGGTAGGGTGGGCAGAGAGCCCAATAGACTCAATATTGTGGATGTAAGCCTTTTTGTGACTATTCATGAGGTAGATGTCATATTTACCACATAAGGTTGACTTTTTTTCTCTCCTCTAAAATCATGATAGACAAGATCTTCCTCGTGGACCTGGCCTGTCTAACTCCTAAAACTGAGTTCTCTTTCTGGGTTGTATTTACATTCCCGTAGAGAACGACTTTAGAAAATGCACACCACCAGATCAGAGACAGGGAACTTGCTTACGGCAACTGGCTGTATAGAAAGTGTCACGGGCAGGAGTCTCGCAGCAGAGAAAGTAGAAAGCAAAACAAACAAAACCAGAGCATTTATGAGATATCTGGGTAAAAAGGTTCTTTTTTCTCGATGTATGTGAGGGACACAGTAAAGGAATTACTGGCATGACCGCTCCATTAATAAGGGGAAGGTTTTGATTGTGAATAAGAGAGAGAAAATATCCAGAGGCATCTGGAAGAGTCCAGAGCAGAGAGCAAAGAGAGCAAACTGGACATGACCGGGGCTAGGAAAGCAGGAGAGAATAGTGGAGATAGCAAGAGCTAGTGAACAGCAAGAGAAGAGAGAACAGCGAGAAGAGCAAAAGAGCAAGAAAATATAAGAAGAATGAGTGCTGGGGGCAGTTTAAGGTAGAGGAGGAGGTAAAAAGGGCTGGGATGCTAGATGCACAGGTACTTACGGTCACAGGGAAGGGATCAAAACCACAACAAACGTGATACTCTAGTGAAGCCTGAATCTTTTGAGGGTGCACAGCCGTGGCTAGAGCATATGTGTGGCGATTAGGAAGGTGCTATAGAGTCTTAGTTCCTGATACAGCAGCAGCATCCTAACTGCATCATCAAGGATATTTAACCATAAAAGGACATTCTGACCATTGGGGAACACAGCTCCGAATATTTAGCTGCCGTTTTCCTCGGTTCTCTTAAATCTAACCTCTTGCCTATCCAGCATCAGCATCTCTTCACTTTTTCATGACCTGATGTTTCTGTCATGGGAGTTAGTAGACGTCTTTAGCCCTAAGTGGGGAAAGGCTAGACCAGGCAAGTCTATGTCAAGTCAGTATATGTTATAGCTCAGAACAAAGCGTTTCTCTATAATCAACATAGTGAGACCCTGCCTCAAGGAGGTGCAGGGGGAAGGGAAAGGAGAAGGGGAGAGGCGGGAGGAGAAGGTGGAGAGCCATCAACAACCATTGTTAAATGTAGACTCAGATGGCTTAAATGTGCCTTCCTTGACTTAGTCTTCAAGGATGTAGTTTGGACTCTACATGGCTTGGGGCCAACGAGCAAGCAATGAAAGGACACTTCCTTGGTGTCCTGTCTTCAGAAGGCTTCTGTGTCCTAAAAAGGATAGGCCTTACGCCAGGGAAGTATGTGCTCCTGAAGGGGCCTGTTTTGTGGCTTTACAGTGACACGCTACCCTTGATCCATATCTTGGGATTCTGTGAGACCAGAGACCTAGAGTTCAGTACCTATCCCTGAGGCTGTGAAAGGGGCATAGAGGCTGTCTGTGCTCATCCTTGAGTGCCCATTGGTAACATCTAGGGTGGTGGTAGGGGGTAAGCAGCAACTTATCCTATAGTTCCAAATGCTACGGATGACCTACAGAGTATGATGTGTCTCCTGATCTGTGAGTAGCAACTGTGTTACTAAGGCCCAAGGAACAAGCAAGAACTTTCCCTTGGGGAACATAAATAAACATCTATCCCCTCCTTATTGGGCTTCAATATCCAACCGAAATCTAATTTGGGGGAACCAATTTATTGTTTATTGTTGATTACGTACAGAGCATAGGTAAGGAATAATTTACATGGGTTGATCTAAAGCAGCCACACCACAAAAAATGTCTCCCCCTACAACTTCCCCATAGCTGCATAGTGAAGTGCCTCCTTCAGTTAACTTTCCACCCTCCATATACTCTTGTACTTCCTGAGACCACAAGGCCACACGCAATTATGGCAGAATCACAGATGATGAAAAGGTGCAAGACCTAGTGGCTGTGCTCTCAGGTGAGGGTCCAGTGGCTCTCCCCACCCTCTCCTACTATCAGGGAATGTCCATGGACCAAATTCCAGAGGAAGCACCCCATCCCATGGCTGAGAGGAGACAGAAGCCTTTTATAATGTCGAGGTGTTTTCAGCCCTGTCTCATGGATCATATGTGTGATGTCACCTGAAGAGACAGACTGCCAACTTGTTAAGTAGTAAATTTTAAAGCATCTGTTCTCTCTTGAGACTAGTAATTACGGTCAAGCTTTCTAGTTCATAGGACGTTAAGCACCTGTAGTATGAATGAGATGTCCTCCATATTCTCATGCATTTGACTAATTGATCCCCAGTTGGTGACTGACAGGAAGGCTTATGAGGTGTGTCCTGGTTAGAGGAAGTATGTCACTGGGGCAAGCTTCGAGGTCTCAAAAGCCACATACATTCTCTCTCTCTCTTTCTCTTTCCCTGCTTCCCGATGAGGATTGAGATGTGAGCTCTCACTTTCTGCTCCAGCCAACATGTCTGCAGCTTGCTGCCACATTTGCCCATTGTAATAGACTCTGGAACTCTCTTAACCCTCTGAAAATGTGAGGCCGGAGACCCTCGGCCCTGGCTTTCTCTACTCAATACAATAATTATTGAGTACTTTCCAGAACTCCCTGTTCCAAGAACTAGCCTACCCCAGAAACCATAAAACAATTATTGTCAGGCTTAATTCAAGAGCACTGTGACCCAGCCCAAATTCCTAAAATGAGCAGAGGCTACAGCCGCCGCCTAATAGCCTTGGGCAAGGGACTTTACCCTAAGTGTACATTTCCTGGTGCCCGTGACCTTGCTATAATCAATTTAAAGGTTAACTGGCCCCTACCTATCAAAATGAGAAAACAATTTGGGAACCAATCAACTTGTACCAATTCGGTTTATGCCCAACAACTGTATAAAAAGCTTCACCATTTGCTCCTTGGGGCCGCTTCTATCCTGCGTGTTAGAACGGTCCCAGTGCACTGGAATAAATCCTCTTGCTATTTGCATCTATATCCCGTCTGTGAGTCTCTGTGGGGATGTGGCGTTCCGGTTTGGACCCTGGGGGTCCCAGTTTGGATCTCTGAAGTCCAACAGAACCATAAGCCAAGTAAGTCTTTCCTTCTATAAGTCGCCTTGGTTAAGGTGCATGAAGGATCCTTCAAGACTTGGACAGGACTGACTCAAGCAGATGCTAAGAAAACAGCATCAAAACAATCTAGGTTCTTTCTCTTCCACCGTCAGGACGTCAGAACCTGGGCTGGAGGTGGGAACAGTGCTCAGGCAGATGCCAGGAAGTACAGAGGATCCCACTCTAGGATTCTGGAGGTTAAGGTGGTACACCAAGACAAGAGCAGAAGGACCTGCAGCCATTTTCTCTCAACCTCTCCTTCATCCATCCTGCCATGCAGTGAAGTTTGGAATACTGGGTCCATGTTGTAGGGGGAATGAGCCTTTTCTCACAATGGGTTCTCGAATGCTCTGAAAGGATTTAAGAAATATGAAGCCTAGGAATGCAGTCACATATAGGGGGAAATGCCTCCTATTGAGAAATGCCTTCCCAAGTACAGCCATTAACAGTACTCTTCAGTCTCCTCCCCACCCACAGGGAAATGACCATTAAGCTTATCAGCAGGATTCGTCCTTCCCCAGCATACCAGGAGCCACCCTGTCTCAAGGACGGCTAGTCCAAGGGCACAGGTTGACCACGCCTCCCTGGATCCCGCGCGCGCCCGCAAAACTCCCAACCAATGAGTTTAACAGAGAGCTCTGAGCCAATCAAGCTGCACAAGCCCCCATCCCCAGACCCCTTTCCCCTGAACCCCATAAAAGGGCTGGGGGGGAAGGGATCGGGCCCGCCATGCTCATCTCCTGTGTGGGATAGGCGGGACCCGGACGCACGCCGGTTATCAATAAATGCCTCATGTATGTTGCAGCGGTTCGTGTCTCGTGGTTCCTTAGAAACCCGCCCGGCTTGCCCTAACAGCTCCATGGAGATTGATGAATGGTGAGAAAATTGACACACACAGACACACTTTGGAAAATGACAAGTAGGAGCGCCTTTTTTAGTAGAAGGAGAAAAGACTAGCAGTGTACATGCTGGGGGAATCACACACAGCTCTCTGAGAGAGACAAACACTTTTCTGTCTCTTAAAAAGCAAATGCAGGTTTGTTTATTTAACGGTATGCAGGCGTCAGGCACATTTCAAAAGGAGCCAGTGTAAATAGGGATGTCCTTCATTCTGCAGCTGCAAGCTTTAAAGTTTGTATTTACTATCAGAGACCATTTGACACAATGGTCAATTAAGGATAGCTGGATGACACACTGACTGAATTATATTTCCAATTACCTCGGTCATACAGGGCAATATGCCATGAAGGCACCAGAAAAGGTTTTATGGTTTTTTAGGCTTCTTTGCAAGTATCTGTTTGCCCTGGTCACAGCTATAAATTTTTGGTCCTATCTATAGGTTGTTACTGGTTTAGAAGGCTATTTTCCTTTTTAAATCCTGGGAATGTTTACTTCTAATCTAAGTCTGTGTAGGCTTGCTATTTCTACATTAACAAAAGAGGCAAACATTCCTAGGGGTGAACTTATCTATTTTTCCAGGTGTGCTAACTCTCTGTTTAGGCTCTTTTAGCTTCTATTAAAGACTTTATCTCTTCCTGGGAAGATCAGCATTTACTCTAGGAATAGCTTTTAAGACGTGTTTGCGGTAAGATGAGTAGTTCTCCCACATGCCAGGACTTAAAGTCTACAAGGTTATTACAATTACTTTTAAGCTGAGATGGCAGTGTCTCTTTCTCAATCAGTACTAGCCAGCCCAGAGATTAATTTTTACTAATAAGTAATGTAGACACAGTTCTGTAAGACTTTTCAGAGCTATACAGTTGAAAAGATGAAGAAGAGCCAATGGGCCTTCTGGCATCCCAGCAAGCCGGAACCTTGTTTGTGGTTTGCGTACACTGCTGCGACTGGTCTAGGTTGTAGCACCATGTGAAAGTACTGAACAGGCTGAAGTGGCAAATGATTTGTTAAGAACTTCACGGCAAAGGAACTTTCCCTGTCTCTGACACTCACTCAGCTCCCTCATTGCTGCTGCCAGGTCAGACATGATTCCCCTCTGTTGCCATTCTCCCACAGGCTTCACTTGCGTTTCTGGGGTGGCAGGAGGGGGCATCCTTCTAGTTTGGTTTGCTGCTGCTGCGATAAACACCCTGGCCAACAGCAGCTCAGGGAGTGTCTTAGTTCCATGGTTATTGTTGTGCTAAGACGCTGCGTATGACCAAGGCAACTTATGAAAGGAAGTGTTTCATTGGGGGTGGCCGTTCTGGAGGGTAGAGTCCATGAGCATCACAGCAGGGACCATGGCAGCAGTCAAGCAGGCACTGCACTGCAGTAGGGGAGAGCTCATAGGTGGGAGACAGAGAGAGAGACAGAGAGAGAGAGAGAATATGAATGATGTAGGTTTGACCACAAAGCCCCCCCCTCCAGTGACACACCTCCTCCAGGAAAGCCACACCTCCCAGTCATTCCCAAGGGCTCCCCCAACACAGGACCAAGTGTTCTAACACATGAGCCTCTGGGGCCATCTCATTCTAGCCACCACAGAAGAGAAGGCATTATTTGGCTTAAAGTTTCCATCCTCATCAAGGGAAGCCAAGGCAGGAACTCACGGCAGGAGCAGAAGCAGGGAACACAGAGGAACACTGCTGACTGGCTTGATTCCCTCCCTGGCTCACTCGGCCTGCTCCTTAACCAAACCGGGACTACTTGCCCAGGCTGGACCCTCCCACATCAATCACTAATCAAGAAAATGTGGGGTTGGGAGATGGCTCATCAGTCAAGAGCATTGGCTGCTCTTCAGGACCTGGGTTTGACTCCCAGCACCCACATGGCAGCTAACAATCATCTCTAACTCCAGTTCTGGGGAGTTCAGCACCCTCTTCTGCTGTCTATGAGCACTGCTCACAGGTGGTGCACAGACCTACATGCTGGATGACAACCAGACTGACCTGCAGCAGGCTACCCCAGAAAAGGGCATGGATACCAGAAGATGCCTCCACAGTGAGGGTGGGCTTAAGGTTGTGCTAGCTAGCTTTATGTCACTTGACACAAATTAGGGGCATGTTGGAAGACAAAAACTCAACTGAGAAAAGGCATCTACTATTGGCCTGTGGGCAAGCCTGTGGTTCATTTTCTTGATTGTTGACTGTCCTGGCTAGTTTTATGTCAACTTGGCACAAGCTAGAGTCAACTCAGAGTAGGGAGCCTCAATTGAGAAAATACCTCGCTAAGATCCAGCTGTAAGCCATTTTCTTGATTAGTGATTGATGGGGAAGGGCCCAGCCCATTGTGGGTGGTGCCATCCCTGGGCTGGTGATCTTATGTTCTATAAGAAAGCAGGCTGAGCATGCCATGAGGAGAAAGACAGTAAGAAGCACCTCTCTGTGGCCTCTTCATCAGCTCCAGTGTCCAGGTTCCTACCCTGCATGAGTTCCTGCCCTGACTTCTTTCACTGATGAACAGTGATATGGGAGTATAAGCCAAATAAACCCTCTCTCCCCAAGTTCCTTTGGTCATAGTGTTTCATCACAGCAACAGTAACCCTGACTAAGATAATGACTAATGTGAAAGTGCTCACAACTCACTGTGGATGGTGCAACCCCTGAGAAGATGTTCCTGGATGCTCTAAGATGGTAGGCTGAGCAAGCCATGGTGAGCAAGCTGGTAAGCAGCACTCCTCCTCACAAAGGCTGCTTTTGGTCATGGTGTTTCTTCACAGCAGTAGAAACCCTGACTAGGATGGAGGTGCTCTGGGCATGAAAGAGGTAATTGGAGGCTTGGCTGTGTCTCTGGACAGGGACATAATTGTTTTGCCTGGACTGGGAAGACTCCCGGGCCTGCAGAAATCTCCAGCACTCCTTCCCTAAGTAGTGGGGGTCATGGTTGGGGTCTGGATCAAGTCTTGACTAGGGACAGAAAATGTGCCTGACCCTCAGCGTCTCCTGCTACCCCACCCTGGGATAATTTGACGCTCAGGATTTAGCTCTTTCAGGGCTCTAGTAGGAAGACAGGCGCAACCCAACATTCTTCCCCATTAGGCTCCTCCATTCAGGTAAAGCCTGACCTTTGACACCAAGAAAAATGTCAGGACAAGACCAAGTGAAGCAGTTAGTAGGTTTGTTAAGTATTAAGACAGTCATGTAGGCAATTTTGGCTTCATCAAGATTCTTGACTCGGTCAGTGTGGTAGAAAAACTAGATCCCAGGATGGAGCTCCTTCCCTTCGCATGTCCTCCTAACTTTCCATCTCCACCCTGCTTCATTTGTATCCTTTAGTACCCAGCCAATTGTGGGATATTTTACTCCTGTGTGCTGTTTTGGTTTGCGAAAGGGCTTTAATGCCTTGTAGCTGTGAAGCCAGATGCCTTGCAGCAGGTGCAGGCCTTGCTTCCTACCTAGTCACACCCTTGTGCTAGCCCAGCTGAGATCTCCACAGATAGGACTGATTACAGTTGAAGGTTACCCATCTCGATCAAAGGTCTGTGAGCCAGGTGATCAGAGTCTCTGATGAGCCAGGTGATCAGAGTCTCTGATCGCCCCCAGCTAAGTATGGCTAAGATACCATTGTATTGTAATGAAGACCTGGACAGGAGAGGGGGCTGGGGAAAAAGTTTAAAGGGTCTAAGGAGGCAGGCAGGGAGGAGAATGAAAGGAGAGAAAAATGGGGATGCAGGGGAGCAGGTGAGGATGATGGAATGAAGTCTCTCTGCCTAGCCGCCTGAATCCTGAGATACGACATGGCTTGTAATTAATAAAGAGCATTGGAAAATTCAACGTTGGACTCTTAATTAAACATAGAAGATCCTTTAACAGCCAGTCCCCAATAAGACAAGATCTCTTTATAAAGTGCATGCTAGGAAACCAAAACTGCTTGTGGGGAGTGGGCATCCTCCAGCAGAGGAGCCTTGTTCACCTTCCACACCTCAGAGCTAGTCTATAAACCACACTGCCCAAACCCCCTTCCCACCCACCCTCCCAAGGAGCTGGACACCATGTGAGGCTGAGGGAAGCAGGCCACTCTGCACCTCCCATGCAGTTGCCTTTTGGGAAGGGTTTCTTTGTTCCCCTCTCTGGTGGTTAAATTCCCTCTGGGCAGGTCAGCTCTTTCAGGGTCTGGGCTGCAGGACAAGTTGGGGTCCTGACCCACTATGGAGGCTCTGCTATTCCTGGATGAGAAGTTCAAACCTTTAACTTGCAGAAGTGTCCCCATCCCTTTCTACTAAGTACTGACTGTAATAATTCTTTCTATTCGTGGAGGCGGTGGACAGAGTTTAAATAGACGCTGGCAAGTTTTAGCAAAGATTTATTAGTTACACTGGGGAGGGTGAGGGACTCAGAGTTGGGTAGAACAGGACCCTATAGACAGAGAGAAAAATGGGGAGAGATGGGAGAGAGAAAAAGAGAGAGGGGAGACAGGGAAGACAGACAGGGAAGAGGAAGGAGAGGAGAGGAGAGGAGGAGAGAGAAAGAGAGAAAACGGTGAGAGGCACAGGGGCAGAGAGAGCACTGGGCAGAGAGAAGGAGACAGAGAATGGGACAGAGAGGCAGAGAGAGAGGGGAAAAGAGAGGGGTGGAGAGAGAAAGAGGCAGAGACAAAGCGGGACAGAGAAAGAGAGAGAGACAGAGAAGAGGGGCAGCGAAAGCGAGTCCAAAACTCACCAGGGTTATATAGGAATTGGCATCAGTCCACCACTGATGATGCAGGACAGGTGTCTGGGGCAAGTATAGCACAGTACAGGGCTCAGGAGGCGGTACCTGGCGACAGAAGGAGGAAGTCGTGCAGGAAGCCCAGGCAGCTCTGGCAATTCACAACATTGACACCCCACTGCCCCCACCACACCCAACACCTGCTCCTGATTGCAACCATTACAGTGTCTCCCTTACTAGCACCCAAAGCACCTCAGACCCACCTTGCTGCCCTAGGTATTGTGGCTACATTTAAATCCACCACAGTGGTTTAGGAGGCAAGGGGTAGCAGGACAGGCAGAGTTCCATAGACACAGGGAGAAGACCCAGCCAAAATCTTGAGGTGCTTGCCTTGGGGAACCGGAAATAGGCACCCTTGGAAAGGCACCTATGGGACACATGACTGGACCCCAGCACCAACAAAGGGGGACAGCCCCTACCCCCAGGAGACTTGTAAACTAGGTACACCTAGTGAGGTGAAGTGGAAATGTGGGTACTAGGGCCACCACGACTGAGAATTGACAAGTGTTCTACATACCCTGGCAGAGGAGGACGGTATTGGAGCTCACCCTTTGGGGTTGGGGGTGTCCACACGCCACATGGCCGGCGGCACAGAGTGCCAGCAGAGGGCATCAGAGCAGCGAGTCTGAGCCTCCTTTAGGATCGGTCCGGCCTCAGGACTTGGAATAAACTGCAGCGCGGCTTTGGGGCCAGCAGGCACAAGATTCATACCACAGCACCCAGCAAATCCTGGACAGGGTCAGCCCAGGGGTCCACAGACTGCGCCCGGAGAGCACCAATGAAACCCGTGACACATCTTGTCTGAGTCAGAGTTTTCTTCCTCCACTTCTGGACCGGACTGGGTGCCCTGTGAATGTGGGGCCAGCGTTGGACCAAGCTCAGGTTCTGCCTGCCTGGAGCAGCCAAATACCATCCAGGACTTTGGCCAGCAAATGTCCACAGCAGTAGGCCAGGAACCTGCCAAACTGAGGATAACCCGCCCGCCTCAGAGAGGAAGATTGAGGGGTAAACTGCATAGCACCAGTCACAGCACAGTGGCTACCGTGTGCACTTTATTGAATCCACTGTGGATAGATACATGAGTGTTACATATGTGTATAGGGAGGGTAAAGGGGCAAGGGGAGAGGCAGCTGCAGATGCTGGGGCACGCGTCAGGACCAAAAGCCAGAATCCTCTGTTACAAGAATTGACCGCCGACAAAAATAACGCAGATGACAGCAACGATGCTGATAACGACCAGAAGGATGCTGAGGACCAGGGCACTGATGTTCAGACACTTGGCAGTGGAGGCGTAGGCCTGGGCCCCGGTCACATCGCCCACCATCTTCCTGTCCCTAGACTGAAGCAGAGCATATGGTCAGTGGGCCTGGAACTGATAGGCAAATGCTCTGACAGTTCTCCCGTCATAATCCCTATGGACTGCAGTCTCCCCCACCTTAGGCCAGGAACACCCCACATACTCTATCCAGGAGACCCTATCACTTGCTGCTCAGCCCACCATAAAGTGTTGTTGCCACACAGGCTAGCACCCCAGTCTTTAAGGAGAAGAGGACACTCTTAGGCACTCCTCTAGACTACCCTGGGACAATCTGACTCCAGGATCCTCAGTCAGTCTCACCCTGTGTCTGCCCCAGAGTCTTAGACAAAGGGCCCCACACTTAGGTGTCATCTGGGTAGGTGAAGCTTCAGGCTCCCACACAGTCACTCCCCCCACCCACCCACCCACTCACCTTCACAGAGTAGGCGTAGGCAATGAAGCCCAAGCAGCAGATATTCATGAAGAGCGTGTTGAACAGGGACCAGACCACATGGTCAGGCACAGAGACCTCTCTGGGCATGTTGATCACGGTGGTTCGGACAGAAGACGAGCTGTGGGGGTCCCCCAGCTCAGATACTTCATATTCTTCCTTGATTCTTTCATAGTTTGGGGGATGTCCCCCATTGGCAGCAGTCAAGAAGGTTTGAGAAGTGTGGTTCATGGTGCAGAGCAGAACCAGCAGCGAGGGGTGGAAGATGAAGTGCTGTGGGTCCGCCCTTTCTCCAGCAGTTTCGGTTTCTCAGAAGTTTCCTTTTCCTGAATTTTGGCTTAATGAGAATTGGCTGGGTTCTGGGGGCGTGGATAGAAAAATCCTGTGGATCAAATTACTGCAGGGCAGGATGTCAGGAAGGGCTGTGAATCAGGGGAACTTCCTGTCCAGAGTCAGGGCTTGTCCCAGGGCCCAAACCTCAGCTTATGAGTGAGAGGTCCTGGAGTCTACCAAGCCATTGCTAACACTGCAGAACCTCACTGTCCCTGATCAGGGTCCCAGCCAGGCCCCACGGAACCCTCTATTCTCCAAGCAGTAAATGGTGCCCACAAAGCCCACTATACTCACTATGGAGCCTAGCTCTACTGGCTTTGGTGCAGGTAGAGGTTGGGTGAACTGCACCTCTCTGTGCCCTAAGTGTCATCAGTCACAGGACTTTGGTGCTCACTAATGTTAGGACAGAATGATCCCAGGTCACGTGGCTTATGACCCTACGGTCCAGGGCGGGCTATACTTGTGCTATCCCAACTCCCTTTTCCTCCTGCCCCATCACAATTTATTAGTGCTGGTGGAACGCTCACTGAGGACCCTCATCAGGCCAGGCCTCAGTGTTATTGTTATGATTTTTTGAGACAGAAGGGCAAAACACCAAGCAACAGGGTCTCACAGGAGAGATTTTATTGGAAGGGGTGAAACTCAAAGTGTCCCCTTCTATGTAGGGGGATGACAGAGAGAGAGGGTCAGCAGTCTGCCAGGCCATATATGGGTGTAGGGGGTATGGAGCACGCACATAGGGAGAATACAGGCGACAGAAGGTGGAAATATATGTTGCTCGGAGATGACCAAGCCATTGGAGATGGCCTTCAGTGTCTCAGGTTGGGGAGTTGCAAGAAACAAGATTCTGGAATGTGGCCAAACAACTTTGGGGTTCTTGCTATGCATAACAGTTATCAGGGAAGGATGCCTAACTGAAGCTTTTAGCAAGGTAAAGAGAGGATTTCCAGGCCACAGACCTCACCCCCACCTTATTATCTTGGTGATACTGTAAGGACTAGGCTACCAGATCTGCTACAAGGTGCCTTGCAACCCCCCCCCTTCCTAGAGCCTTCCTGGGTCTTGGGGTCTGTGGGTCCTCCAGTGTCCAGGTTCTTGTTATTTCATTGTCTTCCAGGATATCCTCACAGGGATGCCAGCACCTCCCTCTTTACAATCCTGCTCCCTGGTGCTGGCTTAGCCAAGCTCTCTGATAAAGGCCTGCCTGTTGGAAGAGCTCCTGTGATTTCCATGAAGTCACCTGTTCCGTGACAGACACTCCTGCCAGGCCTCGGGTAGCAGAGTAGGGCTGTGGTCTGTTGGGGCTCTGCCTGGAGCCTGAGAGTGCTGGTTTCTGGTGCATTCTGATAAGCTATGTCTTGTGCTCTGTGGAATACCTCTCCTAACAAGGCCTACTCCACACGGCTCCTCACACATCCCTGAGAGTGAGTTAGAACTCATAGCCAGCAGCTTACCCTCCTGTTGCCTTTCAGCCACTTGAGAGACAAAGTAATGTGATTAATACCTGAGCTTGCAGGGAAAGTAAGCGTTGTACTGTGAGTGCAACACAGTCTGTTTTCAGCAGTGTTAGGCTTCGATATAATTTATTTTTGTATGTAACAATATTTAATTTCCACTATAATGCTGTTTACTAGGGTCTCACAATATTCCTGAAGTCAAACACATTTGCAGCCAGATGTTTACCCAGCCATGACAGAGACTATCCTGAAAGTTGATGCTCATCTCAAACTTTAGGACTGCTTCTCTGCCATCATTAGTCCCTAGGACCCTATTTCCTCTCTCCTGGTGGCCTTGGTGAGCTGTAATGGCTTTGCCATATCCAGGAATCACATGCATTCCACCCCCAGCCTCATGTCCCCACCCACAGGAGCTGGCTGGGCTGTGCCCAGCCCTGCATATGTGTTCACCCTGGTCAGTGTCCTCATGGGACCCCAGGTGGGCTGGATAGAGGCCTCTTCCTGTTTCACTTGCTCCTTTGCATGAGACACATCCGTAGAGAAGCAGTCTTTGGGTTTGTCCAGCTTCTTCATTAGGTCCTGAGGCCATCATTTGCCCCAGGGACCTCAGAGGGACAGGGATTGACAAACACTGCTAAGTCCAAAGGTCAGGGCCAGCCTTGGCTCCACACAGGATAACTACTGCTGTCCATGATGCACACTTGCTGACACTTTATCTGTCAGGTTCTGTCCAGACTGCTCATGGAGGACAGTCCTGGCCAGTGTCCACAGTAGAGATGGCACTGAGAGGCTGACATCTCTGGTTTAATGTCCCTGTAATTCTCAGACCCACAGTGTCCTCTACCTGGAGCTGATCTCCCACATGCTCCTTATGGTGGGTCTGCTGGAGCCCATTGTCTCCTGCCAGAGACCCTCCGTCCTGCAGTAGCCAAACGGTGAGGAAACTGGAGGACCAGCACACCGCTGAGTGCAGGCTGGGATTCAGTGTGCCTGCAGTCCTCTCAGGGTGAGACACTGCTTTGTTTACTCTATGGCTTTGGGTCGGGACCAACCTGGAGTCTTTCCACGCAGCTGACCAATCTGTGCCCTGCAGTCACCAACACAATGGCAAGTTAGAACAACCTCCACTGCGTCTGCTCCAATTCCACACTTGGCAACTGGGAAAGGAGCATGGGAACACTCCTGGGCTGAGCAGCCACACAGGGGGTTCGCTCCCACGTTGGAGTAAACACTACCCATATCTGGTCCCACATGCTCCACTTCAGACGTGTGGTTACAGCGCTGTTCCCTCTGGAGATCATGGCCTGGTCCCTGTGCCCAGCGGTGCCTAACAAGCCTCAGGAGTCCCTGCCCTCAGGATAGCCGCCCAAGCACTGCTCATAGCCAGCATTAGGAAGGACTGGAGTGAGACCACAGGGACTGTGTTCCTTGTCCTCAAGTGGAGTCTGAGACTGAGCACTCTGGAGACCCCGAGCCATCAGCTTTAGTGAAGATAACACGCTGGGTCCCTCTAAAAAACTCTTGTTCCTCGGCTGGTGCAGACTGAACAGGCCTTGATTTCTCTCTTAGACTCAGTCTGACTGAGTCACTCCCTCCCCTGCAGTGTGAAAGCAGCTCTGCCACTGGGATCCTGTCTTCACTGCCATTAGGGCCCTGTCTTCCTAAGACAGCCTGAGCCCCTGAGACAGTGATGGGAGTCACACTGGCCCTGAACCCTGGACCTTGGTGAAGAGGCCATCTCTAGCCCTGCTAAGCCTCGCAGGATGACTTTCTGGGCCTTACATTACCTCAGACCCAGGACTAGAACCCATGTACCAACACAGGGAGACAATGCCTTTGGAGACAAGGGCTCCAAAGACTTGTAAGCTCGGGGTATCCCAAATGAGGTGGCAAGGCAGGCGCCAAGGTCACCCAGGAAGAAGAGAGGTGAATTTCGAGTATAGACTAAGAGTGAGGGGGGCCAAGCCTTTGGAGACCTGCCCTCCCCATCTCAGCACCTGAGGACCCACAGAGTAATACTGCTCTCCGTCAGCAGGTGGCGCTGGGCTGCGGAGGCTGCATGTTTACCTTCTGTTGCCCACCCCAGAGCTGAGGAAACCTGGAAGGACCCAAGCAGGTGAGGAGCTAAGGGTCACTGTGGCTACTACATCGCGGCACACAGTGGGTAGTATAAACAGTCTCCCCAAAATCCACCACGGAGATCCTGGACACAGCTTGTCCGTGTGGAGCTTTGTTCCTCGTGAAATGGGAGAACCCTGGGCTGGTCCTCTATCCCTGGACTGAGGACTCCCTAGCTCAATTCTGCACCTTTCCTGGGTGCCTCTGGGGACATGGATGCGGAGGTAGGCAACGCTCAGTTACTGCCTGCCTGTACCTGCTAAGTAAAAGAGGCCTCTATTCAGGATGCTGCTGGCTGCTGCGTCCACCAAGGAGCCAAAGCCCTACACTGTACACCCCCACCCCCACTCTGTACCACCACACAGCGCCTCTTAGACAAGAAGGAAGCCAGGGAGCAGTTGGCTCAGTAGAGGACCAGTCAGGGGACAGAGAGTCACAGAGCAATTGCCACCACATGCACGTTATTGAATCCACAGCGAACAGACCTGCGAGGGTAACATTTATATGAGGAGCAGAGTGACAGGTCAGGGCCTCTAGCCAGGACAGAGGGTGATGGTGAGGGGAGGAGCTCGTGCAAGCTTCCTCAAGAAAACAGTGTCTGGGAAGATCTAACCCACTGACTCTGTGTGCCAGGAACACGGGCTGCACGGGGTCCAGTCCTTCCACCTGTCCTCTATTTCTTCACGGAGGTTGAAACGATAATGATGATGAACACGATGGCTGAGACAACCACAGCAGCGATGTTCAGCATCTTGGCAGTTGAAGCATGGGACTGGGCCCCAGACACATCACCCACCATCTTCCTGTCCCGGGACTGGAAGAGACCAAAGATCAGTGTGACCCTGGAGCAAGTCATCTGAGAGGCAGATGCTCTGCCTCAGTCCCCCATTGTTCTTCCTGCTCACTGGACTCTCCTCCCTGAGAGAGGGACCCACCTCTCTCTTTAATACACTCAGACAGTCCAGCAGACCCTGCACTGGATGCTCCCCCAATCCTGGGGTACTGTGTTTTGTGAGCCCCACTTTCACACAGCCTGGGTCTCTAGTACGCAGAAGAAGGGCATTCCAGAAACTAAGCAGCAGAGAGAATTCCTCTAAGGCAGAGTGCAGACCATCTTCCCCCAGAATCCCCAGGCAGCCTCACCCTTTGCCCACCAGGAGGTCTCCAGGATACATACAACCCCCATACACACTCTGCGTGCCACAGACACAGTCTCCACACACAAACACACAGGCACATACAAGACACCAAGCAGAGTGTCACTCACGCACAAACACAGGGATACACATGTCCCAGGTACCCCCTGGGCAGGAGGAGCCTCAATCTCACACGTTCCTCTGGAGCCAGCATAGCCACCTCCACTCACCCTCACGGAGTAGATGTAGGCAATGTACCCCAGGCAACAGGCGTTCATGAACACTGTGTTAAATGTGGACCAGGAGATGTAGTCTGGCATGACATTGTCGCTGTGGATGTGGACCACGGTAGATGCCCCAGGAGCTGAGTTGGAGTTCTCCTTGACCATGCTTTGTGCTGAAGGGAAGCTCTTGCTTCAAGGAAGTTTGTGTGGGCAATGGCATCCTGCACACTTCTATATAACCACTTGGAAAGTGAGGTCCGGATGCTGGGGGATGGGCTAGGTAGGATTTGGTCTCCTTCTCAGTGGCCTCTTCAGAGTTCTGCTTTCTCAGAAATGTCTGCTTCTGTTGTTTGTAAACCAATCCATTATCTGGGAAGTGGGATGTGGAAACAGATCACTGAGTGGTGTTTGCACCAGGGCAGGGTTCTAGAAGGACAAGTTTAAAGGGTCCTCTTGCACAGGAGTCCATGTCAGGACTTGGCCCTCCACCTCCCTGCCTAGAAGACTACTGGAATTTCCCCGGGCTTGACACCCCACCCCCCAGCACAGGACAAAAGCCACAGCAGGTGTTTTCCTAGCCAGGACCCCACAGCCCTCTTCTGTCCCATCTCAGAGCACCAAAGGCTAGTCTTCACCATAGGAGCATCCTCTGCTGAAATCCATGACTCTTCACTGGCTGCTTTGCTTCTGGCCAGAGCTGGAGAAAGCCACAGCTCACTGTCATTCCTGTTGTTAGGACCAATGGTCAGTATGGTGCCTTTCAGGCCAGGGCTCTGCTCACAGGTTGAAAAGGAGCATGCTGGGAGAAAGGACTATTTACTCCAGGCTCGGGCAGCATCCTCGCAGTGCTAGATTAAGGTGCAATCCCACCTTTCTGTCTTCATCAGCTTGTGAAAAGACTTAGAGTTTGGGAGAAAGATGGAGGGGTCTAGACCACACCCAGTGTGGCCACAGGAAGTGCAACTCCCAGTTGGCCAAGGCCTTCTTGTAATTGCAGTCTTTTCTTCATGCCTCTCCATACCCCCAACCCCCAGAAAGATGGGGAAATCTGGTCAGAGAGAGAAAAGTGAATGCTTGCAGGAAGAGGTGAGATGAATGTGCAGTTAAGTTTCCCCTGAATAACAGAAACTAAGATTCTGGGATGGTCCCCACCCTGGGCCCTGGGCCCTCTCCTCACACTGCAGATGCTAGACTACCTGCTTCTTCTGTTGTGTCCTCAGAAGCCACAGGACCAGTGAATTTGCCATAAATCCCAAGAGTAAACTGGTCTCTGGACCAGGCCTACGTTCCTATACAATGTGTCCCTGACCTCGAGGCTATGGGAACTGCCTGGCCACGTAAGGGCTATCTCTCTGCTTCTGTAAACAGCGCTTGCTTGCTGCAGATGCCCACAGCTGCGTTTCTGTATTCTTCACACCTTTAGACACCTTTAAACACTTGAACAAATGGAGGTCAAGGCTGCTTCTGGTCACTTTGCTGGGACAGCCCCACAGCGGGGTAAATAAAGACTTAACACCATGATGGCCAAACCTCAACTTGAGCTCTTGAAATCCAGCCACATCCAAGCCACTGCCATGTCTTCCTGTCTCCATGTCTCCACTGGCCAAAAGGGGCTGAGAAAGCTGTGTGGATCTCACAGTCACAAAGTGTGCCCTGGCGACAGACAGGAAGAGAGACTATGGCATCCCATACACACATCTGTGTCCTGTCCAGAATCATCTGACCTCTCCTTCCAAAGGTGACCCCAGATACCACAGGGCTGCCTTCACATCAGATCAGTCTACTGCAGTATGGCTCCTCATCCTCACCTGAACAGTTGTGGGACCCAGATTCTGTCCTTGTAGTCAGCGTCCTCTCCTTGAGATGTGATGCGCTGAAAGGGAAGGAATCAATATTGCACCATGCCAGAAAGAGGCCAGTGTGTTTGTGTCTTTCCCCAATGTCAGAATGTACTGACTGGCAAGAAATTCACCAGCTGTATCAGTTTTATTTGCAGTCATTTGCCAAATGAATCTGATTTCTGTCTCTCCATCTCTTCTATCTCTCTGTATCTCTGTATCTTTGTATCTCTCTCTGTCTCCTCCCTCTCTCTCTGTCTCCCTCTCTCTGCCTCCCTCCATCCCTCCTTCTCTCTAGTCAAGACTCTCAGTGTAGAGCCCTGGATAACCTGGAATTATCTTTGTAGACCATGCTGGTTTCAAATCAGGGATATCCACCTGCCTCTGCTTCCCATGTTCGAAGATTGACAGCACACAGCACCATGCCTGGCTCTTGATAGCTGGCTGTTGGCACACCAAATTTTTAATTCCAATCCATATTAGTATATTAACTCTTGGGTCATACGTTATAGTTCACACAGCAATTATTGCGATCTATTCCTGCAGAGAAGGGCCACTAGGGGCTAAAGAGGACACAGCAGATTTCAAGGAGTTCTAAGGATTCTTCCTGAGAGACAGAAGCAGGAAGCCGATAGGGATGTAGAGAGGACCTCTGCCAAGGGGCAGAGGGGATAAGGAACGCCACTGGAAGCTGGCTGGACACGCCACTCCAGGACAACCCCAGGGTCACAGGCTTGAGCTGAGCCTTGGGGTCAAGGCAGGCTGTGGAAGCAAGGTGCAAGACTCCATCCAAACAGATGACGGGGAGGATAGAGGGAAGGCATTTCAAGTAGGTTCCATGAGCAGTGGGGGTGAGCAGAGCTGAGCCCCTGGGGCAGTTGGGGGTTAGTTAGATGGTTCCTCAGTGCCAAGTGCTCAGGTGACTGACTGTTGGGCTGTAGCCATCTCAGTGCTGTGTCTTCCTTCTTGTGGAGAACAGATGGGACTACTGGGCCCGTTCCTGGTCAGTGTGTTCCATAATGCCTGCACCCAGCTTTCCTGATGAAATTTTAGAATGTCCTGGTGCTCATATGGTCGCAGTATGTGTTGCTAAGTTTGTGGCATGGCTCTTTTTTACTTTTAGGAATAGGTTACTCAGCCAGGTGGTGGTGGCACATGCCTCAGCCCCAGTGAGAAGGCCCAGAGGGTCTTCTTTTCATGAGAGATCCTGAAGGAGACACTGAGGCACGAATTTATGCAAAGGCATGAAGTTTATTGTACTGACGTGTCCTTCCTACGCATCGGGGTGGGCCTCCATAGAGACTCCACACAGGGAGCAGGAGACCACCCGAGGGGATTTTCAAACTTGCTTGTATAGTCTTTTCCTCATTACTAATTTTAGGAACAGAACAACCTTTAAGCTGATTGGTTGGAAGCAATGACATAAGTCAGCAAGGTGAAAAGGTTATCTTGAGGGTGCAGCTGAAGCTATTTCATTATCTGGGTGCAACGTTTGTGTTTATTAAGAAATGCCTCTGGACTAAGGCTTCCGAGAAGATTCAGGCCTACTTGTACATTCTTAAGCCTGTCTAGAATTTGGTCAAGTTTAGCTTGGCCCTTACACCAGCACCTGGCTGCCGGATCTCTGTGAGTTCAAGGCCAGCCTGGTCTATAGAGTGAGTTCCAGGATAGGCAGAGTTACAATAGGGAAACCCTGGGGGGGGGGGGTGGAAGAAAGAAAAGAAATAGGTTATTTGATACTGGGCCTGTTGGTGCATGAATTTAATCCCAGCTCGTGGGAGGCTGAGGCAGATGGATCCCTATAAGTTTAAGGCTAGCCAGGTCTACATAGTGAGTTCTAAGCCAGCCAGGGCTATGTAATCAGCCTTTGTCTGAAAAAAACAAAACAAAACAAAGCAAAAACAAACAACAACAAAAATCTAGCCATCAAATTAAAGAAAATAAAATATTACTTTTACTCAGTGCTTCACACTGAATTTAATAGCCAGTCAGCCTAATTATTATCTCTCTTTTTAGGTAAAATAAATAATAATTATTATGATTATTATAATAATATTATTATTATTATTGTTGTTGTTATTATTATTATTATTATTTTGTGATACTCCAGAGACTTTTCTAAAAATGCCAGATGTAATCTAAGAAAAGGAAATTTTAGAATTTGATTTTGGGAAGTTTATTTTTTTTAAAAATTAGCCTGGTCTGGTGGCACAGGCCTTTAATTCCAGTTTTCAGGAGGCAGAGACAGAGAGGCAAGCAAACCTGTAAGTTCAAGGCCAGCCTGGTCCATATAGTGAGTTCCAGGCTACCCAGTGAAACACTGTGTCAAAATATAAAATTAAAAAAATAAAATCAAATACTTTAAGCATGTGAGTATACAAGGTCGCAGATAATTGAGAAATAGACCTTAGGTATACATTTAACAAAGACCATACCTTAAATATTTCAAAAGCAGATAAAAAATTCAAAGGCAGATGAAGTTACACTGTTGTAAAAGTTAAAAGCTGTAACCCTTTTAATAGACAGGCTTAAGCTCTTTGTAACCAAGAACCTACAGCATTCAACAAGGAGCACGTGAAGCATCTTCATAAAACTTACACTCTTCCTTCCCGCAGGTGGTGGTGCCTTTAATACAGCACTACAGGTTGGCAAACCTGGAAACTGCTGTTTCACAATTTCTGAGAACTGTGTGTTTCATAATTTCTGGAAGCCTTGCTTCTTCTGCACACATTTAGTGTGGTTCAGACCATGTTTGCTAACAGACCCAAAGCATATAGTTCTTCCTTATTAAATAGCCAGGAGTACACAAGTTTCACAGTTGTATCTGATTTTTTTAAATTTAATTTGACTTTTTAAAGTTTCCTTCTCTTCCCTCCTCTCCTCCCAGCTCCCCCATCTCACCCCTCACATAGACCTACCCTCCCCCACCTCCCCCATCCCCACCTACCTCACCCTGAACCTGAATTTTGAGAGACCCAGATTTTTACTGATGACACATCATTTTACCTAACTCAGCAAGAATCTACGGGCATGAGTCACCAAAGCTCTTGGGAAAGATGTTCTGAAGTCAACAGCACCAAACGAGGCTTGCTATCCTCGGCTTGTTTTTCTTGCTAGCACCTTCTGTAGCATAGAAGTGCATTTGCCTTCTGAGCTCCAGAGGATTACAAACTGTGTGTCTGCACTGTACTCAAGCCTGAAGGCTCCACATACGCACCTGCTCTCATTAAGCCTGCAGGCTTCGCTTCAAAGTGCTTCTGCTCACTGGAGGCTTGAAGACAATGGCTTGCTTTTCTTACCCACTTCTGAGAGGTTTAGGAATACTCAGTTTATCTAAGCACTTACTTTCCTTTAAGCCTACTAATAGCAGAGCTATTTGACCACCACCCCCACCAGCCCCGTAAATATATAACCTAAAACTGAAATTTTGCTTCGGTAGTAGCGCTATTGTCTAGTAAGCGATGTGATTTGTAGACAGAATAAATAAGCATACGGACTATGACATCACAAAGATATAGTGCAAGAAGTAATGCCAGTTTCTTCTGGAGCCTTAGCCCAACATACCCTGATAGCAGGTAAGACCGGACTCTGATGACTTTGGTCAATAATTTTATGAAATAATTAAATTTGTGAGAATTGAAATGATGCTTACGCTCAACATGTAATGATTTACTTTCTAGGACGTTGTGTCAGCCATGCCATTGTTGGGAGACACAGCCTAGCACTGCTGTGAGCTGCCTGAGATGTTTCCTTTGAAGAACCTCCCGACTCCATTTTAAGGCAGGAGCTATTAAGCTGTATTGTTAAAAATAAGTAGCTGGTTTGTGTTTGTTTTTGCTTAGTTGTTTCCTGGAACTTGACCACCCCAATCCATGACCTTGTCTTTGAGAACACGCTGACCCTAATCTCCCAGATCCTCCCTAGTCACCCTCTCTAATTACCTGACCCCCATACTGTGTTTTTTGAGATTTTTCTGACCTTCCTTATTATCCCACTGTCTCATCTGTAAAGTCTGCACTTGATTTCACTCCTTAAAAGGGGCCCAAGAAATTGGATTCTCTCTCTTTAATCTAATTTAGGAGGCAGTCTCTGGCCAGATCTCAGTGCACCCTCAAAAGTAAAAGCAAGCTCATATTGGCTCAAATCATGTTAATGGTCTTATTCTTGCCTGGTGGGATTAAAATTTTCTGGGGGTCCTCAGTGAGATTCAGACCTTCTCTCTGGACCTCTGGAACTGAAGACCAGCCTCAGCTCAGGGAGCAAGTGCCCAGGTGTGCTTTCTGCTCCTCAGATATTGGACATGAATTGCAGTGCTAAATAAGCATGTAAGAAGACTTTGGTGAGTTGTAATCTGTTTTTTTTTTTCTGTTGGATCCTGATCTGGGTCCAGGAGGGGGTTCGATGGAACCCCAATATTCTCCCATCTAGGGTAAAAGCGAAATGTCACGCCACCTACCTGAGGTCGGGTTTTATGTCTTGTTTGTCTTGTCTTTATACATCTTTCTTCATTTTTCACATCTCTTACACTTCTGTGTTCTCTGATAATTGGTTTATCTTGGACTGGGGGTGACTGAATAGATGGACAATATGGGTAACAAGACTAGAAAGCCTAACAGCCCTCTAACCTGTGTTCTAAAGAATTTTCACAAAATTTATTCCTACATAGTCAAGGGGGATTATGATTATCCTATCACTAAGAGTTGCCTCTGAACATTCTGTTAAACTGAATGGCCCACCTTTGGGGTTGACTGACCCCCTCAGGGCACTTTTGATTCTCAGATAGCCTGGTAAATCTCATCCTTGGAAGCCTGGCCATGCAGCTCAGATTGGATACATCCTGCCTTGGGTTGAAGCAACTTCCCACCTGTCTCTGGATGAAGGTCTGTATGATTCACAATGGACAAGGTGGCCAAGCCTTGATCATGAGCAGGAGGACCCTTCAAGGACCTGTAGCAGAAACCCAGGAGCCCCCTCTTAAACCCATTCTACAGGAGTCACAGGAGAAAGAATCCTTCCTTCTCCCATATAACCATCTTTACCTCCTGCTCCCAATCCCCTCCTCACCTCCACCTCCACCACCCCAGTTCCCACCTTACCCTGCCTCCCTGTCCACTTTAACCCCTACCCCATCATCTAGCTCTTCCCTACCTCCCCCTGTCTCCCCCCCACACACCAGGGGTCCCCTCCTGACTCCTCCGGGGACAGCGCCTCCCTCTGCCCTTGCTCCTCTGGCCACTGTGTCCCGACAGTCCATACCTGTACATCCACAACTGGAAAAAACAAAACCCCCTTTCAAGCACTAACCTCGATTCCTAATTTCTCTAATTGATTTTATCGTTTTTAATCACTTCCCTACATGGGATGACTGTCAGCAGATCCTCTGTACTCTCTTTACTACTAAAGAAAGGAAATGGATTCCCATGAGAGCAGCTGAAGCGCTCCCAGGAATAGCTTCCATGACTATGACCAGAGGCTAGAGGCAAGTGGTCACACTCTGCCAAGATGGAGACCGAAATGAGAGGAGGGAGGTAGGGGGACACCAGGTGAGAACCTCCAGGTTCTTTTAGAAGCATGAAGTTCGGCAGTCCGGAAGCCCACTAACTTATCTAAGTTAGGAGATGTAAATCACAGCCCAGAAGAATCGCCTTCAGCTTTTCTGGAGCACCTCCCGGATGCTTATCAGTTACACACCTCAAGGCGATTAACCAGGACTGTCACTCAGTCGGCCTCTGACATACATAGAAAGATACAAAAGATGAATGGGTTTGCAGGAAAGAACAGGTCAGAACTGTGAGAAATAGCCCAGAAGGTGTTTGACAACAGAGACAGCCAAAAAAGACCTTTTGGTAAAGAAGACGGGGTGGGCCACTGTGGCTGCACGATGAGCCCTGGACACTTTGAACTCTGCCTATGAAACCAATCAATGAAAGAGACCTGATGTTGATATCAGGGAAAGGTTGTGCTTCTGTCTTTCCAGGAAAAAGAACAAGTCCTAGATGGCTCGAGATTTGAAACACGAGCTGGAGTATCCAGAGATCACCGGACAGATGAAGCACCTGAAGAGAGACCACAGACCCGTTGGGAGGAGATATCCCAGAACAAAGAATAAACTGTTATCTTTGCTAAACTGTGCTGCATGTTAATTTTCAGCTTGACAATATGGGATCCAAATGTTTTTTGTCAGAGGAGATAAGATAAAAACAAACAGACCTGTCATAGAGACAGTATGATTGTGTCTTGCCACGCTAGGATAGTTTATAAAGGTTGGTGAATATTTGAAACACAATGTTTAGGTATATAGCTTCTCGAGTTTGGCTACCAACAACCTTTCATTATAATAAATACCATTTTTTGTTGTTCCCTGTTTCCTAGTCTCCTCCCAGCCATTGTGCACTGGCCCAGCCTTGAGGAGGGAGATTCGGACAGGAACTATCTGAGATAAGAAGTGGTACTGAGAAAGCTTTATTTGCATTAAGCAGCCATCTACAGGGGGCCAGAGTAAGAGACCTTATAAGGTCATATAGGGAAAGAGAGGAGTCTAGCCCAGGGCCCTCCAGCTGTAGTGGTCAGATAAACAGTGATCAGGCCACGTACCTTGGAGGTAGGATTTTATCAGGTACTATGTGACATAAGGTATGTCAGCACCTGGGAGAGCTTTGCTAGCTATTAATGGTAGCTGGGGTCTGTCAGAGTTAGAAAAGGGGAGCAGCCAAACACTTTCCACTCTCAGAGCGAGAAGTCTGGTCTTATATGGGCAGATAAACAACTTAACCAAGAGTGCCACCAACTGGGCACTAATCCTATACCAAACTGTCTCTCAGTTTGAGACTAATAATGATAATACCTCCCCTTTCTAAATAAAAACAAAGGAGGAGTTGTAGGACTGTTCTAGAGCTAAAAGTAAGTTGAAGCTGGCTTGGAACCCAGTGTCATTCCAGGAGATGAGAATGGAAGGTGTTCGGCTGATCCTCACCTTAGTCCTGGCCAGAACTCAGCTAGATTATTAAATTATTAATAAATATTGCCTGCTGCAAAGAAGGTCATTAGCAAAGAAATGCGGCTTGGTTGGTGCTGATCTGCACTGTAGCTGGAAGCATAGGGATGGGTCCATTTACTGATAAGGTGTCTTCTTCTTTTTCCCTGTGGGACCACACCTCATGCAGAAGGTGCTCTTGCAAGACCTTGATGTTTAGACGAGCTCCACATGCAAATGAGGCTACTCCAATATCCTTGTCTTAACCAATGGATCCCATCCCTGGGTATCAAAGACCCTCCCCTGCCTGTACCCTACAAATGTAACCACTCTTGCTTTAATAAATGAGGGATATGCTCCTCTGACAGACTCTTCCGAGAGTCTGATTTGCTCTAGTCAGCTCTTAGTCTTCAGATCTGGGACCCTCCAGGATGCATTGACCCACGACCTATGTTTTCCTTTCCGGGGCTGAGCTGGAGGCCAATAGCTCGGCCATGCTTTGGGGATGGAAGTGAGAGAGAAAACAACAGTCTGGGGTTCAAAGGACACTTCAACCTCTCTTAGCTCTAGGCCAGCCCCACAATGATTTGAGCACTCAAATTGGAGGGACAAGAGATAATTGCCACCAATGTATTAAATCTATCAAAGTGTAAAATGTGGTATACCATCAAAGTATTCAGCTAGATACATTGACAGTGATGTGAAGGCAAGAAATCCTTGGGTATTTAATATCTTCTAAGGAGAAATCATGATTGGAGTCTATACCTAACTGTCAGGGAAATTCGGTTTCCTATCGGGCTCCCCATGGAGGAAAAATTCTCACTCAGAATTGATATGACACTGGTGTACCTCGAGTAAGACTGTAGATTGTTTCTGATCCTTTTAAATGGGTTGGAGGGGATATCAGACCCCCTATTACAGTTTGATCATTCAGTCTAAACTAGCTTGTAAAGATTGGCAATGTTTTTCATCTGCTTAAACCATGGAGCAGGAGAATAAACAATCCTTAAATTGGATCAAGGCATACCTTTGTGGTATGGGTGCCGTAACCTTACCTGCTATTAAAGGGGCCTATTTTATGGCACCCCAATAAATATAACATTACTTGTGCATGATGCACACTTCAAACATGTGATAATGCTGAAATGTCCTTAAATGTTACTTTTAAAAGTTTTTATGTTCTCAGAGCAAGACCGAATATCCAGATGCCAGTGAGGTCGAGGCAGTCTTCCAGGATTCGTTGTGACGATGGTAATACAGATGTTTGCTGCAGAGCTTTAAGGAGAACGGGACAGGAAGTCTGATGTCTGCTGTGGCTGTGGAAATTGCTACACTGATTTGAGAGGACCACCAGGGCACCCCCTCATGATGGGCAGGCCCTGACCTTGGCTCTTCATGCAATTCTTGGAAAGCCAGCAGGTATCCAATTAGAGCTTTCAGCAGGTTCTCTCACAGGCCCCACTTCATGAGAACTTCTCACTTCCAGGCCAGATGTAACAAGCTAATCCAATAAGGACCCATGCTCAGGTCCTGACCAACTGGAAAGATCTCCGTAGTGACTGCTGTTTCACTTAAAAACCCTGTGTACCCACATTTGGGGCTGTCATGTTTTTCATTTGGTTAGCCCTGGCACGTCATATGTAACCCGCAGGAAATGAACTGCTTTAATTTTAAAATGGCCATATGTTTCTCTCAGTATCTACATGAGCTATTTCACAGACCCAACAGATTGAGTGCTACACCCTCTTCATTAGAACATTCAAACTGCTGAGTTTATCAAGCACTGGCATGAACATTCTGCAGAAACTTTGGACTCAACAAGATAAGATAAAAGGCAGACTTGGGATCAGTTTAAAGTTTTAAGGAAAAAATATTATTGAAATGGACATGGTAAAAAGCTTGACAGATATCTTAGCGTCATTTAATCCTATATATCATTTTGGTAGATTTCTTATCCTAAAATTTCTCATAATTGTTTTTATTGTGATAGTTTACTGGTGTTGCGTTATAGAGATATTTTCACAACATATTCAAAAATAGCTTGAACAAAAAAGGGGAATATTTGAACCAGATATTGTAAAATTATATGTACTGTCTGTGGCATGAGGCTCAGGCAGTTACAGTTTGCAGTGTAACTATAAGACATACTTTTAGAGCTGCATAGGGGAAGTGTGCTTCCTAAGGCTTTTACAGCCTGCGTCTATCTGAAAGACTTGCTTCCTGCACCTGTTCACACTTCCCCGGTAAAACAATGAATGTAGTCTTCTAAAATCTTGATGTTAAAATCATTTGCTTATGATATTGCAAATGGAGAGTCCTCATCACCTTCGCAGCCTTCTGCAGCCAGAACCCAGGGAATACCTTGGATTCCTCAATCTTTCGACTTCAGCCTTCTCAGCAAAAAGTTGGCTAGCAGAAGCTGCAAGGTATGAGATTCTATTCATTAATGTAAATAGGGCCTTTGTGTCAGTAGGGCAGAGTTTTCAATCAATATATTACCTGGAGGCCACGTGCTCTGGGTCAGTCCATCAGAGGCAAGACACTTTGCCTAAGCCATTCAGGTTCAGACTTGCACCTCCGAGAATCATCTCTGTTCCTTATTTAAATTACCTGACATATTAATATTTCCCTCTACACTTACTTTCTCTCTAAAGTACTTGTTGTTAAAATTATTAGAAGATCCCATGTTTCTTTGTTGTGCCCAGTTTTTGAAATCCCCCTCCTCCCCAAGTACCACCAGGAAACCACCAGTTTTGATGCAAAAGCACGGAGACTTTATTCTGCAGAGCAAACCAGTACACTGGGATCTGGCACCACCACTTCTCTGGCCGACCCAGAGAAGCTTCCTGCAAGGATTTTTAAAGGGAGCAGGCGATCTCCCTGATTGGTCAGAACCCAGGCACTGGATTGGCTCGTTAAATGTTACGTGCAACAAGGATTTCTGGGAAAGTGAGTACTCACCATTAAATAAAGAGGTTTATGGAAAAATGAGTACTTGACATTAAACTGAGGAGAGGTTAGTGCCTTTACCACTAGGGGCGCTGGACTTTTCAATTTACTGGTGCATCAAAGTGTTGTAACATATTAACAATTAACAAAACACATTAATACATCAAATTATCCTTTGAGAATAGATCTTGAGAGATCAAAAGTACCTAAGCAATAAGACAAAACAGTATAGTAATATAAATATATCAATACTATAACTAGAGTTAAATCCAAATTTCTAACCAATAGAAATAAGCTAAAGGCACTTGAGTAAATGATTAAACTTTGAGATTTGAAAGACTTTCACACCTTGAAGAAAAACTTATATGGAGGGCCTGAATAGTTGGCTCAGTGGCTAAGAGCACTTATTACTCTTACAGAGGACCTGGGTTTGGTTCCTAGGATCCACATGATGGCTCACGACCATCAATATATAACTCCAGTTCCAGGAGATCCAGTGCCCTCTTCTAGCCTCCATAGGCACCAAGCCTGTGTGCAGTATATCCACATACATGAAAGAAAAAAATTAATGCACATAAAATAAATAAGTCTAAAAAGGAAAAAAAAAAGATTTTATGGAAGAGAACAATATTACATTTTTTTCCCTTAACAGTCTGAACTGATTTCCTTGGTGCCTACTAAATGGAAGACTTTAATATAATTTTTTGAAGAAAGAATATATTAGCAGAAAACTCCATAGAAGAGCCAAATCCTCCCAATCAATCAATCAAACAAACCCAAGACAAAATAAAAATATATTAATTGTGGTGGATTGAATGAGAGTGGTCCCCATAGGCTCATGTATTTGAATGTCTGGTCACTAGGAAGTGGCACTATTTGAGAAGGCCTAGGAGGCGTGGCTTTGTTGGAGTAGGTGTGGCCTTGTTGGAGGATGTGTCACTGGGGTTTAGCTTGCAGATTTCAAAAAGCTAACTCCAGGCCTAGCTTCTCCCTGCTGCCTAACGATCAGGATGTAGAGCTCTCAGCTACTTCTCCAGCACCATGTCTGCCTGTGAGCCAGCATGCTCCCCACCATGATGATAATGAACTAAGCCTCTGAAACTGTAAGCAAGTCCCCAATGATATGCTTTCTTTTATAAGAGTTACCTTGGTCATGGTGCCTCTTTATAGCAATAGAACAGTTGTTATAGCCTGCCTGGCTCCATTTTGTGCCTTTACAAATTATTTGTAACCTGCTTCCTGGATGACAGGGTAACTTGTTTTTCTATGTAGTTTATTTATCCTGTAGCCTTGGTTGAGGGCCAACCTGTTTTTCCTCTATGAATTCATGTTTAACTCATGATGAACCTTTCCTACAATTGTTTCAAACTATGTCTGCCACAAAGTCACAAGCTACTCCAGCAACTGCCAGTTCTTGATTTTTCCTCAGAATCTACATCCCTGACAGCTTCAAAGTGGCTAGACTCAGGTGGTCCAGCCACAGGCTGCTCCAAAGCCTTGCACCCGCCCAGCCCCAGGTGTTCTACCACAGAGCCTGGACAGCAAGTGGGACAGCTTGCTCTTGCAGGCCTCAGCCGACGTCCAACCCTCTGGGGTCTCCAACAATGTCGCCCCCATTCCCACCTCACCAGTCACCCCTTCCTATAATAAACAAAAGGGAGGAATGTTTGTAACTGCTGAAAGAAACGCCCATTCCTGCCTCTTTCCTGCCTTCTACTAGTCACAAGCCAATGGCCTGCCTCACCTCTATGGCCAGCACACCTCTCTGCACATGCTCTGTACCCACTCCCCTGAAATAGGGTGACACCACACCTGCCTGCTGCTGATTCCTCTTTCCCTTTCCTGGGTCAGCCACCCTTTTGGGCCCTCCTTTCCCCTCCTTCCCCAAGATAAACCTCTCACTGAATTCTATTATGTGCTGACTGTGTCCTTAGCTGTAAAAATCATAAAAACAGGGACTAAGACAGTTCATTTAAATGCCCAAACCTAAAATATAAATTCATCAGCAGAGAAAGAAAGAAAAGCAAAGAACAAGAAAAAGTCACAAAAGCTTCATCTACAGATAACTCCAGCGAGTTCAGAAACAGACACAGCCACTACACTCTCATGAAACCCCCAGCAGAGGTCGGTACCATCGCATAGTGAGGGCTAGAGTCACCAGAACAGGTGTGTGTTTGGGGGTACATGCGAGGAGCACCAGCTCTACAAATTCTGGGGATCTATATAAATCTCTCATAAGACACGGAATCAATCACCACAAGCATAAACACAAACCAAGAGACTGATGCAAATGACACAGGGGCACAATTGCTATTGTTTAATTCAGAGTGAATTGTTAGAGAAGTCTTCTTCACACACACACACACACACACACACACTAAAAGTTGAAAGAAAGAGAATAGAGAAACAGCAGAGAAAGATTTAGTCATTGTAATTATGTTGGGAAGGGGAACACGTAAAGGGGTCCAGTGACCCCCCCCAATAAAGCTCCAATAACCCCAAAGCCTCAGGTGAGCCCAGAAATGCTGGGCAGGAAAGATTACATGCTGAAAACATCTTCAGGATGTTAGGGTCCAGGAAGCTTCTGATAAGATCAACATACCAACCCTGGCTGGTAATTACAAGTTGAGACTTCGGGGAATAGATTTGCATATGGAATGTTCCACCCCAAAGCTCCCTTTTCTGCTTTATAAGCCACCAAGCCCCCTGCACCTGGGAGCAGTTCCCGCTCTTCTGAAGAGACCGCTGCCCTTCATTGTTCTGACTACAGGAAGTCTACTTCTGCGGAGGTTGGGCTCCTCTTTCTTTTATTTCCGTGTCACCTCAGTCAGTTCTCACCTAACACCCGAGTCCCCCTTTGGGGTTCTGACATGAGGTTTAGGTTTAAAGAGAGGGCAAGAAGCATACATAGCCAAAGAGTCCAGGTGGAGGCACGGTCCTGCTCACCATTGAGCTGTCTACAAGGAGGTCCAGTAAGTTGTCAGAATGGTGTGACATCTCTCCATAGCAGACAAGCCTCCAGAGGAGACCCGGACTGGCATCTGGGCTTCAACCATCCTCTTCCTCCAGCATGAGATGCCTGGGGAAACTTTAGATCTTTGAGGCCTATTGTCTCAGTAGTCTGACAGCCCAAGGGTGGGGTACACGCAGCCTGAAAGGCACTGCTGCACACACTTAGGGAACAGTCTGATCTCCACACTTCTGTGCCAGACTTTCCCTGCTATCATTCCCACCCAGACCAAAGCAGGGGACTTCCTCTGGTGGCCCAGCAGAGGTCCTGCTGCTACTGATGCAAAGGAGCCAACTTCATGCTTGGTGTAAACACATCCTTCAGTGGTGATTGGTGCAAACACCACATTTTTTCCTGATTATATAACAGCTGTTTGGCTGGCTCTGTGAACTGCCTGAGATACCCATCTGGCTGCTGCTCTGATGTTGCCAGATCAGGTTCAATGAAAGCCTCCTCTTGAATGTAAGATTGTTGACTCCAGGAGCTGTGATGGTGAGGATGAGCCTGGCAGAAGCAGAGGGGCTGTCCTTCCTCAACTGGAGGTGGCAACCTTGCTCAGGCAGATGACAGGAAGTAGGAAGATCATACTCTACTTTTGAGGACTCTGGTGGTTAAGGTGGTACACCAAGACAAGAACACAGGACAGGCAACCATTTTCTCTCAACCTCTCCTTCATCCATCCCGCCATGCAGTGAAGTTTGGAATACTGCGTCCAAGTGAAGTTACTGAACAAGTTAAAGTAGCAAATGCTTTCTTGTGTCCTTCCTGGCAAAGGAACTTTCCCTGTCTCTGACAGTCACTCAGCTCCCTGATTGCTGCTGCCAGGTCGGACATGAGTCCCCTCTGTTGCCATTCTCCCACAGGCTTCACTTGCATGGCAGGAGGGGGCGTCCTTCTAGTTTGGTTTGCTGCTGCTGCGATAAACACCCTGGCCAACAGCAGCTCAGGGAGTGTCTTAGTACCATGGTTATTGTTGTGCTAAGACGCTGCGTATGACCAAGGCAACTTATGAAAGGAAGTGTTTCATTGGGGGTGGCCGTTCTGGAGGGTAGAGTCCATGAGCATCACAGCAGGGACCATGGCAGCAGTCAAGCAGGCACTGCACTGCAGTAGGGGAGAGCTCATAGGCGGGAGACAGAGAGAGAGACAGAGAGAGACAGAGAGAATATGAATGATGTAGGTTTGACCACAAAGTCCCCCCCCCCTCCAGTGACACACCTCCTCCAGGAAAGCCACACCTCCCAGTCATTCCCAAGGGCTCCCCCAACACAGGACCAAGTGTTCTAATACATGAGCCTCTGGGGCCATCTCATTCTAGCCACCACAGAAGAGAAGGCGTTATTTGGCTTAAAGGTTCCATCCTCATCAAGGGAAGCCAAGGCAGGAACTCACGGCAGGAGCAGAAGCAGGGAACACAGAGGAACACTGCTGACTGGCTTGATTCCCTCCCTGGCTCACTCGGCCTGCTCCTTAACCAAACTGGGACTACTTGCCCAGGCTGGACCCTCCCACATCAATCACTAATCAAGAAAATGTGGGGTTGGGAGATGGCTCATCAGTCAAGAGCATTGGCTGCTCTTCAGGACCTGGGTTTGACTCCCAGCACCCACATGGCAGCTAACAATCATCTCTAACTCCAGTTCTGGGGAGTTCAGCACCCTCTTCTGCTGTCTATGAGCACTGCTCACAGGTGGTACACAGACCTACATGCTGGATGACAACCAGACTGACCTGCAGCAGGTTACCCCAGAAAAGGGCATGGATACCAGCAGAAGATGCCTCCACAGTGAGGGTGGGCTTAAGGTTGTGCTAGCTAGCTTTATGTCACTTGACACAAATTAGAGGCATGTTGGAAGACAAAAACTCAACTGAGAAAAGGCATCTACTATTGGCCTGTGGGCAAGCCTGTGGTTCATTTTCTTGATTGTTGACTGTCCTGGCTAGTTTTATGTCAACTTGGCACAAGCTAGAGTCAACTCAGAGTAGGGAGCCTCAATTGAGAAAATACCTCGCTAAGATCCAGATGTAAGCCATTTTCTTAATTAGTGATTGATGGGGAAGGGCCCAGCCCATTGTGGGTGGTGCCATCCCTGGGCTGGTGATCTTATGTTCTATAAGAAAGCAGGCTGAGCATGCCATGAGGAGAAAGACAGTAAGAAGCACCTCTCTGTGGCCTCTTCATCATCTCCAGTGTCCAGGTTCCTACCCTGCATGAGTTCCTGCCCTGACTTCTTTCACAGATGAACAGTGATATGGGAGTATAAGCCAAATAAACCCTCTCTCCCCAAGTTTCTTTGGTCATGGAGTTTCATCACAGCAACAGTAACGCTAAGAAAATATGTAATGTGATTGGGTAACACCCTGTGATGGTGCCACCCCTGAGAAGGTGTCCCTGGATGGTATATGGAAGAGGGCCGAGCAAGTAAGGGGGCACAATCCACAGAAAAGTTGTACCCACTCTCACTAGAGCTTTGGATCTTGGTTCTGTGGGTCCTCCAGTGTCCAGGTTCTTGTTATTTCATTGTCTTCCAGGATATCCTCACAGGGATGCCAGCACCTCCCTCTTTACAATCCTGCTCCCTGGTGCTGGCTTAGCCAAGCTCTCTGATAAAGGCCTGCCTGTTGGAAGAGCTCCTGTGATTTCCATGAAGTCACCTGTTCCGTGACAGACACTCCTGCCAGGCCTCGGGTAGCAGAGTAGGGCTGTGGTCTGTTGGGGCTCTGCCTGGAGCCTGAGAGTGCTGGTTTCTGGTGCATTCTGATAAGCTATGTCTTGTGCTCTGTGGAATACCTCTCCTAACAAGGCCTACTCCACACGGCTCCTCACACATCCCTGAGAGTGAGTTAGAACTCATAGCCAGCAGCTTACCCTCCTGTTGCCTTTCAGCCACTTGAGAGACAACGTAATGTGATTAATACCTGAGCTTGCAGGGAAAGTAAGCGTTGTACTGTGAGTGCAACACAGTCTGTTTTCAGCAGTGTTAGGCTTCGATATAATTTATTTTTGTATGTAACAATATTTAATTTCCACTATAATGCTGTTTACTAGGGTCTCACAATATTCCTGAAGTCAAACACATTTGCAGCCAGATGTTTACCCAGCCATGACAGAGACTATCCTGAAAGTTGATGCTCATCTCAAACTTTAGGACTGCTTCTCTGCCATCATTAGTCCCTAGGACCCTATTTCCTCTCTCCTGGTGGCCTTGGTGAGCTGTAATGGCTTTGCCATATCCAGGAATCACATGCATTCCACCCCCAGCCTCATGTCCCCACCCACAGGAGCTGGCTGGGCTGTGCCCAGCCCTGCATATGTGTTCACCCTGGTCAGTGTCCTCATGGGACCCCAGGTGGGCTGGATAGAGGCCTCTTCCTGTTTCACTTGCTCCTTTGCATGAGACACATCCGTAGAGAAGCAGTCTTTGGGTTTGTCCAGCTTCTTCATTAGGTCCTGAGGCCATCATTTGCCCCAGGGACCTCAGAGGGACAGGGATTGACAAACACTGCTAAGTCCAAAGGTCAGGGCCAGCCTTGGCTCCACACAGGATAACTACTGCTGTCCATGATGCACACTTGCTGACACTTTATCTGTCAGGTTCTGTCCAGACTGCTCATGGAGGACAGTCCTGGCCAGTGTCCACAGTAGAGATGGCACTGAGAGGCTGACATCTCTGGTTTAATGTCCCTGTAATTCTCAGACCCACAGTGTCCTCTACCTGGAGCTGATCTCCCACATGCTCCTTATGGTGGGTCTGCTGGAGCCCATTGTCTCCTGCCAGAGACCCTCCGTCCTGCAGTAGCCAAACGGTGAGGAAACTGGAGGACCAGCACACCGCTGAGTGCAGGCTGGGATTCAGTGTGCCTGCAGTCCTCTCAGGGTGAGACACTGCTTTGTTTACTCTATGGCTTTGGGTCGGGACCAACCTGGAGTCTTTCCACGCAGCTGACCAATCTGTGCCCTGCAGTCACCAACACAATGGCAAGTTAGAACAACCTCCACTGCGTCTGCTCCAATTCCACACTTGGCAACTGGGAAAGGAGCATGGGAACACTCCTGGGCTGAGCAGCCACACAGGGGGTTCGCTCCCACGTTGGAGTAAACACTACCCATATCTGGTCCCACATGCTCCACTTCAGACCTGTGGTTACAGCGCTATTCCCTCTGGAGATCATGGCCTGGTCCCTGTGCCCAGCGGTGCCTAACAAGCCTCAGGAGTCCCTGCCCTCAGGATAGCCACCCAAGCACTGCTCATAGCCAGCATTAGGAAGGACTGGAGCGAGACCACAGGGACTGTGTTCCTTGTCCTCAAGTGGAGTCTGAGACTGAGCACTCTGGAGACCCCGAGCCATCAGCTTTAGTGAAGATAACACGCTGGGTCCCTCTAAAAAACTCTTGTTCCTCAGCTGGTGCAGACTGAACAGGCCTTGATTTCTCTCTTAGACTCAGTCTGACTGAGTCACTCCCTCCCCTGCAGTGTGAAAGCAGCTCTGCCACTGGGATCCTGTCTTCACTGCCATTAGGGACCTGTCTTCCTAAGACAGCCTGAGCCCCTGAGACAGTGATGGGAGTCACACTGGCCCTGAACCCTGGACCTTGGTGAAGAGGCCATCTCTAGCCCTGCTAAGCCTCGCAGGATGACTTTCTGGGCCTTACATTACCTCAGACCCAGGACTAGAACCCATGTACCAACACAGGGAGACAATGCCTTTGGAGACAAGGGCTCCAAAGACTTGTAAGCTCGGGGTATCCCAAATGAGGTGGCAAGGCAGGCGCCAAGGTCACCCAGGAAGAAGAGAGGTGAATTTCGAGTATAAACTAAGAGTGAGGGGGGCCAAGCCTTTGGAGACCTGCCCTCCCCATCTCAGCACCTGAGGACCCACAGAGTAATACTGCTCTCCGTCAGCAGGTGGCGCTGGGCTGCGGAGGCTGCATGTTTACCTTCTGTTGCCCACCCCAGAGCTGAGGAAACCTGGAAGGACCCAAGCAGGTGAGAAGCTAAGGGTCATTGTGGCTACTACATCGCGGCACACAGTGGGTAGTATAAACAGTCTCCCCAGAATCCACCACGGAGATCCTGGACACAGCTTGTCCGTGTGGAGCTTTGTTCCTCGTGAAATGGGAGAACCCTGGGCTGGTCCTCTATCCCTGGACTGAGGACTCCCTAGCTCAATTCTGCACCTTTCCTGGGTGCCTCTGGGGACATGGATGCGGAGGTAGGCAACGCTCAGTTACTGCCTGCCTGTACCTGCTAAGTAAAAGAGGCCTCTATTCAGGATGCTGCTGGCTGCTGCGTCCACCAAGGAGCCAAGCCCTACACTGTACACCCCCACCCCCACTCTGTACCACCACACAGCGCCTCTTAGACAAGAAGGAAGCCAGGGAGCAGTTGGCTCAGTAGAGGACCAGTCAGGGGACAGAGAGTCACAGAGCAATTGCCACCACATGCACGTTATTGAATCCACAGCGAACAGACCTGCTAGGGTAACATTTATATGAGGAGCAGAGTGACAGGTCAGGGCCTCTAGCCAGGACAGAGGGTGATGGTGAGGGGAGGAGCTCGTGCAAGCTTCCTCAAGAAAACAGTGTCTGGGAAGATCTAACCCACTGACTCTGTGTGCCAGGAACACGGGCTGCACGGGGTCCAGTCCTTCCACCTGTCCTCTATTTCTTCACGGAGGTTGAAACGATAATGATGATGAACACGATGGCTGAGACAACCACAGCAGCGATGTTCAGCATCTTGGCAGTTGAAGCATGGGACTGGGCCCCAGACACATCACCCACCATCTTCCTGTCCCGGGACTGGAAGAGACCAAAGATCAGTGTGACCCTGGAGCAAGTCATCTGAGAGGCAGATGCTCTGCCTCAGTCCCCCATTGTTCTTCCTGCTCACTGGACTCTCCTCCCTGAGAGAGGGACCCACCTCTCTCTTTAATACACTCAGACAGTCCAGCAGACCCTGCACTGGATGCTCCCCCAATCCTGGGGTACTGTGTTTTGTGAGCCCCACTTTCACACAGCCTGGGTCTCTAGTACGCAGAAGAAGGGCATTCCAGAAACTAAGCAGCAGAGAGAATTCCTCTAAGGCAGAGTGCAGACCATCTTCCCCCAGAATCCCCAGGCAGCCTCACCCTTTGCCCACCAGGAGGTCTCCAGGATACATACAACCCCCATACACACTCTGCGTGCCACAGACACAGTCTCCACACACAAACACACAGGCACATACAAGACACCAAGCAGAGTGTCACTCACGCACAAACACAGGGATGCACATGTCCCAGGTACCCCCTGGGCAGGAGGAGCCTCAATCTCACACGTTCCTCTGGAGCCAGCATAGCCACCTCCACTCACCCTCACGGAGTAGATGTAGGCAATGTACCCCAGGCAACAGGCGTTCATGAACACTGTGTTAAATGTGGACCAGGAGATGTAGTCCGGCATGACATTGTCGCTGTGGATGTGGACCACGGTGGATGCCCCAGGAGCTGAGTTGGAGTTCTCCTTGACCATGCTTTGTGCTGAAGGGAAGCTCTTGCTTCAAGGAAGTTTGTGTGGGCAATGGCATCCTGCACACTTCTATATAACCACTTGGAAAGTGAGGTCCGGATGCTGGGGGATGGGCTAGGTAGGATTTGGTCTCCTTCTCGGTGGCCTCTTCAGAGTTCTGCTTTCTCAGAAATGTCTGCTTCTGTTGTTTGTAAACCAATCCATTATCTGGGAAGTGGGATGTGGAAACAGATCACTGAGTGGTGTTTGCACCAGGGCAGGGTTCTAGAAGGACAAGTTTAAAGGGTCCTCTTGCACAGGAGTCCATGTCAGGACTTGGCCCTCCACCTCCCTGCCTAGAAGAAGACTACTGGGATTTCCCAGGGCTTGACACCCCACCCCCCAGCACAGGACAAAAGCCACAGCAGGTGTTTTCCTAGCCAGGACCCCACAGTCCTCTTCTGTCCCATCTCAGAGCACCAAAGGCTAGTCTTCACCATAGGAGCATCCTCTGCTGAAATCCATGACTCTTCACTGGCTGCTTTGCTTCTGGCCAGAGCTGGAGAAAGCCACAGCTCACTGTCATTCCTGTTGTTAGGACCAATGGTCAGTATGGTGCCTTTCAGGCCAGGGCTCTGCTCACAGGTTGAAAAGGAGCATGCTGGGAGAAAGGACTATTTACTCCAGGCTCGGGCAGCATCCTCGCAGTGCTAGATTAAGGTGCAATCCCACCTTTCTGTCTTCATCAGCTTGTGAAAAGACTTAGAGTTTGGGAGAAAGATGGAGGGGTCTAGACCACACCCAGTGTGGCCACAGGAAGTGCAACGTCCAGTTGGCCAAGGCCTTCTTGTAATTGCAGTCTTTTCTTCATGCTTCTCCATACCCCCAACCCCCAGAAAGATGGGGAAATCTGGTCAGAGAGAGAAAAGTGAATGCTTGCAGGAAGAGGTGAGATGAATGTGCAGTTAAGTTTCCCCTGAATAACAGAAACTAAGATTCTGGGATGGTCCCCACCCCTGGGCCCTGGGCCCTCTCCTCACACTGCAGATGCTAGACTACCTGCTTCTTCTGTTGTGTCCTCAGAAGCCACAGGACCAGTGAATTTGCCATAAATCCCAAGAGTAAACTGGTCTCTGGACCAGGCCTACGTTCCTATACAATGTGTCCCTGACCTCGAGGCTATGGGAACTGCCTGGCCACGTAAGGGCTATCTCTCTGCTTCTGTAAACAGCGCTTGCTTGCTGCAGATGCCCACAGCTGCGTTTCTGTATTCTTCACACCTTTAGACACCTTTAAACACTTGAACAAATGGAGGTCAAGGCTGCTTCTGGTCACTTTGCTGGGACAGCCCCACAGCGGGGTAAATAAAGACTTAACACCATGATGGCCAAACCTCAACTTGAGCTCTTGAAATCCAGCCACATCCAAGCCACTGCCATGTCTTCCTGTCTCCATGTCTCCACTGGCCAAAAGGGGCTGAGAAAGCTGTGTGGATCTCACAGTCACAAAGTGTGCCCTGGCGACAGACAGGAAGAGAGACTATGGCATCCCATACACACATCTGTGTCCTGTCCAGAATCATCTGACCTCTCCTTCCAAAGGTGACCCCAGATACCACAGGGCTGCCTTCACATCAGATCAGTCTACTGCAGTATGGCTCCTCATCCTCACCTGAACAGTTGTGGGACCCAGATTCTGTCCTTGTAGTCAGCGTCCTCTCCTTGAGATGTGATGTGCTGAAAGGGAAGGAATCAATATTGCACCATGCCAGAAAGAGGCCAGTGTGTTTGTGTCTTTCCCCAATGTCAGAATGTACTGACTGGCAAGAAATTCACAAGCTGTATCAGTTTTATTTGCAGTCATTTGCCAAATGAATCTGACTTCCCTCTCTCCCTTTCTTCTGCCTCTCTGTATCTGTGTATGGATGTCTCTTTCTGTCTCCCTCTATTTCTCTCCATCTCGACATGGTTATCACTGTGTAACCTTGGCTAGCATGGATTTATTTATGTAGACCAGGTTGGCTTCATGGAGATCCACCTGTCTCTGCTTGCCACGTTTTAAGGCTGAAAGCACATAGCACCATGCCTGGCTCTTGATAGCTATCTGTTGGCAAACCAGCTTGTGGATTCTTTTGTCTGCTTCCCTCCCAGGGTGGTAGCCATGCAGCTAAGCTTCTGGTCACCAGCTAAGCTCTGAGGAAGAGAGGTCAGGAGGAGTGCAGGCAGGTCTTTGGTGCAAGGCTGAGAGCCAAGGTAAAGAGATTTCGGGGAAACAGTTTCGGTGAAACAGCTCAGTTTTTTGAAGTAAGGAGAGCCCCATTTACAGGGTTAAATGGGGGGAAGGGTCATCAGTTAAGGCAGTGGTACTGGACCGGCTTTCTTTGCCCGTGGGAGGCTCAAAGCAAACCTTGGTTGTTATATTGTCGTTGTCTTAAGAATCACCCCACAAAGACCACCGAGACCACATGTACAAAAAGCAAGAGCACTTTTGTTCTGCAGAACAAACCTGTAGCAATGGCCAACCACTTTACAAAATGGCAACCAAGGTGCAGGCATGTGGGCCTTTTAAAGGAAACATGCAGTTTCTAGGGCATCTTTTTGGTCAGTCAGTACCTGAATACTGGAATGTCAGCAGGAAACAGGGTTCTGGGAAAGTAAATATTTGACAGTAAGCAGAGAGGCAAGGTCAGTGCCACCCACCATGTGTGCTGGTCCTTTCACCATTTATAGGGTTAAAGGAAGGGAAGGGTCATTGGTTAAGGCAGTGGTACTGGACCGGCTTCATTTGCATGTGGGAGGATCACAACCAGACCTAGGTGGTTATATTGTCATTGCCTGGGGCCAAAGTCATGCGGGAGCCTGAATGAGGGGTGGTCTCACAGGGACCAGAGGAAGACACCTTCTAAGGAAATGGGTCCAGCCCAAGGCCTTCTAGCCCCGGTGGATCAGATAAGCATTAACCAGGCCGCATACTTTTGGAGACTAAGGATCTATCAGTGCCATGCTGTGAAGGCACAGCAGCATTGGAATTAGTTGGTATTTGTCAGAGTAAGAGAAGGGAAGCAACCAACCGCCTTCAGCTCTCAGGGTGAGAATTCCAGGATTCAAAGCATGCTTCAACCGTCTCTTAGCTTTAGGACAGCCCCACACCAGCATTTTAATTCCAAGTTAGTAATTTTTAATTACTAATATTAACTCTTGGGTCATACGTTATAGTTCACACAGCAATTATTGCGATCTATTCCTGCAGAGAAGGGCCACTAGGGGCTAAAGAGGACACAGCAGATTTCAAGGAGTTCTAAGGATTCTTCCTGAGAGACAGAAGCAGGAAGCCGATAGGGATGTAGAGAGGACCTCTGCCAAGGGGCAGAGGGGATAAGGAACGCCACTGGAAGCTGGCTGGACACGCCACTCCAGGACAACCCCAGGGTCACAGGCTTGAGCTGAGCCTTGGGGTCAAGGCAGGCTGTGGAAGCAAGGTGCAAGACTCCATCCAAACAGATGACGGGGAGGATAGAGGGAAGGCATTTCAAGTAGGTTCCATGAGCAGTGGGGGTGAGCAGAGCTGAGCCCCTGGGGCAGTTGGGGGTTAGTTAGATGGTTCCTCAGTGCCGAGTGCTCAGGTGACTGACTGTTGGGCTGTAGCCATCTCAGTGCTGTGTCTTCCTTCTTGTGGAGAACAGATGGGACTACTGGGCCCGTTCCTGGTCAGTGTGTTCCATAAGGCCTGCACCCAGCTTTCCTGATGAAATTTTAGAATGTCCTGGTGCTCATATGGTCGCAGTATGTGTTGCTAAGTTTGTGGCATAGCACCTTTCTACTTTTAGAAACAGCTTATTTGATTCTGGGCCCGCTGTGCACACCTTTAATCCCAGCTCCTGGAAGGCTGAGGCAGGTGGATCTTTATGAGTTTGAGGCTAGCCAAGTCTACATAGTGAGTCCTAAGCCAGCCAGAGCTATGCAATCAGCCTTTGTCTGAAAAAAACAAAACAAAAACAAACAACAGCAAAAATCTAGCCATCAAATTAAAGAACATCAAATATTACTTTTACTCAGTGCTTCATAACGAATTTAACAGCCAGTCAGCCTAATTAGCATATCTCTCTTTAGGTAAAATAATAATAATAGACATTATTATTATTATTATTATTATTATTATTATTAAGTGATACTCCAGGGACTTGTCTGAAAATGTCAGATGTAGTCTAAGAAAAGGAAATTTTAGAATTTGATTTTGGGAAGCTAATTTTTAAAAAAAGTCAGCCTGGCCTGGAGGCACAGGCCTTTAATTCCAGTTTTCACAAGGCAGAGGCAGAGAGGCAAGCAGACTTCTGTGAACTCAAAGCTAGCTTGGTCTATATAGTGAGTTTCAGGCCAGCCAGAGATACCCAGTGAAAACACTTTATCAAAAAATAAAATAAATAGTTTAAGCAAGATCACAGATAATTGAGCAATACACCTTAGGTATACATTTAACAAAACCATACCTTAAATATTTCAAAAGCAGATAAGGAATTCAAAGGCAGATGAAGTTACACTGTTGTAAAAGTTAAAAGCTGTAGCCCTTTTAATAGACAGGCTCAAGCTCTTTGCAACCAAGCACCTGCAGCATTCAACACGGAGCACGTGCAGCATCTTCATAAAACTTACACTCTCCCTTCCCGCAGGCGGTGGTGCTTTTAATCCCAGGACTCAGGAAGCAGAGGCAGGTAGATCTCTAATTTCGAGGGCAGCCTGGTCTACAGAGTGAGTTCCAGGACAGCCAGGGCTACAGCAGAGAAACCCTGTCTCAGAAAAACAACAGCAACAGCAGCAGCAACAGCAGCAACAAAAAACAAACAAAACAAATAACCCAGCTTTTCAGTCCCTTGCTGAGAACAGAACTGTCTAATAAAATTTTTGTCATTTTAGCGAGAAGATAAATGTCTGATTTCGTGCTTTACTTTCGTATTAACGTTCGTTTGGTTGGGCATAGCGGCTCACCTCACAGTTGCAGCACCTCAGATGCTGAGGCAGAAGTTTTGCTGTGAGTTTCAGACTAGCCTGACTACAAGGTGAAATCTCAAAAACAAAAACAAAAACTCATTTTGGCAACCTTAAATAATACATACTCGGTTTCAGCCAATTGATGGCAGAGGCCCACTCTCTTCCTTTCTAGGTTTCCATTTTGTTTGCTTCGTCCTTCATTTCTGCTGGAAAAAACCTCACACAAGCCCAAGACTACACAAGATAACTCCTGTAACTGGAAGCATGTTCCTGGTCTCGTATTTACAGCGGTCCTTAATGTACTGCTTCTCTCGGCATCCTCTCCTAGATGATTGAATCTCTTCCAATTTGTGAGTCTGGGTCCACACTAACTAATGACACAGAATATATGCTTGCCCCTGATTGGATATGAGCAGAAAATAGCCAGACAGGAAAACTGTAGGCAGGAGATACCCAGGTAGGAATTGCATCAAGATGTGTGCTCATCCCTGATTGGGTGATAGGAAACGCATAGCCTCATGGGATCTGCCTTTGAAAAATACAAAAGCTACAGCATGGGCCATCATAGAGGGATGGGGGTTGGGGAACTCCACACGGTCCTGGCCATCATAGAGGAGTCCCAGGGAGGACCTCCATGTGGTTCTGGCCAGCTTCCACCATTACTGTCCAATATTAAAAACTTGCTTAAAACTCAGCTGAACTTTGTGGCAATGGTTATTTTCTCGACCAATTTGGGACTAGCATTTTCAGTATTGCCAGTTACCATCCATCCGTCAGAACTCTCAACCTTTATTCACCTTAGTTTTCTAGTGAGAGCCAGGAAGAAAGCAGCTAAAAGATGCTCATCACATATAGCTCGACAGGTTGGCAAACCTGGAAACTGCTGTTTCACAATTTCTGAGAACTGTGCGTTTCATAATTTCTGGAAGCCTTGCTTCTTCTGCACACATTTAGTGTGGTTCAGACCATGCTTGCTAACAGACCCAAAAGCATATAGTTCTTCCTAATTAAATAGCCAGGAGTACACAAGTTTCACAGTTGTATCTGATTTTTTTAAATTTAATTTGACTTTTTAAAGTTTCCTTCTCTTCCCTCCTCTCCTCCCAGCTCCCCCATCTCACCCCTCACATAGACCTACCCTCCCCCACCTCCCCCATCCCCACCTACCTCACCCTGAACCTGAATTTTGAGAGACCCAGATTTTTACTGATGACACATCATTTTACCTAACTCAGCAAGAATCTACGGGCATGAGTCACCAAAGCTCTTGGGAAAGATGTTCTGAAGTCAACAGCACCAAACGAGGCTTGCTATCCTCGGCTTGTTTTTCTTGCTAGCACCTTCTGTAGCATAGAAGTGCATTTGCCTTCTGAGCTCCAGAGGATTACAAACTGTGTGTCTGCACTGTACTCAAGCCTGAAGGCTCCACATACGCACCTGCTCTCATTAAGCCTGCAGGCTTCGCTTCAAAGTGCTTCTGCTCACTGGAGGCTTGAAGACAATGGCTTGCTTTTCTTACCCACTTCTGAGAGGTTTAGGAATACTCAGTTTATCTAAGCACTTACTTTCCTTTAAGCCTACTAATAGCAGAGCTATTTGACCACCACCCCCACCAGCCCCGTAAATATATAACCTAAAACTGAAATTTTGCTTCGGTAGTAGCGCTATTGTCTAGTAAGCGATGTGATTTGTAGACAGAATAAATAAGCATACGGACTATGACATCACAAAGATATAGTGCAAGAAGTAATGCCAGTTTCTTCTGGAGCCTTAGCCCAACATACCCTGATAGCAGGTAAGACCGGACTCTGATGACTTTGGTCAATAATTTTATGAAATAATTAAATTTGTGAGAATTGAAATGATGCTTACACTCAACATGTAATGATTTACTTTCTAGGACATTGTGTCAGCCATGCCATTGTTGGGAGACACAGCCTAGCACTGCTGTGAGCTGCCTGAGATGTTTCCTTCCTCTGAGGAACCACCACTCAGATCCAGCTGCCAGACCCTTGGCCAGATAGTCCTTTTGTTTGTATGTGTTTGCTGTTTTAGTACCCTGTGGTGAATGTATGCTCTTCCTGGGCTGAATTTCTGTAACATTAATGTTTCCAAGCTGTAAAAAAAAGTAGAAACAAGTAAAAGTTTAAGGTTCAAAATGGAAAACCAAAGTAGAGGTGTTTTTACTAATTAATTTTGGCAATTCCAACCAGAGAAAGAAAAGTGGGGCAGGGGTGGAGTGTGATGACTCTCATCTGAATACCCTGGCACTAAGGAGGCTATGGCAGGAAGACCCCACAAGTATGAGACCAGCCTGGGTCATGAGTTGCAAACCAGCATAGGCCACAGTGTGAGACCCTGGAGAGGGGCAGGGTCTCAGGGCCATAAACACATAGACAGAAGCAGATCCAATAATTTATATTATAAAATCTTAGCCATGAGTCAGATACAATAAGGCATATCTTTTTTTTTTTTTTTTTTTGTGGTAAGGGTGGGTTTCGAGACAGGATTTCTCTGTTGTAACTCTGACTGCCTGGAATTCACTCTGTAGACCAGGCTGGCCTCAAACTCACAGAGATCTGCCCACATCTGCCTCCTGAGTGTTGGGATTAAAGTATGTAACACCACCATCAGGCTAAAAGATATTCCTTTGATATAAATTTTGGGGAGAAATCTGACTACAAAAGAAATAAACAAACAATCAAAAGACTATTTGGAAGTTGAGCAGATGTAAAATTTTAGCTTTCCTGCAAACAGTAGCCAAAACTTTAGCTAGAAACAAGATTTGAGGGCAATCAGCCCTTTATAAACTAGTACATTTTGTATTATCATATCTGGCTCATGGAAAGGGTACCGTTAGGTCCTAAAGAAAGAAAACTTTTTCAAATTTAATCTTTTACATTAAAATGTACATCTCAAAGACTGAGGCCTTAAATATTATAATCTGCCAAAGGAAAAGAGATGTGGCATGTCCAAACCAAGTTCAAAGAGTAGACAGGAAAACCCCCAAACAAGGGCTTACTGGGATACAGCTCCAAGAACACGGCTTCTCCATGTGTGGTGCTACAGTCTCTCAGGAGCAGTCAGCTGGCCTGGGTTCTGTCTCCTCTACCCAGGGCGGAATGGGCAGAAATCACTGGTAGGCCTGGAAAATCTCTTCCTGCCCTGGTCCTGGCAGCTTTTACTTCCTTTGGCTCCTGAAGGCATAAAACAACAGCAGCTACAGCCAGCCACAAGCGGTCCAAGGTAGCTCCCCTTAATGATACAGGTCACGCGCAGACCTCCACCACCTGAACTCCTAGCCCTACAGTGATAGGTGTTACAAGCAACTCTTGTGAAGGCTAGGGAGTCAGGATTCACCAGCCCGGGCAGCAGCTAGTGTTAAAGCTTCTGGTCTTAGGTGTCTGAAACCTTTGATGCTTATACCCTGATGGCATTCTGGAATTCTTCCAGTGAGCACGATCTGCAATTTTCCTTCTCTGGCTCTTTCTGTCCTTCAGCTAATGCTCTGATCTCTCTCTCCTTCCCTTTTCTCCATCCAGTCCTGCTGCTCAGGTCACTCCACAGGGCTTTTCAGCAGCCTGCCATTGTCATTGCCACTGTCACAACTGCTGTTGAGGTAACAGTGAATAGCACTTCTGCCAGGCTCACCCTCACCGTCACAGCTCCTGGAGTCAACAATCTTACATTCAAGAGGAGGCTTTCATTGAACTTGATCTGGCAACATCAGAGCAGCAGCCAGATGGGTATGTCAGGCAGTTCACAGAGCCAGCCAAACAGCTGTTATATAATCAGGAAAAAATGTGGTGTTTGCACCAATCACCACTGAAGGATGTGTTTACACCAAGCATGAAGTTGGCTCCTTTGCATCAGTAGCAGCAGGACCTCTGCTGGGCCACCAGAGGAAGTCCCCTGCTTTGATCTGGGTGGGAATGATAGCAGGGAAAGTCTGGCACAGAAGTGTGGAGATCAGACTGTTCCCTAAGTGTGTGCAGCAGTGCCTTTCAGGCTGCGTGTACCCCACCCTTGGGCTGTCAGACTACTGAGACAATAGGCCTCAAAGATCTAAAGTTTCCCCAGGCATCTCATGCTGGAGGAAGAGGATGGTTGAAGCCCAGATGCCAGTCCGGGTCTCCTCTGGAGGCTTGTCTGCTATGGAGAGATGTCACACCATTCTGACAACTTACTGGACCTCCTTGTAGACAGCTCAATGGTGAGCAGGACCGTGCCTCCACCTGGACTCTTTGGCTATGTATGCTTCTTGCCCTCTCTTTAAACCTAAACCTCATGTCAGAACCCCAAAGGGGGACTCGGGTGTTAGGTGAGAACTGACTGAGGTGACACGGAAATAAAAGAAAGAGGAGCCCAACCTCCGCAGAAGTAGACTTCCTGTAGTCAGAACAATGAAGGGCAGCGGTCTCTTCAGAAGATCGGGAACTGCTCCCAGGTGCAGGGGGCTTGGTGGCTTATAAAGCAGAAAAGGGAGCTTTGGGGTGGAACTTTCCATATGCAAATCTATTCCCCGAAGTCTCAACTTGTAATTACCAGCCAGGGTTGGTATGTTGATCTTATCAGAAGCTTCCTGGACCCTAACATCCTGAAGATGTTTTCAGCATGTAATCTTTCCTGCCCAGCATTTCTGGGCTCACCTGAGGCTTTGGGGTTATTGGAGCTTTATTGGGGGGGTCACTGGACCCCTTTACGTGTTCCCCTTCCCAACATAATTACAATGACTAAATCTTTCTCTGCTGTTTCTCTATTCTCTTTCTTTCAACTTTTAGTGTGTGTGTGTGTGTGTGTGTGTGTGTGTGTGTGTGTGTGTGTGTGTGTGAAGAAGACTTCTCTAACAATTCACTCTGAATTAAACAATAGCAATTGTGCCCCTGTGTCATTTGCATCAGTCTCTTGGTTTGTGTTTATGCTTGTGGTGATTGATTCCGTGTCTTATGAGAGATTTATATAGATCCCCAGAATTTGTAGAGCTGGTGCTCCTCGCATGTACCCCCAAACACACACCTGTTCTGGTGACTCTAGCCCTCACTATGCGATGGTACCGACCTCTGCTGGGGGTTTCATGAGAGTGTAGTGGCTGTGTCTGTTTCTGAACTCGCTGGAGTTATCTGTAGATGAAGCTTTTGTGACTTTTTCTTGTTCTTTGCTTTTCTTTCTTTCTCTGCTGATGAATTTATATTTTAGGTTTGGGCATTTAAATGAACTGTCTTAGTCCCTGTTTTTATGATTTTTACAGCTAAGGACACAGTCAGCACATAATAGAATTCAGTGAGAGGTTTATCTTGGGGAAGGAGGGGAAAGGAGGGCCCAAAAGGGTGGCTGACCCAGGAAAGGGAAAGAGGAATCAGCAGCAGGCAGGTGTGGTGTCACCCTATTTCAGGGGAGTGGGTACAGAGCATGTGCAGAGAGGTGTGCTGGCCATAGAGGTGAGGCAGGCCATTGGCTTGTGACTAGTAGAAGGCAGGAAAGAGGCAGGAATGGGCGTTTCTTTCAGCAGTTACAAACATTCCTCCCTTTTGTTTATTATAGGAAGGGGTGACTGGTGAGGTGGGAATGGGGGCGACATTGTTGGAGACCCCAGAGGGTTGGACGTCGGCTGAGGCCTGCAAGAGCAAGCTGTCCCACTTGCTGTCCAGGCTCTGTGGTAGAACACCTGGGGCTGGGCGGGTGCAAGGCTTTGGAGCAGCCTGTGGCTGGACCACCTGAGTCTAGCCACTTTGAAGCTGTCAGGGATGTAGATTCTGAGGAAAAATCAAGAACTGGCAGTTGCTGGAGTAGCTTGTGACTTTGTGGCAGACATAGTTTGAAACAATTGTAGGAAAGGTTCATCATGAGTTAAACATGAATTCATAGAGGAAAAACAGGTTGGCCCTCAACCAAGGCTACAGGATAAATAAACTACATAGAAAAACAAGTTACCCTGTCATCCAGGAAGCAGGTTACAAATAATTTGTAAAGGCACAAAATGGAGCCAGGCAGGCTATAACAACTGTTCTATTGCTATAAAGAGGCACCATGACCAAGGTAACTCTTATAAAAGAAAGCATATCATTGGAGACTTGCTTACAGTTTCAGAGGCTTAGTTCATTATCATCATGGTGGGGAGCATGCTGGCTCACAGGCAGACATGGTGCTGGAGAAGTAGCTGAGAGCTCTACATCCTGATCGTTAGGCAGCAGGGAGAAGCTAGGCCTGGAGTTAGCTTTTTGAAATCTGCAAGCTAAACCCCAGTGACACATCCTCCAACAAGGCCACACCTACTCCAACAAAGCCACGCCTCCTAGGCCTTCTCAAATAGTGCCACTTCCTAGTGACCAGACATTCAAATACATGAGCCTATGGGGACCACTCTCATTCAATCCACCACAATTAATATATTTTTATTTTTCTTGGGTTTGTTTGATTGATTGATTGGGAGGATTTGGCTCTTCTATGGAGTTTTCTGCTAATATACTCTTTCTTCAAAAAATTTTATTAAAGTTTTCCATTTAGTAGGCATCAAAGAAATCAGTTCAGACTGTTAAGGGAAAAAATGTAATATTGTTCTCTTCCATAAAATCTTTTTTTTTCCTTTTTAGACTTATTTATTTTATGTGCATTAATTTTTTTTTCTTTCATGTATGTGGATATACTGCACGCAGGCTTGGTGCCTACGGAGGCTAGAAGAGGGCACTGGATCTCCTGGAACTGGAGTTATATATTGATGGTCGTGAGCCATCATGTGGATCCTAGGAACCAAACCCAGGTCCTCTGTAAGAGTAATAAGTGCTCTTAGCCACTGAGCCAACTCTTCAGGCCCTCTATATAAGTTGTTCTTCAAGATGTGTAAGTCTTTCAAATCTTAAAATTTAGTCATTTTGTCAAGTGCCCCCAGCTTATTTCTATTGCCTTGAAATATAATTTGGATTTACCTCTCTACTTATAGAACTGGGATATTCATATTATTATACTGTTTTGTCTTATTGCTTAGCTATTTTGACATCTCAAATTCTAATATCAAAAGATAATTTGTTGTAGTAGTGTGTTTCATAGATTGTTAATATATAACAACACTTTGATGCACCATTATGAAATGTTATGTTCTAATAGTTTTAACTAGTACTTTAGGGAGGCAATAAGTGAAACAGTCAGTATTCTCCAGAGAAAAGAATGAACATATATACTGTGCTGGCTAGTTTTATGTCAACTTGACACAAGGTATATTCATCAAAGAAGAGGAAGCCTCCATTAAAAAATTGGCTCCAGAAGACTGGACTGTAGGCAAGCCTGTAGGGCATTTTCTCAATTAGGGATTGATGGAGAAGGACCCAGCTCACTGTGGGTAGTGACACCTCTGGCCTGGAGGTCCATGGCCTCTGCTTCAGCTCCACCTCTCCAGGTTCGTGTCCGGCTTGAGTTCCTGTTCTGACTTCCTATAATGATGAAGAGCAATGTACTGAAAGTGTAAGCCAAATAAATCCTTTCCTGCCCACGTTGCTTTGGTCATGATGTTTTATTCAAGGAATAGTAACTCTAAGTAGGACATATACACATATGATTTATTAGAGTGGCTTGCAGGCTGTGGTCTGGCTAGTCCAACAATAGTTCCACTAGTTGTTCTTTCCACAAGGCTGGATATCTTTGCTGGTCTTCAGTTTACTTTGGAACACCAAAGAAATGGGTTCTAAGATTAGGAAAAGGAACGCCACAGCAACAGGACAGATGAACTTAGCAGCAAGAGTGAGGAAAAAACAAAAACTTCCTTCTTCTGTGTTCTCGTTGTGGACTACCACCAGGATGGGTAGGCAAGATTAAGGTGTGTCTTCCACATCAAATGACCCAATAAAGAAAATCTCTCACAGGTGTTCTTTGGGGTGAGCCCTTCAGACTCTGGGCCTGGACTCTGCTGTGAGCCCCTGGCTAATATTGCCTAGTTCCTGTATTGGGAGATCTTCTGAGCAAAACTGAGTCATGAAAATATTAATGACTGCCCAATGTTTCTTCTCTGGCTAAACATTTAACTTCATCCAGAGAAGCTATTGTCCTAAGCATCTAACTCCACTGGAGAGAGGCTGTCTCCCCTAGGTAAACATCCCGCCCCAGCAGGGAAGTTGTTCTGCTCTGATACCGATCTCATTCAGGATGTTTTTACCTATGCACTGTCTCACCCTGTAATTAACACCTTGGTTCTAATCCCTGTAGCTGCACGTAGCCCCCTGATGAAAGGGGTATAAGCTTGGAGAGAAAAATAAAATTTCAGCTCCATTCCATCTGAGCTCAATGATGCTGTGTGTGTCTGGTCTATTCCCTTCCCTTCGAGTCTCTTTTCCCCTCTCCTCATTAGGCCCCTCAGTCTCACGCCCCATCCAGGTACTGTCTGACTTGCCAGGCCGGCCCTGGCAGTTCTTACCTTGCATTTTAGCTGATTCAATATGTAGTCAAGTTGACAATCAAGATTTAGACATCATTAGGGACAGAATTAGGGGGAGATATGCTTTTGTCAATCAGACTTTAAGATCATGAGAGCATATAACTCCATCAATTTGAAATGCCCTTAGAGTCTGTAATTTGTATAAATATCAAATCCATGTAATATTTGAGCCATAAAATAGTCATGGTGTACAATTATTGTTGCTTTGAACTTTTAGCCTTTGATTTTAATGATGATTGACCTAGACAGTATCTGTGTAGACACAGGTCTGTATAGACACATTCACATACACCTCTGAATACTCATATGAAACCATGTTCATTAGTCATAGGATAGAAATTTTGTTAGGTTGCCAGAAATTTTTGTTTGGCTGCTTAGATAACATGATAGTATGTATGCAAGTATCAGTGTTTATGTATAATATGTGTGTGTGTACCCACAGAGGCCAGGAGAGGACATTAGATCCTCTGCAGCCGTGATAAGGCCAGCTTACCGGTTCAGAAGGTGCTGGATCCGGGGTAGCCTGAAAAACCGGAACACGCACACACTGTATCTTGAGTTCACAGGGACCAAACTGGCCAAATAGTTTATTCTCAGAATTTTATACCCTTCCCCACCAGAGGCATGCGTGCAGTTTCCAAGGCAACGATCACAAGGGGTGAACCAGGTGTGCTTGCAAGCACGAGGTTAATGATCGCGAGGTTAAAGGCATATGTGTAAGCACTAGGTTACAATCAACAAGGTAAATCAGAATATATACAAAACATTATTGTTCTTTAGTTAACCACAAAGCCATCATCCTGCTTTGTGAGATTAAGAAGAAGGTCTCTTTAAGTAATCTTTGACTTCCCTGAAACCAGCTGCCTCTGGGCTTGTCTTTTTACAACTTAGCCTTGCTCAACAGCTGTCCCAAATGAGATTTAGCAAAGGCACACAGCAGAATTTGACCTCAAGGTCAGGGGGCTCTCCACAAGCTGGAAACCAAACTCCAGTCCTCTGGAAGAACAGCAAGTGCTTTTAACCACTGAGCTATCTCTCCAGCCCAGAAATATCTTAACATACAATGACAGAACTAAAATTAGAGTACTCTTAAATAATGTATAAAAATTTTTTTATTTGATTGTTGCTGTTTATTTTCCAGGAAGACTTTATCATATATATATCATATATATATATTTGGGTTTTTTGAGTCACAGTTTCTCTGTGTAGCCCTAACTGTCCTGGAACTCACTCTTTAGACCAGACTGGCCTCAAACTCAGAGATCTACCTACCTCTGTCTCCTGAGTGCTGGGATTAAAGGCATGCACCACCACCACCAGCTTGTACAAATTTTTTAAGTTAGGATAAAAGTAACAGGTTTCTTTATAAAATGCACAACAGCTGTTAAATACGAAGTTGTATTAACAGTACTGTTTCTAGCTGGGCAGTGGTGGTGCATGCCTTTAATCCCAGCACCTGGGAGGCAGAGGAAGGCAGAGCTCTGTGAGTTCAAGTCCAGTATGGTCTATAGAATGAGCTCCAGGACAGCCAGAGTTACCACAGATTTCTCTTGGAAAAAAAGAAAAAAGAAAAGAAAACAAACAAACAAAAAAAACGAAACAGTACTGTTTCTATGACAATCATGGGTTACACACTTTTTCGAAAGTCCCCATGTGAAGTCAGATATGGCATGAGAGTTCCTTTCACAACGATGATGCAGAAGATGCTCAAAACACAGGTGGGATCCAGGCTATTGCCTTGCTCGTTGAATGACAGGCAGTTGTTACTCACCTAGAGAGACAGAAGACAGCTTGCATTCGAACAGTGATTAAATTGCTACAGTATGATTTTGTTGATTGCTAAAATGAATTCGCTTTGTTACTGTTTTCGAGACATTGTCTCAAAGCAGCTCTGGCTGCCTTGGAAATCAATATGTAGACCAAGCTGGCCTTGAACTCATAAAAATCCTCCTGCCTCTGCTTCCCAAGGGCTGGGATTAAAGGCCTGAGCCACCACCACCTGTTACTAAGGGATGTCTAAGCAGCTTTGTATGAGGCAAACTTAAGATGTAGGTTCATAAGTTGGTGGAATCTGTTGTAACACAGCAAGGCAAGGCAGAGGCAAAGGCAGATAGAATTTCTCTCTCTGTAGTTTTAAGCAAAATTGTAAATACATTCATTTTTCCAGTTTTCTACATGTTACATTGCTTTCTCTTAATGTGGGCAAACACCTAGACCCAGAATGGCCCTCATGGCAGAGGCTCTAGTAATAGGCTCTTGAGCCCTGGGTAGAGTTAGTTGGTTTACTCTTACTTACTCCTAGGATAGGACCATTCATGCTGAGTTGGGCTTGTATCATTTGCAGAACTCAATGCTACAGCCGCTCTGTCTAATGACCTCCAAATTAATATTTGCTAAAAGAGTGATTTTTATTTTATGTGTTTTGCCTGCATTTGTGTTTGTGTACTACTTTCATGCCTGGTACCTGGAGAGGCAGAAGGGAACACTGAATCCTTCAGAACTGGAGTTATAGGTGGTTGTGACCCACTATGTCAGTGCTGGGAATTGACCCCAGATCCCCTGGAAGAGCTGTCAGCACTCTTAATCACTGACCCATGTCTCCAGCCCCTCCTCCTCAAATTAATATTTTTAACAGTTTCCTGGGAAATCTGGTATCTATCTGATTGTTATTCATTATAAGAGATCTATTATTTCTTTCTAAAACACATTGACATTCTTCAATTTCACTGTAGAGTATCTACGTGTCAGTCATGTAGTGGCTGGGTGGGCAGCTACTACAACAGCAGGAAAGACAAGAGCGTGCAATGTCAGATACATTGATGAACACATTTGGGCCTTTATATATAATATCAGAATTTATTAAATAAGCATACAGTAGTTTCAGCGGCATCAGTTTGCTAGATATTCCTGCCTTCCTTGACAATCCTGACCAAGGCAAAAACTTTGGTTCCTATCTTAGTAATATTAACTCTTACATTACACATCACACAGTAAGTGTATGTCTAGGTTACAGAATGACTGTGAAAGCACAGTAGGGGTTAAGAGGCTTCACAAGTCCTGAGACTCTCAAGGAAGTTGATGGAAATGTAAATAGAGTCTGTACTGTTGGATAATGAATCCACCAAACAACAGGGAAGGCGTAGGTGGTGGCTGCGAGTCAGCTACTGCAAGGCACAGATTTACAGTGCAGCTGCAGAAATAAAGAGCACTAGATCCACACAAGAAAACAGGTGGGAGGGTGGATGGGTGGATAGGGAGAGAGTGGGTAGATGGTGAGTACATGGACGGATGTATTGACAGCATATAGCAATTAGCCACTGTGTGGGCTCACCAAGAGAGACACGGAGGCATTTCCATACATGCAAATGGTTCCAGACCTCAGCAGAGGAAACCTCTGTCAAGGCATACACCATACTGGACATTGGAACCCTGAGTGTCCCAGCTCAGGTGTTTTATTGATACAGAACTCCTCGGGTGCTCTACTGATACCATATGCAGATCATTAGCAATCAAACATCCCCCACATAAACTCAACACCTGCAGACAATACAAAACGCCAAGACCTAGGGAGCCCCTCACCCAACAGTGCACAAAACAATTATTTATACATAACTAAAAATAAACTTCCACAAGAACAGCAGGTTTAGATAGCCAAACTGGACAGGCAGATGGCACTTGAATAAGTTATGTTAACAGTGGGGACTGAGCCAATATGAAGTGCCTAGGTAGCTGGGAGTTCAATGTTTGTGAATCCTTGACGGCACATACCAAGTAGTCATATGGCAGGTTGGTGGCAGCTGTCACAACCATCATGACAATAAGAGCAGTCGTGGTCAAAGTGCCTGGTGCAGCTCTGTCATGTCAGACTGCAACATTCTGTGGCTGACATTGGATTCCTGGACTGTGTCTGGGAAAAATCCCCAGTGGTGATAACTCAACTTTCTAGTCTCTTATCAATAACATTCCTTCCACAGGTTATTTGTTGTAGTTGCTTTTATTATTCCAGAGTGCTAGATTTCTGAGACAGATTAAAGACCTGGAGAAGGCACAAGAAAAGGAGGCGTGTGACCTTGGACAGGACCATGTTTATTGGTATACACGATGGCAGGAGAAATAATCTAACACGCAGGAAGCTGAGCCATCTGCCAGCAGGAAAAGATACCTGCGACCCTTTTTAGGGGTGGAAGTTACAGCAGCCAATAGTTTACTTTTCCTCCCTTAGGGTTGCCTTGCCTGGCTGCAAGGGAAGCTGGGAAGTGTAGTCATTTTACGGGAAACTGAGATACGATTCCCAGCACCCTCATGGTGGCTCCCGCCAGTCTCCAGCTCTAGGGGAGCCAAAGCCCTCTTCTGGTCTCCACTGGCACTGCACACATGTAGTGTTCAGACAAACACACAGGCAGAAGAACACTCATATATATAAAATAAAAATAAAAATAACAAAGTTTAAATTTTGATCTCACTTCGGGTATTGAAGATGGACTTGGGAGATCTGTTGGATACTTCTGTCCCTCTTTCCAATGTGGTTGCATTGAATAAATCTCCATTTTCTGCTTTCCATACTTAACTTGGCTCTTTTAATTGGTTTATAGATGACAGGTGGCTGCACCTGACTTGCGACAGGATTAAGGTTTTGGGTTCGGGTTGTGTCCCCCAAATTTGATAAGACTAAAATTATGAAAGCAGGCAGGCATCTGGCGGAGGCTGGACAGTGCTGCCTGACAGAAGTAGCTGCCAGCAGCTACACCACGAAGAGGCTTCTGGGAAGGAAAAGTTAATATCTCACTAATCCGGTAATAATCCTCCCATCTCCTTTCGGTTAGTTGGATCTCCACCTAAGACCCAGAGGCTGGAATATAGAGCAAAACCCAGATACCATCATCTTTTCATATGGTAATTTACATTCCGGGAAAGGGCAAAGCTGATGTTTACATTTCTAGTGTCACCAGGGAAACTTCAGGTAGGGGCCGACGCTTCAATCGCCTGAGGCTACTGTAGCAATAACAGCAAAAAAATAAAATAAAAATGCTTGATTAGTTGGATCAGGCAGACACGCTATTGGTTCCAGAGCCGAAGGAGTTCAAGGGTCGCCTCCTTCGCTGACCAAAGAATTTCTGGTTTGAAACTCTTTGGAATTGGGGATCCTTCCGCATCTATAGATGGAGCCCCTTTGGGGGATAGGCCGTCATCTGGCTTTTTTGTTTGTTTCTGCGTTTCTCTGTTTGTGCTGTCTTTCTGATCATGGGACAATCCACCCGGCAGCTGCTCTTCCTATATGAGGGAGCGGCTGCAGGACAGGACAGCAGGTGGCAGGCACAGCCGCAGTGGCATCTGTAGTGTGGGCTGGGCCTCTGGGGTGTTGGAGTGCAGGCTGGCCAGCTTCTCAGGAGTTGGGCTCTTCGGCAGCCTGCACTGCCATCGTTGGAGGACCCACGCAGTGCCCCGAGCTCAGCCCCGGGTGGAGGTGCAAGCTCTCAAGCCAGGTTCCATCCAGCCCCTGGAGCACCACGCGTTAGGGCACCGGCTGGAGCAGCCTGCCGGTGACAAGGGATGGGATGCAGCAGGAGCCCCAGGTCAGCCTGCGCGCCTTGACACACCGGGCACCCCTTGGACAAAATGAAGCACTGCTCACCTCCACTCCAGCGGAGTTCTTTTGCAAAAGTGACTCCTGGTGCCCTGAACGCTCAAAGTCTAAATTTCCCTCTGGGGCTGTAGCTGAAGGTGCAGGACTCAGCGCAGTGTGAACAAGGCGAGGAGGGCCTGGTGCACCAGTGCCGTCTGGCTCCCTGTACACCGGCACCTGCCGCAGCTAGGGCGATCCGCAGGAGGAGCCCAGCTCACGTTGGGAGTGGCGGCTATGTATTGGTTTTGTTAGTTACTGTCTGTTTCATGTGTGCATCAAGGTTTGTCTTATCTGTGTGCCGTTGGTGCTTTCTGGTGTAATGTATGGATGCATGTTTGGTTTTTGTGACTGCTTTCCTTTGTGAGCTCTCTGTTCTGTGTTCATTTGGATATGCTTAAAGATCTATAAAATCTGTAAGGAAAAAAACATTAACTTAAAGCTTGTAAGGTGGAGTTGATAGTAATTTTAAAAAACCATGTGGCAAGACTCCACTTAGGGATATGGGCAACATGTGACTTACTGACGTGCGGTATCTTGGCTGCTTTCTTACTTGGAGAAAGAGGCAGCCCCATGACTGACACTATGTTTATTAGGGTTAAAGAGGACAGATATCATGTGACTTCATGGCCATAAGGTAGCCACATGTTACGGATCTAAGAGACAACAACAAATCTCCTCGATGCTTTTGATTAGGATGGATTTTTGTATGATGCTTTTCTCTCCTCAAAACAAGGTTTATAAAGATAGGATTTTAAAACAATGTTTAATAAGGTATAAAAGCTACACCTCTGTGCATTCACATATAAGAATGTACCTTTTGCTAACAGCCAAACATTTTAGTGTAAGAGTCAGTCAGATGGTATTTTAAAGATTTAAAGGGATCATAAAAAACGGCTGAGGTTTGGGTAAAAGAATCTGGCAACTTTGGAGATTTAGATACCATGAGATAGCTGTTGCTGTGGTGGGCTGGCTGGGGACGGGGAGACAGGCTATTGTTGAGGGTGGGGCAGGAGAAATGTGCGTATTCCCAGATATATCGCAAGAATATAACACGACTGGGAGAAATTTTGGAGTTTTACAGGAAAGCTGAAAATTTTAAACTGGGTATTTTAAAGAACAGCTTTTAAGGTATTTAAGTTTACGAGGCTAGGGGACATTTTTAAGTATATAAAAATGTTTACAATGGCCTAAACAGTTTGGCAAGGAACTTGAAGCAACAGTTCTCAACTTATGGGTCAAAACATTTTGGAGATTAAAGGACAATTTGACTAGATGTTTGCATTTTAAATCATAACAAAAATTGCAGTTGTAATATTATGGTTGGGGAATCACTGAAATATGGGAACTGTGTCAAAAGGGTTACTCTATCTTAAAATCAGGGAAGTGTTTCCTCAGGGTCAGCACACAGAAGCTGTCTTCCAGAACTACTGAGCTTGTATCTTGTGCTGGCAGCTGAACTTGGTACTGTAAGAGTTACTCAGGTAGTGCTAGTTTTAAAGGCATGAAGGGGTCTTTCAAGAACAGCTGAGGCTTAACACTGTGAGAGACTAAGAAAAGCCATTGGTGAAGGTGGAGCCTCAGTAGTAGTTGAAGGCCCAGATTGTAGGGGTCCTGTAAAGAAGTTGAGACTTGGCACCATGAAAAGACCACAGGAGAGGCTATTGGTGAAAGTGCAGCCCAGTTGCAACAAGGGACCCTGATGTTCTAAATATGCCAGTACCATGGGATGACCACCAAGAAGAGCAGCAGCAGTAGAGTGAAAGCCAGCCGGGACCTAGAAGACAAGATGTGTGTGCTGCAGAGGGCAGAGCCAGAGAAGTGACCCAAGCCCTTTGTAGGAGCCCAGAAGATCATGAGTGAATTCTAGATAATTGGACATTGAAGATTGAAAACCACTGGCTTAAAATATGTCTCTGCTTACCTAAGTTAAGGCTAAAATCTAACAGGGATAAGCTACAAAGAAGCTACTAACTTATAAACTACAATTAATTGATAATTGGAACATGGCAAGTTAATGGTCAGTCACCTTATAGATGGTCTAGTTCTTAATGCATTCAGACTATACTTGTAGTCATGCTAAATGCTAAGGTACAGAAATAAGCTTTACTTGGCCTCTTATATGTTTTCTAGGTTGGGCCTGAGACCAATATCTAGACTAACAGACAAAGTTTGGCTAACATAGAGATACTTAGTAGATGGTCCTCATCCTTCAGAGATCTGCTGAGTATCACTTTAAAATGTTCAATAAAAAGCTTCCTGGGATAGACAGAAGTTCTAGTTTGGTAGCAGCCCTTAGGTTTCCTCCAAAGAAGATTAATGGGGCACAGAAGAACACCACCTGGAGTCTACTTTAAATGTGGCAAAGCTTTGCCACTGGATGAGAAACTGTCCTTCACTTCAGTCAACACCAGGACCCTGTCCAGACTGAGAACAAGCAGAACACTGGAGAGTGAATTGCCCAGCTTTGCATAGACAAGGTAGGACAGTCTCCCCAAATTTCTGCTCCACAAGAAAGCCTTCTGGATCATCTGTGCCTGGCAGCTGAAGACTGAAGCTTCCCTGGAACCCCTGTCCCCAACGAAATCAAGATGGTCATGAAGGAATCTAGGTTGATTGTCCAGGTAGCTGGTAAGTCTCTGTCATTTTAAGTTACACAAGCTTATTGAATTATACTTGCTGGTACAGTTTAGTATTCCCAGGTCTCTGATGGTTTTGATAACCAACTCCTCCCTCCAATGTTGCAGCTTTATTTTGGCCTTTCCTCTGTCTTTTCATGTAGACCAGATATTTGAAAGGGAAGACAATATTGAAGGTGTACTGTGCAGCTTGTTTAGACATGATTTGGGGAACCTCTGATCTTGGGTGGGAAATGGAATTGTGCTACAATGTGGATTTCAGTGCTAAAAGTTTCAAATGCAAGCTTCATAAACGATTTATACTTGACTAACAGACACCATCCAGGAAGCAGCTGCAGACTACAAACTGCTTCAATTGCTGTGAGTCCTGATTTGCTGAAACTGATGCTGGCTGGTCCAGCCGATGTGATTGCTTGCTGTTCCTTCAGCTGAGACAGCTATCCAGCTGCATCTGATAAATGCCCCATTACCCAAATACCCCCAATTACTTTTGACTAGCATTCCAGCCTTCCCAGGGCCCCCTGATGAGGGTGTCCTAGGTTAGTTGGAAGTAGCTATAGAAGAGAACACATGTCCCATTCTCCAGTGGTCTGGAATGTTTCGGTCAAAAGAAAACTCCCTAGCCAGTGAGCCAGATCTACATGAAAACTTAGAAATGTCTCAAAGATTTGATCCCAGTAACAACTCAAGGAGGGAAATGACAGGACCAGGGTGACTCTGTTTTGTTTTCTAACTCCATCTCGTCTTCCTCGAGTGTTGACCTAGCTCCACCATTAGCTCTCGGAGAATCTCAAGGCCAGCAGCCAAACAATTAGAATGTCCCTCTCTTCCCCGCAAGATCCCCACATCCCCATGAGATGAGCCAATCTAGTAAGGACTTGTGTTCAGGCCCTGACTAATCAGAGAGATCCTCTAGCAACTGCCTGTTTCGCTTAAAAAAGCCTATGTGCCTGCATTTCGTCGTTGCCATTTTTCTTGAATGGTCAACCCCAGCATGCTGGTCTGTGTTCCATGTCAATCAACTGCTTTTTGTATGGCTATATATATCTCTCAGTGTCTGCTTGAGCTATTTTGGACCTAACATTATACATGTCTTAATCATCATCAACAGTTTACAATAGGTCAGTAGCTTTATACAACTAGAACTTGTATTTTTATCCCTGTGAGGTTTAGCCTTAAAACAATTATAATTTAGCCAGGTGCTGGTTGCATGCACCTTTAATCCCAGCACTTGGGAGGCAGAGACAGGTGGAAGAGTTTGAGGCCAGCCTGCTCTACAGAGTGAGTTCCAGGACAGACAGCCAGGGCTACACAGAGAAACCCTGTCTCAAAAAAAAATAATAATAACAACAAAAATTATAATTTTTGAATTAAAGCTCTCTCAGTATCAGAATAAAATGTTGAATCATAAATACTGTCCATAGGGAGATTGGCAACTTCACTTTCCTGATCCTTTTATAGTGCATCATTACAGAATGTCAGTTTCTTGTATGACTCAGTTTATCAAAATTGCTAAAGCTTAACAAAGTTAGCAAAGACTAGGAGGCTAGACACACATTCTTAACTCAGTCTCTGTCAGCCCAGGTAGACCTTTGGTGAAGAGAGACATTCTATCAGTCCTTTGCCAGACTGCTTAACATCTCAATTTCTGTTTAGTGTTTAGTGCTCACAGCTGTCGCCCCCTTTAGCAGGCAGATCTCTGTGAGTTCCAGGCCAGTCTGGTCCACAGAGTGAGTTCCAGCCAGAGTTACAACAGAGAAACCCTGTCTTGAAAAAAAAAAATTACATATTAATAAAGACATCATAATATAAACATTTTATAAATTTTAAATGTCCCATCGCCTTATAAATTTAAATATTTAAAGAAAATATCCAGTTTTTTTTTAATTTTAAAACTCCAAAATTTCCTTTTTAAAAAGTTTAAAATATCCCAACTGTGTGCTCCTGTAATATCAAAAAATAAATTAAGTACTTTTGTTTTTTTTTTTACTTCAAGAAAGAAGAATCAGGGCACAACCATAATTGGGACAAGGCAAAACCAAACTCCCATAGTTAAACAACTCACTGCTCAATATCCGGGATCTCACAGGCCTCTGGGCTTCCCCAAAGGCTGGGGTCAGCTCTCCAGCCCCACCCTCGGCCGCACATACAGCCTACCTCTCCGCTCCAGCTGTCTCCATTTCATTGCTGCTGCTGTTCCTCGTAATCATCGCATGGCACCAGCATCTCCAAAACTGCTGGAGTCAGTCCCTCCCCTGGGCTTTCTTTAAGAACTCCAGACCTACCACACGGTGCCAAGCCTGCTCTCCGTACCCTCTTCATGTCTTTAAAACCATACCATCTGAGTGACTCTTCTATTACAAAGTTTGGCTGCCAGCACAAGGTACACTCTTGTATGTGAACAAACTAGGTGTGGCTTTATACCTTACTAAACAAGTATTGTTTTTAAATCCTATCTTTCATAAACCTTGGTTTTATGACTTTTTTTTTTTCAGGACAAGAATTATCATACAAGAATCCATCCTAATCCCAAATATCTTGGAGACCTGTTGTTGCCTCCTTGGTTGGTCTGTAACATGTGGTCACCTTTAATCAAGATGGTGGTGAAATCACATGGCATTTGTCTTCTCTAAACTTAGTAAAGATGGCCACCAGTCGTGTGTTTGCCACCATCTCTATGGGGGTCATCAGCTAAGATGGCAGCAAACCACGTGTTGCTTACATCCCAACAGGGGCATCAGCCAAGATGGCATCTTGTCACATGGTTCCTTTAAGATTATCTATCTATAGATTTTTAACTATCAATCCCCTGTTTTATGAGTTTTAACTTTTTAGTAACTTTTTTGTTACAGATTTTACAGATTTTTAACCATACGAAATAAACTTACAAAACTTGAGGTACAGAAAGTTGACATAATAGCCTTACAAATCTTGAGATAAGTTTATATCTTAGCAAAAGTTTTAGGCAATTAAATGAAACCAATAGTTTTTGTTTATTTGTTTGTTTTGTTTTTTGTCCATTTTTCTTTGTTCTCTTTTCCCTGACACAGAGCCCGGTAGCTTGCCTGACACAGGACAGAGAGGAAACTTTATTTATTTATTTGTATGTATATTTATTTATTTATTTAATGTATATGAGTGTTCTGTCTTCATGCACACCAGAAGGGGGAATCAGATCCTGCTACAGATGGTTATGAGCCACCATGTGGTTGCTGGGAATTGAACTCAGGTCCTCTGGAAGAGCAGCCAGTGCTCTTAACCAATGAGCCCTGGCTCCAGCCCGAGAAGAAACTTTTGTCTAAGCATGCTTGGCTCTAGAGAAGGGAGAGCCATAAATCTGGCTCCCATGTCTGCCTGTAACTAGAAAAGATTAATGAGGACTCAGAAACACAAGAGACAGAGACAGCAAAACCAGAACCAGTAAGTACAGAACACAGACAGTACAAGAGATGGAGACAGGAGTCACAGCATTCCTATTCCAGGCATCAAAAAGCCCAGTGGTTCTTATCTCCTGGTCCAGGACCTCCAGAAAATAAACCAGGCCATCATTTCTATCTTCCCCAGGGTTGATAATCCATATGCGTTCCTGTCTTCCAACTTCTCCTTGCTGCCTTGTCTTTGATTTTTTTTTTTTTTTTTGTAAGGTTTCTCTGTGTAGCCCTGGCTGGCTGTCCTGAACCTTACTCTGTAGACCAGGCTGGCCTTGAACTCAGAGACCTGCCTGCCTCTGCCTCCTGAGTGTTGGCACCACCACACCTGGCTCCCTGTCTGTGACCTTAAAAATGCCTTCTTTACTACACAGGTCCTGCCAGCCCCTTTTGTCTTCACCTGGGAGGACCCAGGCACCCCGCATGCGTGCCCAGCAACTCACCTGACAGTTTTACCTCAGGGATTATGAGACAGCTCTCACTATTTGGGCCAGGCCTTACAAAAGGCCTTCACCAATCTAAAGTTACCACCCAGTTTCCTTCTCCAGCATGTAGAAGACACTCCACAACCCCCCTAACTCTCTGGCTTCTTGATACTACAGGATCTCCTAACACAAGGCCCAGATCTGCCAGCCATCGGTCACCTGTCTGGAACTCTCAGTCTCACCAGAGGGGAGAACTATACCCAGAGTGAAGATAGGGGAACTCCTCGCCTACCCTATCCCACAAACCAAGTGTGAACTACTTGCATTACTAGGCCTCTTTAATTTCTTCCATATAGTGGTCCCCAACTTTTCCTCTACTGTTCAGCCTCTTTATGAAGCCATTAAGGGGTCCCTGGAGGAGTCAACCATGACCTACGTCTGAACTGACTGCTTCCTTTTAGATCCCTAGAGTTGGGATTAAAGGTGTGTGCCTGTCAGGCAATCCGACAGTATGAGTCTTGAGGGGGAGCAGGACCAGCCTGTCCCCCTCGGGGCTGAGCAGGATGAGCAGGATGGTGAGTATCGCCCGACCACTCCCCTACCAGGAGAAAAGACACACACGAGCTGGGAGAACTGTCAAAGCAGGTACTCGCTTTTATTATTACAAGCAGCCTTTTATAGGCTGAGGGTAAATGGGAGGGTCTAGGAGATGAGGAGAGGTGATGTAGGATGTGAGGTAAAGTGGAGTGAGGGGGAGAGCCAGTAAGATTTTCACACATAGCAGTTACTAGGCAGAGTCACCACCAGAATAGGCTATGCTTGGTCACCATTATGCGGAACTAGAGGCGCCGAGACAGGTCTCTAAACTCGAGCTTGGTTTGAGTTTGGACCACAGGCCCCTCGCCCGGCCATAAGGCCCAACATGTGCCACCATTGCCTTCTGAGTTGGCTTACTTAAATGCATGTGCTGCATTTAAGCCAGATCACACAGGCCTTGAACGTGATCCTTTCCCAGAGAAACCGTATTGCTGAATTAAAAGATTAAATATTCCTCTACACCCATTGTCGGTAGGACTACTCCCTGGGTAAGGGATTCTGGACTGTACAAATGAAGAAAGTGAGCTGAGAACTAGAGTGATGCATTCTTGCTCTCTTCTGACTGCAAGCTCCAGCTGCCTTGGTTTCCCCACCATGGAGGACTGTAACCTGGGACTGTGAACCAAGATAAACCCTTTCTCCCTTAAGCTGTTTTTGTCAAGGTTTTTATTGCATCAACAGACAAGAAACTAAGCTAGGTATTTTTTTTTGAGGTATAATTTAGATTTTTTTAAAGATTGTTTTTATTTTATGTGCGTGAGTATTTTGATTGTCTGTATGTCTGTGTGCTATGTGTGTGCCTGCTGCCCAGAAGAAGACATCAGATCCCCTGAAACTATAGTGAAAGACAGTGTGAGCTGCCATATGGGTTCTGGGAACAAAACCTGGGTGCTCTGGAAGAGCAGCAAGTGCTCTTAACCACTAAGACATTTCTCCAGACCCCGACTGGGGATCTGTGGTACCCCGTGGAACAGTCACACCAGTCACACCGCGTGGTCATGGGTCGAGGGCGCTTACTGGCAAAGCTCTCATCCTAGAGAGCTGGCAGATTATGTCCCCTCCCCTTTGTGTTGACAGACCAGGGCTACCGCAAAGTTCCAAAGTTCCACCCCCTTCAGAGGGCGAGCCAAGATTGGCAGAATTGCTTACCTGTTTTAACCAATGTGTTACATTGGTACTGGGGGACCCACCCTTCCCTAAACCACAAAAATATACCCTAACCTGAAAGGACAAGACCAAAGCAGCCAAACTTTAGTCAGGCTTCTAAGAGCACCAAAATTGTGTAGGCCCAAGTCAGGGGCAATGTGACTCAGAACAGTTCCCAAAACTGAAGTAAGAGAAACAATTTCTGTAAGTGTGCCGCGCCGACCTCGACCAGCAAGGAAAGAGACACGACACGACTGGTTCCTTCTCAAGGCAGTTTAATCAGGAAGTTGATTGTAGGAAAAATGGCCCGGAATCCCGTCCCCTCCACACCTATATACCCTCATGAGAGCCTATCCGCTGCCGCCACGCATCGTCCCTCCATAGGCTGCAAGGGAACGCATCACTACAAGCCATGAATCACTCAGCCCTCATCTCCGAATAAGGAGTTGTTTATCATTTTGCACACAAGCAGCCAGCGCCATCTTACAGGGTGCTACACATGTAAGAAAAACAATTTCTAAGGCAAACAAGATATGGACTGCTGACTAATGGCCTTGGGCTAAGGATCTCCCCCCCCCCACATTGACTAAGACCCTAAATTTACATTTTCTAGTGCCCACAACCTTGCTATATGCCAGCACCAATCAGTTTAAAGATTAATACTCACATCACTATAGACTCATGCCTGATAATCTGTTGCTATGCTCTGTCTTTAAAAAAACATATGTAAATCATATTCAGAATATGCTAAATGGTCACTCCCACCTGCCTGGCTTGAGGCATCTGTGGGAGCGGACCCCAACGCGTTGGAAATAAACCTCCTGCTTTTGCATCGATCTCGAGTCCTGGTGATTTCTTGGGGGTCTCCTTCCATCTGCCCCTAACAAACCTTTGCAATAAATTGAGATGCTGTTCTGACTGTGGCTCCCGAAATTCTGTGTGTTCTGTTGACTCTTAAGTTCCCTGACCTGGGACCTGCGTTCAGCCATGCCCTTGCACTTTCTTCCCACTAGCCATGAGTGGCTAGACCATGTGGCCAGTAGTCTAGCGGCCTGGATGGGAAAAAAGCAAGGCCCTCCAAGGGCCGAAGGGGAGAGAGAAACAAGCCACAGGGATCTTTCTTCTCTTTTCCTGAAACAGGGTCTCACTATGGAGTCCAGGCCAGCCTCTGACCTGCTCCTGGCTCAGCTTCCCAGCAGCTATGATGACACATCTTAGTTTATGGTAAAAGTTGCATTTCTTCATTTACTTTTGACTCAGTGTCTCATGTATCCCAGAATGGCTACATAGCCGGGGATGGCATTTAAGCTCTAATATTCCTGTCCATCCACCTCCGTATTGCCAGGATTACAGGTATTTGATACCGCTCCTGATTTACGCAGAGCTGAAGATCAAACCGAGATCTTTGTGCCTGTTTTAGCAAGCACTCTGACAACTGATCTACAACTCCAGCCCTCAAAAAGTTTTAAATATTTTCCTTCTAGCGTGTCAGTTTTCTTCTTATTCTGTGTATGTTGTTTTGTCATGCAGAGTTTTAACGTATTTATATAGCCATGTGCATTCCTTTATTTTCTAGCAGCATCTAGTCTTTAAGTCTTCCTTAGAATGGCTTGTTTTAATGTTGAGGCTAGAGAAGTCCCCCTGTGCTCTGATGCTTGTGTGATCTCAGCTTTCATGTTCAGATCGCTGATCTGTTGTGTTTCTCTTGTGTACGGTGTGCAATACAGATCTCATGTTGTCTTTCCCCAGGGCCCCCAGGGGTCCCAGCACCATTCACTGAAGAATCTCTATTGACTTCACACACTACATTCCTCCTGTGTTTGATTCCGATCTGGACTTAACTGTGTTCTCTCAGTTCCACACGTCTGTCTGTGCAGAGGGCACACAGCTTCAGCTGAGCTTCTTTTATGGCCTCCTGCTCTTTCTCAGGAGAGTCTTTGTGTCTCTGAGCTTTTCAGTATGGGGCAGCATGAGCTGCACTATCCTTGGGCTCTACTCTCTTTCTTCTACGGGCCCTATAGGGATGGGGTGGGAGGCAGAGCACCTTCCTCTAACCCTCCATTCAAAGCCAGACAATGGGCCCCAGTGAGGAATGGCTCCTGGCAGCCAGCTGCTCCAGAGCGGATTTGGGGGAGGAACAATCTGTTCTTCCCCAATTCTGGACTGACCAGAGCCTTTCCCTTCCTGGGTCCTCCTTTCCTTCATAGACCCCAGGACCCAAGGAATGCTGCCTTTTCTCCTGAGAGGTCCATTACAAACTGTAAACTTAGTGAACTGAAACTTATCTTCATCTAAGTAACTCTTTAACCTTTTCAAAAGAGACTTTGGATATATTGATCTGGCTCAGAGGGTCTCAAGCCACCCCCAGGCAGGGATCTAAAAGCCAGTGGTCAGAGCAGTCTTGGCTGAGGCAGGACACATAAAACACTGAGAAAGATTTTTAAATAAAGCAAACAGAAACTCACTTTTCCTGACTGTTAAACAAGAGTCTCACGGAGAAGCAGGCTTCCGGCTGCAGTTCAGATTTGCTGCCAAAAAATCAGCTCCAGGGCCCTGCCCTGCTGCTCCCAGCTCCCTGGGGCAGAAACCCATCTCCTTGGTGCACACACCAATAAGCCCATCCTGCCAGGGCCCTGTGCCAGCCCTGGAGATGCCTGGAAATCACGGGCCACAGCAACTACAAGTGGTAATCAGGAGCAGCTGTGCGTCACTTTGCTTTTCTTGATCAAGTTCTGTTTTCATCACGTGTTTGGAATATTTCTCCATCACAATCTATTTTGGATCTGTCCTTAAGAATTATAGGTATAGTGGTTCAGGCCTGTAGTCCTAGCAGAAGGATTATGAGCCGAAGGCAGCATGACTGACATAGCAAGACTCTATCTCAAATATAAATAAATAAAATTTTAGTTTCTTTGGGGTTTGGCTTACTTAAGGTAAGGGTTCATTTTTGCACTAAAACGTCTCCCTGGGACATTTACGGATGTCAGGCTGTTCCCTGCTATAAGCCACTCCATATCAAGCGGAATAGTGACTTTCAGGCTGTGCTTTGCCCTGAGAGACTACATTTTACAAAGTGGCATTAGGTTTCACTCTGAGTGCAGAAGCAGGACAATTATATTTCATTTGTGCACATACAACCCACCCTCCAACCCCATCCAGCATCAACCATGAGGCACACAGGCTGATTACACTTGTTCATACAAGCTAAAAAGTACCACCCATGACCATATCAAAACAGATCAGGACGACATGGACATATTAAAACCACCTCAGAAAAGCCAGGCTTTTTGACTTACTGAACACACAACCAAAGGATGCAATCCACTTACTTAGCTCGTGTAAAATGAGGCACTGGCATGGCAGTAGCCCCACCAACTAGTCACTCAACCATCCAATGACTGCATAAAGGAACAAGGCAGAGAATTCTGTCCCTGGGGCTTCAGCTCAGTCCCTCTGCATGGTATGTGCTCTTGAAATGACATGTTGATCTGGGCTGGTCCTGACCTTCTTGTCAACTTACCTTGTACCAGCTCAGTACTGCACCTGGATCGCACCTGGGTGCCTAGAGCAGCTCTCTGAGTTCCTTAAAATCTTATCTAGCCAGTGTCGAGCATGGCGGTGTACTCCTTTTATCCCAGCACTCTGGAGGCAGAGGCAGGAGGATCCCTGTGAGTTCACGGCAGCCGGCTACATTGTGAGATCCTCCAGAGCTGAAAACTAAAAAAATCTTATCTAACCACCAGAATCTTTCTTAACACGTATGTCAGCTCTCTGCCTCTGCCTTAAGTAAGATATTTTTGAACTGTGATCTATACATAGTTGTATAAAGTAATGCATGACCTAAGTTAATATTAGTAAGATTAGACTAAAGTAAGATTAGACTAAAGGCTGGGCATGCTGCTACATGCCTTTAATCCCAGCACTCAGGTGACAGAGGCAGGTGGATCTCTGTAAGAGGCCAGCCTAGTCTACTAGTAAGTTCCAGGTTAGCCATGGCTACATAGTGAGACCCTGTCTAAATAAACAAGTAAGTAAATAAACAAATAAACAAACTGGAATAAAGGAACTTGTGATCATCATGGACATACTATCAAGAGAAATCTTTAAATTGCAGCCAATAAAACCAACTAACATAGTTTTTGAACTTACTTGTATTCAATAAACTCAGATATCATGGAAAAATACAAATATGACCATGTTTCTGATAGAAAGTGCTTATTTTGGATCTTAGGAAAAGGGTTCTATTCAAATTTGGATGTTTCTATTGCTGTCTCTGTATGTCACACAAAGTTCATCTAATGAATGAGCTTTTTTTTTTCATGTTGGGATGCTAGGGGCAAATGTTCCCCGTGTCCATTATACTCTGCATCTGACCGGGCAGCCCCAGGATCCTCTTGAGGCTACAGTCTGTTGAGGAGGAAGCTAGAGGAAGTCGTGCCCAGCCTGATGAGGCCTTCACAGTGCAGGTGACTCAGCACGAAGGCTAACTGGTTATAAGAACCAGAGGCTGAGCCTGGAGTGGCAGACCAAGACACATGGCTGTTGGGAGGCCCTTGGCATTTTTGGAAAAGCCAGGATAGTTCTTTCTATCTGGAATACTATAGAGATGATCATGCCTTGTAGCTCCCTTAATCCCATGGTGGGCCCTTCACTGGGTATAAGAACACAGCTAATTGTTTTCTTGTTTAACAAGAGAAAAGCATAAAACTTTTTTTAAGTTTATACATCTATGTGGGTGTCCACAGATAGAACTGTTCTGAGGTGTTTTGAGTGGTTTGTTTGCTTGTTTTATAGAGGTCAGACACACTGGGTTGGGAATCAGATCAATGCCTTGCTCAGCCATCATCAGAGAACCTTCCTCTTGCAGTAAATGGGAACCCACAACTGGACAATGAACAGAGAGTGAGGGACTTCGGAGCACCAAGTCCTGAATGGTATACCTTCATCAAACACCTCCCCTCAGGGCTCAGGAATCCATGTGTAAGAGCCACAGGGGATGATGACACCAAGAAAACAGTCTATACACAACAGGACTGACTCACATATGAACTCACAGAGACTGTGGCAGCAAACGCAGGCCTGCACAAGTTTTTAATTATTTTTTGTTTGTATTTTATTTCCGTTTTGTTTGTTTTTTGCCTGTTTGCCTTCTAAAGAGAAAGAATGTGGAGTTGGATGGGTGGGGAGGGGAGGATCTGGGAGGAACTGGGGAAGGGGGAAGGGGAAACCATGATCAGAATATCTTGTAAGAAAAAAAAATGTTTAAAAAAATCCTAAATAGAGGTCAGAGGACAGTTCTCCCGTTCTACCATGTGGGTCCTGGGGCTCTGTCCAGCAGAGGTCCCCTGACCTGTTGAGCCAGCCGGCCAGTCTACTATACGAGAGATTGGAATAAATAATCAAAGTATGATGTGCTTACATATTTATTTTCTGTTTCTTTTAAAGACAGAACCCAGGATGACCTTGAACTTCTGATCTTCCAAACCAATTGGAAACACACTATCAATGGTTATGTCAACCTATTGTTCAATACGCGCTTCTCAAACTATGCACTCTCAGTGTGATTCTAGCTTCACTAACACACAACATTCTCAGAACTAACTAAAATACGTATTGCCACAGCATCTACAAAGAAACACTCACCTCCCAAATGCTGAAATAAATACTGCCACACCTCCTTTATGCTGTTTTGGCAATCAAATCTTTGAGACAAAGAACCCTAAGTCTGTGAGGGAAAGACGAAGATCTGTGAATGAGGGTGGTAAATCTAGGGATGGCATCAAGAGATAAGGAATGGTACCAGCTGGTGGAAGATTGAAGGTTGCTACAAGGAGTGTGTTTACTTCAAAGTTCCATCAGTTAGCTCAGTTAGTCCAGTGATCACAGCAGCTTTCTGCTTCAGTGTGAGAAAGATATGGTTCCCAAGAGACTCTGTGGCTTCCTGCCCATGAGGAAAGAGGCCAAAAAGCCCTTTCTGAAGGCACAGCCCTGAAGAGGCCTAAGCCTGAAACAGCTCCCACACCAGTGGCCTTGTTGGAGCGACCACATCCCTAACTCCAAGGGCTTCCAATAAGGACCCCACCCCACTCTAAGACAACAGGGTTCTGCCAGGTCAGGGGAAGCTGTCAGAAGACAATCTTTGAGTCAGAGCCAAAAGATGTAGCTCCCCCAACCCCAAGAGAGTAGGTCACAGGCCTGCAGTGTCACAGTCCAGCCTGCCCCTTCAGTTGGTGTGACCTTTAGCCTAAGGAACTCTGCCTGCTGTGCTCAGGGTGGCTTAGCAGAAGAGGGCTCCACAGACAAGATACACAACCCCCTGTCTCAGTGCCCTCCCACCTTCTCCTTTAAAGTAACCTTCACTTTGTAAAAGAGCCACTGCCCCTAAATTGGGACCTGGAATGGCCGCCCCAAGCCATTTTCCCATCTCTGAGGCCTGAGTTGCACTGTTGGGCTGTCTGGTCACTCTAAAATTTAGTGCTGTGTTACAGCACTACTCAGGACAGAGATGGCACTGCTCCTCTGAGAGGCTGCTGATTAACAGAAATCAATAGCCCAAAAGGCTGAGGTTTTCCTTCCCTCCAACCTCCCTCAAGGGAAGCTGGCACTGAGAGGAACCCTAGCAGCAACCCACCAGGGTCCCCTCAATCTCTACACTGTGCTGAACAAATTCTAGGACCAAGGGCAGAAGCTGGATCTGAACAAATAGGGCAAATATTATTGGTTGAGGGGGGGCTGCCTCCCGTACTCTGGGCCTTTCTTTCTCTGTAGATTCAGAGCTCCAGAGGCCCTCTCCCCTAGACCTAGTCCTGGGTCCCTCCCGACCCCTTTCCAGTTCCCTTGCTGCATTTCCCCCGACAGTCCCAGGCCTCTTCCTACTCCCCCCCCCCCCCATCCTCAGGGACCTCCCTCCCCTGGGCCCTCATACGCTTGGTCCCCTCCCCCCATGCTCCAGGATGTCCCTCCCCTGGGCCCCATTCGCTAGGTCCCCTCCTCTGCCCGCTCCACCCCGCAGACACTGTCACTTCTCGGAAGAGAGGAGGCGGGGGAAGCTGGGAAGCAGCCAGCCTTCTGTCCTCCCACGTCCCTACATGCCCGGGTGCACTCCAGTTCTCCAGCTCCAACCCCTCACCCACCCTCGCCCTTATCCAAACGAGCCTGCTCCCTGTGTGTCCCTTTCTCTGTTTCCGTGTGTTCCCTAACACATTCCCACACACCCCTTCTTTGACCTCCCGAGCAACTGGTTGAATGCCAATATACTCCCATCCCCCAGCCCTCCGGCCCTACGGACCCTGTCCCTTCCTGCAGCCTGGAGACTAGGGACCTCTGTATTCGAGGATATACCCTCTCGATATTGCGCCCGGGCAGAAGCACATAAAAAAAATGTGCCACTCACGCCCAGCACCCCTCCAGAGCCCTCAAGCGGCTCCGGACTTCTAAGGCGTAGCCTTGAGCAGACCCCAGGCGAGGCCCTAAGCACTCTGGGGCCCAAACGGCGGGCTTGCGGCGCCACCTGGTGACCATTCTAACTATGTGCAACTCACGGACTGCAGGGTGGGGCTCAGGGGCGGGACTCCGGGGCGAGAGGGTGGGGGGCTGTCCCAGTAGCTGTCCCCTTCAGTTCCGCAGGACCCCAGGACCCCAGGACCCCAGACGCCCGGATTACTTCCAGATGTCCGCTTTAGTTTTCTTCCAGATATCAGGCATTTCTGGTTATACTGAAGCCAAAAGCCAGGCACGGTAATTGGTGGAAGGTGGAATTGCGACATTGAAGAGATGCCCAGGGCCTGTTGGCCCTAGGATCTAGCGCAGGATGTACGCAGAGGAGCATAGGTGGAGTGGATGCGAGCCACAAAGGCAGTTTGAGCACAAGTCCCCAAAGCCCACTCATCTCCAGGAAAAAGATATCCACCTCCATAAGAGTTAGGAACAAAGCAGAGAAATAGGGTCAGTGGCCTGTTCCAGGTAGAAAAGGCCAAAAGATGAGCCTGGAGAGTCCCAAAATGCCATAAAGTCAAGAACTCAGAAAAAAAATAATAAAGCCCATACAGACAGGTTATGCCAAAGCAACACAAGAGCCAGACAAAAGAGCCCTCTTGTGGTCAAAAACCCAAACAGTTTGAGCAAAAAGATGAGCCAAGGAGTGTTGGAATACCCAGAAGTACGAAATTAATATCCACAAGTCCAGTCTGTGTGACTAAATCAATGAATGGGAGTGTGGATCAAGGCTTTCACAAAGAATCCTAGACCAAAGAATAGGTTCCACCTGAGGCTTTAAGCATGGACGCTTTCCTCCTCCTTTCCCAGAGCTCAGCACAGGTGATTGTTCTGCAGAGGAGACACAACAAACACACCTTCTCCATGCTCTGTCAGTATCAGCAGTCCTGAGCCACAGAGGAGAGCAGATGGTTGACACTGAGGACCCCATAGGAGGTGACCTGGGGACATTGCCTTTGGAGTCTTCCTTCCTGATCCGTAAGTTCAGTCCCACCCCGAGGAAAACAGCAGATGGTCTGGATGGAGGGAACCCTCACACAGGCTGACCAGTCTGCTCTTAACTACCTCGGTCATCAGAGACAGCTCTGTCATCGCCTGAGGAGACGAGATGGCTCAGTGTTATGCAAGACCCTAGACAGGTGAGACACTGGGACAGAGGGCACGGGGGAATATGAGGAAGCTGAGCAAACGCGAATAGAGCATGGACTTCGGTTAAAAATAGGGTATCAGCCCGGGGAGACAGCACAGAGAGTTACAGCACTGACTGCAAAAGCATGAGAACCTGACTTCCTGGCCATTCGGGCCTGCAACCGGAACACTGAGGCACTGGTGAGAGGCAGAAACAGGAGGGTGGCTAGGGCTTGCTGGCTAGACTAGCCAAAAATCAGCAGTCTCCAGATCCAGAAAGAGATCTTGTCTCAAGAGAATAAGACGAAATGACAGAGGAGGGCACTTGATATCTTCCCCTGGCCTCTAGGTACGTGAATGCATGCACTCATACAACACACATACATACACACACACACATACACACACACACACACACGTACACATACATATACATACACACACACGTACACACACATATACATACACACATACATACACACACATACACACACATACAGGTACACACACATATACATACACACACACATACACACATATACACACACACATACACACATATACACACACACATACACACACACACACACCTCATACACCACACACAGAGTAATGTATTGATATTACAATAACAAATACATCACAGGAAAGCAAAATTATGACTTGAAACTGTATTACGTGTTCTGAATTTCTATAAATGTAATACTTTTCTAAAAATTGTTATTAATGGGAAGAGTCTATGTATCCCAGGTTGGCCTTGAACTCACTATCTTCCTTCCTCTGCCTCCCATGCTTACGTTACAAGTGTGTACTACACTTTGCCTTCGTTGCATTTTTTTAAATTTAAATTAATTTTTATTTTATTTTATTTTGAGACAAGGTCTCACTATGTAACTCTGGCTAATCTGGAAATCACTCTGTAGACTAGGCTGGCCTTGAATGCACAGACATCCATCTGCCTCCGCCTCCTAAGTTCTAAGATTAAAAATATGCACCACCACACCCAGCTCTCAGTTCTTTTTTTTTTTTTTTCTTTTTGGTTTTTTGAGACATGATTTCTCTGTTGTAACTCTGGCTGTCCAGGCTGGCCTCGAACTCACAGAGATCCTCCTGCCTCTGCCTCCCAAGTGCTGGGATTAAGGGCATGTGCCACCACTGCCCGGTTCAGTTCTATTTTTTAAACTGCTATGTAACTGGATTTGTGTTTTTTACCCACTCCTTCCCTGACTGGGCCCCAAGAAACATTTGGAAGACCCTCCTGATTCACAGGGCCCTGAGACTGATTGACAAGGAGATTCTTAAAGCCTTGGGAGCTCCTGTAATGCTGCTACTGAAGTGGGGCTCCAGCAAGGCAGGGCCAATGGGCCTTCACTTCCAAAGATGAGGAAGTATGATGATCATACTGGGCAGTGGCTAAAGAAACAAAGAACAAGGCAGGGTGGTACACACCTTTAATCTTCACACTCAGGAGGCAGAGGCAGGCAGATATCTCTGAGCTAGAGGCCAGTCTGTTCTACAGAGCATGTTCCAGGATAGCCAGGGCTTCATAGTGAGATGAAAAAGAAGAGGAAGAAGAGGAGGGTAAGTGGGGGAAGGAAGGAAGAATGGACTCACACCAGAGTGGTCCTGGGTTAAAAGCTCAATAGGTAAAGTCTTACAAGCATTAGGACCTGAATATGATCCCTTATAATCTATGAGGCCAATGACCTCCCTCCAAAAAAAAAAATTTTTAACTTAGTTTCTTAGAACAGTAAATAAGTATTCACTTATAGAAATTCAGTGAGTAGAAATTTGCTGGTCAACTTGGACATTCAAAACCAAGTACCATAGAGTTCTGGCCTTAGGGCACAGGAACAGGCCCCAAGAAGTTAAAGACCAGAGAAACAGGCAGACACTCCCACAACTGCAGAGTCAAGGTTATGGGGACTCACTGACCAAAGTATGGTCCTGGGCAGTAGAAAGTCCAGTGGACCCCCACAATTTGAGTCAGAAGAACATGGACAAAAGTGACCTCATCTAAACCAGAATGTACCTGCTTTATATTAAGGTAATATCAATAACATTGAGCACATTAAGGCACAGACAGCACCAATAGCCTGTTTGTAAAGTAATACTACCCTAATGGTTTTGTCTGTTTATACTTTGCCAGAAAACTTTGTAGGGAAAAAGAAACCAGGGTTACCCAGGGTATTGTGGCAGCTCCAACTCACAATGCCTCAGCCAGGGCAAGCTGGATCCATACATAGAGAAACATGTGAACTTCTCACTGCTCTAGAGGCCAAAAGTCTGAGGTCAGCATGCAAGTACAGCCAGGTTCAGAGTCACACTTCCTTCCTGGCTGCCCAGAGATTTCACATTGCTCTGTTCTTAAGTGGGTGATGTAGCGGGACTTTGCAAAGAAGTCTTTTGTATTGTGCAGCCTTCCTTATGGTTACATGCCGCTTGGACTTCTGGGAACAGCTGAGGATCCATATAAAGGAGAATGTTGCCAGTTGACAGTTAATGGGAAATCAGGCACTGGCACCAGTTAAAGGACAGTTAGTGGCATGGTAGAGTTAGGAGCTAGAAGATGTTAGAAGCTAGTACAGTTCTCCAGGCTTAGAAAGATAAAGACAGCCAAAAGGGGCTGTGATGATTTCTTCCTTTCTCTGTCTTTCCTAAGGTAGTGAGGGTAAAATACAAATATAAAAGGCACAGTGAAAATCTGTACAAGTTGGAATTTAGTTACAAGTTAGAATCTGTTACAGTAACATTCAGTTACAAGTAACATTCCAGGGGAGAACAAGAGAACAGTTTTCAGTTACAAATAAAGAATGTGAAGATTTCAGTTATAAGCAGGACAGAAGAACCAGGAGGGAGATTTCAGTTACAAAAGAATGAGCCAGAGTTTCGTTACAAGTGCAACAGTTCAGTTACAGAGCAATGTATAATTGTGCAAAGGTTCAGTTCCAAGTGGCCCCTAAACAAGTAAGGTTTCAGAAAGTAGCTACAGGGTAAGAACTGAGCTCTCTTATAAAAGGCTAGGACCCCTTCATGACTTCACCTAACTCTAGTTACCTCCCTCAAATACCACTTCATACCATAACACTGGAGGCTAGGATCCCAGCATGTGAACTGGGGACTCTGTCAATAGTAAAGAACCAAGTCAGACCCTCACAAGAATGGCCATTCTGCCTGTGTTAATCTGAGCCTGGGAAGGGGAGCTAGGTAGAACTTCCAGGGACTTTGGCACTGAATTGATGAATTTCTAGAAACTTGAAATCCACCTGTCAAAGGGGCACATGGAGGACAGGGTGTTCATGGGCTCTCACCCAGGCCCAGCTCTCAGAAGGGCTAGGGCTTCCTGGACCCACGCTGTGTTTATGTCCCTATGACTCCAGGCATAAAGGAAGAACCCTGTGTGTGGGTTCCCCAGCCCTTGCAGAAGCTGTTAAAATGTCTAACCTAGAAACCACTACAGTAAAGATGTACTACATCCTGTGTCCCCATCAAAGACTTGCTATGGCTCTACATCACCCTACACTTCACCTGTTTGGCTTATGTAGAAGACAGTTCTTGGGTAACGAAGGATGGTTATTGTAAATGTGATCAGACTACAGCTCTTGCAATTGCTTTTCCTGATTGATTTCACTGCTACAGCATACTTACATCTCCACCCCCACCCCCACCCGACAACTGTACTGACATGCAAGTGCCCTTCCTCCACACCTGTTATGAAAGAATGAGGATCAAGACACTACCTTCAACAGAGACGCTTACACTTTCATGGTCCTATCTCTCAGGACAAATGCTCTAGTCCCCTAATCCATAGGGACCTTCACTTCCTTTTCTTCCCATCACTGTTAGTGACTGCACATGATGAGCAGAAAGTAGATGTTGCCATCTTGGTAGAATTCATGTGCTGAAGAATGGACCCCACAGAGCCTGGGACTCACCATCTCTGGAGTTCCATGTGTGGCGATTTAAATGAGAATGGTACCCATAGGCTCATATATTTGAATGCTTGGTTCCCGCATTGGTGAAATTATTTGGGAAGGATTAGGAGATGTGGCCATGTTGGAAGAGGTGGTCTTTGAGGGTTCAAAAGCCTATGCCATTCACAGTTCTCACTGTGTGTCCAACTTGCAGGTCCAGGTGTAAGCTCTCAGTTACTTCTCTAGTGCCATGCCTGCCTGCTTGTGGGCATACTCCCTACCATGATGATCATGGACTCTAACCCTCTGGAACCATGAGTCCCAATAAATGTTTACTTTTATGAGTTGCTTTGCTCATGGTGTGTCTTCATGGCAACGAAAAAATAACTAAGACACCAGGGTCCAGTGCATCCAGTCTCTTCAAGCATAAGACAGCATGCCTAGTCTGTCCCTGTTATTTGAGAGACAGTTTTTACCTACCTGCTAAAATCCTTCCCAGGGAGAGATTTAATAAATGCCTACCCTTTCTCATGTGGTCCTAGAAACAAACCAAGGCACAAGTCCTCCAAGCTTCACTTTAGAGGACCAATGAGCTTATTGAGCTCCCTTACAGAGCACAGGTAAGAGGTTGCTTACGGGGATGTGAATGCTCCTCACCCAACAGGCCACACCTAAAAAGCTTTATCCAGCAGTGATAAAAGCTTCCTATAGCAGCATAGATAGAGTCCCCCTTACCCAGTTCTCCCCAGCCTATATACTCTAGCTCCTCCTCAAGACCACATGCAATTAAGGCAGAGTTGCATCTAAATGTTACCAGAGAGGTTAGATGCACAGGACATAAAGAATTTGTCATATGTGAATACTGACCCAAGTCACCTGGAGGAGGGAACCTCAACTGAAGAACTGCCTCCATCAGACTGGCTGTGGGCATGTCTGTAGGGATGTTTCTTAATTGCTAATTGATACAGGAAGGCTCAGCCCATTGTGGGTGGTGCTATCCTTAGGCAAAGTGGTCCTGGGCTCTATAAAAGTAGTTAAGCAAGCCAGTAAACAGTATCTCTCCACAGTCTCTGCTTCAGTTCCTGCTTCCAGGTTCCTACTTGAATGCCTGCCCTGGCTTTCCTCAGTGGGACTGTAATCTGTAAAGCGAAATATAGCCTTTCTTCCCCAAGTTGCTTTTTTTCAGAATGTTTTTTCACAGGAACAGAGAGCAAACTAATACACATCAGAACCCAGATTTCTGGTCACAGGGGCTCAGCTCATCATTTATGGCAACTGCTGAGTGCCAGTTGCCAGCAGCAAGAGGATGGCACGAACTCCTTCCATCCAGGGGGCAGAGCTTTGCTCTCATTTGGATAGTTGCTTACTCTGGTTGTGGATGTACCTTCTCTGGCAGCCTAAATGCTTCTGCCCAAATGGAATCAGAGGAAGACCTATTCTACACAGCATAAGTCTCTCCAGAGAGCTCATTGTCTGGCCATGTTCCCATTGAACAGTAAAATGGCTCCTAAAGGCTGTTTTGGTGTCAGCAGAGTGGCCACACTGTGGGTCTGCAATGTACCCAGGATTTGCTTGATGCTCTGGTTCAGTAACCATAGCTCGCCATAGGCAGAGTCCACAGGTTCTGGGATCAGAAGAAATAGCATAATTGTCTTGATTTCTGTCCCCACAACTTTGGGCTCTTCTAGTCCAGTGATCTCAGATCCTAAGGGACCAACCAATTCATTCTGGTTCATCCAAGACTCTCTTGGGGTTAAAGCTAGAAGTACCTGGTCCTTCCAGCCACTTCAGTCCTGGGAAAATGCGAGAGAGTGTTATACCAGGGTCTCATCATACAAAAGGCTGTGATAGCAGATGTACAGAGAGAATGGTTTCTGTGCTGTCCAGAATGCTAGGTCCTGTAAGGGGGGAGCAGGGCCATGTCATAGGCAAGATGAGAAAGTCAGAAGGCAGGGACCCCTTGAGGATGTCTCTTAGCACCTGTAAGTCCCATGGGAAACAACTACAGAAAACTAGATCCATCCTATACAAACAAAACTGCTAATAGCACAGACCTTTTGGGAATGCAGGCTTGGGTTTTCCCCACACCAGACAAAGAACCCCAGCCTTTTCTGAGAGCAAAGTATCAAAATACTCCTTCCATCAAAAAGGAGAGTTGTCAGTGCCACCACCCCATCACTGAACGATGAGAGCTTCCCTAACCCTCCGGTGACCAACTCCTTTGCCTCTTTTTTCCTTCTCCTGCTCCTCTCCCACCTAACACAACATGTATCACAGTGGCTAACGTGTTTCTGTGTTTGTATCATTTACCCCTTGAACATGCTCAAGGAGGGTGACTCAGCTTCAAGAATAAGGTCCCACCCAAAAGGTGGATGTGAAATTTTGACTGGGTTCCCCTGGAAATGCAGCCTGTTTGAGTTAGGAGAGTTCACCTATGGTTTTGCTTAGTTAAACATAGTTGTAGGAGCTGGAGAGATGGCTCCAAGGTTAAGAGCACTGGTTTCTCTTGCAGATGACTCAGGTTCAGTTCCCAGCACCCACAAGACAGCATACAATCAGTTCCAGGAGACCCAACACTCCTTTCTGGCCTCTGTGAGCACCAAGCACACTAGTGGTACAACAGACATGCACACAGCCAAAACCCATACACATAAAATAATTTAAATTAAAAAAATAAATACAGTTTTTTTAAGTGTTCATGCATATTTCCATTGGGGGGGGGTGGTTGTTTTGTTTAAGCTGACTAGGCTTTTTCAGGCTGGAAGACTTCCTTCCATGGTTGGGGTGAGATGGTGTTGAATTGAATTTCACCCACTTGTGTCCCCGTCACAGCCAGATGTGTTAACAAGTAGAACAGGTGCCTAGCTGGTCATAACTTGCTCACTCAGTTGTTCTATTACCCCTTTACCCTCCTTGCTGGATTCTAGATGGACAGAGGAAATTCCCTGGCTAGGGACTCATGAAGGGTCCCAAATACTTCTCTGCCAGTACGTGCTTTCCAACATTTGCTTTCTTTTAAATGCTGCTTATTTTCTGTCTCTGCCCAGAAAAAAAAAAAAAAGTCCTGTGAAAGCAGAGACCTTATCTCTCCTTTATTACTGCACCCTCAAGTCTTCCAGTTGTACAGATACTAGGTAATGTCTCTAAGCTTAAGGACTATGAGGATACATCACGTGACATGTAAGGTGCGTGTGTGTGTGTGTGTGTGTGTGTGTGTGTGTGTGTAAAAGAACGCTGGTTAAGACAATGTTTAGGGTCCACACAGTGCAGGCGGCAGAAGCAAGGAAGTCACTACAAGGCACAAGCTGATGAGAACAGCAGCTGATGATTGGAAGAAAGTTAAAAAAACAAAAAAACACGTTGTAAGGACAGAGAAAAGAATACAATAAAGAACAGAAAGCGGCCAATTGGATTTTTATGCCCCAAGGATACACAGTGATGGCTGAACAATATTAATACAAAAAGCAAGCCAGGGGTGGTGACACGTGCCTTTAATCCCAGCACTCAGGAGGCAGAGGCCGGCAGATGTCAGTTAAGGCTACATAGTGAGACCCTGTCTCAAAAAAAAAAAGCAAAACAACTTAGCAAACAGCACAACAGTGGTACATGAGGTGAAGGGCAGCTCCGCTCCACGGCTTGCCGGGGTGGAGGTCACCCTTTAGAGCAGATACAGGAAGGTGCCTAGTCACCTCCACTGGGACACACTCACCCCAGGGTGAGAAGGTCTCTAAGTGACTGCACCCCGTTGCAATGGCATCTATCCATTAAGGCCATAGCATCATGGAGGAGGGGAGACAATTCAAATGTCTAGTCCACATTCCTGTCTCAGAGCGAGTTCTGCACGCTCCCAGAAGCTTCTGCTACACCAACTGAAAGAGCGTGGCTAATGGACTGGAACCTCAAGGAGAACAGGATGGTGGCAAGGTGGAAGATTGGTGGTGGTCAGAAGGGCTGGGATACACCAGCAAAGAGAGCCAATGGAATGCACAACCGAAGCAATCTCCACAGAACCACCCTCCACCCACTTGTTCTCCATCACAGCTAAACGAGAACATCACAGTCTGGTCCAAATCCGACTGAGAGCTAGGCCGAGCTCCTCTTTGGTCCACAAGCCTTCTCTGGGTGCTCATCCTCCCCTACATCTTCCCAGACACGCCGGCTTCCAGCAGCGTCCCCTTTTTCCCCCGCGCCATGGCCTCTACAGTAGCAAGGACCTCTTACAGCCCTCTCCCCAACGTCCCTGGTGTCCCTCACCGTGGGCTCGGTCCCCCGCAACCCCCGCATCCCCAAGCGCGCGTCCGGCGCAAGCCAGGTGAATGCGCGCGTCGCGGGGACCGCTCGCACACCCTAACGCACCGCCCCGCCTCCGAGCATCACGGATTGGTTGTACTCAGGCTGGCCGCGGCCGATTGGCTCGAGCCACGCGGCCGGTCCCGTTTCACGGTGGGTAGCACCGCAGCGTGGATGCTGCTCGGTCCCGCCGCGGCTAGAGGAGCGTGAGCAGCCGGGAGGGGCGGGCGGGGGAGCGCCTCGAGGAGCCGCTCCCGCCGCCCACCCCCGCCGCGGCCCTAGCAGCCTGGGAATTGCGGCCAAATTCCGTAGCCCCGGCAGCGGACAAAGGGCCATGCGGGGCTGCAGACGCTGAGCGCGGCAGGGTGGGCCGGGGGATGTGGGGCGGGGCAGGCGGGGGCGGGGGGCTGCAGCGACGCCCCTGAGTGTGGCGCCGCGATGCCGTGGTTCCCGGTGAAGAAGGTCCGCAAGCAGATGAAGCTGCTGCTGCTGTTGCTGCTGCTCACCTGCGCCGCGTGGCTCACGTACGTGCACCGGAGCCTGGTGCGCCCGGGCCGCGCGCTGCGCCAGCGGCTGGGCTATGGGCAAGGTACGCGAGGGCGTGCGGCGTGAGGGCCCGGGCCTCCCAATGCGCGGGGGTCTGACTGCCCAGAGCCCCTGCCCTCCTGCTCTTCCCAGCTCCGCTATATTGGGGGAGGGGTCGCGGCTCTGGTCGGCGGGACGCCCGGTGACGTCAGCAGTAACGCCGGGGACCCTCTTGGGGCACATCCCTAACCTTTTCGGACCCTGGAATGTGGCTTAGATTCGGAGGTGATGAAGTTAATGGTGGGATCTTGGGAGAATCCGTTCCCTCAGCCAAGAGGCCTGTCAGGCCCTTGCCTACTTGGTGGGGCCTCAGTTTCCTCTTCTGCTAGGGGTTGAGGGTGGCGTTGAGGGATTCAGCCCAGAGTGGCCAGAACAGTTGGAAACCCTGGGTACACCTGTGGCCGTGGACTGAGATTTCTGTGTGCTAGGGACCAATGCTAACTTGTAAATGCTTGTAGTCTGCACATTAAGAGTGGGCAGAGGATGCACAAAGCAACTCAAGTCCTGGCAAACCCTGTGGCCAAGAAGCAGGGGAGAACCTCTGGAGGTGGTAGCCATTGACCCACACTTCGGTGGAATAGCTCCAGAGCAGGGTGGTCATCAATGACAGCTAGATAGAAAAAGGCCAGGGAATGGACCTAGAGAAGCCCAACCAAGCAGAGTAGAGCCCAGCCAGGCTGTCTCTGATCCTTGTGAAGGAGGCTGGTGAGCTGAGGATATAGGGGGAGGGCAACAAATGTCTCTCCTCTCAGACTCAGAGCAGTGACAGCTAACTCAAGACATCCTCGTCCACTCCACCTGATGGTTCCAAACTCCCTTTTCAGCCCTACTGTCTCCTACCTGCAGAAGGCCTTCTGCCTCCTCATGTGCCTGGACACCTGTTTCCGCACGTCTTCCACCAGATCCTGGGTGGAGGATCTGAGACAGATCCCAGCCCCCAAGGAAGTCTGGCGGTCAGTCCAATCCATGTACATTGTAGCTGTGACATCTTCAAGATATCCTGGCACGACTGTCCTTACAGGAAGCCTCACCTCAGCTGTCAACTGATAGGTCTCCACCCAGGACTCAAACCCAGCCCCCATATCAGCTGCCTTTGTGGGTTTCTCAGCAGCCATAGGCCTTCCTCCTGCCCGACTTTCTGAGCAGTTTGAGTCTGACTGAGACCAACCAGGAAGGGGTGAAGACAGGGAGCCTCATTGCTGAAGGTTAGATCATTGGGGCAGCTGGCTCTGACTTCTAGGTGCGTAGGATCTGTTCTGAATCCTGGAAGATCAATGCTGCCCAGTGAGACTGCTAGAAGCAGCCTGGGCTGCACGGATGGGGCCCCATTCACACATACTCCACTCTGGGCTGAAGCCATCTCTTTTGACTGGCCACCTGGGATCCCACAAGGTACTGCAAGGCTTGTGAGAAGCTGAGCAGCTGCATGTGATCAAGGCTTTCCTGACAGTGTAGTCAGTCTTCAGTGCAGGCAACATTCAATGGGTGTCCAGCAGCCTGAGAGTGGGACAGGCCTGTCTGCATACCCTCTTTGCTGAGGCTTAGCCCCTGCAAGTCAGTGGTGGTGGCCTGTGCTAAGATCCCACTACAGAAGATCCCAGTGTACTCCAGGTGCCTGGACTTAGCTTGATGAGCTAATACCCAGGCCAGGCTCTGGGAATTTGACCAAGAGTCTTGGTTGCTCACCTCCTGGCTGATCAAGAAAGGATCTGGAATGTGGAACAAGTGAGAGATACCTCAGGAATTTCAAGGGAGGAGGCAGCCCCTCACCTAGAGACAGGTCAGACCCTCTGGTATCAGCTCTACCTGTACAAGAGCCTAGCTTCTGAGATATGCACCAAGGGAAAGATGTGGGATGCAAGGCTCAACTTTGAAACAGGAAGGACTCCTGGATCATTGATGCATCAGAAGGGACAAGGCTGAGACAAAGCGAAACCTCCTGCTTTTAGAGACTCAAGTCCAGAAGAGTGGGCACTCAGGAATGCAGTGGGCATCCAGCTTAGGAGGAAGGTCCCGGAAGTGGGGAAGAAAGTTCAGGGGTGGTCTACCCCAAACTGGAGGGGCAGTTGTGGACATGCTTCATACAGATCTCGGGAGAGTCAGGAGGCAAACACCCTAGCACATAGGAAAGGCATTGAGGGTACTCAGCCATCTGGAATTCTTCCCACGGCAAAGCCATTCAGAGAGGGTCACCAGATGTGTGTGAATATGTAGTTTCACACTAGCCTGAGTGTATATATAGCCCCGCTTCTGGCTTCCATCAGGAAAGACTCTTGCATTGCACTGCCCACCCAAGGTAAGTTCTAGAAGGGCCCCAAAATGAGGGAGCAGAAGTGCAGGGCCTTCGGCAAACCTTGCTGCCCCCACCCCTCCAGCTGACCCCACAACAAAGATACTGGCCTTAGAGAGTTTGAGACCTGACACACTTCACATACCATCTGCAGATGGCGAGAAGCTGACTGGTGTGACAGACAGCCGGGGTGTCCGAGTGGTATCCACACAGAGGGCAGAGGACTCTAGTGAAAGTCATGAAGAGGACCAGGCGGTAAGCAGTGACCAAAAATAAACTATGTGTAAGAGGCTTCCCTCTTGGATGAGTGGATATGACCATGGGCTGTATGTGCACTTCAGCATCCCAGCCTGGATACTGTGTCTGGGTAGTCATGGGTGGTATGCATCTGTTGTGCATCCTATCAGTGGCCATGTATCTGCCACAAGTCTGGCAGATTTGCTAGGATATCTGTGTGGAGAGTAAATAGGGTGATAGGACTGGATGTGCAAAAGGGGAACCATGAAGTCCTGCTTTGCTGTGTGTGCCTGGATGGACTGTGCAGTTGTGATAATTACTGCCTTTAGAACTCTGATATGGCTACCGTTTCTTGCAGCCTGAGGGACGAGTCCCAAACATGCTGTTTCCTGGAGGAGCTAGGAAGCCACCCCCAGTGAACCTCACCCACCAGACACCACCATGGCGGGAAGAGGTAAGCTCTGTTGGGTTGAGCTGGGCTGGGTGGGGGTGTGAAGCAGACTGTATAACAGCTAAAGTCTCCTCTGGCCCCTAGTTCAAAGGACAGGTGAACCTGCATGTGTTTGAGGACTGGTGTGGGGGTGCTGTGGGGCACCTGAGAAAGAACCTGCACTTCCCACTGTTTCCTCATGTGAGTACCTCGGGAAATGATGGGTGGGCACAGTGGGCAAGGCGGGCAGTGGGCTCTGAGTCAGTGGTTGTTGCCCTACTGGCAGACTCGCACCACTGTGACAAAGTTAGCTGTGTCCCCTAAGTGGAAGAACTATGGGCTCCGGATTTTTGGCTTCATCCACCCAGCCAGAGATGGTGAGTAGGTGGGGTATGCCAGGGGCAGGATGTCTTGCACAGTCCAGCTTCCTGAGCCCCTCTCTTGTGGTCTAGGAGACATCCAGTTCTCTGTGGCTTCGGATGACAACTCTGAGTTCTGGCTGAGCTTGGATGAGAGCCCAGCAGCCGCCCGGCTTGTAGCCTTCGTGGGCAAGGTAGGTTCTGCCTTCTTGCCCTAGCTCCTGTATCCACACCACGTCTCATCTTCATTGGACCTCCTACAGCCTCTTGGAAATACAGACTGAATGTATGCCCACAAGGAGCATACATTCTGTCCCCCATTGTGTCACCCCCTAGACTGGCTCTGAGTGGACAGCACCTGGAGAATTCACCAAGTTCAGCTCCCAGGTGTCTAAGCCGCGGCGGTGAGTAGCTAAGGGTGCCTGCATTCATATGCGTATGCACATATTTGTTAGCATGTGAGAGGGAGGCTGGGATTACCCTTGCCCATCCTCCTGAGGGACCATCTCAGAGGGAGGTAAGATTCTTTCCCCACTCTCTGGGCTCTCAATCTATTTGGTGGGGGACAACCCTGACTCCTTAACATCCACAGGCTCATGGCCTCCCGGAGATACTACTTTGAACTGCTTCACAAGCAAGATGACAAGGGCTCAGACCATGTGGAAGTGGGTGTGAGTGTGGCCTGCCCTCTGGAGGAGCTCCAAAGACCTCAGCTCTTCCCATCCACTTCCCATGTCACTTCAGGGTGGTCCCCAACCTGAAGGGGTTTCCAGTCTAGGAGATAAAGCAACTATTCAGGGATGCGGGCCGGGGTTGGAGGAGGGGCAGGTTTTGCCTGCTGGATGCTCAGAGGAGCTGTGCTGAAAATTAGCCCTTTATCAGGCAATGTGTGGGAGGAAGTGTAGAGCAGGAAGTGCAGCATATGAATCCTGTACCTGGAGAACTGGCCCCTATTTTCTAGCATCTTCCAAGACTCCAGATCAGGCCAGGCCTGCAGTGCTGTGCTGAACTGCTCAGACTGTGAAGTGGGGCCGGGAGGTTTGCATGCCAGGAATCCCTCTGGCTTCTGGAACAATGGGAAGCTGAGAGGTGGAACCTTGGGACATGTATTATCCTTTTATTGCTGTGATTGTCATTGTAACAAAGTACTTGACAAGGAGCAGCTTAAGAAAGGCTTTATGTTGGCTCACAGTTTGAGGGTACAATCCATCATGGAGGGGAAGTCCTGACAGGAGTTTGAGGTGGCTGGTCACATTGCATTTGCAGCCAGGAACAGAGAGAGATGAATGCTGGTGCTCAGCTCACTTTCTCCTTTCTATTCAGTTTTGGACCACAGTCCATGAAATGGTACTGCCCACGTTTTAGGGTAGGTTTCCTCCCCAAGCTCACCTCATCTAGATGATCCCTCACAGGGATGCCCAGCAACTTGTCTCCAATGGTTCTAGTTCCTGTCGGGTTGAAAATCAGTATCAGCCATCGCAGGGAAGCAAAATGAGTAGCTGGGAGGTAGGGAAGAGGGTTCACAGCAAGGTGGAAGAGCCTGGGGGATGAGGTCAAGTGACCACAGTAGGATTGGGGGTTCTCAGCCTCAGCACCATAGGATATTACATGTCACCCCAACTCAGTAGAGTCGTAGGGAAGCAGAGATGTTATACAAAGACCCAGGATGAGCTGGCAACAGGAGTGCAGTCAGTCCCCCAGGAGCCCCAGTTTAACAGAAGTGGGAAGAACATATCTGCAAAGGAGACTCAGGAGCAACCGTGGAGCTGGGAGGGCCATCTGGTGGCAGGTACTAGGTCTGGGGCTGAGGAAGAGTCCAGCAGTGAACTCAGGAAGGCAACAGGCAAAACCAGAGAGACAATGGTGTCAGAAGTTATACCCAGCAGTCCTTGGAGGAAAGGAGGAAGGGAGGGAAGAAAGTTGGATGGGTCTGGGTCTGCCCCTCGAGCTCCTCAACCTTCTAGGCCTTCTGCCAGGTGTCTCTTTTTTAAGCCTCTCCCTCTCTGCCCACCAAGCTTCTTAGCTCCTTTAAGGATTTTCACTCTCTAGTCCCTCACCCCTGAACTAAGGAAAGCCACCTACCAGGACCCAACCTCTTTCCTATCCCCACACCCCAGTGGCGAGCTTTCCTGCCTGGTCTGAAGTTCGAGATCATTGGCCCTGCTCACATTTCCCTGTACACAGGTGCGGGCTAGGTGCTTCCTCAGGGGAATGGCTGGGTTCTGTTGGGCTCAGCGCGGGGATGGTGAAGGGTAGGATGAAGCTCCAGACATCCTTCTTCTCGCAGATGAGTCATCTCTGAAGATGGACCATGTGTCCCATGTGCCTCAGTCTCCAGCTAGCCACGTAGGGGGTTACCCACCTCATGAGGAACCGAGCGCCGACATGCTGCAGCCAGACCCCAGAGACACCTTCTTCCTCAGTGAGAGGAGGCTCCAGAGGAGGGTGAGGATGGAGTGGGGTGAGGGCCGGGCCACCAAGTGACTTCCCTTTTTATAGCTCCTCGGATGGAACCTTTGAGCCTGGAGAATGTACTGGAGCCCTGTGCCTATGCACCTACCTATATCCTCAAGGATTTTCCCATAGCCAGATACCAAGGACTACAGTTCGTAAGTGCCCAATGAGGGAGGCTTTCTAAAGCTCTCCTTTCCCCCAGGCCCTGCCCCCTAAACTTTGGGTCCTGCCCACAGGTGTACCTGTCCTTCATCTATCCCAATGACCACACCCGTCTCACTCACATGGAGACAGACAACAAATGCTTCTACCGTGAGTCCCCACTATACCTGGAAAGGTAGGTGGGGGGGGCGTGTCCTGTCTGCAGTGAGGAGGAGGAGCCTCGGTGAGGAAAGTTTCTGATGTCCTTTCTCCCTCAGGTTTGGGTTTTATAAATACATGAAGATGGACAAGGAGGAAGGAGAGGAAGATGAGGAGGAAGAAGTTCAGCGCAGAGCCTTCCTCTTCCTTAACCCAGATGGTGAGTGCCCCACTCCTGCTGTCCACCCAGCCCATCTGCCTGACACTTCCACTTACCAGACACTCTCTTCAGACTTCCTGGATGATGAGGACGAGCAGGAACTGTTGGACAGTCTGGAGCCCACTGATGCATCCCTACAGCAGAGCCACAGGACCCCCATCCCAGCAGCCTCCACTGGGACTACAGCCACCCCTAGCCCACCTACAACCAGTCCTCTGGACGAGCAGACCCCCAGACATTCCCGGGCACTGAATTGGGCCCCACACCCTTTGCCCCTCTTCTTGGGGCGAGCTCCACCTCCCCGAACTGTGGAGAAGTCTCCCTCAAAGGTGTATGTGACCAGGGTGCGACCTGGACAGCGGGCTTCCCCAAGGGCGCTGAAAGACTCCCCCTGGGCACCCTTCCCCGGGGTCTTCCTGCGCCCCAAGCCTCTGCCCAGAGTACAGCTGCGGGTGCCCCCACATCCACCTCGGACCCAGGGCTATAGGACCAATGGCCCCAAGGTCACAGAACTAAAGCCCCCAGTCAGGGCACAGACCACCCAGGGAGGCCGGGAGGGCCATTTGCATGGGCAGGGACTCATGGCGCCCACAGTGGATTTGAACTCCTCAGTGGAAACACAGCCTGTGACCTCCTTCCTGAGTTTGTCTCAGGTGTCCAGGCCACAGCTGCCTGGAGAGCTCGGTGAAGAAGGGGAGGAAGATGGGGCCCCTGGTGATGAGGCCACATCAGAAGACAGTGAGGAAGAGGAGGAGCAGGCTGCTGTGCGGCCAGTGGGCCGCTGGCGCGAAGATGCCATTGACTGGCAGCGCACATTCAGCGTTGGCGCCATGGACTTCGAGCTGCTGCGCTCTGACTGGAACGACCTGCGCTGCAACGTATCCGGGAACCTGCAGCTTCTTGAGGCTGAGGCAGTGGACGTGGTGGCTCAGTATTATGGAGCGGCTTAATGCACACCATGGCGGGTACGGGGCAGGTTGCTGCTTGGAGAGAGGGCATGCTGGTCTCCCCAGGAATCTCAGACCTTCCTTGGCTCTCAGCAGCTCTGATCCCTTTTCCCTCTCCAGTGACTAGTGTCTTACTTGTCCAAGTTGAAGGGCTCTCTGGAGCCCCCCCTCAAGACTGGCTTCATATCCCTTCAGTGCCAAGCCCTGAATCTGTCACCCTAGGATGAGTCCAAACTACAGAGAACAATAGTCAGGCTTAGTCGGATGATGGGCAGATAGCATTTTCAGGAGCCAGAGACACTGAAAGGTCAAGCTCAGGACTCCCAGACCCCTCCTTGTGGAGCAGAGCAGGGTCTTAACTAGGTGACTATGTCTAACTCAAGAGAGAGAGCCCAGGACTCCTGCCCCACTGATCCCTCTGGCCTTCCAGGTCTTAGGAAGCCAATATGTTTTTACCCCGTTTTGAGGGAGATTAGGGCCATAATTTATCTTTGAGGAAGTTCTTATGAGAGGCTGTTCCTGTTCATTGTCAGCCTTGAGGAAAGGTAGAATCTTCTAGGGACCTTGATGAACACAGAGACAGCAAGCAGGACAGGGTGGCTGGCTGCCAGTGGATAGAGAGCCAGGCTCAACAGGACATTGTGAACAAGGTTAGGGTTGTACACAGATGTGCTGCTGCTCCAGAAGGCAAGAGCCTGAGAGTCCTCAAACAGCAGCGATGAGTTGGCCTGAGACCGTCCCACCACTGGTGGCATGGGACAGTTCCTGGTGGCTCTGAGGACAAGTTTCCTGAAATCAGTTCATGGAGACAGTCCCATGGTCTCCTCAGGAGGTGGTCCATCTTTGGTCATAGCTGTGACCTCACTTTTGCTCATCTGGGTGCTAGGGTGCAGGTGGCCCCAAGGAGTAACCTAGAGTGTTTGGTTGGGAGCAGAAATTTCCTGACTTGGGTGGAGCAGCTGGGGTTGAATCACAGGGAGGAGTCTAAACCCATCTGAGGTCACACTGATGGGCTTCTAGAGAAGAAAACTAGCTATCACCAGAAGGTGGAAAGAATAAATAGCCCAAGGCCTGAGAACTCCTGCCAGAGACAAAACGGAGGGTGCTGCTATGTGGGGAAGGGCAGGAGTGGACCAGTAACTTCCGGATGGCTCTGTAGGAAGCTAACCATGACAAGAGAAGACTTAACGTAGTACCCCAGGACAAAGAAAATCAAGCAATGGGGGACATGACAATTGGCTCACAGCGTCGCCTCGGCCGCTGGGCTGGGGACGTGAGATGTGGGAAGGTCAACCTGTGACTGGGAGTGATGGCGCAGGTTGCAAGTGTAATGTAGTCCGGGGAACGGGAAGCACAGCTGTGTGGTTCTTGGGGTGAAGGGTGGGGCTACCGCCCTTGGCTAATCAACACTGCCTCGTAGGCGCTTCTCGCTTCTACGCATAGTGAACGTGGAGAAGCGCCGGGACTCCGCGCGCGGAAGCCGCTTCCTCCTGGAACTGGAATTGCAAGAGCGAGGAGGTGGCCGCAAACGCTTATCAGAGTATGTCTTCCTGAGATTGCCTGGAGCCCGCGTCGGAGACGAGGATGGAGAAAGTCCTGAGCCCCCTTCTGCTGCCTCAATCCGCCCAGACAGTCGCCCAGAGCTCTGTCGACCATTGCATCTGGCCTGGCGTCAGGATGTCATGGTACACTTCATTGTGCCAGGTATGTGCGCCTCAGTGAGGCGCGGGGGAGGGGGAGTTGGCTTGGGAAAAACGGAATGCTAATGCCAAGGGCATGGATGGCTGTGAAGAGGGTCTCCCAAATGAGAAACCATGTGGTCCAGTCAGGCTGGCTCAATGGCACCCCTCTTCCAGTGAAGAATCAGGCGCGCTGGGTAGTGCAGTTCCTGGCAGATATGACTGCACTGCATGTGCATACGGGGGACTCGAACTTCAACATCATCTTAGTGGACTTCGAGAGTGAGGACATGGATGTGGAGCGGGCTCTGCGCGTGGCTCAGCTACCTCGGTAAAGATGTTTACCACCACCATCTAGAAAGGCCAAAAAGATCTTTCCTCTTGTGGGGGAGGTGGGTGGTCCTGACACCATCGACCTCTCTTGGTGATTCCTGCGATTCCTTCACTTTCCCAGGTACCAGTACCTGAAACGAACTGGAAATTTTGAGCGTTCTGCAGGGCTGCAAACTGGAGTGGATGCAGTGGAGGTCTGTGGGCCAACCTAGGGCTTAGGGGAGAAAAATGAGGGTGCTGAGCTCACCTTGGGGAGATGGGCATGGCTCAGACCTCCCAACCTACAGGACCCCAGCAGCATCGTTTTCCTCTGTGACCTACACATCCACTTCCCACCTAACATCCTGGACAGCATCCGCAAGCACTGTGTGGAGGGCAAGCTGGCCTTCGCCCCTGTGGTCATGCGTCTGGGCTGTGGGAGTTCACCATGGGACCCACATGGTAAGGACCTAAGTATACCCCGGGAACTCCAGATTTTCACAACCACCAGGGCAAAACCCAAGCCTAACCCTCCTGGGTAAACCTAGGACCCTATCCAGTCTCAGTACTAGGGTCCTGCAGAGTTCATAAGACCCTTTACTCTGGGCCTATGAGCTCCTGGGTTATAATCAAATACAAGACCCCCACTAAGAGTCTCCAAAATAAGGAGGCTTCTGGGAGTTCCTGAGGTCCTCCAGTCCTCTCTGGGGAAAAAAATGTTAAGGACCACTCTCTAATAGTCATCCTCCCCACCCTTAGGTTACTGGGAGGTGAATGGATTTGGCCTCTTTGGGATCTACAAGTCAGACTTTGACCGAGTAGGAGGCATGAACACTGAGGAGTTCCGTGACCAGTGGGGAGGCGAGGACTGGGAACTTCTGGACAGGTGACTGCCCTGCCCTCCTTCACACAGAGGCCTCATTTCCTCCGATGGGAGGATAGAATGACACGGCCCTACCTGCTAAACTGACCCTGCCTGGATCCTAGAGACCCACAAAAACCCTCTCACCCACCCCACCCCCAGGACCCTTCCCACCCCAGTCTCCTGCAGTCTCAGGACAGCCCCGAGCCATAGCCCCTGAACCAGGGTTCTGACGTTCCACTCACCCACCTCAGGGTCCTGCAGGCAGGGCTGGAGGTCGAGAGACTTCGGCTGAGGCACTTCTACCACCACTACCACTCAAAGCGGGGCATGTGGGCCGCGCGCAGCCGCAAAGGTGCCCGCACACCTCGATCCTGAAGGCCTGGTCGCCTTCTGTGCTGCTGAGTCTTGAGGCCATCGCTAGAAGCTGCACCCTGAGCCTGATTCGGGCTCTGCTGCCACCTGTGCTGGCCCCGTAACGCCACCTCTGTGACTCCAGACGGGCAGCCTTCATGGCAGGGCTGGTACCTTGGTCCCCCGACTCCCTGATGATTTCTGTGAAATTTTCCGTAGCAATGACATTGTTTTCAGGATTTACAAGAGTTCTGTCTGTTCTGTTTTTTATTCAGAATGAAATGAAATATTTTTTTTAGTTCTGACTTGTTCTCTGTGACTGTTCTCTTGTGAGGCAGAGTCCTGGTTACCAAGGCTCACAGGCTGCGTTGCCCACAGACTCCCCTCCAAACCCACTTCCTGTCTGTAGTGTCTGTGCTTCCACCGGGCTTCTGTGGAGTCTGGCTACTCGGAGCAGACATTGCGTGAGACCTTCCCACACAGGAACTGCTGCTAAGCCAGCATACGTGGGGACACCAAGTCTCCAATACTGCCTTGATCTGTTACCCCATAGGCGAGAAGGACCCACACAGCCAGAGCAGACACCGAAGCCCCCAATTACCCACATCGCCTTTTCTCTATATCTAGTTCAGATGAAGTGCCTCTACTTACAGATGTTTTACAAGGAAAGCATTGGATTTAAGAATACATGTTGTCAGTGCTTGAGAGATGGCTCAGCAAGCTGTTAAGAACACCTGTTGCTCTTGCAGAGGACCTGGATTTGGTTTCCAGTACCTACATGGTGGCTCACGATTATCCCTAACCCCAGTTCCAGGGAATCTGACATCCTCTTCTGACATCTCAGGTCACCTGATTCACATATATATATGTAAACAAAACACTCATACATATAAAATAATCTTTAAAAAGCATTTTAGAAGGAAGAGGAGGAGGAGGGCGCATGCTAGAAGCCATCCATGGTGGCATACAACTTTAATCCCAACCGCTGTCATATCTCTCTGCCCTGGAAATATAATGAGACCCTATCTCAAAAAATAAAAAATAAGGCAGCGGCGGCATGCTACCAGAACTGGCAAGAAGAATGATCTGCCAGATCTGATGACCTGAGGTCCCACATGATAGAACTAACTCCTGCAAGCCTCCTTGGACCTCCACAGGCATACCATGCACATGCACACATGAATACATAAAATGCTTTAAAAATAAAAATAAAACCTTAAAAAAAATATGGGCTGGGGCTAGAGAATGGGAATGGCTTACAACCATCCATATCTCCAGATCCAGGGGATCCAACACCCTCTTCTGATCTCCACACACACCAGGCATGCACATGCATGTACTGTAATACATACATGCAGATAAAGCGCTCATCCCCACACACGTGCACGAGCACATACACACAAAATGTGAGCTGGAGAGACGGCTCAGCACTTAAAGAGCACTGCTGCTCTTCCAGAGAACCTGAGTTAGGTTCCTGGCATCCACGTCAGACAGTTCATAATTTCATGTAACTTTCACATTCAGGGGATCCAAATCCAGTGTTCTCTTCTGGTCTCCGTGAGCACCCACACACACATGCACATGGCACACACACACACACACACATGCACAGATATACACACATGCACATAAATAAAATCTTTTTAATTAAGAAAAACCACGTGTGATGATGCACACATGTCAGCCTCTCTATTCAGGAGACTAAGCAGGAAAGTCTCAAGTTTGAGGCCAATGTGGACTATTTAGCAAGACTATGTGTCAAAGCAGGATGGAGAATACATGATACCAAGAAAGAAACATCCCTAAAAGATAAGGAAAGGAAAAAAAGGAACCATAAGTAAAAGGCAGGTGAAGCAGATTGATCTCAGAAGTCCATGCCAGTGGACTGTGCTCACACTGTAAATCTGCATTAACACATTAAGGAGTTCTGTTCCCTTTTCTCTCCTCTCTCTCCTTCCCTTTCCTCTCCTCTCTCTCTCCAGGGGTCTCTCTACATATTCCTGTCTATCCTGGTTCAAGCTGTGTAGACCAGGCTGGCCTCAAACTCATGGAGATCCTCCTGCCTCTACCTGCCAGTGCTGGGATCAAAGGTGTGTGCCACCTTGCCCTGTATGTAAAGCAGTTTTCAATGAGCACCAGCCAGAGGACAGGAGAACTTACATCCTAACACAGTACTGGGGCAGCACCCAACAGACACAGTGTAGTGTCAGTTAATGGCAAATGCTATAATGAATAAGGCCAGAAAAGAGAAAGTAATAGATCTGAGTGGCGCTAGTTTGTAGTGGACAGGAAAAGCAGTCCGAAGAGGCCTTCCTTATCTTCTGAGGGCAGGGAGAACAAGCAGATGTTTGAGGAAAATTTAGAGGAAAATAGGTGATGTAAACAATGGAATTAGAAATTATTGACAACACTTAGGGAGAAAAAAAATTTAAAGTAATATAAAATCTTTGCAGAAAGAAAAACCGCTTCATCATTTGGGATGTAGCTGAATGGTAGAGCACTTCACTAGCATACAAAAATCCCCAGATTTGTTCTCCAGAACCCACACAAAACTATCAATTAAAAAAAAAGCATACAAAATGAAAAGCTAAATAATACAGATAAAAGAGACCCAGATATGGTGGCACACATCTGTAATCCTAGGATTCAGGAGACTGAGGCAGGAGGATAGCCACAAGTTAGAAGCCAGCCTGGTCTACAGAGTGAGTTCTAGGTCAGCCAGAACTATATAATGAGATGCTGCCTCAAATGTAGGGGAAAAAAAAAAAAAAGTGACCCATGAAGACAGTAACTGACAAAGCACAGAGAAGCCATGAGAGGTGAAAGGGGGGGAAATGTAATAAAAGAAAACTTTCTCAAAGTAAATACAGGCCACAGTCAAATGCAACACCATGCCAAGAAGGATCAGTGTATATGCAAATGAAGCTGCCGAATTTCCAGTGAGACCTCTACAGCATAAAGGAGGGTGGTGGGAGGTTCTACTAACCTGGTAGGTGGGGTAGCCAGCTGTGGAACTCAGCAAGATCTCTGATAAATCCTATCTATAAGAGTGAGCCTCAAGTGGCTGTGTACACCTTTAGCCCAGCATTCTGGAGGCAGAGGCAAGCGAATAATGAGTTCCAGGACAGCCAGAGCTACATAATAGAGAGATCCTTTATCAAGAAACAAAACCAAAAGTGAGTCTCAAGTGTTTCCAGTATTCATGCTTCCTGAGTATAGAGGCATCTGGCTTACTCAGTGTGAGCACTAGGGCTAGCCAAGGGCTCCATAGACGCAGTAGCATCAGGAGGAGACTCACAGAACCAAAGAAGCAGTCTTCAAGCCAAATTAAAACCCCACCACTAAGAGAAACAGTCCCTTTGGAGGAAGTATCCTGGAAGTGGTCCAGACCTACAAAGGTGACCATCAACAACTCTACCAAGGCCCCCATTTTGCCAGCAAGCAACACCTCAATCACCCCTGCTCTGCTGCCACTCAGAAATGTCTCTAGATGCTGGATGTGATCACACATGCCTTTATTCCCAGTACTCAGGAAACAGAGGCAGGCAAATTTCTATAAGTTCAAGGCTAGCCTCGTCTACACAGAATTCTAGGCCAGCCAGAGAAAAGAGAAAGAGAGAGAGAGAGAGAGAGAGGGAGAGAGAGAGAGAAAGGAAGGGAGGAAGGGAGAGAAAGAAAGGAAGAAGGAAGGAAGGAAGGGGAAAAAGAGAAAGAAAGGAAGAGGAAAGAAGAAGGAAGGGAGGGAGGAGGAAGGAGAGAGAAAGAAAAAGACAGATTATGGCTTGCTTTACAATTTGTGTAATATTTATGGAAACTCATTTAGCCTTATGGAGCCTCAGTTTCACCAACTATTAATGGAGGTAATCATAGCTCCACCCTCCTGGAGTTCCTGTGAGGATTAAGGGAGGAGTATGAACAAAGCATTCATCATCCTGCTTGACACATCATCATTCTGGGGTCAGCATTAGCTACACTCTGGAGACAGACAACTTACTGCCACGGGGCAGTACTTCCCATCACCACACCTGCTACAGGGTGCCACCCTGTCTTTTCCCTTCTAATTCCTGCTAACACACACACACACACACACACACACACACACCTCCCATTTTTACCTTATTATTGTGTTGCTCTCTTTGGTCCTTGGTTCCACTTTGGTGTCTGCCAGCCTGGCCGCTATCCTGCACTGCTGTCATCATCACTGTGGTGTCCAGAAGGGAACGCTCAGGGAGGAGTCCTGGGTGTCACGCCACAGGCGCCTCCTTCAGAAGTGCCCGGTGTACAGGATAAGGTGAACTTAACCAGTGAGTGGATTAATGTGGATAGACTGACAGGCAGGTAGACATGTTCCCACATGCGTTGGTGACCTGGATGGAAACTCCTCAACTACCATCCACCCCTGGGGTGTAAGGCTGGGATTGGAGCATGGGTAATGGTGGGGAAGCCAGCACGCCCATGGGCCCAGGATAGGGTAAGGGCCACACTGCCTGGGAAGATATGGAGTCACAGGCCATGGGGCAAGTCTGAGTAGGCTTTGTGAAAGGTGGTCTTTGGGCAGGTATGACGATGCTCAGACTTCTGGAAACCACCAGCACAAGGATGTGCATCACAGGTCTCAGGTCAAGCCACTGCACCCAGCCAGTTCATCAGCTCATACCAAAGCAGTGCTGACATACCATTACCCCTCCTCGGGGGTGGGATCATGACCACCAGGAACCTCCTTAACCTGCCTGTGCCCCAGCATACTCTTGACATTGTGCTTGAAAAATTCTGCTGTTAATATCCTAACATTCTCCTCTAGGCATTCAGTTTCCACTCCTTAGTAAGCCCACCCGGCACCCTCCACAGGCTCCCAGCCCATAGGCTCACTCTGTGTCCCTCCCCCAGTTCTTTCCTCAAGTGCCCTCCTGCCCACAAATAGCAAGCAGAATTCTTCCACTCCTCCACTCAAGCCCCCTTCCGATTTCCACTCCTCTCTGAGAGGTGACAGCCACTGGGAGGGTGAGAGAGGGTGATAGCCCACTATGATCTTCATTCACTCTTCCTGATGCTGAGTTCCAGGTTCTGGACCTGATTATACTAGAGATTCAAGCATTCTTCTCTAAGCTCCCTGAGTAAGCTTTCTTCATGCATCAAACCACCTCCTCCTGGAAGGCCTGCTACACCCTTCCCATCTTGTCTCTAAGGAGAGGGAGAGGGACACTCACAGAGGTTGAGGGGTCACTGGTCACTGGGGTCAGACACACATCCAAACATGGAGCTCAGAGTCACAGGAATACCTGCAGTAAGCATTACTGATCCCTAAGTCATATAGCTGTTAAAGGAAGTACCCAGATTCCAGGCTCTCTAGGGACGCTGAGCCCCAGAGGTGGGTAGTCTATGACCTGATATGAGAAGTGGATACAGCTCTCTGTCCCCATGTCCTTACGGAGGCTGGTCACAGGCTTCTGCCAAACAGACCCCCAAAGCCGACTCTGGCCTTCCATCCAGTTGCCACAGAAGCTGTGCCCTCATGCCCACCAGATGCCTCCTTATCTGGTTACAACCACATGCAAGCCCCCTGCAGCCCTGTGCGATTATAGCTCTCCATTTTGCACTCTCCTGGAATCCTGTGCCTCCTCTGCCCCCCAGCCTGGCTTCTGTAGGGCTCTGGGTGGACCTAGTGCATGCAGGGCGGGCCTCTTCAGACCAGGCGTGTGCCTCCAGGCCTCATGGCACCGCACAAACTTGTCTCCCAGGATTTTTCCACACGAAACACGTCTCCCAGGGAAGCAACCGGTCTGATGAGATGGGTGTGCAACGTTGCCACCCCACCCTCGGGTGCCCCCACAGTACCATCTCCAAGCAGAGGCTGTTGCCCACAGAAGCTGGGCTCTGATGGAGCCCACCACAGGATCTCAGACCCGGATGGAGCCCAGGAGGAGCTGTCCTACAGCAGTGGCCTACAGCCAGGGAGCCAGCGGGACCCAGACCAGCAGCAAGGTAGGTTGGCCAGCTCTTGCCTCCACCCATGACCAGTAGACCCAAGCCAGACGCTATCTTGCAGGGCTTCACCGGCCATGCTTTCTCCCCAACCACCTCTGGCTTCTGACTCCCATCCTCCAACCCTCCCTACTTACCCTGACCTTGTCCCTTACGCCATCTACTTTCTCTGAGCACTCTCCGTTTCTAGGTATCTGCTCCTAGGCACTGGCTGTTAAGGCAGATGTCTTTAAGAGATCAGGACTCAATGCTAAGGGCCTGCCAGAGGAAAGAGAGCTCAGGCTGAGCCCAGGAGCTGGGTCCTGGGAAGAGGCAGCACCTAAGGACAGAGACTCAGGAATGCTTAAGGGAAGCACACAGGGCATGTTGAGGCAACTTAGCCCATGCTCCAGCTCCCTTAGCTTTGTCCTTTAACCACCCCAGTCTACCTGGATGCCAGACCTACTTCACAACATGCTAGTCTACCTGACAGGGGTGCTTGGGAGACCTTCTAAGGGCAAGCTCTGATGCCTCCCACTTCCAGCCTTCACACTTTCCCCAGCCCAGCTCTCCCCACAACCTCCAGGCCCCCAGATTGGCAGGTGCTGACATGAGCCTAGGCCCCTCTGAGTCAACCCCCCTGGGCGGCCCCGCCTGCTTACCCTGACTCATATGTTGGGAACGAGCCTCCCACCCCAGGCCTGGGGGGCAGAAGCCGGGTAGAGGTGCCAGAGAGGGCCAAGCAACCCTTCTGAAGCCTCTCTGTAGAGATGGTGGCTGGGATGGGTTTCTAGGTTTGCAGGTCAGGGGGTGGACATCCGTCTACCTCACCGGGCAGTCTTATTGAGCTGTAAAGCCCAGATTCAGAGCCTCCGGAGCTGCTTTTGACCCTAAAACTCCAACGCTGAAGTCCTTTATCCTCTACCAGGACTCTATAAACACAAAACTGTCTCTGGATGCCAAGCCTGCCTGGACCTCACCAACCCTAGGCCCTGCTGCCCTGGAGGCTGCTTGGTCTTTGATGCTCTAGAGCTCCCAAGCCCCAGGCTGGGACACTCCTTTTAGAGCAACAGGCCCCCACAGGCTCCCTGTCCTACTCTCATACTTAGAGCGCTGGCACCCGTGGGGTTTGGTCTGCCTTGGAAGGCTGAGAGCAAGTAGACCCCACGTCCCTGTGGCCCTGTCCTGGGACAGGAAAAAAGGGAAGGCCTGGCCATGACTTGAGGACGCGCAGGGCCTGTTCTTCCGCCCAAATTCCACCTTAAGCAGGCAGAGGCCCCTCCCTCCCACCTGGCCCAGGTGTCCCCGCCCCCAGCCAAGCTCAGGGCTGGGCGGGCGTCTGTCTCTAAGAGAGCCAGCCAGGAAGAGACTTCTGGAACCGGGCCTTGAGGGACAAGACCGGGAAGAGGCCCAGGACAGGTGGGCTGGCCAGTTGCCCCTGTCACTATGCAGGAGGGTAACTTCCTGCTGTCTGCCCTGCAGCCCGAGGCTGGTGTTTGCTCCCTGGCGCTGCCCTCGGACCTGCAGCTGGATCGCCGGGGTGCTGAGGGACCGGAGGCTGATAGGCTTCGAGCCGCCAGAGTCCAGGAGCAAGTCCGAGCCCGCCTCCTGCAGCTGGGCCAGCAGTCTCGGCACAATGGGTCTGCTGAGCTTGATGGCGCCACCGCCGAGACAGCCAGAGGTAGGCCAATTTGGGCATGGTAGGCAACAGAGGGTGGGAAGGTGGTAGAGGTGGCCAGGGCAGAAGTGGTGGTGCCAGGGGCAGAGGCCGCACAAGCTCGGGGTTCAGGCCTTGACTCACCTTGCAGAGGCCTGCCCTGAGTCACCGCCCCGCCCCAGCAGGCATGGGGAGCAGCCTGGGTGGGGCATCCCTCCTCCCCTGCCAGGACAGGGGTCCTGGGACTGGGCCCACCCACTCCCTAAGGTGGGAAAACCCAGGAGACACAAAGTGAGCTAGGCCCACCTGTTGGCAAACCTGAACACGTTTCCACCCAGCACCACAGAACACAGGCTCACTTGAGGTCTCAGAGAGGCCAGAGTGTCTCCTCACCAGATGCAAGTGAGTTTAACAGTGTGAGAGAGGGATGATCCTGGATAGAGCCCAGGTCTGTGTGGAGCAGGGGCTCCCTGAGGAATTGCAGAACTGGGCCTACCAGGAGTGACCCAGATACTCTTCGTGAGAATAGCCCACAGGGTACTCCTCAGAGGCAGTGTGTGTGTGGTGTGTGTGTGTCAGTCTGTTAGAAGGTCATTCAGACATGCTGAGCTCAAGGCAGTCACTCCCAAAACATCATTTCCCCATCTGCCAGGCTACAACAACAAGAATTAAACTTAGACAGTACAAAGAGCCTCTGTTCAGAGGCCCAGACCCCAATTCACAGTGGTCCACATGATGTCTGGCCTCTAGCTCCTGCTCAGAGGGAGAGGGCTGTCTGGCAGAAGGGCCGGTCAGAAACTAGATTGATGACTGAAATATTTCTGAGCCTAACTAAGCCTTACTGGAGCCAAGTTGATGCCCAGGGGTCATGGGGTGGGGGAGGATACAGGGAGGGGTTAATTACCACCTGGCTACCCTACCAATTAGGGGGAGGAGGGTAGTAATTTGGGGGTGGGCGTAAGGTCCCCAGGCTGGGGTGTGCCCCCTAGGCTGGCCCTCACCAGTGTCAAAGGGTTAACAGCCCCTGCCCAGAAGCCTCATTAACCTGGGTGGGTCTGGGGAACACACCAGACTGTCTACCCCCTGGGTAGGGTTGGAGGAAGGAATTGAAGGTCCCTTCCCCAGAGCCATACTGACCTCTATAGCAGTTGCTCTGCTCATGGAGCCCTTTCCAAAAGCAGGGACCCTTGGCAGAGGCTGAGTCCACCCAGAGTCCATTCTGCCCACTATCACCATCAACTCTTAAGATGATGTTTCCTGGGTGATCTCACCACTGCTCTCTACTGTGCAGCCACTGTCTCTCTGTTCATTCAGCTGCCCATTTTCTATGCGCCTGGGATCCTCTTTCGCCTCCCTCTCTCCTGCCCATCCATTCATCCACATATCATTCCAAGTTTCTGACCATCCCTCCCTCCCCACCCACCTTTCTGTCCACTGACCAATGAGATGGGCTGACACCCTGTCCTCAGCTAATATGCAGCTGGATGGAGTAGGTGTGGTCCCTGCCTCAGGCTCTCCCAGGTGGCTCTACCGCTGTCTATCAGAGCAGTCTGACCCAGACACACTGCATACCCTGTGACTGTAGTACAGATGGAGTTTGGGCACTAAAGGAGCTCAAAGGAAATCACTGTGAGTTGGGGCAGGCTGGGCTGGCTTCCTGGAGGTGGCCAGATGCTGTGCTCTGGCAGGGACTGGACAGCTGATGGAAACCCTGGCACATTCTCCAGGAGGCCTAGAGGTCAGCGGGGTGAGTTGTCTGAACCCTTTTGGGCAGAGGAGGCACAGTTTGGAGTGCTAGGGGAAGCAGAACAGACTGGACAAAAGCTGCAGTCATGGCAAAGCTATGGGAAAGGCATTAGCCCCAAAGCCCACTCATCCTCCCTGCCCTTGGTCTGATGTCACTCTCAGGGCTACAATGTGGCAGAAGGGAAAAGAAAAGCCAACACTTTGCTATCTGTCATGGTCAGGCTGTCACTGTCCCTGTCCACAGGCATGTCCAGGAGTCAATACCATACTATGCAGTCTGGCTTCAGCTCCCGATCCCAGGGCCTGAGTGGGGACAAGACCTCGGTGAGTCAGGGAGTCAGCTCTGTAGTTCACACTGAGGGGGAGGCTCTACAAGGGAGGCTGGGAGCTCTGGATCAGAAGGGGAGGGCACCAGGTAAACCTGAGATACCCCTTCACTGTGCCCTCCCCTCCCATAGACCTTCCGGCCCATCGCCAAGCCGGCCTACAGTCCAGCCTCCTGGTCCTCCCGCTCAGCTGTGGACCTGAGCTGCAGTCGGAGACTGAGCTCTGCCCACAATGGGGGCAGTGCCTTTGGGGCTGTGGGGTACGGGGGTGCCCAGCCCACTCCACCTATGCCTACCCGGCCAGTGTCCTTCCATGAGCGCGGTGGGGCAGCCAGCAGAGCCGACTATGACACACTGTCCCTGCGCTCACTGAGACTGGGGCCAGGGGGCCTGGATGACCGCTACAGCGTGGTATCTGAGCAACTGGAGCCTGCAGCCGCCTCCACCTACAGGGCCTATGCTTATGAGCGCCAAGCCAGCTCTGGCTCTAGCAGGGCAGTAGGTCTGGACTGGCCAGAAGCCACTGAGGGCCCACCCAGCCGGACCATTCGTGCACCCGCCATGCGAACCCTGCAGAGATTTCAGAGCAGCCACCGAAGCCGTGGGGGTACTGGGTCAGTGTCAGGTGCTGGCCTGGAGCCTGTGGCCCGAGCCCCATCTGTGCGCAGTCTCAGTCTTAGCCTGGCTGATTCAGGCCACCTGCCAGATGTACGTGGGTTGGACAGCTACACAGGCCATCGGACCCTGCAGAGGCTCAGCAGTGGGTGAGAAGCTGAGCTTTGGAGGCTGGGGGGGTGGATGCGGGGGTGTGGGGAGCTGTACCACACAGTCTGACTCAAACCTAAGGTCTTCTTGACCACTGACTAACCCCTGGTTCTACAGCTTTGATGACATTGACCTGCCCTCAGCAGTCAAGTACCTCATGGCCTCAGACCCCAACCTGCAGGTTCTGGGAGCAGCTTACATCCAGCATAGGTGCTACAGTGATGCAGCAGCCAAGAAGCAGGTGACAGACCCCACTGACCCTTCCACTATCTCTTGATGACTGCCCTTACTGGCCCTGGATGCCCCTGACTATCCTCAGTAGCTCCCAACTTTCCATGATCTCTGGTCCTTGGCCCTCCTTGCTGGTCACTTGACTGGCTGGGCAAACCTTACTTCTCCAAATTGTCAGCAGAGAAAGGGCAGAAATGTCCTGCTTGTACATACCTGCATCACCTATGTACACCTGCATATATATACATATACCTGTAGCACATGTATGCATCATCTCCATATCCTTGGATTACCTCCATATACCTGAATATACATGCACAGCCCTGCATACACCTGTAGCATATATAATCACCATTTCCATACAGCTGCAAAATACATTTGCATGCATTATGTACGGACTTGCATAGGGCATGAACCCTCTGGATCACCTATAAACATATGCACTTATTTCCATGCACATGGACATGTCTTCATGCATTTTCACAGTCTACATATGCCAACATACATCTGTATATATGTGCCACAGGCTCGCAGCCTCCAGGCGGTGCCTAGACTGGTGAAGCTCTTCAACCATGCCAACCAGGAGGTGCAGCGCCACGCTACAGGTGCCATGCGCAACCTCATCTATGACAACACAGACAACAAGCTGGCGCTGGTAGAAGAGAATGGCATTTTTGAGCTGCTGCGGACACTTCGAGAGCAGGATGATGAGCTACGCAAAAATGTTACAGGTACCCTTGTACCTCTCGCCTCTTCCTTCTGTTCCCCTCTTCCCGTCTGTCCACCTCTCACTAGACTCCCCTCTTCTCCTTTCTTATTCTCAACACTGTCTTTCCTCGTCCCATCTTGCACTGGGGGGGAGGGTTGCTGTTTGGGTTTGTCGTCGTTTATCTTATTTACTATTACTCTGTATATGTGTGCGCATGCCGAAAGTGTGCAGCTGGAGGTCAGAGGACAACGTTGGGAGTCAGTTCTCTCCTGCAACCATGGGTTCTGGGGCTCAAACTCAGGTCATCATGCTTGTGAATAAAGTACCTTTCCCTGCTGAGCCATTTTGCCAGCCCATTTATTTATTATTTATTTATTAAGACAGGGTCTTACTATGTAGCCTTGGCTTTCTTGAAACTCTATATGTAGAACAGGCTAGCCTCAAACTCATAGAGATCTGCCTGCCTCTGCCTCCAGAGTGCTAGGATTAAAGGTTTGTGACACCACACTCAGCTTATTTTATTATGCTTTTAAAGATTTGTTTTGTTTTTTTCATGTATATGAAGTTTTTTCCTGCATGTATATACATTTACCACATATATGCCTGGTACCCACAGAGGTCAGAAGAGGCATTGGATTTCCTGAAACTAGAGTTACAGACATTTATTAAAAACTCTGTGTGTGTGTGTGTGTGTGTGTCTACTCTATTTAATGTGTATGAATATTCGGTTTGCATGAATGTCTGTATGTCACAAGCATGCCCAGTGCCCATGATGGAGGTCAGAAGAGGGGTGTGTGTGTGTGTGTGTGTGTGTACTCAATTTATTTAATGTGTATGAATATTCGGTTTGCATGAATGTCTGTATATCACAAGCATGCCCAGTGCCCATGATGGAGGTCAGAAGAGGGCATTATATTCCCTGGAACTGGACTAACATGATTATGAGCCACCATGTAGGTGCTGGGAAATGAACCCAGGTCCTCTGGAAAAGCAGCCTGTGCTCTTAACTACTGAGCCATATCTCCAGCCCTCCCCACCCCATTTTTATTGTCCAACTATGTACAACAAACTGGCCTCCACCTCACTGTGTATCACACACTGGCCATAAACTCATGATAATCCTCCTGCTTGGGCCTTCTGAGTTATTGGGGTTACAGGCATGAGCCATCACGCCAAGCTAAATCTATTATTGCTGGTATTTGTTGTTGTTGTTGTGTGTTTGAGACAGGGTCTCCCTATGTAGTTCTGGCTGACCTAGAACTCTTTATGTAGACCATAATGAGTTAAGGCATGTACCACTATGCCTGGCTGTTATTTATGAGAGAAGGTCTCTCTATGTAGCCCAGGACTCATGATAATTCTTCTACATTAGCTTCCTAAATTCTGAGATTACAAGTGTAATCACAGAAACAAAACTCGGTATTTTTTTTTTTTTGCTTTTATTCTTATTTACCGTGGTTGTAGGTATGGAACTCAGGGATTCATGCATATAAGCAGGGCAAGTGTCTACCAATGAGCAACATCTTTTAGCCCAGGCTCTCTTTCCAGTCACTTCTACTCCCAGGCCTTCAAATTGCCACACCTTGTTTGTCTCTATTGCTCTGCTCCTGCCCCATACCTCCAAAGGTCACACTGAGGACCTCTCCAGTGGAGCGCTAGAATAAGGGAAGGCACTAAGAAAATGTGGGGTCAAGAGCTGAAGCGATGGCTCAGTGAATAAGAGTGTCTGCTGCTCTCCCAAAGGACCCAAGTTCTGTTCAGGCAGCTCCTAACCCAGCTCCAGGCAATCTGATGCCCTCTTCTGGACTCCACAGGTACTGGTACTCATGGCTTATACACCCATGCATGGACACACGCATAATTAAAGATAAATAAATAAATCTTCTCAAAAAAAGAAGATGTGGAGCACCTCCTCTCACCATCCCCAAAGGAGCCAGAGAGGCCAGGGAGCTGACCTGGCCACAACATTGGCTCCCTCTTCTGCAGGGATCCTGTGGAATCTGTCCTCTAGTGACCACCTGAAGGATCGCCTAGCCCGAGATACACTGGAGCAGCTCACAGACCTGGTGCTAAGCCCTCTGTCAGGGGCAGGGGCCCCCCCCTCATCCAGCAGAATGCCTCTGAGGCAGAGATCTTCTACAATGCTACTGGCTTCCTCAGGTATGCTAGGTGGAGGCGTTGGGCCAGAAGATGCTGAGGGGAGGAAGCAAGGCACCAGAGAAGGGTCAGGGAAGTTTCTAGAAGAAGCATGCTCATTTGCCCCCTAAATGACACAGTTAACCAAGCCTGCTGGGAGGAGTAAACAGCAGGAAAAAGTTGAGGGACTAAGGCAAGGGCAGATAGGCCAGGTGTGGCTACCACGTCAGGACACCCTGGAGCTTTATGATCCATTAAACTCAGTCCCTTGTCCTGACATCCATCTTCCTAAACTTTGAGGAATTGATTGGAGAATGGGTATGTAAAGGGCAGGGCCAGGAGTGTCTGGTAGAGTCGAGGAACAGGAGGGCACAGGGGCCAGTCCCAACTCAGGATGCAAAGATCAGTGCCTGATGATTTCATCTCTGGGACGGGGGCTTCAGGTTAAAGGTCCTTGAGGTGGCACTTCTAAGGTCTGGGGGTGGGGTGGGGTGTTGGTATCCCTGGGGGACCTCTGATCTGCCTCCATCCCCAGGAACCTCAGCTCAGCCTCCCAGGCCACTCGCCAGAAGATGCGCGAGTGCCATGGGCTAGTGGATGCTCTGGTCACCTACATCAACCATGCCTTGGATGTGGGCAAGTGTGAGGACAAGGTGAGGGGCAGCTGGTGAGCCAGGGGGGCTCAGGGGCTTCGGCCCGCTCTGACCACTCTCTGTTCCCTGCAGAGTGTGGAAAATGCTGTGTGTGTGCTGAGGAACTTGTCCTACCGTTTATACGATGAGATGCCGCCATCGGCGCTACAGCGGCTTGAAGGCCGGGGCCGCAGAGACATGACCGGGGCACCACCTGGTGAAGTGGTGGGCTGCTTTACACCGCAGGGTCGACGGCTGCGTGAGGTGAGCACAGGCCTGAGAGGCCAGGAACAAGGAATGCCAGCCTGATGCCTCAGTCACACCCTTGGCCCGGGTTGACCCTGTACCCTCCCACTCAGCTTCCTCTCACAGCTGATGCACTCACCTTTGCCGAAGTATCTAAGGATCCCAAAGGCCTCGAGTGGCTGTGGAGCCCCCAGATCGTGGGGCTGTACAACCGACTGCTGCAGCGCTGTGAACTAAACCGGCATACAACAGAGGCAGCTGCAGGGGCGCTGCAGAATATCACCGCGGGTGATCGCAGGGTCAGTGTGCTGACACACCCCACTCCTGGTTTTATGCTGGGCACTAGAGCATATGGGTTGGAACCACACCCTAGGAGTTCATGGTCTGTTGGGGGAAGGATCCCTAAGAGTGAGACATGTAATGAGGGTTATGCTCAGCATGAGGGATGGGGCCCTGTGTGGATTTGGGTTCTGATATTCTGAGCAGAAGGGTTACCTGGTCAGGTCCTGACTTGACAGAGTAGGGAGAAGTAGCAAGAAGAGAAGAAGTAGTCTGCCTCAGTCCTGAACAGGGATGGCTGGCGTGCTGCTGAGCTTCACCACCTTCCTCGCCTTTCCCTGCAGTGGGCAGGTGTGCTGAGCCGCCTGGCCCTGGAACAGGAGCGCATCCTGAACCCCTTGCTGGACCGCGTTCGCACCGCTGACCACAACCAACTGCGCTCACTGACTGGCCTCATCCGAAACCTGTCTCGGAATGCTAGGAACAAGGATGAGATGTGTGAGTTGTTCTATCCCTGGTCCAGTACACAGCCCATGTCTCCAAAGGAGCTGGCTTCTGGCTAGCAAGTCAGATGGAGTGGGCAGGTGTGTGTGCCAGTCCCCAGGGGAGGCAGGGGTTCTGGGTGCCAAGGTAAACAGGGAATATGGCAGACTGACCCTAACCTCTTACTAGCCACAAAGGTAGTGAGCCACCTGATTGAAAAACTCCCCGGCAGTGTGGGTGAGAAGTGTCCCCCAGCTGAGGTGCTGGTCAACATCATAGCTGTGCTCAACAACCTGGTAGTAGCCAGTCCCATTGCTGCCCGGGACCTGCTCTACTTTGATGGGCTCCGAAAGCTGATCTTCATCAAAAAGAAGAGAGATAGGTGAGGACCAACCCAACCCATAGCAACATGGCCAAGGTACACCCGACCCATCCTACCTCCTAGCCTTGACTCTGACCCTCCTGAATTCCCCCAGCCCTGACAGCGAGAAGTCCTCACGAGCAGCCTCCAGCCTCTTGGCCAACCTCTGGCAATACAGCAAGCTCCACCGTGACTTCCGGGCGGTATGTTTTACAGAGCCCAGGAACAGGGTCTCAGGGCATAGAGCCCAGTGCAGGATGCAGGTCACCAGGGGAGGGACTAAGGCCTGGAACACAGAGGCAAGGGGCCTAGGCTAAAAGCCCAGAACATTATGGGGAAGACAGGATCTCAGGGACAGCAAAGGCAGTCCTGATCTCCCTGTCCCCTCTCCACTGCAGAAGGGCTACCGGAAGGAGGACTTCCTAGGCCCATAGGTGAAGCCTCCTGGAGGTGAAGTGATTCAGCTTCCAAGAGACAGGCTCAGCTCCTGCTGTTCCACAGCCCATGGAAGAGGAGCTGATGGCCACAGGACCTCTCTTTCTCTCTGGAGTCCTGTGTGTACCCTTGAGAGGCCAGGGCAACTAGGAGAGAACAGGAGCTTGCAGCTGGGAATTGATTGGCTTCTGCAGGGCAGGGGAATGGGGCAGGGCTTGAGCTGCTCTGGGTGCTGGGGTGGTGATTCAGTCACAACGGCAGGGGTGGGGCTGCCTGTGGCCTGACAGCCTTGTGACAACACTGGGAATAAAGGTGGTTTTGAACACAGCCCCAGCTCCATGTTTCCATGACTGGCCACTGATCATGAAGTGCACATTGTCCCCAAACATGCCCACCTGTCCCAGAAGACACAACTCCAGCCTCACACACAGGCCTCCCAAGGCAGAAGACATAGGAGAGGGAAGGCGTAGACAAGAGGGATAGACAGAGCAGAGGTGCGGACATCACAAGCCGTATCCATACCATAACCACGTCCAATGTCCTCTGTCCACCCTGAGCTACTGCTAGGAGGTGCCCTAGCTAGAGGATCAGACTGGCTGCCCAGGGCTTGAAGTTCAGGAGAATCAGGAACAAGGCTACCCAGTCTTCCGAAGCTACCGTTGATAATTTTACAAGGAAATCTCAGAATTTGAGGTCTCTAGGACCTGTCTAGATGAGAGGGGGCTAGGGACAGTCACATTCCCAACCAAGTACCAGGGAGGGATACTGAGAGCTTTTAGAGCAAGGGATGTGCCAGGGGTGGCTGAGGATAGAAGGCAGACTTGAGTGGATAGCAGCTTGGGAAATCTGGTGCTGGAGGTTGAAAAGGAGAAGAGTCAAGGGCCTCATGATGGAAGCAACAGGGGACACAGCAGTCACCACCAAGAAGAGAAGCAGGCCCAGGCAGGAGCCAAGAGGATTTTATTTTATGACACCCTAGAGCCACACTCCTTCCCTGAGGGGTCCAGGGCTACATGTAAGCCTTGTGGTGCTAGGGAGAAGGGGTGCCTGCCCCTATCCTGGAAATTGCCACCATGATCCCATGATCTGGACTGTTAGGGTAAGGGCTACACATCATCCTCAGACACAAGGCAGTAGAAGTCTGTTCGTGCACTGTAGTTTCGAGAGCCAAGGTCAGAGACATCCATTTCACTGCCATGGCCCTCTCCTATGGAGACCCTGCTTGCATGCAGTGGAGTTGGTGGCTCCCCAAAGACAGGTCCACGGACACCTGCAGGATACCACAAGGTCTTAGGCTGCATGGTCTACATCCAGTCTTCTACCAGAATCTGTGGTCAGAAGGGGTTACTCTATGCTCACCCACCAGCCAAAACGACACTAGAAACCCTGGAAGGTCCTCACAGAGGCCTAGAGGCAAAACACTTCCCCAGTAAGAGGCAGTGGACACCCCTGCCAATGGAGGTCAAACCTCCACAGGAGGCAGGATCTCTCGATGCCAGAGTCCTCCAAGCCTGGGTCCTTCTTAGGAAGGTGGAGCTGTGCCCGACCCCTTGATCTGCAGTGAAGACAGATGAGCATACCCAGGTCTCCCTCAGGGTCTGGATCCAGCTCTGATCCCACAGCCCGGCCCTGGGCAGCACGTCCTCTCACGATTAGCATGGGATCTTTGTCATCCTGTAGACGGGTCTGGGGGTCTCCCTCCACTGGCCTGTATTGCACCTTCCGCGGCAGTGCCAGCTGTAGCTCTTTCCAAAAATCGGAGGAAGGTGTCTGGGGACCAGGTTTGGACCGTCAGTGTAAACACATGGAGGTCTACAAACTGGAAGCCCCTAGCCAACCAGGCTCAAAGAGCACTGCTGGTGGCTGACTCACAGATCCCCTGGCCCTCTGGCACCTCAGGCACCCACTCACAAACCCCCCAACCTTCGCACCACAGAGCCAGGCTTCCAAAGCAGCAGGGTCACGAGGTGGCGGTGCTGGCGCAGGAGACGTAGAGCAGGGTGCACGGGTTCACGCCTCTGGCCCTCGAAGGTGATGAAGATAGGCCTACGCGTCAGCTCCAGTAGGCGGCACAGTCCCTCCCTGCAGGGACCGGATAGTCAGGCGGAGCAGGACCAGGCCTCCCGGGCGCCCACCCCAAGCCAAGCGCCCGACGTACCGGAAGCTCTGGCTACACCAGGCCCGGCCCAGGAAGGCGTCTGAAAGAACCACGATGAGGCGCCGACAGCGGCTCAGGTTCACCAGGAGGTCGGCAGAGGGCTCTGTGGGCAAGAGCGTGGGCGGGCGGGTGAGAGGCGGGGCCAGTGGCAAGGGAGTGACTCAGGGAACAGGGTGGGGGCCAGGAGGCGGGGCTTAGGCGGTACCCGCGCGGGGCAAGAGATCACGGTCATCTAGGAAGAGCTTGTAACCCCGACGCCGCTCCAGCTGAGGCTTCAAAATAAAATTCACAAATTTGCGGTCCTCCGGGCAGTCGCTATAGGACACGTAGGCATCGTATAATTTTCCATCTGCAAAGGAGGCTAGTCAGTGCGACCAGTTATAGAGACTGGGCCCCACTCCCTACTCCATGCCCCACATTTCTTTGAACAAGTGAACCAGACCCCAGGACTCTTCCTTCTGTTGACACCAGTCCTGTGCCCTTCTGAGACACCCGCCTTTCCAGATTGTACACCTAGAGCCCTCGAAAGCTACAACTCCCTCCACCCGGGGCTGAACCCAGCATACAACTGGCACCTGTGGCTTAGACCATGAGGAACCGCACGCACCGTTCATCTCCACCTCCCCATAGGTGTCTTGATACCAAAGCAGCACGTTCAAGCGACACTTAACATAAAGCAGGGCCACCAGCAGCAGAACCAGCAGGACAAGGAGGGAGGCCAGCACTGCAGCCAGGTGGCCTACAGGGCCTGCAGACAGGGAGAATCACTAGTCCCTTAACCTTAGGACTTGAAACCCTTGCCCTCCGCCACCTTCAACTGCCTCACCAGATCTCCAAAGGGTGAAGGAGTGGGAGCTGACATTCCAGACAGAGCAGGTGAAGGTTCCATAGTCTTCAGCATTGGTCAAGTTGAGCACCAGAACACTGGACACAAGCTCCGAGAAGTTGGCGCTGTTCCTGGGAAAACCAGGCCAAACCCTCACCTGGGGACCAAGAACATCAATGGATGCCCAAGTCCCATCTGTCTGGGACATACCTGGGGAGACTACAGATTTAGGCTAAATGGCCAGGATCTGGGTCCTGGGGATTGTCTGATTACAGGCTTAGCTACTCAATAACACATTTAGGACATAGGACTCTATCCCCAGAGAGTCTACAAGATATAGATATATATATAGATATAGATAGATATAGATATAGATATAGATATAGATATAGATATATCATGAAGAAATAAGGACCTGTCCCCCAAAGCAACCTTCTGTGTCCATGGGAAAACTTTGCCATGTCAGGTTTGCACATACTACATAGCCCTTTTCCAGGTTGTTATAGTTTAGGGTGTAGGTCAGAAAGGCTGCCGGCCCTGGGTATATTCTGGTGGTTACTCTAATCCTGGACATTTCAGTCTCTTACCAAAAGTCCTGATGGAGGCTGAAGTGGCTTCCATTGCCCAATGTCAGACCATCTTTTAGCCACTGTACTGTGGGCTGGGGACACTGGGGCCTAGAGACCACCCAAGCTGTACAATTCAAAGCAACTGCACTGCCAAGGGAAGGTCCCAAGGCCTGGTCTTCAGTTGGGGAGAGGAAATTAGGGACCCTGTCACAGACACCTGCAGAAAGAGTACAACAGGTCAGCCACACTGGGATGCCTACTCCCAGGCTACCCATAAATGCTCTATGATCAAGGGGAAAACCCAAGGCAATGGGGAAGTGGTCTCAGTGATCACACTACGTCCATCCATGGTCCCATAGGCCAGAGTCCAGGCTTCCATTCTTCCCTCAGCAGCAGCCAATTGTTTGCTGCTGGCCCTCATGTGACAGCCTTGTGCTCAGGGGGAACATTAACAGGACAGGAGTGGCCGAAGTTGTATATTTGAGCTAAGCCAGCCCAGCCACAGGGGCCCATCTGTTGGGTTCTCCCTAATGGACGTGAGTCCATCCTCCACACTAACCCCTCAGAGTAGGGCCAAATCCTGCATCCCTCAGCCTGGCTGGCTTCTACTGAAGAGCTGCAGGAACTGTGGGCACCAAAGGTTAAAAGAATACATATAGTGTATTCTTTCACAGGGACAGGGCAAGCTGAAGCCTGGGCTTCCAGGATCCTCCTCTACCGCCCACAGACCTGCCCTCCCCACTTCTCTGAGACATAAATGTTCTCATCTTTAAGTGAGGATGATAACCCTACCAGTAGGCCGGAGAGGCATACTGCATCACCTCATTTAACACCCACACCCCAAAACCCCCATTGAGATTCCTAGGCTTACTGATTGTCATATGCCTGGTCAGGAGAGAACTAGAGGCTCTCACCCTCTCTGCCTGCCCTGAGTTCAGAACCAACTACTGGAGAGGAGGGATGAGCATAGGCCTTGACCTCTGGCATGTATCCAAGCACAGAGCTCAGCAGAGAGTGCAATGTGGAGCCAGCCTGACAGGCAGAAATGGGGGTGGGTGGGGGGTGGAGACTTGGTCCTGGCCCTCTCCAACCTGCCTACCTGCCATGGCTCTTCCAGGGCCTCTTCACAGCAGGCTGGACACTGGTTCCACCCCGGCTCCACGGGGGCTCCTTAACCAAGCGGATGAGTCCACTGAAGGCTGAGAAGGACTCCTTTCTGCCTATTCAGCCAGTTGGACAGGATACCTGGAGGTCAGAAACTGTCACCATCCCCAGGGGACAAGTTAAATAGGAACAGGATGAGTTAACCAGTAACTGTCAGCCACCAGCAGCACTGGCTGCACACCAGGTAGCTGCCTTACAACCTTGGCAGTCTCAGAGTGCTGGGTAAGGCCCTGGATACCACAAGGCCAGAGCAGACACTCCTCACACAGCTTGGAAGGGGCAGGCCCTTGGACCACCTTCACTTGTCCTGGGGCCACTGTGGTGACTCAGGGATACAGCAGACATGCTCCAAGAAGGATCTGACTTCAGGAGATGCCAGTTAGCCTCATTCCTGGCTGTTCCCTGCAATGGACTGCTGTATGCAGGTGGGTGCATGGGTGCTTGTCACCTGGCCAGGACCTGGAGACCAAGGGGATATGAACCATAAGTGAATCCTAAGTGTGACATTTTTCCCCCTCTGGATGCAGTCACACATGAACATGTGAATGGACAGATCATACCTATGGATACCCTGAGGCTCATCTGGACCAAGAGAGGTAAATGGGGACCAGCCTGGTATAGCGGTCACTCTGAAGGGCCTTGGGAAGCCCCTCTGAGTACTCTAAACATGGATGACTCCTATCTAGGGTCCTGGGCCATTCTCAGTCCACAGCAATTATACAGACCTAGTACTCAAAGAGCTTTACAGTGGCATAACTACAGGAGAGGTTCAGGATGCTCTTCTGGAGCAGCCCAAGGCCCCAGGTGAGATCTTCTTTCCTGGGTGCCCCAGGTTCCCTCTTTACCCAACAAGCATTTATTGAGTTCCTACTCTCCTCCATACTACGTAGACACATGAAGAGCAGAAACCCTGGGGCTGGCCTGACTCAGATGCGCCACCCACCCATACGTAAGGCCCCAGAAATTTTGATAAGAATGAGCCTCTTATCCTGCCTCCTCTTTATCCTGAACTGGGTATGGTCAACCAGAAATCCCAGGCTTGGCTAGACATCAATCTCCTTGGAAGCTAGCTCAGCAAGAGGCACATTACTCTCAGGGTGGCAAGGAGATCCTTTCAGAAAACCTGAGGTTGAAGGGCAGTCCTACTACAATCCTGGAAGCAGAAGAACCACCCATCAAGGCCTGTAGAAGACAGGCTTCTCTACTGACCCCTGAGAGTGACCAGGAATACATACCCCAGCCCAGCAGATCCCCAGAGCATGTCTTATAACAGCCCTTAGCCTCCTCAAGCTCAGACTTTGACCCCTGTAAAGGCAGCCTCAGACACTGCCAGAAATCCAGACCAAACCTTCAGGATGTGACTCACTGAGACAGCAGGTGTCCTCTCCTGTACCTTCTTCTCTTTCACACCCCATGCATACACAACCCCTCTGACCCCCACTCAACTGCACTGAGTTCACCTTGGCCAATCTGCACACATGTATCTTCCATACAACACTGCCTTTCTCATTGGGTTTGTATTGCACGCACCTCTCACAGGCTCACCCCCAAATACCTCAGGGGCCACAAACACACACAAACACACACAAACACGCACACACACACTTCCTTCATGCACTTCAGCACCACGGCCCCTCCTCAGCCAAGCCTACCTCCAAAGACAGACCACAAGGTCACAAGGGCACAGTCACCTGGTTCCGGATCTTTCCTCCAGAGGGGAGATGGTCACTGAGGTCAGTAACATGTACTTGTGAGCAAACTATCCCCTCAGCTGGGCCCCAGAGAAGAGCCACAGTACTGTGGCTACCCAGGATGCATCACCAAGCTTGGGCGAGGACCTGGCTTTTGTTGATATATATTTTAGTCAGAACTTTCCCCCTTAGTTTCCTGGCCTTACAGTCACATCCTCTCCTAAACCTAAACCCCACCCAGGTACCCACCCCTTCCCCTGTAGGGGCGGGCTGTTGGCAGTCCTTGCCCCGCCTTGCCTGGCTCTTCCTGTAACTCTGAGTAAGGAGGCCCCTTCCTCTGGGGACTGCCCCAGTCCCTAAGCACTACATCTGCTCCTGTGCTAGAGTGTAGGTGGTTACTCCAAGTGGCAGAGGTTGGAGTGATATGCAGAGGTCCTGGCCATCCCAGTCAGAATCATCCTAAACATATACGAGGAAGACAAGCTGGGCAGGGGGTGTGCCTCCTGGGTTCCACCACCACACCCCCTTTTGACACAAAGTTGGGGTTTTGTTTGTGTGTTTGTTTCCAGACAGGATTTCTTTGTGTAGTCCTGGCTGCCCTGGAATTCTCTGTAGACCAGGCTGACCTCGAACTCAGAGACCTACTTGCCTCTGCCTGCTAAGTGCTAGGATTAAAGGCTTGTGCCAAGCCTGGCAACACCCTTATTTTTTATACTGCACTCAGGAGAGGAGGAATATGTTCCTTCTACCCCCCAATAAAAGCCCCACACATGACTCACTTCTAACCTACTGTGGCAGAGGGAATCTCTCAGAAACCAGTGACCAATAACAAAACCTGGAGCATATGTCTCTGGTCCTTACCCTGTCCACCTCCCAGGCAACAGACTTGGACGAGTGAGTAATTGTGACAGGTTATGGTATTTCATAGACATTAGCTTAGAGCTAGGGTGAAAGAGACAAACACAAGAGCCACAAGCCTCTGGCTCTGGGGTGACATACTGGTATCTCCTATTGTTAACATTGACTCCCCCCAGATTGACCTTGGGGTCTTGGGGCCCAATGACATTATTTACAAAATTGAATAAGGGTCTTCTCCAGTTCTTGGCCCTCCCTTCACTCTCACAATTGCAAGAGTAGGTTCTGGAGACACTCCTGTGGTCTTCCTGCCACTGGTGCAGACCACCCAGGGGCATCTTCAATGCGGGAGCAGGCTTTCTTGCCACCTTCCCTATGACCCAGCCCTGTTCAAGCTCCTGTAGCCTGGTATTCATGACCTCTGGGTGATGATGCACCTTTGGCTCAGGGCTAGAAAGACGAAGGGACAGATCCCCTTCCTCTACACTTGTGAAGCTGCTTGGTTCCTGAAGCGGTCTTAGGCCTCCTGAGCATCCCATGCACAGTAACTGGTTGACCTCGCCAGAGGCAGTTCTGTACTTTCCGTGTAGTGAGTCAAGAAACTGAAATGCAACAAAGCTCAGGAGCACTCAGGTCAGAAGTGAAAAGGTGGGTGCCCTAGTACGTAAGCCAGTGCCACCAAACACCTTTGTCCCTTGATAAGCCTGGCATAACTGGCCCTGGAGGGCCCAGTCCCGCCCCCGCCCCCAACCTCCTCCCCACACCTAGTCTCTGTCACCTTCAGGGTCCTGAGTCAATCCCTTTCTCCTTTCCTCTGTCTGCTAACATCTACCACCCTCTACCCCACACCTCAGCCTCAGGTCAGTTTTGCATCAAAACCCAGATGGCCTCAGACACTCGCCCCTGCAGTCTTTTGGAGGAGCTCTAGGGTCTTGGAATTTAAACCCTAGCCTGAACCCTCGAATCATATGCCTCCATATTATGAGGTTCTTGGAAAGCCCAGGTCCTTCTCCCACAGACCCAGTCCTTGAGCTCTACGGCACCCTATGCTACCGGATGAGTGAGTACCCTGGGGCTGTGGACTCTGAAGCCAGAGCCTGTTCCCCTCTGGCAGGTTTGTTTTGCTGTTCAGCATCCCGCGGCTTGGGTGCGGCTCCTGCTCAACTCTGACACACGCCGCCCCTGCTCCAGGCGTGTGCTGGGTCCCCAAATGTCTTTTTTTAAAGGAGGAGTGTGGATAAAAGGCCTCGAGGGAAACAATTCCCCGAATTCACCATGCTACTTCTTGCCCTCTGTTTTCGTGGGTGGCGCAGGACCTGCTTCCGCGTACTCAACAGGTGCAGCAAGCAGGCCTATCAGGTACGCGTGCAGAACACCGGGCCGCGCACGGAGAGCGGAAGCGCGCCGACAGCTAGTCTGGGCGCGCACCGAAGGCCGGCGCGCGCAGGAGGCGGAAGCTCCACTGGGGTCTCCGCCAGCCCCGGCCGCCGCTTGCCTTTCAATCTGCCCAGGATGTCTTAGAATTGCTCAAGTTTGAGATACGTTCGTAGGGGCGAAGGTGGGGTCTTGCATCCGTCGCCCGCCTCTACGGGCTTGCATTGAAGACAGAGTGAAAAGATCGGGGCCAGGAAAGGGGACTGGACTCAGCGCTCCGAGCTTCCGGGCTGCGCGGGGAAACCCGCCTGGTTCAGAGCTACTTCCTGCAGGACCGTGGCCCCAAGGCTCCTCGGAGCAAAGTGCGCCCCGGTCCCCAACCCCGGAACAGGAGCACCTCCAGGAACCACACGACCTCTACTCACCTCCATGTGCCTGAGTCACGACTGTCACCCACCTGCTTTCAGACCTGGGACTCGGCGGAGGCTGGCAGTTTACCTGGCCTAGGTGCGCAGCAGCGACCGACCCAGCGGCAGGTGCAGCCCCGCCCCGCAGGCAGGGCGAGGGCGGACCCTAGTGTCCCGCTTTATGCCTGAGGCTAGTGACTGTCGGGAGTTCAGCCCCGGGATGTTCGGTCTCTCCAGCTTTGGGGTAGTGGCCAAACCAGCCCAGCCAGCCCAGTCCGCAAAGGGCCACCCAACCGACCATTATAGTGTTCTGTCCTTCCAGCCTGAGCTCTTCCCTTTCCTACAGGTCTGTCTTGGTCCACACCCCACCCATAACTGACACTGTGTCTTCTCTCACCACCGTAAAATCCAGATGTTTGGAAAGGAGGACCTTCTTCAATAAGGTGTTGCTCACTTAGAAGATGAGGCAAACCAGAGAAAAGCCAGGTGGCCCGAGGCTACCACTGTTCAGACTTTCCCTGACACTGGGCATCCTTCCTCCCTCTAGCCCAGAGCAGAAATAATCCCTAGAAACAGGATCTACACCATGAGGCTCAGAAATAAATACATAGAGGTTTATTTTGTTTGTAAAAAGTTCTACCAGCAGTGGGGATCCAGATTAATCCAGGGAAAGCCAGAAGTTACGTTCTGGACCTCACACCAACCGGGAGGCCACTGAGCAGAATCTGGGGCCCAGATGCCAGGAGGCCCATGGAACTTGAGCTAATTTTACCGCATTGGGATTTTATGAGCAGCCTGCAGTTCTGTGGGTACTAGGGTCACTCAAAAGTTTTAAGTTAGGGTTGTGCCAAGTCTGAACTCTAGGGGAGTTGGAATAAACGCCACAGGCATATCTGTGCTGCTCATAAATACCCTAAATATACATGGAATTCCAGTTACTCCCTACATATACAGGAGACTCCAGTGATTAAAATATATACATGGGCTTCCTAGGATACCCATATATACCTACATAGATATTCAAGGGCTTCCTATGACCTTCATTCACTAACATATATGTAGACCTACGTATACATGGACCAGTTTACAGCCTCCCACAAAACATGTATACACAATGTCATGGACAGGGGCAAGCTGTAGAGGTGGAGATTCCTTCCTAGTCCAGGCTCCTGGGAATCAGCATTTCTCCACCTGCCTCAGGTTGTCTATACATCTGTGCTTCTGGAACTGAAGTTACAGGAAGGGTGGGGTTGGTATGGGTCAGAGGCCAGGCCTGTCCCCAGCCACAGACCTGCCCAGCCAAGTCAGCTTCTACAACCCTACCACATTTTGTTCCGAAGTGACTTGTACTTATTTTCCAGAACGGTGTTCTTCACTGACTGGGGTACATCAGGCACAAACCATGCAGCTATAAGCTTGATGCACAAGGCGACATGCTGGGGGCACAGGGAGGAGAAAGGCCCAGCAAGGTCAGTGGCTAAAAAGAACCTGTAGGATTTGGGGGCTGGGAAAGAGAGAGAGAGCTGCCTTTACTCAGGCTCTCTCACAATTCTACCTACCTCAAAGAGGATGACAAAGACCAGGCGGATGGCCAAAATGAACCAGAACTGCTCAGAGAGGTTGTAGTCATGCTCATTTCGGTAGTCCCGGTACCTTGGGTAGGGAAGCACCTAAGGTCAGGAATCAGGAGTTTGGAAGGCATTTATGGGGGATAAGGGGTTCCGAACCTGCACACGGTCACATTTTCTTGGCCTTTAAACTTGCGGTGGTCCTGGAAGTCCTTGGTGTAGAAGACAGACAGGCTGTGGTTAACGTAATCTTTGAAGCAGCTGGAAAGAGAGAAGTGTGGGACTCCCATGGCCTGAGATCCCTCCTGAGAACTCACCTGCATCTAGGGGCACTAGCGGTGCAGTGGGAGCTAGACACATCTGTTCTGCCTTCCCAGCCAGAGCAGGACAGAGATGTATAGCTTTGCAGGAGAGCCATTTAGGTACTGCCTACTCCGTACCAACTAAACCTGGTATTTCCCTCCCCGACAAGGCTCCATCAAGTTATTCCTGGGATCAAGCCAGGGTAAGTAGGTCATGTAGACAGTTCAAGGAGTAGCCAAATACCAGCCTCGGGGCAGCCCCAGATAGCACTGGAAGCACCCAGATATCCCCAAGAGAGCCCCAGGCCTGTGCTCCAAGAGCTTAACTGGAAGGGCCAGTTTCTCAAGGGGGCTTGATAGTTTGATGCCTTACTCATCTGTGAAGCTCATGTTCCGTCCACACGGGCCATAGCGGTACCTATAGACTACTCTGGGGATGAACTCAGAGGTGAAGGCAATGACCATCCCATTGGCAATGACAGCCAGCACTCCAATGGTCTCCAGTACCTGCAGCCAAGTCCCTGGACCACAACAATGGAGTAAATCAGCCAATCCTGATCATTGGTACAGTTTCCCACCCCAAAAGCTTAGAGCCTGACTGGTCAAGGAGTCTCATGACCTCTCTGATCACGGCTCCATTACAGCCATGGGGCCTGAGTTATCTACTAGGAAATTCCCTGTTAAGACAGACACAGTATGGCTGCATCCTCCTCTCCCTGACACGAACAGTGAAATATTTGGGTTTCCCCATCCCCATCTTCTTCCTGGAACTCTTCAACAGGCTGTTTATCTCCTGGATCCCACCCAACTTAGAATTCAGGCCCAAGCCTGGGGTTCTCCCTAATGCTTCTCCCCACATCTGGCATCTAAACCTCGTCTCCCTGACACTTATCACTCTCACCGTGGACAATCAGGATAACAGGCCTTAAGCTCTCTGTTCTGTACACCTTCCCTCCCATGCAATCAGACTCTAGCTCTTTCACATGGTTCCCTTGGAGGCTGCAACCCTTCAACTAGTCACATGCTGGAGGCTCAGGGGAGGGCCTGGTCAGGTGTATGCTAGCCTCTCTTTTTCTAGGGATTGAGCCATGAGGCTTAGCCCTCATATCTGGAAAACCTAGAGACTCTCTGGAGCAAGGTGGAGGGGCTCAGGCATTACAAGTTGCTTCAGGGTGGCCTGGCACAGGCTGGTGAAAAACCCAGAGTTGGAACTTGCTCTTCCCAAAGCCCTGGCTGCCTCCCTCCACTGTACAATCTCTGTGGCCTCTGACCTATGTCCTTGGCCTTCCGAGGAACCAGGCGCCGCCTCAGTCTGACCATCTTGATGGCATCCAGGCGGATCTCCACAAGGTTGCTGATGAGTGCCAACAGTGGTGCCAGTGGGAACGCAGCCACAAAGATGGTAGTAAAGCCATACTGAATCACTGTGGAGAGGAAATGTCACCCTGGGCCCAGGATGGCCACCCGCTTCTCACCCTGCATACCCACCCCATCTGCTCAGCCCCCTGGAGCTCTACGCACTCATCTCCATGAATTCATCAAACAGGCTGAAGGTGTTGACTGAATTCATTCGGTAGTTATGCTGCCACTCCTCCAGTTCTGGGTCTCTGGACTCATGATCATGTTTATAAGCCCTTATTAAGCGGTATTTGTAGACTAACCACCTGTGGGCACCAAAAATGTGTGGAATATACAGAAAGACTGAAAGGCACGGGGGGGGGGGGACAGGCACTGTGGGGGGCTGGAGGCGGGGTAGGTGGGAAGAGATCCTCACGGGCACAGGTACTCAATGCAGTTGCTCAGGGTTTGCTTCAGACCCATGATGATAGCCATCTGGATGAACAGGTCCATCATGCAGCCACTGAGATGGCACTGTGGGTCCAATGTGAAGGTCAGGGATAGAGTTCAGGGAGGAGGGGTGCTCAAAAGCTGGGCAGTGAGTTCTCAGGACAGACTGACCTCTTCCAGCTTCCAATAGCCAGCCAGGCGTGTGGACTTCCCAGGATGACCATTGATCCTAGGGAGAAAATCAAGACTGTGAGGAAGTTGGATAGCACCCTGACTTCTGTGGCCATGGAAAGATAAAGTAATAGTGTGTTGGTTTGAATGAGGATCCCCCTTCATAGGCTCATATATTTAAATACTTGATTCTCAGTTGGTGGAATGATTTGGGAAGGATTAGGAGACATGGCTTTGTTGGAAGAGCTAAGTCACTGGAGCTGGGCTTTGAAATTTCAAAAGACTCATGCTGGGGAGGGGAAAAGCATAACCAAGATACATTGTATGAAAAAATTGTTTCTTTTTTCAGTTAAAAAAAAAAAACAAGACAGGCAGTGGTGGTGCATGCCTTGAAATTTAATGTTGGAGCCAAGGCTTGTTCTGAAAGATGAGAATATTAAAGAGAGGGCCTGATCAGAAATAGAATAAAGGGATGGGTCACTCAAAGCAAGACCCTATCCAGCTAAGCTTCCAACTTGGGGAAAGAAAGGGCCTAAGGAATTTCCTTTTTTTAAAAAGCAATAACAAATCAAAGCTGCTATGAGTGTGATTTATGAGTTCTAGGGTTCGTCCCAAGTTAGTAGTTAAATCTGGCCGTGACCTCCACATTGTTTTGGCTTTAGAGTCATAAAAGGTACACATGTGAGGGGTGGTGGAATTTTTCTCTGTAGTTAAGGAGAATCTCCATGGCCAGGCATGTGGCAGGGGAGTCCCTGCATGAAGGCCCTCAGCAGTGATTGTGGAAAGCTGTGAGAGTGAAGCCAGATTGTGTTGGAAAAGTTAGAGGTGCTAAACCATGGGAAAGCTGCCAAGAACTACTTGCAGGGAGTGGACACAGCTCAAAAGAGAAATATGTTGCGGGCAGCAAAGCTGGAGGGACAGTACCATCACTGGAACAGGCTTTGAGGTTTCAAAAGACTGGTGCAATTCCCAGTGTGTGTTGTCATATATATATATATATATATATATATATATATATATATATATATGTATATATATATATACACATACACATACATACACATTATATATATAATATGATTCTATATATAATATATAATATTATTTATATATGTGTGTGTGTGTATATATATATATGTATATATATATATATCCCTTGTAACTGTGGATCAAGATGTGAGCTCTTCTAAGCTGTTGTCTTTACTCTGCCATTGTGGCCTCTTAACCCTCTGAAGCCACAAGCCAAATTAAATGCTTTCTGTCATAAATTGCTTTGGTCATGGTGTTTTATCAGTAGAAAACAGAAAAATAACTAAGAAAATTAGGAAAGAAATGGCAGGTACCCCAAGGTACCCTACTTTAGGCATGCACAGACCAGCATCACACAAGCACCTTCTTAGGCTCAGTTGCATCCAGACAAGGTCTGTTGAACATAGCCTCAGTTTCTCCCCACGAAAGCTGCACACAGTGTCATTTTGTGTTTAAAAGCATCTGTTTTCAAGTCATGGGTGGTGGCTCACACCTGCTATCCCAGCACTCAAAAGGCTGAAGCAGGAGTGCAATGAATGAGAATACAAAGTAAGAGCCTATCTCAAAACAAAGGAAACACCAGCCATGGTGGCCCACACATGTAATCCCAACATTCAGGTCATCCGGGGCTACATAGCAAGTTTGAGGCCAGCCAGGCTACAAACTTATTTCAGAACAAGCAAACGACAACAATAGTAAGATCATTTGCTTTCTGTAACATCATAAAAATTGCAAATTGTTCCAAACCACAGGGGTCCTTGTTCAACAATGAAATCCTAGAAGCATTTTCATTAAGTCTCACAGTAACTGTTACTTACCATGATGCTGGAATTACTTGTAAATAGGCAAGAGAAACACAGAGTACACTAGTATAAATTTGCAAAGGGAAGAGTGCAATTTGAGGAAATATGATTATACACCCGGAAAATCAAAATAACCTGCTGAAGGACTGAGCAGGCCAATCAGCTGGCAGCACTGAAAGCGGTGTAAAATCACCTCAACCAGGGCTGGCTTTCCTGTGTGCAGAAAGATCACTAGGGGCTGTGTGTGGTGGCACATACCTGAAATCTTAGCACTTGAGAGGCAGAAGCGGGATAGTCACAAGTTCCAGGCTAGAGTTTAAACACAGGGCTTCATGCGGGCCACACAAGCACTGCGACAACTGAGCTACGCCCTCAGCCTCAAGAGCTGGCCACTTTTATTTATTTATTCACTTATTTAGTTTTTTGAGGTAGAGTCTCTCTAGTCCTGGATGTCCTGGAGCTTGATATGTAAACCAGTCTGGCCTCAAACTCACAGAGAGATCCACCTGCCTCTGCCTCCAGAGTGCTGGGATTAAAGGCGTGCACCACGATGCCTAGTTAAGATCTGGCTACTTGTAAAGGCAAGAAACAAGCCAGGAGGGCTGAGGCTGAAGGAGCTAGGGGCTGGAGGGTGGGAGTATGGAGCAGGGGGGCATACCTGCCCAGAATGAAGGCAATGTAGATGAGAGAAGAGAAGTGGGCGAAGAACTGTAGGGTGAAAAACTTGACAGTGAACTTGCTCTCTCGCTCAGAAAAGGTCCTGGGATCCTCTGGAATGAAACATGGCCATCCTGTTTTTTTCCTAGACCAATGGGACAGCATGACCTACACCTCAAGTGAGAGGTCTCAAAAGAGTAGGAAGCTCCCATCTGATCACAGCTCCATGACTCTCAGTTCCCAGTCCCCAGAGACGGGCTGGCCCCTTCTCACCAAAGTTACAAAGCTTCAGGGCTACACATTTGTTGACCTGCGTGAAGAAAGAACCAAGTGGGACTTACCTAGGACTTCAGCAGAGCCCCCCCAGGGCCTCCCCTGCCTGACATCTACCTTGGTCATGATGACAATGATTATGTAGTGTACCACAGCCCCGGTTACCACCACAACAGTGGTCACCTGCTGCTTCAGGAAGCTGCTGAAGAGGGCAACGGCCAGCACACGGTAGACCACCAGCACATGAGCCATGCCAATCATGAGACAGATCTGCAAAGATTGAGGGTGGGCATGAAGGGTAGTGACAGCTGGGTCTCCAGCCCTAACCACGGCTCCCAGCAGTACCATGAACAGAGACAGGACCAGGATGATTGTGCTGCTCAGGTAGGAATGATGATGTTTTCTCAGCTCGTAGTCTGGGGAGTTAATGAGCTCAAGGGCCATCTCTTCCTAGGGAGGTCACCAGACATAGCTCAGACACAAAGATACAGGCCACATGGGATCCTGGAAGTAAGCAACCTTGATGCTGCTATCCCTGCTCACCTCTTCCTCATCCCATCCATACAGCTCCCAGTTCAGGACCACACGGGCACGCTGCCGCTTCCAGATCTCCAGGAACACTGTGGCTGCAGTGAGCACAGGGAAGTGTCACAGCACACCTGCGATGAGCCAGGGTGGCCAAAGAGCTCAGGCTGGCTGACCCTAGGACTTCCAGGGCATCCCAGAAGCTACTTACCCCACAGAGCCATGAAGATGGCAAACAGCACAGTGCACTCGTTGTCAAAGAGGTGAGTGAGCTGGGAGAGGAGCAGAAGGGCTTCATGCTGGTCCTCCTCACCCATGCTCCCTTGTGGGGAAGGGAGAGGAGAGCCTGGCTCTTCAGGGCACCCAAGTTCCTCATCCTCCCCACTTCTAGAAGGACATACTGTGCCAACCCTTGCATAAGTCCTGGAAAGACCCCAGTAGCCTCAAACCTTCGCAAAAGTGCACATGTCTGATAACCGCTGGTATCCAGAGCTGTGGTCGTCACGAGGGCACAGGAAGGTGTCGTTTGCTGCGCAGATCTCTTTGCTGTGAATATAGAGACAAGACTGGTGCTTCTCAAATGCAGGGTCCACCCAGGCTCCCACCTCCGTTCCCGGTCCACAACCAGACTGCAGGCCTCAGGCCCCAACCCACCTGATCTGGCTAGAATTAAACAGGGCGAAGCCACTCAGAAAGATGATGAGGCCCACCACGGCAGCGGGCACTAGCATGTAGGTGTACCAGCCAAGCCAGGCGAAGTACAGAGCCACCTTCTCACCAAAGTAGTCCCTGTGGGAAAGCTGTCCCATCAAGGCCCCCCTTCCCAATGAGAGCCTGGTAGGGTGGGGACATAGGAGGGGAGGGACGGAGGGAGGGGATTGCCAGCATCAGTGTAAGTGGGGGCTATAGCTGTCAGTTAGGACTGGGTTTGCCGGGCTACAGGTTCTCTGTTTTAGGCACGGATATGTCTGTGGCTCACAGGTGAGCTTGGTGTGGTATTACCTGATATCAGAAATCGGCTGATTCTTGAACATTTTTCTCCACTGGGCCCAATTTTTCTTCAGGCTGTTTTCCCGCTGTGTCCCGGGAGACAGATAATGAGAGCTTGGCTTCCTACCTCAGATTCCCACCCTCAGGCCCATTCTGAGGTAGTCTACCCCTCACCTCGTGCAGAGGAAACATGGTCTCAAAAATTCCATCCTTCACCAGATCCTCGAAGGTCTCTAGGGGTTGGTCACAATGAGGGCTAGGAGAATCCAGCCCACAGCAGTACCCTCCTGTGCCACACGCCCTTCTGTGCTCACCGCAGGATTTTGTCTTGCTGTTCACAATGAAGCTCACAATTCGGATTCTGAAATCCAAGAATCTAAGAATCAGGATCTAAGGATCATGGGCCCCATGACAGCCCAGTGGACTATACTCCTTACGGCCCTGTTCTCCACACATCCAGGCCCGCTCTATTCTAGAAGAGGCACCCCCACCAATACTTCCAGAACCCAGAGTCCATAAGTCACCCTGAAAGCCTCCTCAGATCAGGTTTGCCTGACCTCCAGGATGGCGTCCTGTCTTTACTCTCAGGCTTCCACATCTCTCCTAGGTGTGGGGGCAAGGTGGTCCCCACCTCTAGCCACACATCCCTGCATGCACATGCTAAAGTGTTAATGTGCACAAACACTCTTACATAGTTATGAGCTATTCTCCTTATGTGGAAGCTGATATCCAGAGGTTAGGGTAACTTGCCCAAGGCTACACAGACATTTGTAGAGCCACACTCAGACACATCCTGAGTGCCTGATACAGTCACCCTGTGAACACATGGAAATCTCACTGCAAATCTGTCTTTCTTTCAAGGTGCCTCTATTCTTCCGTTGTCCTCTCATTCTTCCCCAATACCAACAAATTCTGTGTTCACAGGTCTATTGCCTGGTACCTAATTCCCTGACTGTCCTTTGCCAGAGTTAACTAACGCAGACCCCCAGAGAGCTCTGCCTGAAGCTGGGCAGGTGACACAGAGGACCAGAAGGGGGTGCATGAGTGTACATGGAAGAGCAGGTATCTGGGAACACAGGATACCCTCCCTGTCAGATAACCAGGACCATATGCCCAGAGATAGGATTCTGAGCTGATGAGGAAGGAGTCTATGGGAGACAAAGACCTCAGAGTCCAGGAGGGTGGCTGCTCACTGGACTGCTGACTTCGATTCTGGCCTCCAGGAAAACTGTCATAAGGAGTTCTCACAGGGTGCCAAGACATGAGCTATCATTGTTACTATCACAAAATGGAAACTAGGACACAGAGCTTTGCTCAAAGAGTGAGGTCTGATTACCCTGTAATATCCACACTAAGATGGCTTGGAGCTGTGTTGTCTTTTCTCAGATGGTGACAGGGCCTGGGATGTGGCCTTTGTTCTCCCTGGATATGGGGCAAGAGTTCTCATGACCTGGCCCTAGATACATCCTCACCTTGTGGTAGCTTCGATGGGGCGCATCTTGTTCTGCTTGGCCTTGGGGTCATCAGGATTCATGAGGAGAGTCCGGTACAGATCAAAGATCCCACTGTCAGCTCGGATCCCAAAGAACACCTTCTTCTGGTCCTTTTTCATCTTGGGGAGCCACAAGAGGAACCAACTCATCCACAGTCACTATCCTGTCCCCTGTTCTTGGGGTATATGGCATGGCATTCCCCATTACTTGGCCCCTGATGCAAACCAGCCCACCTTGCAGTGGAAGCCCTTGTTCTTGAGTCTCTCCAGGAACTCCTGTTGCCTCTGAACCTGCTTCTGGCTTCGTTGGGTCTGGAGATCAGCCACCAGGACACAATCCCATTGATTAGAGGTCTCAAGCTGGAAGTATGGGGTAGAAACAGAACACTGGACACAGATGGGAGGAAATGTAGATCTGGAACCCAGTGCAAGTCACAAAATGGGAGAAGGTATGGTGCAGGAACCCAGCATAGGAGATGGGATGAGAGGTGTAGGACCATAACCACGTATGGGATACCCAGAGTATGTGGGGAGTAAGTAGGTGGGATCAAGTCTGAGAGGTCTGAGCAAACCCACCTGAACAGACCCACCTTATAAGGACCCATTTCCATCAGTGGAAAGTTGTCCCCTTCTGACCCCACCAGGATCTGGAGACTCTCATCATCCTGGGGGACAGAGAAAAATGGGAAGATGACAGAGAACACGTAAGTCCCTCATAAGCCTCTTCCTACACTCTCTGAGCAGGTATTCAGGCTCTCAAGGGAGACACCTCCCCATCCCATGCCAAGCCGGGAACTGGGCTGCCAGGAACTAGTTGGCAAATAGGTAATTCCTGGTGGATGTAAGGCTGAGAGTGTCAGAAGGTAGCACAAGGTGTCAGGTGTGACACATCTGCGCAATCTGTGTGGAAAGACCAAGGACTTCCTTCAGGGCTTTAAGGAAAGGTAGACAGCTCCTTTCCTCTGTGGCAAACAGACAATGGCTCATAGGGATGTCATGAAAGGAGTCCCAGTAAGCACTTGACGGATGAAGAAATGGCAGCCTCAGGACAATCAGGAAGGTGAAAGTCAGAGGGCTGGAAGACACCAGCTGCAAACATTCTAAGAGTCTGAAGATGCCAAGGTCTGGGAACATCGGGATGCCCTGTGTACTGCTGGTGCTTTGTACAAACTTGGGAAACATTTTGCACTGGGTTTTAAATTGGGCAACACTAGGCCCTGTGACTTGGCCATCTTTGAAGACACAGACAAGAAACTTAGGACAGGCATATACCCCATCACTGAGAGCCGTGAGTGGAGTCAAAAGACCTGAGGTTTTTCTGACTTGTTCACTAATTGGACCACAGTGAGGATCCCAGATCTTCTGGGAGATGGGCTTATGATTCTCCCCACTGTGAGTTGGATTCCATACCCAGAAAATGCTGTGTGAGTGAGGGACACAGTGGGTACCAATATCACCCCAATCCATATGAGTAAGGTTGTAGTTGCCCCTGATACTACTGGGAGTCAGGGATGCACCACAGGATGTGGATGATGGTCCTGCTGCCTCAAACCTACAATCCATCCCACCATAAATCCTCAGAGAAGTTCAGAGGGTCATGTGAAGAGCGTCCAGAAGTCATGTCACCCAGACAAGGAGAAGAAGTATCTTAAGGGGATGCTAAAAAGATGGTGATTAAAAGCTACACAGGATCCTGGGTGGTTGGAATAGGAAAACACATGAGTGTGTGTGGCTAAAGTGCTGATCACAGTTAAGTGTCTCCTGAGACAAACACCAGGATGACCTTCTAGCTCTACTACTAACTCAAACCTTAAACAAACTTGTTTTTAAGAAGACAAGCCTTAGGAATCTACATCCAGCTTGACATCCTTTTTTAAAAATGTATATAGGATAGGCGTTTTGCCTGCATGTAAGTCTGTGTACCATTTGTCTGCCCGGTACCCATGGAGGCCAGAAGAGGGCATCAGATCTGCTGGAACTGGATAGGTGATACTTCTGACCAGTGAAACCACCAGGCAATTATCAACCTGAGTTACTGATTTTTGTGAATCACCGTGTTGGTGCTGGGAATTGAACCAGGGTCCTCTAGGAGGAGTATCCAGGGCTCTTAACCACTGAGCCATCTCCAGTCCCTAGCATGATATGGAAAGCAATTAACATGTAAAGTTCTGCTTTTTAAAAATTTTTATTTAGTTTGTGTGTATTGGTGTTTGGCCTGCATGTATATCCATGCTCTTCCTCTGGAAGAACAGACAGTGTTCTTAACCACTGATCCATTTCTCCAACCTGCTCCTCTCTCCCCCTACCCCTCTCTTTCTGAGACAGGGTTTCAATAGTGAAGCCTTAGCTAGGCCTAGCTAGCCTGGAACTCACTAGAACTAAGAGAGTTCCCTCTGCCTCCTCCTCCAGAGTCCTGGGATTAAAAGTGTATACCACCACACCTGGTCCTATTTTGTTTTGTTTAATTTTTATATCTTTTAAATTTTTTATTGTATGAATGTTTTGCCTTCATATATGTCTGCTTGGCATGTGTGTGCCTGGCTCCCGTGGCAGTCAGAAGAGGGCATCAGATCCCCTGGGATGGAAGTTACAGGTGGCTGTGAGCCACTGTGTGACTGCTGGGAATTGAACCCAGGTCCTCTGCAATTGTTTTATTTTGAAATAGGGTTTCATGTAGCTCAAGCTGATTTAACTTCATTATGTAGCCAAGAATGACCTTGAACTGCTTATCTTCATGCTATTTCCTCCCCAGCCCTGGAATTACTGGTAGACACTACCACGCCTAGTTTATGTGGTACTAGAGATTGAACTCAGGGTTTCATATATGCTGAACAAGCTTCCTACTGATTTAGCTACATACCAAAGCCAGTTTGTTTGTTTGTTTGTGAGTTTTTTACCCAGGGTCCCATGTAACCCAGGCCTCAAACTGGCTAGGAGGAGAGGATGGACTTGAATTTCTGACCGTCCTGCCTCTACCTTCTGAGTGCTGGGATTACAGACATGGGACACTGTGCCTGGGGTTTTTATCCATTTGTTTTCCTTTTTTTTTTTTTTTTTTTTTAGATTTATTTATTTTCATGTATGTTGGTGTTTTCCTGAATATATGTCTGTGTTAGGGTTCCAGATGCCCCGGAACTGAAATTATAGACAGCTATGAGCTGCCATATGGGTGCTGGGAAATGAACCTGGGTCCTCTGGAAGAGCAGCCAGTGCTCTTAACTACTGAGCCATCTCTCCATCTCCAGCCCTTGTTTGTTTTTCTTAAGTAGAGTCTTAATACGGATCCCAGGCTGGACTTAAATTTTTCATCTTCTTGCCTCAGCCCCCAAGTAAAATGGTACATTTTTAGGAATACGCACTGATGGAATAAAACTACAGTACCAAGGGAGGCAGCAGAGTCAGGGCATCGGGTGCTTTGGTCTCTGTCTCAGTAGATGCTGGGGGTTGGGTTCTTGGGACTTCATTTACTCTCAACAACTAGGTGCCAGAGACTGAAGTTAAATGACAGTCCAGGCTTCTTTCCTGAGAGTGCGAGCTGTAGGAAGCAGGAAGGGAAAACTGGCAGGCAGGTTGGAACAGGTTGTTCTTTTCCAAACATGTGGAAGAAAGGCTGAGGGAGGGGTCGAATGGGCAGATGTACTGGCTAAGGAGACAGCATTCGGCAGGTGCTGAGGATGCCGGCTTCCGTAATGCATGATGTGTCCCTTGTGTCCCTTGGCTCTGTGCACATGGGTGTCATAGTCCCGTCCATGTCCCTTCAAGCAACACAGGGGTCAATGGAGGGATTCACTCCAGAGTGACAAGGACCCTGTGGCTCCAGTGTCCCAGAAGCAGGTATACTGGGAACTATGTCCTTCTAGGTACTTGAGCCAAATGAAGCTGTTTCTCTGGCTGTCCAGCAGGCTAGGATACTGTTCTCAAACTCCATGGCCCACTGGACCTGAGTCTGGCTTAGCCTGTTACCAATTCCTAACGCCCATCCTCAGTGGTCCCTGCCTCTAATCCCCACACCGTGTCATCACTTCCCTTAAGTCACCCCAATGCCGGGTCTGGCTCCTGCTTCCCCCACCCCACAAACCTGTAATCCCTCTCCTTCCCAAACACATTCCTCCTACCTCCTCCAGAGAGTCTCACCATACTGCTCCAACAGGCCAGTCCAAAAGCTTCCAGATAAAATTCAGGCCACCCAGTCAGGTAAGGATTCCAGATAGACAAACAGGCTTTGGGATGGGCATGGTAGCACATGCCAGCAATTCATAGGGTTGTGGTGAGTTTGTGGCCAGCCTCATCTATATAGCAAGTTCCAGGCTAGCCTGGGTCTACATAGTAAGACCCTGTCTCAAAGCAAAGCAAAACAAAACAAAATGGAGGGTTTTTGTTGTTGCTGTTGTTGTTGTTTTAAGTACAAGTATATCCAAATGTTGCCTGGGTATATTTACACTAAGGGGGGGAAATGTTGTTTATCTGAAATTGAATTTAACCTAAGGTGGGTTTGTTTGTTTGCCTTGCTGCTGAATCCACACCCTACTGCAGCCCGATGAGTGTGCAGACACACACTCACACATACACAAGGAGATTCTGGTTCAAGGATGGGTTGGTGCTGCCCCCATCTGCTGGAGGGAGTACAGGCCTCAGAATTTCATCTCCCTGACTGTCTTGTGTACACCCTGTGTTATGCTTCCCTCTACCTGGGCTCCCAGAAGATTATTTCTGTCTGCTCCCACCCTCCCCACAATGACAGCATTCCCCAGATTCCTGGCTCTCTTGGCTTCCCATCCACTGCCCACAGACACCTGTACCCCGGTATTGTGGGCAGTGGTTGAAACTTCTCTACACTCAGAGCTGCAAGACAGGGTGAGCACCTGTGTCTCAACTTGGGAAGATGGTGACATCCCAACCAACAGGATAGGTATCCAGGGGACCCTCACGTCCCTGGCACCCAGCCTAGAAATCCATCAACTATAAGGGCTCAGAAAGTGTCTCATGGGATTAAATTGGTGAGTGTAATTTGCTTGACTTTGGACCTGGGTGGATGTCCTCCCATGCCTCCTTTTTCCCATAAGCCATAATTATCAGCATGGGCCCAAAGCATTAATATGTGTAGAACAAATTAGAGCCAAAATAAAACCTAGAACAGAACTGGGAACCTGTAGGACTTTAGGATTCAAACTGAGGGGAATTCTGGGAAGAGGAGACTGTTAAAGTATTTCTTTGAAGGCTGAGCTAAGAGGCTGTCTCTAGTGCCCAAATATTACATAAGAAAGAAAGCCACCCTCCTCCCCACTAGAGATGTGTGCAGCTTTGGAACAGTTACCTGGAGCCTCATGGAGTTGGGGATGTCATTTCAGTCAGCGTAGGCTGAAGTCACCCTGGGAACGGATGAGGTCTCTGGGCAGGACCGCTATTTATGTATTCATGGCTATACACATACCTGGGGGCTGCACCACCTTTTAACTGCCACCATAGCACAGGGACAGTGGGCAACCAATCAGCTAGGCCAGAAATCCCCTAGCCAACCCTGGCTCAGTCATTCCCAGCACACAGCAAGACAGACCCAGCCACTAAGTTCTGCATTCATGTATACTGGGCTTACCAACCCACCCAGAGCCTCAGCACCCAACCTTCAAGGTCAGCGGTCCACGGGCAGTGTGCCCTTAGGGAGTTCGTGGTGGGACTAGCTCATGAAGCTATTTTTACCTCCAGCCAAGCAGTTTGCTCAGTGTACCTGAATTGTCCAAAACCCCTGTGTCCTAATCCATTGGGTTCCACCTCCAAGAAGCTGTGTGGGCTCCTGAAACTCCAGGATACCCAGGGTAGGGACAGGGCTGTTTCCGTGGACCTACAGTCTCAACCTTGCCATATACAGCCAGACTAGGGTTCAGGTGCAGACAGACACACACCCTGGATTTGATGTGATCGGCCCTCTCAGAGACTCAATTCTTCACCTATAGAATCTAAGGATATCACCTTTGCAACAAAGAATCACTCTAACAATATATATACACAGGCAGGGAGAATAAAAAAATCACATGCCCAGTCACTAAGTTTCCTGCCATTGTCCCCAGTCCTTTCCCTCAATCCTACAGGCCATACACAGTGCGCTGGGGTTCAGGGCTCATCTAGGGCCCCTAGCTCCTCATTATGAACACAGACACCCCTGCAGTGAGAAAGACACCACAGCACCTAGGGAATCCTAAGTGTCAGGGATGCAGGGAGCTAGAGCTGGGTAGTCCCGCTCCCTATTGTCCACCTCCTACCTGGTCAGTGCAGGCAGAAGAGATAGCTATGCATACAGCTGCCATCCATCTTGGAACCAAGCCTGATTGTGGGCCGCACATACATGACAGCATCTCAGCCATACAAAAAGGACATGTGGACCTTACTTCCCACCCCATTTGTGGCCCACCTCATCCTAAGGTCATGTTTGCCTCCCCTGCTAGTGCTATGAGGTCCAGAACACTCTTCAGTTTCATTATCAGAGGCGGGAGGGGCAGGAGGGGATCCACGGCTCTACCAGTGTTGGACACAGAGGCCCCATCTGCTGCCCTGGGCTCTGCCTTTTCAAGCCCACTGCCTTCTGGCCTCTGTCTCTCTCTCCACCTCTCTTTGTATCATTCTGTAACCACTGCCTTCCACCAGCCCACCCTTCTGTGTGCCTGCCCACATACTCATCCCCAGACACCAAACAGGCAATTGATTCTGTGTTCTCAGTGCTGAGTCTCAGAGGGTGGTGCAGGGTGTGGGTGCATACAAGAATTGGAGACACGTCTATCTGGTAGGAGAGAGGTGGTCCCAATCTTGACCTCATAGGGCAAGAGATCAATTAGCAGAAGGTGGGGAAAGGTTGAGGCAGCATTTCTGGGAAAGAGAAATGTGTGTGGGTCCATCCTGAGAGGCAGGTTGTACTTGGCATTTCTTACTCAGTTCTCAACCCCTTTAGAAACTCATTCTTTACCATCTCAGAGGACTCCATAATTATTGCTCCCAAGAACTCAGTTCTGGACCAGTGAGATAGCTCAGCAGGTAAAGGCACCTGTCAACAAGCCTCGGTTTGATCCGCAGGACCACATGGTCAAAGGAGAGAACTGACTCCACAGAGTTGTCCTCTGACCCTCCACATGCGTGTCCTGACAGGACTCCGTCCACAGCACCTCTGGGAATTTGATAGTCACTTCTCCTGGTGACTCAATACTCAGCATTTCAACTTTGCAGGAGTATAAAAGGCAAGGACAGAGCCACCAGACGAGGCTAGAAGTTTAGAGAAGCCAGATCAAGGAAGGTTTTTGGACTTCAATGAAAGCAATGGAGAGCCCTGGAAGAAATTTAAACAGTGTGTGTATGGGGAGGTGGGGACGACAGGCTCAGATACAACCAGGAGTTGGGACCACCAAGTCCTCTGAGTACCTAAAGGCTCACACTCTCCTTTTCTACCACCAGTTGGGGGAAGAGGCTGACAATGGGATACTGGGGCCAGGCTAAGTAGTGTCTGTGTGCTGGCTTGGGCAGTCAGCTGCCAGAGCTGGGTCTGGAAGGCCCAGTGAGAGGACTGAGTAAAAGCAGAGGGAGCAGCCACCCACACAGAGCCCACACCTGGAGGCCTGGTGCCTGAGTGGAAAGTTGGTTTCACTCTCTACCTCTCTCTTGCCTCCTCCCTGGGGATGCCAGTGCTGGCCTCTGCCCCAGATACACCTTCATGGTTGGCAACAAGAGAAATTATGCTTTTAAAAAGTACCCCTCACACATACAATCTCACCTTCTGCTCTACACCTAGGCTTCAAGTCCAGCATTATAGCTGGCCTCTGCCTGGAGCAGGATCCAGGAGTGTGGCACACAGCTGTCCAGGCCAGTCTAACCTTGTACACATAGCCCCGCCTGCTCAACGCAAGTCACAGGTCTGGGGGTTCCACCACAGCATCTCTGTCTCCACCTTGCACAGACAACTCTGGCAGAAAAGCCCCAAGTCACACACTCAGCGGAGCCCAGTCCAGAACTCCAGGATAGGGCTAGAAAGCTACTTCATGGGTCGTACCTCACCCTTAGCCTGCCCCACAGGTCCTGATCCAACTCTAGTCAGATTCTCTCTGGATGGCAGGTTGTTGGGAACTGCCTGCCACCAGATCTTCCAGAGAAGGATGGCAGTTGTAGGGGCTGCAGGCATGGACCTTCAGAACCCGGGCTCACCTGCATGCTGGTGGCTGGTCCCTGAGTCAACGTGGGGCTCTGGATGCTGGGGCTGGCAGGTATGAGAGTGGCAGCCAGACTGCCGGCTGTTACCTGACTTCCGGGTGTGATTTGCCCCACCCTCTTCTCTGATAGCTTGCCCCAGTGTGCTGGGGAGGAGCCAGCAGTAGGCCCGCCAACAAAATCCCTTCTAGTGTCCAGCCACCCCAGTACCTTCTTTTCAGGTGAGGGTTGGGCAAGAGGACAGAAAAGTGTTGGAGCTCTCCTGGGTTCCCTACCATCCTCCCTGCAAGGATGCGTTGGCTGTAAGGTGGGGCCCATGACACCACCCTTCCAGAGAAAATGGCAACATAGACGACCTTAATAGACAGGTTCTGCATAGCATCTGTCCTTAAGACATCTGCAGAGTTCATTCTGACTCTCCAAATATCCTGTTGACTCCATAGAGGGGAAAGGGGCAAAGGGTGAGGGGATGGCAAAATAGAGCCCAAAAGGAACTGTCTTCTCACACCTGGCCTCCTGCCGTGACCTGAAGTCTTGTAGTCTCGAGATCCTGAGATCATGAGCCCTGTTGTGCAGCCTGCACTGAGGCAGCTGCTGGAAAGGGTTATGAGCAGCCTCAGAGTAACCAACGTGTGGGCACACCCTGAGATCACGGAAGCCTGCAGGGGTAGATGCCTCCATCAGGGAGAGAGCATAGGACCCTGAGCTGCAAATGCCATTGCACAGATGGCGGGGGCCGTATCTGAAAATCACTGTGAAGCTGAGGACCAAGGCTGGTAGTCAGGACAGGATCTCTGAAAGCATCAGAGGGTGGCTGAGGTCCAGGAAGCACCCAGTGTCACCCAGGGACACACTGTGTCACCATGTAGTCACCATGTATTACTCTGTTGCAGTTCAGGCATTGAGTTGATGTATACTTGCTGAGGTTCGCAGAAGAGTGACATGCAGTAACAGGCTTCAGCACTGAATTGTGAGGAGACAAAAAGAGGAAAAAAAAAAAACAGAAAAGAGGAGAGGGAGAGAGAATGAGAATGAACTGCGTAACTGTGTCTTAGTCACTGTTCTATTTTTGTGAAGACACATCATGGTCAAGTCAACTCTTATAAAAGAAAGCATTTAACTGGGGGCTTGCTTACAATTTCAGAGGTTTGGTCCATTTTCATCCTGGTGGGGAACATGGAGCTGGAGGAGTAGCTGAGAACTACATCCTGACCCAGAGAGAGAAAGAAAGAGAGAGCCCACCCCACCAGAGATAGGCTTCCTTTACCAAGGAAATACCTTCTAATCCTTCTAATCCCATCAAAGAGTTCCAAGCCCTGGTAAATAAGCATTCAAACTCAAGAGCCTATGGGGGGCATTCCTATTCAAACCACCACACTGTGAGTAATGAAGCAAATTCTGGAGAACATACTAGTATCTAGGCAACCAATGGAAACAAATGGGTGGTGGCTGAAACACATTTCTGTATTGCTCTCTCCTATAAAGGAAGTCTGGAGCTGGATGACCAGGACTAACATGTTCGATCCATAATTATCAAGGACCCAGATTTTTCTTTACCATGTTGGTATGTCACCTTAAACACATGGTCTTTATTCCCTTTGTTAGACTATTTTAAAGGGCAGCTGTTGAGAGACAGAAGGCGGGAAGAAAGAAAGGCTTGATCTAACTTTAAATCAGATCATGTTTATTCACAGCAAGCTGATATCTTGTCACCCATGTGTGTGGATGACCAAAATACAGAGGAAGATAGGAGGTGGTCCCTTATAGGGGCAGAAATGAATTCTGTAGTCTGCAAGGGAAGCTGGGAAGTGTAGTCCTTCACCAGGAAACCATTCCTCCCTTCCAAGATGGCTGCTCAATCTCCTAGCAGTACATCCACACTCTAGCCAGAAGAAAGAGGGAAAAGTGGAGAGTACCGCCACTCCTCTTACGTTTGGTCATGTAACCATACCTAGTCTGCCAAAGAAGCTTGGGGAATGTGGTCTCTTTTTCCAAGGAAGAAAGTAGGACCCTGAGGTACCTAGCAGCCTCAACCTATGGACATACAGTCTCCAACACTCAGAAAACAATCAGCAAGGGTTGAATCCAAACTAAGACTCAACCTACAGCTGGAGGTCTCTCTGCCAGCCCCCACTTCCACCTGCCCAGGACACCTCCACTCCCTTCTCCCCTCCCATTCTCATCCTATTTCATTCTTCTTTGACTGTTTCATTTCTTTGTTTCATTGTTTCGTATAGCCCATGCTGGCCTGGAACTTGCAGTATTCCCCCTGCCTCAGATTCCTGAATTCTGGAATTACAGCTATGTACCACCAATGGTACTTAAAGTAGGAGCATAAGTTTTAGTGGGTGAAATAAACTATGTTTACTCACGTGTTTCCTGCTGTTGAACATCTAGATCGGTGGCTCTCAGCCTCCTAATGTTGTGACACTTTAATACAGTTCCTCGTGTTGTGGTGACCCCCAACCATAAAATTATTTTTTTGCTACTTCATAACTGTAACTTTGCTACTGTAATGAATCATAATGTAAACATCTGATATGCAGATGGTCTTAGGTGAACCCTGTGATAGGGTCGTTAGGCCCCCAAAGGGTTCATGACCCAAGGTTGAGAACCGCTGATCTAGACGGTTTACAACTTGGTTACAAAGGAAAATCTCTCAGTATATCTTTATTATTTTGAACCCCCCCCCAGAACAGTTACAGGAAGTGAGATTAATGTGCACCACCTGAGCTGAGGCTCTTGGTCAGTCTTGGGAATCAATGTCTAAAAAGATTAGCTCAGCTTCTCTAAATGGAGTGCTATGGTCAGGCCTGGCTGTATTCCCGTCCCTCTGTGTGGGTACTTCCATGAGACAGAAAAGGCTAGAATGAGATTCTGTCTCTATAAACAAAATAAACAAAATTATGCTTCAGGGCTGGAGTTCAAGTCAACAGCAGAGTATGTGCACAGCAGACTAGAGGTCTGGTCTCTATCCCACATACTACCAAAACAGAAAAAAAAAAAAAAAAAATATATATATATATATATACATACATACATACACATATATATTCCATGAGAATATAGAAAAATGCTTATAATGAAAAACAAAGTAAATGAAAAAACATGAAATCTCAACTAAATTGAAGATCTGGAAAAGCAGGTTCACAGGTTGATATTTGTGTTTGTGTGAAGTAATTCATTGCTTCTCCCTTCTGTTAAGTTTCTTTCACATTCTCTATCACACATATCGATTTGATAATGTTTATTATTAAATCACCTTGTTAGCATATCATGGTCTACTACTGCAAACCTGATTTCCCAGATTTATTGTACTCTTTAGCCTGTCCAGGTGCAGCTGGGTAGAAGCGACAGTACCATAGTGGGGCCTTGCTGGGGAGTATGGCCCAGCTTCCTTGGCTGTTGGCTGCCCTGCCCTTCTAGGCAGAGAACTTTGACCCAGATCTTCCCTGTGGACCATGGACCTTTCCACCCTTTCCTTGTTTCTCTAGCTACAAATCTTGGTGCCCTCCAAGGGCAGAAGTGCATCCAGAGGCATCTACTGTTACCCAGGCCCCAGGGGGCACTCTGTAGATCAGGATTACAAGACCAATGAGGACTCCCGGGGGCAGTGAAACTCCATAGGCAGGAGTGAGCACTACCTGTTTTACTCCTCAATCCAAATGGCTTGGATGTGACTAGATAAACTCCGATGGTTTGACCAGAATGCCAATAGGTGAGTGGAAATGGGTATCTCCAAGAACCTGCTTCCTATCTTCTCTCTGGGCTAGTTCTCAACCTTGTTCCATGCGAGGGGAGACCCAACCATCTCTCAGGCTACTTGCCTATCAGGTCTCTTCTAAGAAATGAGCTTGCCTTGTATTTTTCACACACGGGGTAGGGCCTTCATGCAGGGACTGCTTGCTTTCTTCTGTTTTGCTCCTTAAAAAATTCTCAGGCAACAGGTGTGGAGGGAATGAGTTTTCTGTAATCCATTCATCTCTATAGATCTGCCACACCAGTAGAAATAAGCCACTGTTCCTTTACACAGGCTTTCTCTCCTTTCCTTGCAAGGATATTTTTAGAAAGCATTTCCGTCAGTGTTCCACTATTTCCCACCATGAATATGACTCCCTGGGCCTAAGGAAACCTTGGGCTCTGAACCCAGGCCAGGCCAAGCCCATGTGAGCTTTGGCGCCCTCAGTCCCAGAGTAAAGTCGGAAGTGGCCATTTCCTTTAAGACCAGCCTAGCTCCACAGGAGGCTTCACAGCTGAGAAAAAGCAGCTCTGTGTCCCACTCCACAGGGACAGGGGAAAGGGCTTTCTCAGTGAGACACAGGTGCAAACCTACAAGTGAAGGGAGCAACCTGCAGAATCCTGGAGTTCAGGTAAAGGCTTCGTGATCCTATAAAGTGTTGAGAGTGGAGGGCGCCAAACTTTCTGTGGTTCAGCATCTCTGCTCCTAAACAAGATGCAAAAATAAAATTCCAGAGCCGTGAAGACTAGAACCCGGCTCCATCCTCCAGCGGCCGGGAGCCTAGACTCACCATTGACCGCGCCCCCGATCCCCAGCCCCGCCCATCCCGCCCCGCCCACAGGTTGTCATGTCAGCCCACCGAGACCCCGCCTCTTGTGCCTGGTCGGGCCCTAAAGTACCCTTCCACAGGCCCGGCCTCTATTCCCGTCACAGACTACGTCTCGGAGCCGGCCGGCCTTTGCCTCTGTCCTTACATCAGCCTCGGGTGGGTGCTGCGCTTTGCTCTCTGAAAAGGCTATGCCTGGAAAGGAGGGGCCTGGTTTCTGCTCAGGAGAAACACCCACACTAGGGACGCTACCTCACTCCACCAAGGGGGTTCAGAAGGGAGGTGCAAGAAGGGGGCGCTGAAGGATTTCTCGAAGGGAGCCGCCCTTGGGCTACGGGGTAAGCCGGTAGCCAGCCTACTAGCACTGGACTCTACCTCCCCCTCCCGCCCGTGGCGTGGCATCGCCTCCTCGCCAAGTATGTATGTACAACCTGTCGTCTCAGTCCCAGACAATGAAGACGTGGTGCCTCCGACCCCATCACATTCAAAGCGGCTTCAAGGCTCCTTAATTGAATGGAAACTGAGGTCGAGCCCAGCCCTCCTTTCTAGCCCGGTATAGTCCACTCGCGCGCGCGCACACACACACCGATAACACTAGGGACTGACATAGTGTGTAGGGCCATACCGGGCCAGAGCAATGGGCGGCAAGGGGCCGAGAAGACTCACACGTTTGTGATTAGAGTAGGTTTCAGTATTCAGGTGTTGAGAATTTCAACAAACCATAAAAGTTGCAAACACTGAAACAGGCTAGAAAAACGGAAAAAAAAATAAGGAGAGATAGGAAGGTTTGAAAAGAGCCTCTTTCCAGCTGAGAGTCAAGAATTCCAGCACAACTTATACATTTGCTGTGAAGACTGGCCACGCAGAGGCAATATGCTTCTTCGATACAGAAATGCTTTTAAATAGCAATATTGTAATAGCAATGAACCATGCTTAAGCCCTGAATATATATGACCTTAGAATATAGGCTTACTTCTTTTCCAGATGAGAACCTGAAATTTTGTGAGAGTTTCACTGACAAAAGTTTACAGTAAAATTCAATGCAACTCTTGTGACCTGGGTGTTGTTTTTGTTTTGTTTTCTTTTGTTTTCTCTTCGAGACAGGGTTTCTTTGTGTAGCCCTTCCTGTCCTAGAACTCCTTCTGCAGACAGGCTGATCTCCATTCAGAGATCCACCAGCCTCTTGAGTGCCGGGATTAATGTCCTGTGCCACCACTGCCTGGCTCTGACCTACGGTTTTACTTTATCAACTGCAATCCCATCCAGTGTATATTGGGAATCATTCTGTGACTGCATTTAAATTCATTAGCAGCCCTTTGAGATGTAAATTCAGATGACACCAGCATCTTATGTGGCTACTGTAAAGATATTTAAAGGGGACTCTCTTGAAAAGCCTACATTTCCACTTGGGTGTATTATTGTGTGCCTGTTTGCCTATTACCCATCCCCACCATGTGTAAATCTGTGTTGAACTCTCTTCTTAATTAACTTCCACTTTACTTCAAAGTGACTCACCCTGAAATTTCCTGGGGTGTAGTCAAGAAACCCAGTTTCCTAAGGCCTCAGCATGGGGCTGACTTCAGCCCACACTTCCCTGCTGCTGACAGAACCCAAATGGAATCACTCTGTCAATCCACCAAAGCTGGGTATAATGGTACATGCCTGGAACATCAATACTTTTGAGTCTGAGCAGGAGGACTGTGGTATGGCCAGGCTACCAGGGACAGGGGAGATGGATGGCTCAGGAGGTAAAAGTGCTAGCTGCACAAACCTGAAGACCCAAATTTAATACTTGCAACCCATGTAAGAAGCTTCATTCTGTGGTATGTGTCTGTAATCCTAGTACTTCTAAGGGCGAGACGGTAGGCAGAAACAGAAGAATTCTCCTTCTGGTAGAGCCAGTTCCTTCTCAAAAGCCAGCTAGCCTACACTTGATTTTCATTCTAATGTTAAGTGGTGACTGTATCTTTTCCTCATTGGCTGGGTATCACCACTCCATCTTTCAGGATTGGCTAGTTTTTAAAAAGTATCTGCTGCAAAAGAAATGAAGGAAAGGAGAAAGAAGTCACAGTTCCAGGCCATCAAGTTTCTGGAGTACATGAAGCTGTGAGTAAAGGAAGGTTTTGCTGAGAGAGGGATTATAATATTTGCATGAAGGTTTCATAAAATGGGGGAGATAAAAGATTTTGGAATTCTTGTTTTGGGGGGCTTCATTGTTTGTTTGGGGTTTTTTTGTTTTTGTTTTTGTTTTTGCTTTTTTGAGATAGGGTTTCTCTGTTGTAACTCTGGCTGTCCTTGAACAGCCTGGCATCCAACTCACAGAGATTCACCTGCCTCTGCCTCCTGCGTGCTAGGATTACCGCCCGGCTGGAGTTCTTGTTTTAAACACAGTTTTATAGTATTTGATAGAAAGTCTCATATTTAATATTTCTACAGGTGGGAGGCAAGAACCAGCTCCCAAATGCTGTCCTCTGGCTTCCGCATGCACAACCATATTCTTGCATATAAATTTTCTTAACAGTTTCAGCTTTGTTTTTATTTGCCCACTTAAGGTCACAAATAAAATGACATCACATTTAAGACAGTTGCTTTTACTTAAAATTCAAATACTTTATGCATTTTTTAAGTAGCCAAATGGAATTGCTACTGCATTTTCTAAATACACCGATGGGGACCACAGTTAAACACTCTACAGCAAAGCCGGGCAATCTCTAATATAAGTCTTATGATACTTATGTTGTGGCATTCAAATCCAACTGGAAAAGACTAAAGACTTAGACTGAATTCAAATTTAGATTAAATGAATTTATTCATACTGCTAGCAGAAGGACAGCAGCCTTAGAGCCAATGCAGCATGCCATGCAGGAGGAGGGGTGTGAGAGCTAATGTATGTTTTAAATTTTTAATTACTGTGCCTAAAAGATCTGTAAAACAAAATGCCTCAAACCTGTAAGCCCACTTGCCCAAGGACAGATACTTTCTGAAATGCTGGAGCTTATTGTTTATTGTTATGTAAGATAACAAGCCACATGTTTTTGCTTTCATAAATAAGCTTGGTTGATCCATCTGCACCAGATGTGCTTGATCAAGCATAGGCAGGAGATATGTGGGCAGGAAGTACATCAGGGCTTACGTTTGCCCCTGATTGGATGAAGATGGGAAGTACATAACCCTATAGGTTTTGCCTTTATAAGCCCCTGCCAAATGTTACTCAGTACCATTTTCTGGAAACTCTGGAATGGTCTTGGCCAAAGTCCATCATCCTGGCCACTATTTAATTAAACTTTACTTCAAACTGTGGCAGTCAGGCTGAAGAAATAGCTCAGAGGTTAAGAGCACTGGCTGTTTTTCCAGAGGACAGGAGTTCAATTCCCAGCACCAACATGGCAGCTCACAACTGTCTGTAACTCCAGTTCCAGGGTATCTGACACTCTCACACCAATGTACATAAAACAAAATACTTTAATTTTAAAAACTGTGGTAGTGGTCTTATTCTTAACTGGTGGAATAAATAGGGGTTAGGAGGCATAGAAGGGTATGCATTACAGCTGTTCAAGGAAGTCACAGCTGGGCAAGAACATTGTTTTACTTCCCTCAGTTATCTTTTCCTGCCCTACTTATCTTCCCTGCTGGCCACTGGGGTCTCCCAGGCATTCCATAGCCAGGTCAACAGCCCTTAAGGGCTATGCCTAGCTTCATATTAAGTTTCTTTGCCATCATGGGGGGACTTGTGTAAATTATTACTCAGGTCTGAGCACTCTGATGACTGGGATAGTGCCATCAAATTAGGGCTGGCTGTCACATCCCAACACTGATAGTATTATTAGTTTTGGGTTTGATGGAGGATAGTGATTGACAACACATTCTACAGGTTTTACCCAATAGTCAAAAAGGATGTTAGGTTAAATACAGAGGTGGATGAATGGCTATTAAGAATACTAATAGTTCAAGATAACTTGTTTCAGGATCTGAAACATTGTAATTCTCTTCAATCATGAAGTTCTAATTAGTAGACTCTTCAATACAGGTGTAGCCCCCCCTTTTTTTTTCTTTTGAGAACTGGAAGTTTAACAAAAGCTTCTGTTGGGTCCTCTTGCTGTTCTCACAATAAAATATTTCATCCTAGAAATTTGTCTCTGAGTTTCTTTTTCACATCCTTCTTTCTCTCTCTCTCTTTCTTTCTTTCTTTTTTTCTTCCTCTCTTTCTTCCTAGACAAGGTCTCACTATGTAGCTCTGGCTTCTGGCTGTCCTGGATATGTAGACCAGGCTAGCCTCCACCTCACAGAGCTCTACCTGCCTCTGCCCCCTTTGTTCAGGCACTAAAGGTGTATGCCACCATGCTAGATAGAACTTTGTTTTCTTAAAACCTAGACCTTGTTAGTTTGAGAAGAAATTCACTGTGCCCTTGCCTTTAAATTCTGAAGTAGGTAGTACATTTGCAAGATTATTTACATTTCTTTTCCCAATTTACAATCCTAATTCTCCTCAAGAAAGTACAATTTTTTTTGTCCTTGTTGTAAAAAACAAAAGTGTATGATGGTTTGTAATCTTTGTTTTAATTCTTACTTAAAATCCTTAGTAAAAGAATAATAAAAAATCTGGGAGAAACATGAACCACTGAGAATGAAATCAAATATCTGCAGTTGTCGTGGGCCTTGTTTTTTTGGTTTTTTTTTTTTTTTTTTGCTCTAGTAGAATAAAAGGACTATTGGCTCTGCCTCCATTTACTGGTGATTTTTGTTTATTTGCTTGTTTGCTTATTTATTTGTGGTTTTTGAGATAGAGTCTCGTGTATCCCAGGCTGGCCTCAATCTGGCAATGTAGCCAAGAGTTACCTTAGAGGTTATTTTTCTCTGCCAACTAAAGAATTAAAATGCACAAGTAGCAGCAGCAGAACTCAGATACAACAGACAGAGTCAACTAGTAAAGAAAGGCAAATTTTTATTAGGGTGAGGAAACGCACAGCACAAGAGAAAAAAACCCTCTGTAAATCTGAGGAGGGGCTCAGGAGCCCCAAGTCCGATCTTTCATTGAAGTCTGGGTAGTTGTTTGTTTGAGACACTATATAGCCCAGACTAGCCTGGAATGCTCTATGTAGATCACACTGGCTTCCAATTCACAAACATCTACTTGCTTTTAGGTCCTGGGATCAAAGGTTTGGTCTACTGTAGCCATACCCAGCAACATGGGCAGGAAGCTTGAAGAGTCTTTAAAGAGTGTCTTCCTCCTCTAATTTACAGTTTGTCTGTTTGAACAATGACAGGGGCTGAAGGATCCACAACTTTTGGGCAAACATATCCTGATCTGGCCTTGAACTTGTCAGGCCAGTTCCCAGGCTGGGCTCCTTATAGGCTGAGAAAAAGACCACCAATGCCTTTTTTTTAAAGCTGCCAGACTTTTCTTTTAGGTCAGGGGGGGTGAGGAAGAAACCAGAAGTTTGCCATCTTTATTATAATTATATGTTATGTTATGTTGTGTTACATATGTCATAATTATGTAATATGTCTTATTATTATTTGTAGGTTCTCTTCCTTTCTGTGTTCCTATTAGGGAATCAGTCTAACTCCTAGTCCCACACAAGATGACTATGAACTTCCTGATCTACCCACCTCCACCTTAAAATGCTGGAATTTCAGGCCTGTAGCACCATGTGTTAACACAACTGATAAAATTGAAAAAGGATCCAGATCCTCATACAAGTTTAGGTAACCCATTCTCTACTCTATCCTATGGCAGAAATGTGGATACTTACAGCAACTATCCAAACCTTCAACTACCGAACTTGACTCATCCAGTTAATTTAAAACAGCTATTTATTTATTTATTTGTTTGTTTGTTTATTTGTAAACTTGAGACAGTTTCACTGTGTAGCCTTGGCTGATCTGGAGCTCACTATATAGACCAGGCTGGCTTGGAACACATACAGATCTTCCTGCCTCTGCCTCCTGAGCGTTAGGAGTATGCTATCACGTCTAGCTAAAATTTATTGTTTATGTGAATAGGTGGTTTGCCTGCATGTATGTATCTGTGCACCACCTGTGTGCAGTGCCCGCAAGGCCAGAAGAGAGCGTTGGATTCACTGGAACTGAAGTTACAATAGATTGTGAGCTACCATGTGGGTGCTGGGAACTGAACTTGGTCGGGAAGAGCAGCCTGTGTTCTTAACTGTTAAGCTTTCTCTCTAGCACATCCCGCCTTTTTTTTTTTTTTTTTTTTTTTAGACAAGGTCTGTCTACGTAACCCAGGTTGGCCTTGAATTCGTGCAATTCTCCTGTCTCGGCCTCCCGAGTGCTTAGTTTGCATGCTAGAGCCACCACATCAGCTTAAGCTGATACATACTCTCTTTGCGTCCCCAGAGACCTGTCTTTGGAACTCAACATCAGCCAACGCCAGCTGCTGGAACAGCACCCCCGCCAGGCGGAGCACGTGGCCGGTCTCCTAGCAACCGGACCGCGTCCCTCCCAGCTGGGGATTCAGGGCCTGGGCAGACAGCGCCCAGCATGCCCTGCGGCCCGACGCGCACTACGCGTCCCACAATGCCTTACGGCCCCGCCCCACTCCCGCGGAGACCCCGCCGGGCGGCGCCGCGACCCCTGCTTGCGGCCCGCAGCCTGGCGGGCTGCGCAGGCTGGGCGACATGCGGAAGGGCGAGCGCAGAGTCGCTGGAGGCTCGGGGTCCGAGTCTTCGCTGTTCGAGGGCCGCCGCAGCACCGAGTCCGAGGTCTACGACGATGGCACCAACACCTTCTTTTGGTGAGGGGCTTCCCGCGTCGGGGTCCGGGTTTGGGACAGGCGGTTTGGGTTGGAGTCGGGAACAGTCAGGGCCCGGATCAGTCCCGGGAGCGCCGCACCGGGGCTCAGCAGCCATCAAGGAGGTAGAACCCCTCCGTGGTCGTCTGCGTGTGAGATGGAGAGTGTTTTTTGGGTCGAGGGAGCCCCTGGATGAGCTCTGGAAGGCCTCACCATCACACATTCAAGTTTCCTTTCCGCTAGACAGCTGGTGTCCCCTGCTCCTCCTCCGAGCATTGCCCTGAACTGGCCGAAGGTGTATGGCATATCTGTGTGCTACGTTTTGATCACCGCTACCTTTTTCAGTGACCCTGGCTTGCACGACTCAGCCCCTGACAATCTTGGAGTCAGACTGCCTCCTCTGCCTTTAGTGGCGTGGGTGCCTAGGAATAATAGGTTCCTTTGAAGGATCATGCCATCACCTTGGCTGACCAGTCGAAGATGTAGTCCTGTGACCTTGGCCTAACCCTTCACCTTAATTTGTTTATGAGAAAGACAAAACTCATAAACCAGAGAGCACACTTCATGAGAGGAATGGCTTTGCCCTTTACTTCAGACCGCTAAGTTTCTACCTATGCAACACTGGAGTCCCAGGGTGGGTCCTGCAGACAGGTGGAACCCAAGTGCACAAAGACAAATACATGTGGAGAGATTGCTAAATGGAAGTAGCGCTAAGAGAACAGAGCAATGGCAGTGGTGAGAGCATATGTGTTCAGAGTGAGAGAAGCCAAGTCGGAAAGTGATTGAACAATTCAGGAGAAGGTGCCATCATATAGATAAGGTCCTCTGAGGGACTATGCAGGCTTATATCTCTGGCTTGCAAGTGGGCGTGGTAACTGAGCCTCTGGTGAGATACAGCTGAAGTAGCAGGAAAGCTGGTTGGGTGTGGGAGATAGCTTTGCATCTGGACCTTATATTGTTAGCACCTTCCCCCGGTGTATGGACAGCTTCTGCAAGGGGGTCCAACCAGCACTGTTTTTCAGTATGATGCCCTCTGGTGACTGAAAATGTTTCAAGGGAAAGAATCAATACCACCAATTGGGAGGCAAAGGTAGATGGATCTCTTTGAGTTTGAAGCCAGCCTGGACTACATAGTGAGTTCCAAAACAGCCAGAACTACATAGTGAGACCCTTTCAAAGAGGGGGCGGGGAGCATAAATTGAAGTTGTTGTGGGTAGGTTACCAGAGCTAGTACCAATGGACTCTTCTGACATTTGAGGTCTTTTAGACATTGAAATGGCCTAGAAGTCAGACCCCATAACTGACCTCAGGACTGACCCCATACCTCATCTTACATGACAGGACATAATTGTCTCTAATCTCCATAACCAACCCCAAACCATCTCAATCACATCCTACCTGACAGGACCAGGATTCCTTTTCCTTGCAGAGAAATGATGCTTGAAAAATCTGTGCCCCTTACCTGCTTTTTGTGTTCATAAATCCTGTATGGCCTTACTTCAGGGCCAAGAGTTCTTTTTTGCAGGAGCCTGTTCTTGGTCCCTGCTTAAATAAAGGACTCTAGTTGGACCGTAAGTTACTGGAGTGGGTATTTCAACATCATTCTCTATCAGGTAGTCCCCACCATGCCTCTTGGACAGGAGGGAGGCACCACCCTTCTACAATACATTGATGCTCACTGGAGAGAGAATGCTGAAGAAGTGGGTAGTTGGCGTGCCTTTCTTGTTTTATATTTATTTAAGATTTTATTTTGTGTGTATTAATGTTCTGCCTGCATGTATGTATGTGTACCATGTGTGTGCAGTGCCCCCTAGAAGCCAAAAGAGGGCGTTGGATCCCCTGGGACTATAGTTCCAGACTGGCGAGCTGCTGTGTGGGTGTTAGGGATCTAATTTGGGTCCTCTGGAAGAGAGACTGGTGTTCTTAACTTCTGAGCCATCTCTCCAGCTCCACACTGTCACTTTCTAACGTACTCCCACCAGCATGGAATCTTCGACAATTTCAGAATGTGTTATCTATGCTTGGATCTTAGAGTTTGGAGCCTCTAGTGAGCCTTCTAGGTAAGCTGGGCCAGACATCAACAGTACATCCTCAGTAGTCCTTTATTTCTGCAGCTTCAGGTATACATAGGTGATCAATTACTGTGGACTAGTGCTTGCCTAGGTTTGCCCACATCCAGCAAGCATGATTTGACAATTCAGTTCGGCAAGCCAGGAAGGCCAGTGTAACAGGCTAGGAGCCTTGCAGGCCTGGGGCAGGCCCTGTCCCTTTCTTGGCAACGTCTTCATGTTTCCCTGGCTGGTCCTGGCAGGGACCTTCTTACCCACTCAGCATAAAGAGCATGGTCATCTCTAGGGAGGCATAACAACTGGGTATTTTCCACTCGTAGCAGGGAACCAGTTTGTCCTCATGCTTGACCCTGCGCAATGACTGAAGTCCCAAGATTTACATAGGTCAGCTCACATCCTGGGCCTAGTCATGAGACCCAGACCATCCCAGTGTCTGCCCACACTAGGGAGGGGTAGGAGGAATACCACAGATCTGACATTCTGTAAGGGGAAAGATGACTTGCTTCTGTGTATGTAGACATGTGTGTATTGTAAGCTAGACAGTGAGCAAGGTAGAGCTTGCTCTTTGGCATCTGCTGATTGAACCATTCTGAAGTCTACCTGCTGGGAGTTTGTTTAGCTAATATCCTGCCTCTGGGTCCTCCTTCCTGCTTCACCTTTCCCAGGTCAGAGGAGGTCAGCGTGAATGATAGGTGAACATTTACCTCAAGGGAAAGGTGTGATTTATTTTTCAGATATTCCTGGTATATTTAAGAGAAATAAAAAAAAAAAAAAAGATCTTCCTTTTAAGATTGTAGATAGTAAACGATGCCCTCAGCTTACTGGATATTTAAAAAACTATGAGATCATCAGCTTACTGGTAAAAAACAACAGTAAAGAAACCAAGGAGCTGAAATAATTTTTAAGTTCTATGGAAAAGAGCTCAGGATTATACCTCAGTGATAGATCACGTGTAGCATATGTAAAGCAATAGGTTCAGTCCTCAGTACTAGAGGAAAAATGGGGGAAGCCTTCCAGGTTTAACTTGAGTTAGTAATGTGACCTGTGCTGTAGGCAGTACACTGCAACCCCTCTGGTGCCTGTGGGAATGGTCAGTCAGCTTGGGAGTGCAGGTCAGGCCCTCTCTTGTGCTGGGTGACTAGGTTTCACTGAGTACTTGGTGATCCTTTCTCTGCTCTGACACTACCTGTATGTTTTTGGATTCAGGCGCGCCCACACCTTAACTGTGCTGTTCATCCTCACCTGTGCACTGGGCTATGTGACTCTCCTAGAAGAAACACCTCAGGATACAGCCTACAACACTAAGAGGTAACTGTGTATATGTGGAGGGTGTGATGTTCTGTGATACTCTGGCCAGCCCAGATTCTAAATTTTCCTTATATGTCTAAGTGAGTAGCTTCCGCACCTTCCCTTGGAGCTGTGTAGTATTTTTTGCCCAGGACCCTGGGTACATGTCACCTTTCAAGTGACAGAGTTGTCCTACAGCAGCTTTCAGGGTTATCCCCCTAGCTGGTGTGCTTCTACAGTGGTGTTGATGCCAGCACTTTCTAAATATTTAAACAAACTATATAAGAGGCCAGGTGGACATTCGATGACCACCTGTGACCTTGCTTCTCAAGATTCTCCAGAGCAGGCAGGTCATGAGCACTGTCCTTGAGCATTGCCAGGTTCTGAGGCAAGTCTCTACCATCCAGGGACAACTTGCTCCAGAACGCTGACAGACTTTTCTGTTGCTCCCCTAATCCTCTAGCCTGGGCATCTGCCTTGGAATGCTGCCTGGCAAGGAAGGTCAGTAACTGCCCAGGTCCTGCTTGCTCTGGGAGGCCTAGAGAGGATTTTGTAGGGGCAGAGGCAAAGGGAGATAGATGTAAGAGGCCTATTTGCAGTTTCAAGGCTACCTTGGTTGCTTATTCCCCAGCCTTGTGGAACTTCTATGATCAACTTCTAGGCCAAATTTTTTTTTTTTAAATGGGAGTCTTAGTGCTTGGTTATAAGAATTGAATGACATAACAGTGACTATGATGTGAACATGAAGATGTAGTCAGCTCCCCTCTCCAGTATCAATGTGGGCCTTGTGAAAATGACCAGATCACACCAAACAGCTCACCATAAATGTGGGAGACCCCAGGACATAAGAATACCCAACCTGTCTGGGATGTAGAGCCACCAACAGTGACCTTGTAATAGAGTTTTCATTCTTGGGTACAGGTGGGTCCTTTTGGTAAAACATTACTGTCAGGCTACTTGACCCAAGGGCTCCCACTTGCCTTTCTTGTGCAGTACAGGTGCCTTCTCTCTAGCTGGTTTCTCAGCTGTTCCTGGCCCATTCTCTGTGAGTTTTCTTTCCTACTCAGTGATTTCCAGTTCACAGTCAGCCTCTCAAAAGTTTCCTCTTTTTTTCTGAACTTGGGGTGTCTTGCTCCCAGGCCCACCAGCCTTTCTCTAGTCCATCATATCTGACCTGGCATATATTGGCACTTCCTGCTCATTCTCATCTACAGGCCTGCCTGTTCCTCCCTCCTTTCTTGGGAAGGCTTCCACCAGACTCTTAAGTCCCAGACTGGGCCTGTAAGCTCAGAATGCTCTTAAGGAGATGAGCCAATAGTGAGAGAGGAACTTGTGCTTCCTGGGCCACCACTGGCTAGGGTCTGCTTTGCCCTTCCTGCCCTTGTTATGGAGGCAGTAGACTTTGTTTGGTTTTGCCTACATCTGTTCAGAGGGAATTTTCAAATTGAAATTTTCAAATTCAAACTGGCTACATGATTAGTTCAAGACTAGCGTGGGCTACATGAGACCCTGTCTCAAAAAACAAAGAAAAAGCAGGACATGGTGGCACATACCTTTCTGGCACTTGGAAACAGAGCAGGCAGATCTCTATATGAATTTGGTCTCCATGGAGTTCTAGACCAGCTATGGCTACATAGTGAGACCCTGTCAAAAAAAAAAAGGGGGGGGGGTCTGGGTCTGCTAGGTTTTTCTGCGTCTATCTGTGTACCTGGCTAAGGAGAGTCAGTAGCATCTGCAAGGCACAGCAAGAAATCCGAAGAGATGGGACATGGCTATACCACAGAAGGTATTCTCTGGGGGCTGAATATGGCTCAGGGGCCTAGGGTTTAATCCTTAGTACTACACTCTGAATGCATAAAAAGGTTTCTTTATCTGAGAAGTAAGATTAGCTAAAGATGGCCAGCTCTGGTATCACTGAACAAGAGTTATCTCAAGGAAGAGCACAACCCTCCCTCTGAAGAGCAGCAACATGCAAAGGTGTCCTGGAGTGGCCAGGACAGCTGCCAGAGCAGTTACAGAGCTGTTGTCTACCCAGTATGTTGATCCTGTTGCCAATCCTAGGTGACTAAGACCCTGGAGAGTCCAAGAGCTCAGACCCTCAAGCTTAAGGAGGGCAGTCTCTGAACCTGTGTGGGCACAGCCCCTCTGTCCAGCACTGACTGCACTGGAGCTGCTTCACACCTCTCTGCTCCTCTGTTTCTTACATTCTTTATCCCTCTTTCTTCTTTGAGAGCATGAAGGAACTGGCTTTTCTAGCCTGTATTTCTTCTGGCAGAGCCTGCTATTTGTTCCTCCTTAGGAATATGTGAGAGTTTTCTTATGCCCTTAGGGTAGGCTTCATGTAAAAAAATTTTTTTTCATTACATTTGTTTTATTTCTGTGCATGTGTATGTGTGTTCAAGTGTGCATAAATGCATGTGTAGAGTCAGAGAGGACAACCTGTGGGAGCTGATATTCTCCTTCTATGCAGACTCCAGGGATTGGACTCAAGGCTTAGCAACAAGTATGTTACTGCTGAGCCATCTTACCAGCCTTATAGAAAATACTTTACAATTTTAATGGTGTTGTGGATGGAACCCAGACCCCCACATATGCCAAGCGAGACACAACCCCAAGACTTAATTATTTTTCATTAAAAAGATTATTTT